>OY723392.1:30076011-30748511 GCA_963210295.1 Ophion ellenae
TCAAAATCGGCTATGACAAGTACTAGATTATAGTATCTAATTAGTAATCTTTTTGGTTTTTTTTTCAGATGATTTTTGAAGAAACGCCAGTGGGTACCGTATACGCAGATTTTTTTACGACGCTCCAAGGATCATACAATATCCTTGTATATTTTTGATATATTTAAATAAAGAAAATTAAACATATTTTTGAATGTATATACTTTTAGATAATTAAAACCCCAATCCGAAATTTCAAATAGTTTTCCTTGAAAAAATGCACAAAAATGACATTTTTTTCCGGCTCCTAGGTGTATATCTCCCCTTAAAGGAAAAAATAGTTTTATGGTGCAACACGCAGGATTTATCGAACGTCCGAAAATACCTGTTTTGGGATACCGCCATTGAAACTCGAGAACAACGTCCGTATGTCCGACAAATGTATATATCGGCGCGTTGAAATTCGACGTGTTCCACAAAAGGAGGCTATTCTCACCGCGACGCAGCTGCGGTACGACTATCGTCACGAGACCTTCCCCAAACGGCTGTCAATGAGTACAAAAAATGTCACTAGACGATTCGCAACATGGCATTTCGAGGTCGGAATACGCTATGACGAATTTGAAGAAAAAAATTGATCTTCCTTCTATATTGGTCTTTTAAAAGGATCTCGCTGGAGGAAAAACCGGCCAAGTGCGAGCCGGTTTGACGCGCCAAGAGTCCCGTACAACAGGTGCGTACAAATACACGTTGCTCGATACGAATCGTTGCAAGATCGTCATTATGTTCTTCATTGTGCTTTCATGCAAAGTATATACAAAGTATGAAAGTACAATAAAGTCCGCGTCTTTGTCTCGTCAGGTTTCCTTGCCTGTCCCCTTTCGATCTACTATTGAACCGTTTTTTCGCACACAATCACAAAATCGTGTGCACAAATCAACAAGCTACAACTACGTATCAAATTTCGAGCTTCCAGTTAAAGTGTCAGGCAAAAACGTCCCAATCAAATCTAATTTAGTTCAAGTTTCCGGAAGAAGTTTGAAAACTTCACATAGTAGATGTTTTATTGCGTTTGATGCACGCCCCGTTCTTGTCATCCTTCAATTAAAAAACCTGAAATACTTTATAAATGAATGGAATGACACAAATTATCAGGGTGGCGGAAGACAGATAGTTTAAAGAAAAAAAAAAGAAGAAAAAAACGGTATTTAATTTGACAAGACTGTATCGGCCATATATTCGACACTTATCGGAATATTTTACGCGTCAAATATTGATAAATATCTGTGTTCGTGGAATACTGTTATTAAGGGGTGAGATGCAGTCAGAATTTTGAAGAAATCGATTTTTTTTTACATTTTCTTGAAGTATGATGTTTCGAAAATATTCCCTGAAAGTTTCAAGTCATCCGATAAATAGTTTCCGGGATATACCACAATTAGTAAAGGGGCGTCGGGTCCCCATGGCAGGCAGCGGACGGCCGCTGCAAGCAACCGGTTTCGACCCCCCCCCCCCATCCTATTATATTCTTTAAATAGTCTTGTTCGTAACTGAACATTTTCAGTTACGAACTTCAGTTACTCAGGAAAGAAGCTCTATTGTATGGGTCAGGAATTGATGATTCGATGTAATTTTATAATTAGTATTTCTATACATAAATCAAGTGTAAAAATGGAAAACTCTTTCAGAAATTCTCTAAAATTTATTACCGAAAAATTATGAACTTTAGCAAAATTTTATAAAGGATACTTTCGTTTTAAAATTGCCCAAAATGTGAAAAAAAATAATAATTTATCCCGAAAAACTTTAATTTTTTGAATTTTTTTTTTAACAATTGGCTATAACCAATTGAATGCGCGACTTTTCGGCAAAAAATTGTGATATTCGGATTCAGCGGATCAAAATACATTTGAAAAGTTTAGCTTCATCCATCGAGCTCAAAATTTTACGAACATATAATATCGTATCCACATCGAAAAACTTTAAACGCGTTTTTCTCGAAACTATGTTTTTCAAGTCGGTGACCACTATAATTCAAAACCACTCGATGGATTTTTATGAAATTTGGTGTGCTTATTAATAGCATTAAAGACTAGTCCTTGATCGAAGGATTTTCATTATTGTTGAAAATTTCTATTTTTTAAAACAATAAACGAGCGATTTTTTGGTCGAAAATCGAAAGTTATCTGTCGTAAGCCGCCATTTTGTTAATTAAAAAAAAGCTTTGATTAAGGACTAGATTAATTATTAAACTAATGATTTTTTTTTGTTTTTTTATTTCAGATGATCCAGTAAAATTTTATGATGGTCACCGCAAAGCACTACATGCCGACGGGGGTCCGACAAAGATGGCGATATTTTTATAAATGATCAATATTTTTCTTTAAAAATTTGTACAAGTCAAGTTGAAATATAACATAAAAAGTCTGTGTAACCACTTTTGTAAAACAAACTTAATTACTATAAAAAATATATATTGAAAATGTTCGTTCTTCACGCCTCTGACTGCGTCTCACTCCTTAATAAAACGACGGATCAATCCGCAACGTTCTTATCTTTAATCGAGTTTTTATTTGATATTAAAATTGCGCGTGTACCTCACAGAATTTTTCATCTATTAATTCGCAAAGTGTGTAAAAATTCTCGGTCATAGGGTCTGATGACAACTTTCGATTAAAATCATTTCAGTTAAGTTACATAATAAAAATCGGGAGATACGGATAACCAAGTTATCGCTAAATCGATTCGATGGAAACTCCATAAGACGACTGCACGAATAACTTTGTCGCATGTTGTTTGAAGCCTCGTTAATAAAGCATCAAACATCAAACAAAGGGTTCCTCCTCTTCACCCAGCCTGTACCATTAAAGTATTATGATTGCGGATTATTGACTGAAATCGAAATTCGTAAGCGATAAATGATTGCGGTACAGCATACACAATAATAATGACTTACCGGCTAAGCATTGATTCTTCAAATAATTGAACGAACAAATGGCTACGAAATGCTATTTTATGCGTGTTCCGAAACGCACTTGGCAGATTTTTTAAGTGCCGAGGGAACTTTTAAAAATAAATATATTTTTTTTGGGGCCACAGTCATTTACTCGTAATTACTATGCCATCCATGTTTACCGTGTACCGTGCTCTCCAAACTGGTGAATTTGTAGTCAATATACTTTCGGCCCTACGGGGATTCGTGATGTCGAAAATTTTGACGGTACAATCTTGGCTGGAGGTCGCCAACTGATTCTGCTGGAAAGGACACCAGTCCAATCCGTGTATCTGGAACATTGAAGCTTGCGTTATCTCTCTCTTTCTACGACGAATGGAAATATATTAATTCTAATTACGATTCATTCCTCAACATTACAACCGCTATTTGGCATGCCACTGTAACGCAAGCGCGTAAGAACTTTCCGCATACGGGACGCAAATGAAAGAGTACATGAAGTTTATACAAACAAATATTTTTTCGACACTTAATGGGACGATTTTCAAAACGTTTAAAAATGCCTTCCAGACAAAATTTGTATGTAAACGATTTTAGTGTAAATTGGTAAGACGCTCTAGATTTTAGGGTACTTTGAATATCCCGACAAATTTTTCTTAGCGCCGTAGCCTGCGCAATTTTTGAGAGATCTGTTTTTTTTTTCAGATTAAATAGTGAAAGAGCTTTTTTAAGGGAAATGACAATTTCAAAAATATTGTTTTCATCCTCTTTACATATAATGTATACGTATTGGACCGATACTGGTGGATGGGCGGTCGTGTTCCGGTGGTATTTTAAGTTGAGCAGCGTTGTGCATGGCCGATACTCGGAGCGTAGACCGCTTAGTCGTGCACCGGTTGGCGCATCAACCAGTGAGCGGCTGGCCAATAGTTCTGAGACCTTGGTCTAGATACTTAAGTTAACGTATGCGCACCAGAGAATCAGAACAATTACCGTCTATACCGGTACGGGTTTTCCACAGTTTCCCCGTACCTTCGGCAAACGCGGTATGGTGTACCTTGAGACGGCTGTGGACGCAACGGACGTTAGGTTAGATTAGCTAAGTGTGGGTAGGGAGTGATAGAGAAAATTTAATCGGGAAGGGTAACGCGTAAAAATCGGCAAAATTATACGTTGAAACTCGGAGAATAAGAAAAAATGAGTATGTATATATTTTCGTATTGGATTTTATAAATATCGGCAAAACATTTTACATATAAAAGGAATATGGGTGTTTCAAAGAGAAAACCTTTTCACTCTATAACTTTGTAATAATAACATCATTGTTTACGAATGTTTTGAAAAAAAAAATGTTAATAAAACTTGGCAAAAATTATGTATTAATTGTATGTAAAATTCCGACTTCATCATCTCAATAATCTCATTTTTTTTTTAAATGAATCTGTTTGTTGGGCCCCAAGCTTATGCCTTTTATGTGCGTCCTGGGTAAAAATGTAACCCGGTAAATTAAATGCGAACCTAGATTGCAAAATTAGGTTTAAGAGTCAAAATATGTGAAAGTGGTATTCAAGTATAAATGCTCTTCAAATGGTATACCGAAAACAAATAATTACTACTACTACTAGTACTGCTATTCGTTCTCTTTTTCGCCGCTTCGAGCGCTGGCCCTCAATCTTTTTGGCCGGGAATGCAAGAACGTGCGCGGCAATTACCTTCGTCAAATGCGCTGCTATGTATTGTACAGGACTGTTTCCCTTTCGTTGGTCCCATATCTTGACGTCACCATCGTGCGCGGTCGCGAGAGTATGTGGCGATAACGCGTTCCATCGCACCTGAGATGAGCCAGCTGCGAAACGGCCTCGCGTTATTAGTGCAAAAACTAGTGTGCCAGAAACGATGGGGGAGATGATAGAGCGTGATCCCTACATTTAAAAGGTCCCTAGTCACTTAAAAGTCCTTAGTAACTCCCTCAGTTGACTAGAAACGTATATCTCTTTAATTAAGAACTATCGCAGCTGAACGCATTGAAAACGTTGTCTGGTTGTCATTTCCGAGCTCAGACAATAATAACAAATAAAATTCAACCTGGTGATCCTGTATTATTTTCAAACAAATATGGCATATCAGTACGGTTGGGGCCCGGGGAAAAAAATTGGCGTGATCCACAGGTATGCACATGTAAGGGTTCTTTTAACTTGAAAGGAAAGGGTCACTTTTATGATATCAGGTTTAGTGTCCCAGTGTTGTTTTTTATGAAAAACTTGCTTTTTTAAATGCAATTTTGAAATGGGTTCTACAGGATGAGTAATTTTTTTAATTCGTTTTTGATAACTTAAGAATGTTTAAAAGACATAGAGTCTTCCAAATCGGCTCTTGAAATTTCCGTACGATCAATTGTTCATCCCTTATTGACGTTCGAGCTTGAAGGTGCCATTTTGTCTTTGAGACGAAAATGGCCAACTAGGCCGAACAGCAAGTAAAGAGAAAAAAATGAGTGTAGAATGTCTGAACTATAAGATTGCATTGAAAACCGCAGTTCAGCTGTATATCGAATTGCAAACTTTGCTGAACGAAAACTCTTCCGAAACACTTAAAGAATTTGCTGAACAGCTCAATGTGGATAAGTCGGTACATCAAGGTCCGCATGCCATGGAAAATATGCAGAAAGAAGGAACTGGCTGCCACTCGAGGTGAGCTAAGTGTCATTGCGAATCGACTAAACCCTTTTTTGCTTGCAAAGCGCAAGGAAAGCGGCTCTCGTGGCGTATTGCAACTGGCCATGAAACATAGAATTGTTTCGACAACCCTAAACGCAGAAAATCATGGGTTGATCGTAGTCGACCATCAACATCCATGCCAGTCTTTTTTTTAAGTTGACCTTGAAACCACCTTCATACCCTCCACTAAATAAAAAAAACTGTCGTGCCATTTTATTTCTCGCTTGACCGTACTCGGCACGTGTCCCGGGGCTTTTCGATTTACATCGATGCCTTGAGATATTTCGATGTGTCGAGATAAATGGGATAGCCTGTACAAGTATCTAGACACGAGGACGTAACCTAATATCATTTAAATTAGCGTACCAACTGCTGACAGAGATAAACTGGGTCGTCGTTGATCCCGTATGTCCCATATGTGAATGAAAGTGTCGATACTGCAGGAAGCGACGATCGAGGGCTCCACGGGATGCCAATTCAAGTCGCTGACCACTCGCGTGTGCGCTTTCAGACTGTGCATCGTCTGTAAATCCTGTCCACCTCCACCGGCAAAACTCAATATTTCCACTCTGGTGTTGCTCTGAAAAAATGACACATCATGGTTTCGATATTTCATGATTACTGTTGTCAAAAAATAACATGGAAACGCGTCGAGAAGGGAAAAGGTGTATGACGCTTCTCCGCATCGCTTGTTTTAAGTATATTATAAAGAGTAAAAAACGATTTTAATGAAATAATAATCGTAAATATCGGTGTGAGAGGACTGTGCTGGTTCTTTTTTTTCAAACGTCCAAACGATGTACCTCGCAACACCATTTTGGATTCGCTGATACAAAGAAACCAGAATTTTTCATTATTATGAAGTAACCGACACGGGTGGATGTTCGAGGTTCGGTTTCGGCGGTACTCTGAGTTAAGCAGCGTTGTGCACGACCGACTCTCAGAGCGGTGACCGCTTAGCCGAACACTGGCTGGCGCATAAATTAATGAGCGGAAGGCCAATACTTCTGAGCCCCTGGTGTAGAGATACTTGAGTACAAGTCTGTATACCGGACAATCAGAAGAATATGGGGCCGTCTATACCGACACAGGTTTTCCTCAGTTTCGCTGTACCCTCGCCAAATGCGGTATAATGTAGCTTAAGAGGTGAGATGCAGCAGAATTTTCAAAAAATCGATTTTTAAAAACATTTTATTGAAGAATGATGGTTCGAAAATATTCCCTGAAAATTTCAAGTCAATGCGATGAATAATTTCCGGGATATCCTACAATTGGTGATGGGGCGTCGGGTCCCCATGGCAAGTAGCGGACGGCAGCGGCAAGCAACCTTTCAACCCCCCCCCCCCCCCCCCCCCGTCCCTATTATATTCGTCGAATATAATAGTGGGATGTTTCGAAGACAACAACAAATTGATATTTTGGAAGCTTTCCACATCGGCAGAAGCCCTATTGCATGGGATGAGGTTGAAGTTCGCATCGTTGGAATGCAACGAAAATTAATATTTTAGAATTCCTTTAATTTCTTTTCCACATTTTGCTTACGACAATCCTTCAACCATTTTTCAAGATATTTATTTGACGATCTCCAATATAAATGGATTTAAAAAAGATGTATAATAATAAAACTATGGGAAATAAAATGTAAAAGAGAACTTTCGTTGCGTTCCAACGATGCAAACCTCAACACCATTTGTATGGGCCAGGAATTGATGATTCGATGTAAGTCATTTTTAATTAGTGTTTCTATACATAAATCAAGTGTAAAATTGGAAATCTTTTTCAGAAATTTTCAAAAATGTATTACTCAAAAACTATGAACTTTAGCAAAATTTTATAAAGAATACTTTTGTTTTAAAATTGCCCAGTATGTTTTTTTCTTAATAATTCATCCCGAAAAACTTTAATTTTTTTGAAAAATTGTTTTAACAATTGGCTATAAACAATTGAATGCTCGACTTTTCGGCAAAAATTGTGATATTCGGATTGAACGAATCAAAATACAGTAAAAAAAAGTTTAGCTTCATCCATCGAGCTCAACATTTTACGAACATATAATACCGTATCCACATAGAAAAACTTTAAACGCGTTTTTCTCGAAACTATGTTTTTCAAGTCGGTGACCACTATAATTCAAAAACCACTCGATGGATTTTGATGAAATTTGGTGTGCTTATTGACAGCATTAAAAACTAGTCCTTAATCGAAGGATTTTCATTTTTCGTGAAAATTTATATATTTTTTTAACAATAAACGAGCGATTTTTTGGTCGAAAATCGAAAGTTATCTGTCGGAAGCCGCATTTTGGATGGTGATGAGACAAGTTTCGTCGTTTGTGAGAAGACAGGTAAAGTCATTGCACCTCGAGGCTCCAAAAATGTATATAAAATCGCACAAGGGAATGATAGAGAGACAATCACTGTTCTTGTGTTCGTTTCAGCGTCTGTCATGACTCTACCACCCTGTGTAGTTTTTCCATTCGTTCTTCCACAAAAAAATGTCGTGAATAGCGTGCGTAATAAGTGGTTTTTAGGAAAATCGGAAACGGGCTGGTTGAAATAGGACATATTTTATGAGTACATGACGTACATTCTGAGTACAAAGGATTGGTTAAATAGGTAGAAGACCGCCAAATACCAAAAGCAATTCTTCTTTGTTGACAATTTTCATTTGACGATGCCCTTGAGCCAAGACTGCAAGGACAAAAGTGTAAATCTCTACTCGCTTCCACCAAATGTGACTTGTATGATGCAGCCTGTCGACGTGAGCGTTTGCCAATTGCTCAAAACCGAATGGAAAACCACCCCACACTAGTGGGCAACGGAGCCCCAAAACAGTGTCCTGGCAATAGAAACAATTTTTCTCGCTATTGCAACCAGTTTTGCGAAACCATAATTACCAACTACGATTAAGGACTTTCGAAAGTGCGAATTGTATGCATTTGATTGAAATGCCGTGATCTACACCAAATAGGCGACAACAAGAGTACTGATGAAGAGAGAAACTCAGGAATGGAACTTGTGATAAAAAATAAGGAAAACGTTTGCCTTCAAGAAGAAATCGTTTTCTTCTTAAAAATTTATCATTTTTGACGCTGGAAAAAATAATAAAAATACTACTACGTTCGTCAACATGATCGTAGAGGACCTGGATAACCAGAAAATAAGGAACGAAGACACGGAACTTGCGATAGACAATGGGAAGTCTATCAACCGAGCCGTTTTCGAAGAAAACACTTTTCTCAAAAGGATCGTACGGAACGAAGATAAACGTAGAAAAATGTATGAGCCAGCTTTCATTCAAGAAGGAGAGAACATAGAAAATGAATGCAAAAGTAGTATTAATGAAGTGAAAAGTAAGGACGGTCCGTCAATAATCTCGATTGAGTCCAGAAAAATCTTACCATCTTTGAAAAAACCTTTGAAAAATTCCTTCTCGGATTAAAAAAAGGAATTGAAAGAAAACAACTAATGGAATTGGTGCTACATCATCGGGCGAATGGAGAAATATTGAACATCCCGAGGGAGAAGAAGAGTAAAGAAAGAAAGTCAATACATTGGTTCGGAAATGGCAGAGCACAGGCTAAAGAAGAAAAAAAAAAATAGAGACGAAAACGAAAAAGAGGAGAGGCCTCCAAAGATAGTACCAAAGAATAGAAATGTTGCAAATAAAAAAATTGCAAAATCAACAAGTATTAAAACAAGATGCGAAGAATGTGAAGTAGAAATGGTAACGGACAAAGAGGAAAATGACGTGAAACATATTTGCTACGAAGCTCGTTTCGCATGGTACCATTTAAAATGTATGAAATTCGTCGGCAACCTCTACAAAGAAATAGAGGATGCACGTATTGCATGCTAAGAGTGCAGTGGTAGCGAGGAGGCTGAGTGTAGGGTCCGATGAGGCTATGAGTTTTGAATGGCCGAGCACTGGGAATAATGTCCTTTTTATAGAAAATTTATATTTTTTTCAATTTTCCTACACACCTTCTCGTTTCTTATTCATTTGTTATCATCAATAAAGAACCTATTATATGAGACAATTGACCTTTTGTTATCTTTTTTGTTCCTAAGGCAGAATTTGAAACTTGAGAATTTCGTTGAAATGCTGAATAATGGATACTTTATCCCATAAAACAAATGCTAAATATTAAGAATGACTTAGGTATAGAAAAAGATTTCAGGAAAAGCCTAGGTTCTTTACACCTCCAATATTTATCATGATTATTTACTTATCACAATTGCCTTTGACTGTTTATTATAAATGTGATAGACCTAAATACAGTTCAAACCCACAAATTTATAAAGTGCTTATATTTTTGTACGGAACGGATCAAATGACACTTTTTCGGACCGGCATTGTATTATAATTCCTAAAATCAAATAAGATCATTGACAACTTACGGATATTGCGCATAAATGACAGTTAGATAGAGTGGGGTTCCATTCAGCTGAACCAACTTCGTACTTGCTCTGTCGTTGAAACTTCCGAAGTCCATCCATAGCATCGTTCAGATGTTTAACAGCAAAATATCGGCGTCTATAAATAAATTCCTCATTATTATCATTGTTACTAATGTCATCATTTCATGCATCATAATTATTATCATCATCGTTATTGTTGTTCTAGTTATTATTTTTAATATAATCGTTATTGTTGTCATTATTGCCGTGATCATTATTGTTGTTATTATTATTGTTACTATCATCCATTAACATTGCTGTTATTACTATTTGCCATTATGTTATCGTTTTTGCCGTTAGGATTATTATATGCAATGTTTAGAATAGTTTCATTATTATTGTAATTAATTTCTATCATTACTATTACTATTATTATTATTTATTATCATTGTCATTATTTACTATTATGATTATTTATTATAATTTAAAAATAAATATCAATAATTATTATTATTACAGGTATGCTGTTATTTTGATAATTCTTGTCTTTGTTAGTACTAAATGGTGTAAAAATTTGCAAGAGTATACTTGAAAATAAAGAACTATACTGGACTGATATACTGGATTACTTAATATCTTTTCATTATTAGATTTGTATTGATAGTTCATTAATAAAAGGTTATTATTGCTAATCGTGATTGTTATTTTTATTGTTCACAATATTGTTAAGATTATCGTTATTTGTATTGTCTGTTGTTCTGATTAGCAGTTTTGTTGTTATTATATTTTATTATCATTAGTATTGTACCTGTCACAATGTTTCTAGTCATTCCAACTTTTGTTATCATTATTTTGTTGGTATTGTTGTTATTAGTATTATTTTCAAACTTTGTTGTTCCTATTTGAATGTACTGCATGAAAAATCTTTCGAAGAGGTGGAAATGTAAAAGTTTTCTTTGTCCGGCTTGCAACCAATTGACAAGTTTCTGGTTACTTTTTGAAACTTCGTGAAACTTTGATCCGGTTTTGTTTTTACAACTGGTTTAGCATCTTTTTCAAGAATATTCTATTCGAACTCAACACTCACCCTGCCAACAAAACATAACTTCCGGTCGCGTCGATGGCCATTGTATTCGCCTGTTGTGAAAGTGAAGAAAAATATAGTTTCGTGATCGGTTGTAGGCCAAAAATAGTCAATGTATTGTTTTACCTGCAGGTCTCGATGTTCCGTGACGACATAGTCACTGCCCCAACGTTTTGACATTTCCACAAAACCACCGAAACTTTTCGCAAGGTTAGGAGAGAAATGTACATTTGCGTCGTCCTCAATATTCCTACGGTCTTTTGTACTGACGGGCGTTTATATGCGATGTATTTTTTTAGTGCTCCCTAAGAGATTGTGATTGCAATCGTGATATATTTCGGTTTTGACGCAGAAACGCAAGCGGTCGCGCAAACCTAGGTAAATATGACTGGATTGACTGAGGACTCGATACTGTAAACGCGCGATACGGCTGGTGTGCTTACAGCTGGGTAGAAGCAGTCAGCAATGCAGGTTACTACTTTTTCGGTAGCTGGTACATAGAAGTTGTGTTTAGAGAATATTTTGAGATAGGTTTCCATTCTTGTTCAGCAGACATAGAAATCAAAACGGAGTGTAAATTGTCTGTCTAAGTTTGTGAAACAAGCACCAAGTAAGGCTGAGAATAGACGTTCGATTTTTTCGTTCCGGACATCCGATCCGACGGTTTGATCCGACTATCGGAAGGCACTCGTGCCATACATTTGTTTGAACATGCAATACACGTCCGATACGATAGTCGGATCAGACTGCCGGAAAGAACAAATCGGACGTCTATTCCCAGCCTTCTACTGGCTTTCAGAAGAATCATTTATATGAATAGCTTAAAGCATTTTGGTGGAAACTAAAGTTTATTAAGGCGTTACCCCCACTTGTAGCGCAAAAAAGGCCTTTTTCATGAATTTTTTTTAAAGAAAACTACAAAACTTTTTTAATCGATCAATATGCCATCTTAAAGAACACATCTTGAAGAACTTTCAGTAATTTTTTTATTGAAAAATATTACATTGTTTAGTGGCAAATGGCCGTCAATGAAATAATGTTTTTATATACACGGTTTGCGGTGACCAACATTGCGGCGAAGTGGATCATCTGAAAAAAAATGCGGATGGATTTAGTCAAATATAAGTATAAACTAGTCTTTAATCGAAGGATCTTAAAAAATATTCATTTTTCACAAAATGGCGGACAGTCAAAGTTAATGGTTCGATTTTAACGAAAAAAAAACGGCCGTTTTTTGGGTATAAACCGGCCATTTTTTTCGAAAAAAAAATCGAACGATTAAAGACTACATTTTTATGTATTAAATAAGCCTGCAAAATTTCAAGAAGATCAGTTCATTAGTGTTCGAGTAATGTTGGTCACCGACTTCAGAAATGCCATTTTGAGAAAAACGCGTTTCAAGTTTCTCTTTCAACGCTCTTTCAACGCGGATTCTTTTTTCAACGCTCATATTTCAGTCAATTTTGTTCGGATCGACTTGAAATTTTCAGGACATATTCTCAGATACTTATACTTCAAAAAAATGCAATTAAAAAAATCGATTTTTTCAAAATCGCAAGTGGGGGTAACCCCTTAAGACAATTTATTTAACAAAAAAAAAAATAATAAAAAAAACATTCTGAAAGTACAGACCACTTTCTTTTTGTAGCACGAGGGATATAAACTGGACGGGGAGTCGGATGTTCGGATTAGTTTAACTTGTCATGAAATTATTTAACTTGCAATGACTCGACGTGTCGAGTAAGCGCGCGCGTACACACACACACACACACACACACACACATGTATAGGGAAACTCCCGGCATGACGAATACGCGGGGTAAGATGAATCATGTCTAGCTACTAAACAGTGTGTGCGAGCACAGTGCTAATGTTGAAGAGTTTGGCGGGGTGGCGGTGAGGTGAATAAGTGTCAAAGTATTAACTGTGGCAGAGGCACGCCTCTCGAGGGAGAAAACAATATCGATTTTTTGATAAACCGATGTAATTTTTGGTAAAGTTTAACATCGTTTCAGCTCACTTCAGTTGCTGATATTGCTTAATATCAGAAGTAATATCATAAGAACGGTTTGTCAGAAATTTTCAAGGTTATTGCGTGATTTTTTGTCAATTCGTTAATTGTTGAATGGGGCAAGATGAATACAAGCTATCACAAAGCCGTTATATTTTACAACGTATCACTATTTACGTTAGAAAGGGTGAAATGAAACTAGTAAAGCAGTTGGTTCCTCTTAAACCTGTGTTTCTACCGGGCGAAGAAAAAGAACTTACAAATGATTAAAATGATATGAAAGCAAGATTATTCGGACTAATCCTACAGAACTCAGACGATTGGCTTATCGAATTGCTGGTATTGAGAATGAAACCACTTTTATATGCGAAAGATGCCAATAATTCGTGTCTAATCATTCTCTCAGCGTTGTTTCATCTTGCCCCGCATACGGGGTAAGATGGGAAAAATGAAGGTTTAATAAAAAGTATATATTGTATCGTACAAATCAGAAAGATTGCTTTTTTTTGCTTTAGTAGCCGGAATGGATAGTCTGATACAAAAGTGAGGGTTAGATGCTAGAGGAAAGGTTGTACTTTCTGGAATTCTAAATGTTATATTAGGTGTTTTCTTCATTATTTTATAAGTTTTTACATCCTAATAAGATGTACAACCTACAGTATAAAGATATTTCTCAATATTTCGAAGCTTTCGTCGATTGAGCAGAGAATAAACTTTCCAACGTGACTGTGGCGAGACTTACAACCTTAATATACCGTTCGCACATTCTGCTTTGTATAAAATGAAAACCATCCCCCACCATCATTCGCCGACCAATAGATGGTCGAACGCATTCCAGGAGAAGTTATAAGCGCTCCTACCGGGCCGCGGAACGCATTCATCCGTTGGTCGTCGTTCGCCAAACCATTTTCTGAGATGGCTCGTACCAAGCAAACAGCTCGTAAATCAACTGGCGGCAAAGCCCCCAGGAAGCAACTAGCAACCAAGGCAGCCCGTAAGAGTGCGCCAGCTACCGGAGGAGTTAAAAAACCACATCGTTATAGGCCTGGAACAGTCGCTCTCCGTGAGATTCGTCGTTACCAGAAGAGCACCGAACTTCTCATTCGCAAATTGCCGTTCCAACGGCTAGTTCGTGAGATTGCCCAAGACTTCAAAACCGATCTCCGATTCCAAAGCTCGGCTGTAATGGCCCTTCAAGAGGCTAGCGAAGCTTACCTAGTCGGTCTATTCGAAGATACGAACTTGTGCGCTATCCACGCTAAGCGCGTCACCATTATGCCTAAGGATATCCAATTGGCTCGCCGAATTCGAGGAGAGCGTGCTTGAATAAACACCCTTCGCTCAGAAAAACGGCCCTTTTCAGGGCCAACAGAAATTAACGAGAATGATCTGATCTCATAACGAAATGTAGACCAAAATATCTGTCTAATAAATTTGACGAATAACGCTACGGATACTATAATATTTAAGTTGGGCAATATTCTTCTATTTCTGTACTAAAAATATCCCTTGTTTATTGAGATAGGGTAAATCGACCAGTGAATGAACAAAAGCTGATTTATATTAAAAATTAGCAAAGCATATGCATTGTCGATAAAAACTCGAATCACTATATTTTAGCAAAAAAATCACAGCTATTAAAACCGATTTCTCAGTTTAATATCGAATTTTGACGCTACACGGAATTTTCTTAGTTTGTGGTACTTGTAAGTTGCGCAACTTACAATTCGTTACAACACGGCCGTGCACAGTAGGTGTTCAAAGCGCGAAAACAATAGTTTTTAAAAGTTTTAAGGATAAGTATTACTTTCATTGCTTGAGAAAGAATCAATCTTTGATTTTTTGCAGCATTTTCAAAAAAATTCGTAACAATAGGTCGGACTCAGACTTCATTCGCTGGCGGTGTATTCTAACCTCTTTCCAGTGAATGGACATATGGATTGTATTCGGATAATTCTCAAAGTAGAGCAAAAAATTTAACTTATCTGCCGAAAATGTCGGAATTAATTATTCTTAAGATATGACAATGCACATTTCATGATATGTTGTCATGAAATCAATTTATTCGGTGTTTTTATTTTTGGCAAAACTTAATTTTCTATTTTTCTGTCCAAACAAACTTTAGTGGCTTTTTTCAAGAATTAAGATTGAAAAAAGCTTTATGTATTTTCTACGAAATCGTAATAAAAAATGTAATACTCATCTATAAAATATTATCATTATTGTGCAACACAGTGATATCCGAATCTAGGTTTAATCAAAATAAATTGTTTTGCTTGACGGCGTTCGTCTACACTACACGTCCATTCACTGGGGGTTGTGCCTTCGTTTACTGATCATTTTGTTCATTCACTGTCGATTTAGTGATTTCGCTACTCATTCATCAATTCCTCTAATATTATTTGTTGCAATTACTTCGAATATTGTTTCCTACGATCAGAATAACATATTTCGCTAGCTATAGTTATTGGAAAATCCGTTTTGATAATATTTCCATTTTATAGTTTATTTGAGTCTTACAGTGTCGTTATTCGTCTATTCACGGGTTGGTTAACCCTAGGGAGCATACACAGATTACGTGACGCAAAATTTCCCTATTTTTGCCCCCCCCCCCCCCTTCCCCTTGTAACGGGATCGTAACGCTTGGCCAGAACCCCCGCGCCCCCCTATTCCGTTACGTAACGGGTGCTTTGTCGTCGATAATTGCGATTTTTTTCATAGTTTTATACCAATTTTTATGAGAAAATCTTGAAAATTAACCGAGATATATGCCTCAATTTGGCGACGAAAAAAAAAATCTTCATTGTCCCATCGATATCTTTATGAAAAGTTATCTGTAAATTAAAAGTCAACAATTTATCGATATCTATACAAATGTAACTAACGTTATGCGTAGCCGTTTTTTAATTTTGTTTTTGTTTTTTTACAAAATTCCGACAGTTTGGACATTTTTTTTCTATTTTCAAGGCCCGTTTTTGTATTCAAGCAGTCTTTAAAAATAGTAATTATCAAATGTTAAAAACGCGGGTACGTTCAACCTTAGTCAGTACGATTACGAAAATTCCTTTTGAAAAAATTGAAAATCGGTTGATAGGTTTTTAAGTATTCGCTGGGACAAGGTCGAAAAACTAGTTTCGAGAAAAACGCGCTCAAAGTTTTCGTTCCGTGTTTCTTGATATAAAGTTCTTTTTTCTAGGACATTGATACTTACATTGAAGTATTTAGTCGCGGGCGATATGACGGTTCTTCATCTTCATGATAGTTCACAAAATAATTGCTATAACTTACCAATGATAAGCAAAAGTTTTTCATAATGCTGGATAGATGACGTAGAAAATATCAAGAGTATATTAACATTATCTTGAACCCTGATAAAGTGAAAATAGTTGATTGTATTTTGTGCAGACCTCAAATATATTAATTTGTATAGACGTGATAGACGTCATAGACGTAGTAGAGGTCAGATTTGTGATAGACGTCAAATATAATGAATTACAAATATATTAATTAAGTTTGTTACCTATTCTTCCCTTCATTGTGACCGTTCTTTCCTCTACTGTTTACTCCTTTTTTTCCATCGTACTCCCTGCCCCCCCCCTCCCCTTCTTGCGGCGGCAGCCGACTTCCCCCTCTGTATTCTATTCATCAGAGCATTTCTGTCAGAGAAACTGCGGAAAACGTATACCAATACAGCCGGTCATCGATTCGCCCCCCAGTCGTGGAACTAGTCTTATTTCGGCGCGAAATGCCGAAGAAAAACGTTTTACGACGGAATGTACGCGACTGGGATTCGAACCCGGGACCTCCCGGTCCGCTGGTTTAGTGGCGAGCACGCGAACCACTAGACCATCGCACCGATTAGCCACGGTTTATATTCAATACAAATAAAAAAGACGAAGTGCCTATATTATGTGTGTTAGAGTATTAATGCTATCGGTGAGCGCTCCGTTCAGTTTGAATCGTACTACATATCATATATATATATATATGTATATATATATATATATATATATATATGTATATATATATATATATATATATATATATATATATATATATATATATATATATATATATATATATATATATAAAATAAAGAAATACATACATTGATAAATGATTTTTGTCCAAGTCAACGATTTTAAAAAAACGTACTGGGTCTGCTGCAAACGAGGTGCACAAACCAAATCTTTGGTACTTTAATCTCATAATTTTTTTAGACAAAAAAGATGACCAGCTACGAACATGATTTGATACACTTTCGAGTGACAATGTAAGGCTAATTCATATACTGTAACGTTGGGTTACGAATATCGAGACGATCCGAGAAAGGTGAGGTAAGCGGGCTGGCGTAGCTCACAAGGGGAGGCCACGGCGTTCGGATCAGGGATTTTCTTCAAACCTTGTATACTTTTAGTAGTCCATTAGGACAACATAATGTGCAAGTAGCAAGGCGTACTACTTAGGTTCAATGTCCGTAATCGCTGGATCGAGTCTCGCTCATGTGATTTTCTTTTCTAACACTGGTCATATTCTTTCATATATGTTACAATTCAAAGGTAATATGATGAAAAAATACGTGTATTTGCGTGAATCTTTATCGAATTTCCAATGTTATTTGGCTGATTATATTTATAATTATCGACAGGTAAACGACCAAACGAATAAAGTTTTCCTCAAAGTGTATGCCTGTCGAGATTTGCGAAATCCCGTATACCTGAAAGCGGGTAACATACCCGAAACTGTTGTGCACGCTTCGACCTGCAGACACAGATTTGAAAGGATGGGGAGAGGGCCTGGTTTGGGAAAGGCGAGGAGATCTGCATGCTTCCAGGTTGTTGAGAAATGGCTGAGTTTGAAACAGGCATTCAAAATATAGGTTATTTGAACTATTGCTTTATGTGGTAGATGTTTAAGTACTGCGTTTTGTATTCCATCTGGCCCCGGTGCCTTTTTGGGTCTGGTGTTTTTGATAGCTCGGGTAATTTCTCTGGGTGAGGCACAGATTATGTCTAGTATGTCTATTTGTTTGTCGAGTATTTATTTGTATTTTGCGTTTACTATGGCACAGTGTCTATTGCTACTCATATTTTCAGTTAAATGGTGGACTTTTTCGAAATTTTACGCCAACGCACTGGCTTTATCTTTGTTGCTAATCGCTAAGGCGTGCGTGCCGTGCAGTGTGAGAATGTTGGTTTCTGACTGCTTGGTGAATGCTTTGGCCATTTTCCAGATCGAGTTGTCTTGAATTTTTAGTGATTTTAATTTTCGCTCCCACTTTTTGTTTGTAAAGTCTCTGATCGTTTGCCTAAGCAAATTCGAAATCTTATTTTGAATTATTTTATATTGCTGATTCTGCGTGTTTTGGTATAGTCTACGAGCAGGATTTCTCGTTTTAACCAACTTTGTGATGCTCTCCGAGAGAGTGGGAGTTACGTTGGTGGATTTGGTCTTGGGAATCGTTACTTGTATGGTTTCGTTTATGAGTTTGGTGAGGTTTGTCGTACATTTGTCTATGTCACCTTTATCCGCAAGGTTTGACTGTAGGGTTATTTTGTCGTTAAGCAAATTTGCGAATTCTCTCCAGTTTGCTTTTTTTTTGTAATTTAGGTACTGTTTCTCTATTTTTCCAATGTGTGTATTGCTTAGTGTGATTTTTAGTGGTAAATGGTCTGAGCCCAGCTCATTTATAGTTTCTACGGTGATGTGACTGGTATTTTTTAATAGCGCAAAGTCAACCACCTTGGGAGAGCTTGATTGTATGAGAACAACGTGAAGTTATCTGGGGCTACTACGGTCGTGTTCGTTACATTGGTGTAATTTAGGATGATTCTACCATTCATAGTCGCCTACGGCTACAACTGAGTTCGCCTAGAGGAATATTTTATTTAAGTCCGCATGATGATAGTTGTCGGAGGCTTGGCGTATATTGTTGCTATGGCCAGATTGTTTTTTTTTAAATTTGATTGCATGCGCTTCAACTGAATCGGTGTTTATATTTAGTTCGGAGCACTCAATATTGTTTTTCCAATATATTGCTACTCCCCCTCCACCTACGTCCCCAGGCTTGTTTCTTCCAAAGCATTGGTAGCCGGGATTTTTACATTTATGACTTTGTTTGAGTTTGGTTTCGTTTACTAGTACAGTATGAGTACTAGTATATCAGTCTTCACGTTGCTAATTAGGCTAGACAATTCTGATAGATTTCTTTTCAATCCATTTGCCTTCCAATGAAGTTTTTGTAGTTTTTTTGTCGAGTTTTGCGGTTGTGCTACACATATTTAAGTATGACATTGTAAAAAGCTTGGCATTTGGTTATGTGATCAGTACATTGAGATAATTGTTGGTTTAGCTCGCTGAACATTTTGAGCATCTTATTCATGTCACAGCTTGTTTTGAGATATTGAATTTCTTCGAATATACTGTTAAAAGTGTTTGTGTCGTTATTTATACATTGTTTCTTGTGGTGATTTTCAATCTCGGCTATCTGATTGTTATCATAGTAATGTTTTGTTATGTCTCTATCTATTTGGGAAGTGTATTGGGATTCTTGCCTACTTTTAGCTCTGATTCTAGCGTCCCTGAGGTGCTGCTTGGCGCTGTCTGGGATTACGCGTGGGATTGGGCCCTGAGTTACCATTGTGCTATAGCTGATACTGGTGCGTTCCATTTTTGACTGCGTTATCCCTTCCTCTTTCCTGGTGGGACGCTCCGTTAATCGATTTGGGAGCGTTGGGTACGGGACGTCATTTATTTGCTCCGGTGGCTGTCGCTGCGGCCTTAAGTGCTGATTTCTGCGCCCGGCTTCTTATTTTCTCTTGAGGTGCTGTGCTGGTACACGTCGCAGGAAGCTGTGTTAGCAGGAAGCTCTTTTTGGCAGTTCACGCATTGCGGTTTGGCTTCGGCTGCTTTATTGCAGTCCTTCGTAAGATGGTGGCCTTTGCATTTCACGCATCTGGACTCCCTGTTGCAGTATGCTGTCCCATGGTTGAAACCTTGGCATCGATAGCATTGTGAGATCTGTTTCGGGTTTATGTATTTGTCCCACTTGATTTTCACTGAACACACGTATTTTGTGTTTTTTAGCTTCCTTACATCGACACTGGCTTTGAATGAAGCGTAGTATAGCGCACGGTCCGAATTGTTTGTTCGCCGCGTGCTCATACACTTGATTTTTATTGGCTCGAAGCCTGCTTGGGTTAAGTCCTCCGTTATGTATTTTTCGTCAAGGAGAGGTAGGCCCTTAATAACGAATTTCCTCTCTCTCTGGCTAGTTATCGCATAGGTGTGAAAATTTCGCTGGTCTCTTTTCAGCTCACTGGTGATCGGACTGAAGGCCTCCCTGTCCTTCGGATATATTATGACTGTTGCTGATGCGAATTCAAATACACATCAGCAACCCTCAAGGGGGCCCTTGTGTTCTTCAGTACGTTCAGGTGAATTTTGGCTTTGGCTTCAGAGTGAAATTGCTCGCTGTTTATGACTATCGGTCAAGGTTTTTCGTCTTTAGTGATTTTTACGCTGTGATCTGAGACCCGGGACATGTGGTCCTCTTCATCCGAGTCTAGCTCTGACAGGCTGTTGTACCTGTTGCTGGTTGTTACTCCACCGTTCCTCGTTGGCTGGCTGCTGTCGTTTCGATTTTCCGTTGGTCGTCGTTTCTTGGATTTTCCCATCGTGAATATTCCAGACTTTTGCTGTTGGTTATTTTCCTGGGCTATCGCCGGGTGATGATTTGCACAATGGTTACTTTCGTCCGCGTTAATGATGTTGTTTGATAGTATTTAAAAGACTCGGTGATGTGACAGATAGCACGGTTCCTACCGGAATCCCTGTTCGTCAGTCGAAATCTCGTCCAGCAACTGCTTCAAATCCTCGTCTTCAACATTTTTGGTCGTTTTGCTCTGTCACTATCCTCGAGGTCGAAATTTCTACTTCGCAGCCTTTGAAACCATTTCTTCACGATACTGATGGATATGGCATCTTCCCACACTGCCTGACAATCCATCACCGTAGCCACGGAGGTATATTTTTTTTTCTATTTGAACTCAAGAAGCATCCAGTGCCGAGTACGCGCGTTATTACAACTTATTTTGCTCACTGTGCTCGCGATTTATATTTTCAGGTTATGTTAAGCTGTTGGTTGGTTGGTTGGTTAAGCTGTTGGTCTGGAAAAATGATCTACTAGGCTGGTGTTATACGACACCAAAGTAGGGAAAAAATGTCGATCAAATATGCAACACAGCTGTTTTTAGTCTCAGGTCGAGTTATTTGTGCATATAATACTACACAGTCTCAACAGGGGCACGTGGGGAGCAGAGAACACCCATGTTCTCTGATGTGGAGTAATGGAAACTGAGCGGGAGAACGTATACTAGCCAGCGCACCAATCGGAACAGGGGGTTAGAGTGGGGATGAGAGTACTAATCAGCGCACCAATAGCGCCCGGCGCAGAGACTCACGGTAAGGATTCCCCCTCCGGTGAACAGACTTGGATTCCATAGTGTATAAAAGCGTAGGTCCAACAGTCAGATTCATCATACCGGTCTTCACCGACCTAAAGTTCACGCTTGACTCCTTCATACTAACGTTGTTCATAATGTCTGGCCGAGGAAAAGGTGGCAAGGTCAAAGGAAAGTCCAAGACACGTTCTACCCGTGCTGGACTTCAATTTCCAGTTGGAAGAATACATCGTCTCCTTCGCAAGGGAAACTATGCTGAACGGGTTGGTGCTGGTGCACCCGTATATCTTGCTGCGGTAATGGAATATTTGGCCGCTGAAGTCCTCGAGTTGGCTGGCAACGCCGCCCGGGACAACAAAAAGACGCGAATCATTCCCCGTCACCTCCAACTGGCAATCCGCAACGACGAAGAATTGAACAAACTACTTTCGGGCGTCACCATAGCTCAGGGTGGAGTTCTTCCAAATATTCAAGCAGTTCTGTTGCCAAAGAAAACTGAGAAAAAAGCCTAAATCACTTTCTCAAGAACGAAAACGGCCCTTGTCAGGGCCAAAACTCTGTTTGACGAAGGTTCAATTCGTTTCTATCATCGCAGCCCTCATAATCGGTTTCTATCAACATTTTGGTAAACGCCTCGTGGACATCTAGTGGCGCGGCTTGGTGGCAGATTCAGGCAACTCTTGGACATTCTACTGCTGTCAGCTGTGCGGTCTACATATCAATTTCGTTAAGGCAGGATTCTACTTTGAAACCATGAAAAAAACGCTATTTTCGTGAATTTTTTCTGAGAATACTATTAAAGATATCGATATGGGGTTTAAACTGTTCAATAAATACACTCTTTAAGTACATAAAAAATTTTTTTAATGTATTTTATTCATTTTTTGTACACGTAAAATATGTTTAAAGCCAACGCCTCGAAAAGCAGTTACCGTTGCCGTGGTCGTGAAATATTCCCGACGAATGGTCTGAAACAAATCAAATAGTTTCATGTTCAGTATGTCTTCAGGAACCGACCTAACTAGAATATTCTATATATGTGCAAAATTAACAAAATGGCGGCTAAAATACGAAAAAAATGCGTTTTTTTGGGTCTTTTTTTGCAATAAAAAATAGTTCTAATCAAAATTTTAAGTTGATTGTAATTAGGTCGGTTGGTACACACATATAGAATACGTGTTCCAAATTTCATAAGGATCGGTTCAGTACTTTTTGAGTTATCACGACCATGGTACTTGAAAATGTTTCGAGAAAAACGCGTTTAAAGTTTTGGTGAGTGATAAATCGTAGAAAAAATTATCTTACCCTCAATCAGCGATGCCTGGGCCATATAATATGCCTTCGACGTGTTCCAGGTGGGTGTTTTCATCCAATTTAGCCTTTTTTTTTAAATTCTGCCCTCCTTAAAAGCCTCAGTCGAGCGGCGGTTCGCTCGGACGATGCGATGTTGGTCGCGCATAGTGGCGAACTGCATGACGGTTGGGCCAATTGTAATGCCCATGACTTCCATTATTTTTAAAACTGGGCTGAATCCTTCATTAAAAACGCAGGCAGCAGTGAGGCACGCAATTTTGACGATTTTTTTGCCATTAAATACATGTTTCGGTGCCATAGCCCAAACTGTAGAGTTGAAACATTCGTTGTTATTTTGCGTGTTTCCACCCAAACATCTCTCGACTAGAACTTTTCTGTGCACGATACACTTTCTTCGTATTCATTGCGAACAGATAGATGCTTCACGTTCGAACTCCAAATCACGAATGATTCTCCACTTCGGAATTATAAAGCGAAGAGAAAATTATAAAGAAAGGGTAATATAGAGAAGCAAAGGTATGTACTTTGGTTAATAAGCATATATAGGTATAACGGTTTACGATAGGGGAACATCTGTCTTAGCGAACAAAGCCAGGTAGACGGTTGATCCGGGCCGCGCGCCGGGCGGGTCACAATAGCGCGCTCATGTAGGTGCGTTCGAAAGGCGAAAAAGGATAGTTAGACTGCTTGGAACTGTATAAAATTTTGACCGAACATTCTTGAACATATTTACTTTCGAAAAATGTAAAAAAAAATGTTTTTTTCAAACTTTCAAAGTAGAATCCTGCCTTAAAAACGGCTCTGAAATAAACAATAATTGGGTGGTACGAGGTATTATTGTGTTGTGGCGTGCAAAAATTCCCAATTTCGAAATCGGGATTGACTTTATTTTTACCCGAGAACATTTTTAGAATAGTGCAATCGTTTTTATGTTTGTCAACTCATTGGTTCTGACTAGGCTGATTTCAGCATTGCGGTTGATCAATTTTTGATTACGTGCCTTCGTTATTTATAAAAATTCAAACCGCTGCTACATGTTTGCATCCTCGAACTGATAAGCCAGCCGTGCAGGCACATTCTCTTCTCCGTATCGTACGATCTAGGTTCACCTGTAAAACAATCAAGTCGTATTGGAAAGAAAACAAAGATCGAGAAAGCACACGAAAAATATACATATACAGGAATTGCAAATCAAAATATACAGTACCCAATATTCATTACAGTGTTAACGGTATTAAATGTTTTAAGTAACTTGTGTACTAAAGCCAGAACAAATAAAAATAGAAACAAACGTCATGTTTAATTTTAAACCTTGCATGAACATCTTTAGTGTATGACGTGCAAATTATCTCTTATATCGTTGTTTTTCATCTATGATATAATTATTATTAATTCAACATTACATGCTCATTCTTAACGATGAAATATCATTCATCATATCATATTATTCATTTAACATTCCTTACTTATCCTTAATAATGGAAGAAAATCTAATTTGTTAAGGTAGTTCTGTAGGTATACGTATGAGCCAAAAGTTTCGGTCGAAGCGTATAGTAACATCCAATGCCTATACGATGCTGTTGGTTGTACATTTTTGACAGAGCTTGTACCCTCTATATGTTCCACACATTCACCGTCGCGTAATCGTGGCAACAGCGCAATTTGCCTGCAGCCATAGCGTTGAGCTTCCTTCGATCCATCTTTCGCGAGATATTTTATATAAATAAAAAAAGCGTGAACATGTCAACCCAAATGCGATACAAAGAAAAGTTTGCAAGAAAAAAGGCGCTTGCTAAAAGACTGAAAGCTGTGGCAGCCATGTGTCAAGCAAATGCGGCTAAACACCATGAGAATAACCATAACCTCAACGATCAGCATAAAAAATTCGCTGTCGAAGGACGTCGGACCGTCGATTTACAACATCTTGCCGACAGTTTAAATTGTATTCGCTGAAGCAAAGACATTTTTTTAGGAAAACAATGAAGAAAACCTGAATGGGATTGAATTCTATTTAACATATTTCCTGGGACGAGTGCTCTGCAATAACCCAAGTTATATCTACACACACACACACATTTATATATAAATATATATAACACTTATAAATACATGCATAAATTGAACAAATGAAATTTGTTTGCAGAATAAATTTATTTCACTTCCGTCTCAGAATTACTCGTACTTGGGGAAAAAACATGCTTTGAGTTCCCAGACCACGCCCCGATCAGCTGGCTGCAGCGTACACTGTAGCCATTCCGTTACAGATCGTTGGGTCCGAGTTTGGTATGGGATAGAATTACTACTTTTCATAAGTTGATATCTGGGAAACTAAACGGTCAAAGTGTGTCATTTAAAAAAAAATCAACCTCACAATAGTACTGCGTACACGTGAGTTTTTATTTTGTAATCCTAAGATCCGTTTAGAACCTATATCGAGAAATGCGAGCAAACTCCTATCGGTTTACGTGTTAGGTATAGGGATCGCGGACAAAATACCCATATTCAATTGCAATTATCTCATGAACTGAACAGTGAATCGAATTGAATTTTTGGGCATCAGTCCATGAAGGTCATATCTACACCATACTTGGATTGCAGCCAATTCCTGATTTGACTTGTACCTTTTGACTTGTACTTTCACCCGAATTATGACGAGAAAAAAAACGTGTTTTTCAAACACCTTTGCAAATAAAGGCTGTCATTTTGTTATTTTGCAATAGAAAATAATAATTCTAGTTTGCGCGACAGCGACACTCGTACAGATTGAGAATCTTTTTGAATTTTTTGTTTCAGATTACTCAGAGAGGGCCAATCACCAACGCCAGCAACATACTTTTCTCCATGCCTTTACACAATCATAAATTGTTATAAGTAAATTTACATTCATATGCAACAAAAAAATTGTTTTCCATTCTAGAAGAGTGGACTTTTAACCGAAAAAAAAGTTTGTATCGATACATCCAACGGTTTGAAGAAAAAAAATCTTTAAAATAGATCATTTTTTTAGCCGTCACACTAGAATAGCCCCTCAACTTATCAATTTCAGATATAAAATTTTTAAATGACCTCGATTTATACAATTTTTGGAATTCGTCGCGCGAAGATTAGAATGTATATGCGATATACGCTGCGGATCCACTGCTGGCTGGTCGGAAGAATGAACTTTTGAGCGGTGAGAACTGGCCCCGAAAGTGCTAGTGAATTCTCGTTACTTACTAAACTGCTGCTGTTGCTGCTCACTGCCCATGAAACGTCACCTAAAGCTGACATTTCATTAGCAGTGAGCAGCAGCAGTAATTTTAGTGATTTCCTAGTGAAAAACTGAACTCCTGCTCAATCAAACGGCTGCTCATGAAATGGGTCGAATGTGAAGTGAAGTCGCTGCTGCCGCGACTCACGACGCTCTCGAACTACCATCTGTCACAACGTATATTGAATCGTAACGAACGTAACCCACGGTGTTACATACAGGTCTTGCAACGAAGCTAAATTTTCGTGGTGGGGGTAGGCACGCTTATCGGCTTCACTTTTCGTTTCACTAGGCGCCGCTACGCGTCGCTACTAGCAAAGGGAAGTAGTTTCCCCCTTACCTCTCACCGGCGAATAGGTCCGAGGTGTTTACGTATGTTTAGTGGCGCGATTGTCAAAATAACCTTTATTTGCGACCATATACCAGAAGGTTCAACGCGATTTACCGTGATACATTTTTTATCGTGTTTTTACGCATAAGTGTGAATTTTTTCTGGTAGTGTTTGCGAAAAAAATGAGAAATGGCTAAGGGTTGCGCGGTTCGCAATTGTAAAACGGGGTACAAAAATTGTAAGCAGAAATGCTCCGTATTTTGCGTGCCCAGAAACGTCGAACGATACAAAAAATGGCTCGATGCTATTTCGGGACTGAAAGAGTCTCGGTACGTGTGCGAAAAACATTCCGAAGAACGATGTATCGTGAGACATTGGAGAAAAAAGGATGTAAATGGTCGTAATATGTGCTGGTATGAATTGATGTATTCAAAAAGTTTTCAGTTTTTTTTAGATGAAAGTAGTCATCTTTTTTTTAATCAACACACTTTTTTTAATTGGTTTCGTATATTATGCAGTTTACACGACAGTACGGTAAATTATGTTGGGGCAAACGGCGCATGCGTTGCGTTCAGGAGGGAAAAGGACAGAAGAGCTATTTCTCTCTTCGTCGCACCACCACTTCTCCTTGCCGTCACGCATCAAGCGGCAGAAATCGGAATAAAAAACAAAACCGCTAAGGGTGCCTAACCCCACTACCGCCGTTGTCAGACCTGTATGTAAGACCCGTGCTCCATGCTAAAGACCGCGGTGGCGATTACCCCCACCCTGTGTCATAGGCTCCGTGCGAAATAACTAGGCGTGGAGGGCGTGGATTTTGTGGACGCCCGTACGCGTAATAACGATAGGTCTCTACACAAATTATTGAATAATTCGAACGCGCTCCAAATTGACACAAAATTCGATAAAATCGCGTCCGATTCAGTTACGTTTATAGCGGTGACAAATGTGTTAATCAATTGTTTCGATAGAAATAGGACAAAAAAGAACTTCGAAAAATAACCTCTTGCATAGTTGTATTATTCACGCAACATTGACGAAAATTATAGGATCATGGTTGGTGCATTAAAAAAATCGTGGACACTGATCGCATTCGTGGTGCTCGTTGTTTTTGTCGAACGAGGTAAGGCCTTTTCGCTTTGGAAATCGATTCACTTATTTCGTTTTCGAACTATTCTTAGTTCTTTCCTGAGCGTTTATTTTTTATTTCACGGTATTATTATTATTGTTATTATTATCATGATTGTTACAAAGCCTTTAATCACGTTACGTTGTTGCGAGCAACGAACGACAATTTTACGTGAATACTTTCACGCGAATTATGTCTGAAATGATTTTTCATCGTCGAGTCGATCCATTTTTAACTCGAACTATTGAGGTTATGTGACTGGGTGCGGGCGAAATGGCGTTGGTACACCGCCGAGTGTGCGAAAGAGACAAAAGATAGTTTTTCGGACAGCCGCTTCGATGACGCGAATTGTATTTTCTCGAAAATGTAAAAAGAGATCGGGTTAATATAAAGCTCCGTCAACGTAAAATTTTGACTGCTCGTTTTTCCAGGTTTCTCCATCAAATGCTGGGTGTGCAGATCGGATTTCGATCCTAAATGCGCGGACCCCTTTGACAATTCTACCATAGGATTTACGGACTGCAGCCAGATCGACGAGCCCAAGTACTTGCCCGGTGTTGGCAAACCCACCATGTGTCGTAAAATTCGCCAAAAAGGTTTGTATCTATAGTTCCTTGCGAGCACCCATTCAACAGTATTGTTAAATCCTTGGTTTTCACATCCCAAAAAGGTTTAAAAATTTCATCAAGTCGAATTTTGAGATTGGCCAAAGATCTTTTTGATGATCGCACTGCATTGTTGGAACGCAACAAAAGTTCCATAGCCCAATTTTTTTCGGCAAAGTGGGACCCTCAAAAGCTCTTCAACTTTTTTTAGAATCTTTATTGGAGATCGTCACGCTAAATGTGTAAAAAAAATGTTTGCTTAATGAAAGCACGCCATTAAAAGTTTTTAAATGAATTTCCATTGCATGCCAACAATGCAAACTTCAACATTGTCTTTTTTTATAGAGAGAGCTGCGGATAGATAGGAATCTTTGAATAGAGTGTTCAATTTGTTTTTATCTAGCTGTACAAAATGTATATCACATTAGAACCGCACGTACAGCATACACATATTTTATGGAGCCTTAAGAAAGGAAATTAGGCTTTGCCGTTTTTGGTGTTTTTACGGTTGAAACATCAAGGACACAGTTCATCGCTAATATGACTGGTGGCTGTCGCTCCGTAACACTTTGATGTCCATACAAATGGCGGAACCTCTTACAATTTTTTAATCGTTATTCTGGCAGTGGGGGGAGTCTGGAAGTATTTCCGCAGTTGCGCCTTTCTGGGCGAGCCAGGGATCGGAGGGGACGAGAGGTTCTGTCTCATGAGAACAGGCTCGTACAACATCTTCATGGAGTACTGCACGTGCAACAGTAAGGATGGCTGCAATGGGGCGCCTGATGTCCGTGGGAGCTGGTTCATTCCATTCTGCAGCGTCGTTGCGAGCCTGGGTTTGGCACTCGCCCGGCTGTAACACCTGGGAAGAGCCGCGCGATTCCCGTAACCGTGAATCACTCAGCGATCAGCCTTTTCCCATACACTTGTTTTGTCAATTGTGCTTCTCTTCTAGAACAGGTTTTCTTACCCTGGAGTCCGTGGGCATGTCCCAAGGGGTGCTCAGACAACATGAATAGAGATACAAAATTGACGAACGAGGCGTATGGGGTTCACTGTTAAAGGGGGGAGTGGTGTCTAGGGGTCGGCTGTTGAAAAAGGTTGGGAAAGGCCGTTCTAGAGCATGCGCGAGGAAAAATGGGCTCATCTGTGTGCATCGTGGGCAAACGACTCGCTGAGGATGCATCGCACATGCATCCAAGCCAAAAGTTTTATTCCATCAGAACTTCAGTACTTGGAGATTCGATAAACATCTGAAAAAATTCAAACATATCCATCATATTGTGAACATCCATAATCAATAATGATAATGCCTGAATGTTACGGACAAATTGACTAAGGAAATAATTGTTCGACGAATAATCCGAAAGAGGAAAAATTCCTCGTGAGAAATTCAATCATCGATTATTCTTAATGCTTTTTCTAATCGTTCATTTTTTCCGAATTTTATTACTTTTTTTTAGATGCTTCTGTTTCAATTTTTGAATAGTCTGTTTATGAGACTACGTGTTCCCTTCGAAACTTCTAAAGGGTAATATGACATTTTTCTCATCCGCGTTCAATCGCGATAAAATAAACTTAAAAAGAGTTAAAAAAAGGTTGACCAAAATTCACAAGTACTTAGAAAAATCAACGAAATCATTGCATATGAATTAAAAAGTGTTTTACTGATTATTCAACCGACACGTTGATAATTTTTTGGCACTATTATTGGTCCAAATAAATGTTAGTGACATTGGCGTACAATGTACAAATTTTCTGGGATTTTCGTTGAATAGCGAAGTACTCAAATTTTTATCAAATTGAACTCCATTCCTGAGAATGTCCGTGTGATGCACCTTTAAAGTCTCACAACCGACACTTTATTACTTGAACATAGTACAACCGAACAATAAGTTTTTATATACATTTTTTTATACGCGAGATCACTTGCTGTCTCCCCAAAGAGAAACAACTTATACTGTGTATTAGAAAATAAGACTGCCAATACCGTCCAGAAATAATCCGACGATCCACTATCGTCGTATTTTCTTAATTCAGTAGTTTTTGTATTCATAGTAATGGTATTCGTTTGTAAAATATATTGAACAAAGTGACGACCGTTATATCTACTAAAAAAAATTATATACATATAAATGTCGCCGTCAACCGCGCAAAATAAAATGTACGCCTCCCAGCGTGGAACTGTACAATAAAAATATTTTAATTAAACTTGCAAAATTGTGTGAATAATGTTTACAGTTGATTAACCAAAATTTCTGCAAATTTGGTTTTCTCTAAGAAGCTTTGTTCTCTAAGAAGCGGGTAACAGCTGGGACAACGACCGCGCGTTTCGTGCGGAGGGCCCCGCGGCAATGTGCATAACGGCGCCATTTTTTAATATTTTCAACTGAAATTTATTAACCTTATTCTTAAAGCCCTTTCTGACGTTGTGTAAAAAAATAAAAATATTCCGGCCCATACTTTCGAGTTTATTTTTTTTTAATATACCCATTTTCCGATCGGCACAAACTTAAAAATGTATTGTGGAAGGGGCTGAATATCCAAAGAAAAACCATAACTTTAATCAACAGAATTAGATCAGGACATGTGGGAGTAAACGAACACCTTTTTAGAATAGGTCTTATAGATACCGAAGCTTGCACATGTCGAAACCCTGTATCAGATATCAATCACGTCTTCTGGGAATGCGAGTTAAATGAATAGAGCTCAATAAAATTACCGAAACTCTGATGGGACTTGGGCATCGGCCCCCATTCAAAATACTTAGCATCTCCTTCTCTCAATCCGAAAAAATTAGTAAGGCCATTGCATATTTTGCAGAAGAAATTAAAAACAATGTAAATTTGATCTACTGAAACACCTTCTTCCTTTCAAAACTCCACCCACTTCTAAAACATGGAAATATAATTCCAGCAGATAGGGGGGAAACCCCAAATGTGTATATATATACACGTGTGCACACGCGTAGGTGCGTGAGTGTGTGTGTGTGTGTACGCCTGTATTCACGTATATATAAATAAAAATTTGGAAAAAAATAATAAAAAAATATGAAAAATTAAAAGCAAGAATAAATAATGAAATTTAAAGAAAAAGAGAATTAATAAAAAAAAAAAACAAAAAGTAGACCATAAATAGAAATAGGAAAAAGCGAAAGGTCAGACGCGATAATTCTATAGGATCTACATCGAGACATTTAAGAACGCCATGAATGAGAAAAAGAGGGAGAAAACAACGACCAAACTGACATCTACCGAAACTTGGCCGAAGCGGACAATCCAGTGGCCAGGCTAGCCCCACCGACGGTCGGTGCACTAGCCAAATTGAAGAAAAAGAAGAAGTTTCCCCATTGGAGTTTAGGGTCCTGTATCTAGCCTTCATGACAGGGGCGGTCACGTAGCTCGCTAACCCCCGAGGATCGCTTCGCTCACGCCTTGGCTCCTGGGGTTTCTGTAGCTGCTGCTCGCACCTTTCATGCCCTGCCGGGCATAAACCGCGTTTAACTCGACGCTTACTGTTTTTTTTGTTAATATGTGGACAAATATGTTGGTGTTTTATTTTATTATTCAATGCTTTACACTATAAACCACATAACCACACACTTTAAGTTATTTTCATTCACGACGGGAATTTGTCTTGGTTATGATTTCTCCAATTTCTTTTATTTTTTTCTCATGTATTTCGTGTTTTTTACTGTGTGGTTATGGGGTTTGTTACTTAAATAATAAAAGTAATTAACCATATACAACCCACATACTAGCCATGAAAAACCACATACTTGCAGGCTCGCCACAATAAAAATAAAAATGGGGCATAAGCTCCTTAAGATTATGATTTGAATACTTATTTTTTCAAGTTGATAAATTTAGCATTTCTTGTTTGTCCATCGATGTAAATAGTTTTAGGTATTGGCTCGCCCACTCTAGCTGTTTCCAGTTTTGAAAAGCTGTATTTGCGAGAGCTTTGCTCATGGCTTCGCTACTGCTAGATATATTCCTTCGTCTGCACATCTGAACGGTGATTCAGTTCCATCTTGTTAGCCCACTCCTAGCTTTCTCAATGCTCGCTCAAGTTCCTTCTTGCCGCGCAATGCTTTCGCTAAGAAGTCGTCGCCTATCGTGCCGCCGTTCGTGATGCACCTATTTTTGCTAGTTCGTTGTCGCTTGGTATGCGTAGCATCTCAATGCCTTCGCCTACGTTGATAATGCTACGGCTATCACAGAATGTTAGATGTGCTGCGCTCATTATTTCCCACCACATATCCCAACCTGTGGCGTTCGTATCCCGGTTTTCTTCAACAACCTCGGTTAACTTCAACTGTTCTACATAGCTCTTGGCTGTTTCTAGGTCTACAGAATCAGAGTAAATCAGAGTGGCGTAACTAGCTAGCAGGGTGCCGTATTGCTTGCCGTCTCGCGCTTGTCCGAGATGGTATCCTACTGCCTCAACGAATATCTTGATGGTTGCCTCAAGTGTGGCAAGTCTGGAGATCATGAGATTGTTTAACTTGGTACTAAAGCACCTGGTGGAAGATTCTTCTCTTCCTAGCTTCAAAAAGGCTTTCTTGATGAAGTCAAAGTTAGCTTCTGTCTCGGCTGTTTGAGGCATTTTCACTGTTTCGAGTATCGATATACGGCTTTGGTCAGCCAGTTCCGGTGCGAACGGATTGATTGAAGCGAGGCAAAACATGCTGCAGATACGGTAGGCTGTAGATTGACCGCTTACTGTGCTTTTGAAGGCCATAGCTTCGTCATCGCTTGATGCATTTCTAATCAGAGTCAGAATAACTTCAAGCCTTAAGCGGTCTTTGTTGGAGTTTGGTTCCGTCTCATCGGGAACAAACGGGATAGCGTTGCGCTTGATGCGTTGCCGTGCTCCTGCCTCTGTGGTGTTGCCTTTAGCGCTAATGTATTGGCTTGCACCTAATGCTGTGCGGATAGCATCAAGAATGGTGTCTGATTTTCCCGAGCCGGGCTCACCAGTAACCCAAATATGTGGCCTCGAATCTAGCAAGCCCCAAAACATGGCTAAGGCTATCTACCATAAAAGGAACTGACCGTGTGTTGTGTCTTTCCAGTAAACACTTGTAATTGCTTGTATGAATAGCCCTTCCAAGTCATCACAAGCGCATTCTTTTGTGCGTTTGGTTTGCACGGATTCGCGCTGGGAAATTCATTTCAGCGATGGGTCTAGCATCGATACTTTTTTGCCGTTGGGTACGTCATACAGAACGTTTCCTAGGTGTTGGATCACACCATCACAATCTCGCCAAAAGCCCAGCGCCCTTATCGCTGCTGGTGAATAAACACCAGCGTGGGTGTACAGTACACGAGACTAAATCCCCAACTGGTGTTGTGGCGGCGAATTCGTGTATTACTTAAGGTGTATTGTTAATATGTCATATTACTTCATTTTTTTATTTTGTTGTTGGTTGTTTCAAATGTATGGGGGTATTCTGTTTGTATATTGATGGTATTAAATGAGGTTATCAGATGGGTTGTAGGACTAAAATTGGCAATGTTAATGGCTTTTTTTTGTGGCACCAGTCTAGGATTTTCTCCCAAATCAAACAGGGGTGTCCCTGAGAGTTTTTTACGGTGACTAAAATAAATCATTAAGCATCAAAGTCTTAAGTAATCAACATCAAAGTTACGTCCAAGGTTTTACTTAACGGTTGATGTTTTTAATAAAAAAATAAAATGATATTTTCTAATTGTTTTTAATGGCAATATAAATTTTAATCAAGTATAACAGGGGCTGCTACACTCCAATTGTTGGTGAAATTGGCTGCCAAATAGTATGCCTAGTGAAAAAAAAACTACTCCAGAAATCCGACAAACAAAAACAGTTGTCACGCTTTCATGAAGCACTCTTTTTAAATAATATTGCAAAGCGTATTTCTGTAAAAATAATGAAAAACACCAAACACGATGAATTCTCCATAGAAGAATATATTCATCGGATGATAAATTGAAAAATGTCACGTGAATTGAGCCGACCATTCATTTTTAAAATACAGCGGCGAATCCTAAAAACAATACCTATTTGTTTATTCATATCATTTTTACAACTGCTAAATAACGCCTATGAAAATTTTGGTACTTAGCGCCAGACGCTTACATTGACCAACATATACTATTTATCTAAAAATAGTTTACTTTAAAAATGTATGAATAAAACGACAAAAAGATTCTTAAATCGCTAGATTAACTCGCATGCAGTGTATAGTATATAATTACACACTAAAGAAATGGTTTATTCACATGAAAAAATGGAAAAACATAATTGGAATCGAATTTAACTGGTCAAGAAACGTCTCCTTTCTTAACTTTAAATAGCGTACGATGTGTGAAAGGATCTTGTTTTTTTGCAATCAACCATTTAAGCACTATGAAAAAAAATCCTCTTTGCAGGATAATTGGGGACCGCCCACGGCTTTGTTGGCCCAAGGCCTCCACACCTTCAAATTCGGCCCTGGCGTACACCATCCTATCCCCACATACAGCGCGTACCCAATCAGAATACTGTACACATCTGTCGCCGCGATACGCTGTGTTCACAAACACACACATAACGCGTGCACGTCCATGAGCCGTTTGCTGCGTTGTTTGCTATACACAACGAGCATAAAATCTCGATCTGTACGTACGTACGTGACATACATATATACATCACCGAAAAATAATATCGTTAATAGTGAATTGCGAGTACAAAGTCGCAAGTGCGTCGAACGGTGAATACTAAAGTACGACAGCTACTCGAATTATTCTAATTTCGTCGGGATTCGCGAAGTGCCATTTTTTTTCATCTCTCACGGTTCCCCGAGTGAATTTTGACACAATGTTTGCGACCATGGATTGTTATCTGCATTAGCGGGCTTTCTGTTGAAGGAGAAAAGGCCGAAAAAAGCAACACAAAGAAGAATATCGAAAAAATAGTTTTCGCGTCGTATCCATCAAACGATTGTTTTTTCCGCGCTCGTATTCGTGGTGTGCGTAATAAGAGAGGAAAAAAATCGCAATCAAGCGTACGTGCGGATATTATTAGGTGCGACTGTGTTACGCGTCCGTATATACGATATACCCGCACATATACACGATATACGTATACAGGTAGGCATATGACGCGCACCCCCATACACACCCTCTCTCACACATATACGTAGAGTCGAACACTGCTGCAGCGGCTTTTGTCACGTACCGAGCGCTTGTCTCCCGCGCGTCATTGGTCGACAATTATACAGCGGTCACGGAGTTAAGGAGTTTCGGGATCGTTCCTTGGCCGCGAGAGTGGGGATGAGAATACAATAAGTTTTCGGCAGGCTGCCAACTTTTTGGCAATCAAATTTTATGTGAAAACAAATAATTATTCGGGCGTTCCGAACTCATGATATTGTTGATAAAGATTTCTCAGCCGGGTAATGCTATCGATATAATTTTTGGCTGTATACTATGTACGCTTTAAACACCATTATGAATTTTGAAATACCCGCTAGTCGATGCTTGACTGTGAGTGGCTCCCTCGACAGAACCAGTTAACGCGGTGTTGCCACATTTGTCCTACAAGTTTCGTTAATGTCCAAAAACATAAAGTTCGAGGTCAATATCCACATCATTTTCCGAGCATTATTCAACGAACGAAGTAGAGAAACTAATTAATTCTTTGACGAGGCATTCCTAACACTATAATCACGGTTTGATTAGTTTTTTAAAATAAAAATCCCAATATTATTTTAGTCCCTACAGCTCTATAACTAGTGTTTACGAGACGTTATGTGTATTACCAAATGGATAAGGCTTCAACTTGTACATGAAAAATCGTCGAAATTATTTTGCGAAACTGACAGTTAATGCACCATGAGATGATCTCTGGATGATACAGGGTACACCGATCAGTGAATGTATAAAGAACAACACTCTGGCATTCATATGGACTGTAAAATGCAAATATTAACGACAAAAATGTTTCCATCGTTATAGTTACGAAAAGTTCTTGTTTTGATAGTAGAAAAAAATATTCGAAGTAATTGCCACAAATGAAACTGAAGGAATTGATAAATAAGTAGCGAAATTACTAAATCGTCAGTGACTGGAAGAAATAAATAGTAAATGGACACTAGACTGTCAGTAAATGGACGTTTAGTACAGATGCACACTGCAGGGCACAACAATTTATTTTTCTTGAATGCTAGATTTGGAGATCACTGTGTTGCACGAGAACTGTAATATTCTGATAGATATTTGTTATTTCAATCTCGCCGAAAATACACAAAGCATTTTTGCACCTTAACGTAACATTCTCAAAAAACAACTACGAAAGGTCGTTTCGACGAAGGGATAAAAAAATTCATTTAGTAAAAATTGGAAAAAAACTGACGGAATGATTTTTTGACAACATTTAGTGAAATGTACAGTGTTAATTGTTAACGGTAATTAATTTTGCAACTGTCAGCAGTGAGCTAAAGCTTTTCAGTCTGCTTTGAGAATAATCACAACAGAGTCCATTCACCGGAAAGTGATTACAATACAGAACCAGTGAATAAACATGTATAATCCTAAATTGTTGTTACGAATTTATGAAAAAGTTTTGCAAAAAATCAAATATTCATTTTATCTTAAGTAGTAAAAGCGATATTGACCCTCAAAACTTATTAAAAACTTTTGTTTTTGCCTTTAGAAGACCTACCGTGCACAGCCGTGTCGTAACTAACAAGGAACATCACTAAAGTGTCCGCTTCGGATTTTGATGAAACTCATGTATGTGATAGGGCATTGAAAACTATTAGACACATTTTTTTTAATCTGTGGAAAATGGTTTTGAGGGTGGAAACCACTCCTTGTGTATGCCAAGGGGTAATTTTGCAGTTTCACTTAAGAGCAGTCCACTGATCTGCATGTAACAGAAACCAAACATTTTCTGATGTAAAACAGTGAAAAATTCAGTGTAAAAGGTTTGAAAAAAAAAATACACTAAGGGGTGGTTTCCTCAATGAGAACCGTTTTTCCGCTGATGAAAATATACGTGTCTTATATTATTCAAGGCTTTATCACAGATATGAGTTTCAACAAAGTCAAAGGTGGACACTTAAGTGATGTTCCTTGCAAGTAGCGCGATGTGCAAGTACCACAAACTAGAAAGTTTCCATGTGACGTCAAAATTCGATAATGAACTGACCAATCGGTTTTAACGACATCTGTGAGTTTCCCGCTAATTTCTAGTGATTCGAGTTTTTATCGACAATTCTTATTCTTTGCTTATTTTAAATGAAAATCAGCTTTCGTCCATTGACTGGTTGGTTTACCCTGAACTACATTGGGACCTGACGTTTTTTTTTAACCCCAACTTTTCAAAAAGCTCGAAACACAAACATAAAACTAATCGTTTTGTCTTTGTCTCCGTTGTTGCCAACCATCGAACCGGCTCTAGCGGGACTACCGGAAGTGGACGAAGAAGGAAGCAATAGTCAAGGACGTTGAAAGCAATCGAAAAAAAACAACAGAAAAACCAAACGACATAAATCGTACGGTTTCGTGATTACGAACGTCATTGGATTACCCAATAAAGAGAAGAGCGGAAAAATTTGAGAAAGAAAAAATACAGACAGAAAATAGCCGCGATAAAGTTTTCTCGAGGACCCTTAGAACAGTCGATTTGTGTGATGTACCCAAAGTGTAGGTCGGAGAAGAACTCGGCAAGCGCGACGCTTAACTTTGTCCACTCGAAGAGGAAAGGAATCTTCATAAACATAAAAAATATGGTCACCCCGCCGACGAGTCACGGAACGAGTCGTATAAGTTGTTCGAATGACCTTTCGTATTGAGCCGCCGAGGCGATTCATTGTGACGAACGCTCGACAAGCTGTCGAGTACCCACTTACTAAGAGTCCCGCGAGCTCCCACGATCGAGACGAGGTCCGGACATGCCTAGTGGTCGCTAAGCAGAACACAGGATAACACGAAAGTATTTTTGGCATTTCCGCCCCGAGGGCAACGTAAGCGAGAGTCAGAGAGGAAAAGCGATTTTGGCGACCAGCCGTCGTTTTTGTTCCTTCGTTACGAGTCAAGGGCAGCGGGAAGATGAAGCTGCTGGAGAGCACGCGCTTCGAGGCGATCAACAGCGCGTTGTGCATCAAGACCGGAGACAGCAAGATCATAGGAAGGTAGCCGCTCTGAATGCCTTGTTCTTGAGGCAAAACAACGGGTGACAGTTTTCGATAATTCACTCCACTATTACTTGGCACGGCACATTGGTTTGAAGGTCAAACTTTATATTGCCGATTTAGCTAGGTCGAGTATCTCTTGGATCTGCGATCGGCCGAAACGAAAGATAATTTCCCAATTTTTATCAACCGCAGCTTTCCGCGAAAATTTACGTTTTTTTTCTTCCTAATACACACTTTTCGCCGTTTTTCGACCGGAAACTGTCATACAAATCAATATTTTTTTCAATTTGGAAGTGGCCTCCAACTCCAATGACCTTGGCCTTGACATATGATGCTGAGGTTATTGTGCTTCCATAAGTAATGTACCTAAGAGTAAAGAGAAACAGGGTGGGGGGTCCCGGCCATCTTGAAGTCGCACTTTGTATGACGTTTATGAGTACAGCCAACAGCCACTTGTTGCAGTCTGCAGATATGTCTGCGTCAGACACGTCAAATAATTTAAGTGACGTGAAGCTCTAAATATTATAAATAAGATATAAAAAATCGCGGTGCAGTCTTTTGCAGTCGATTGCGGAATTACAAAACAAGCAAAAAATTAGAAGATACTTCCGGTTTGTTGCATAGCCGTCTTGAGGTGATACTTTTTGTTATCGGACTTCCGTCTAATTCGCTTAGCAATGCACACTTTCGCCTGCTCCTCTTTACTCTTAGGCTAGTGTTTCATGGGCAGCAAAAAAACAGCAGCGTTTCAGTAACTTACGAGTCGTTACTAGCGGTAGACCAATATCAAACTATTTTTTGGGATCTCACTGCGGACTGCTATCTCTGGGATGTTTCGGCCCTGTTGAAATCGTTTTATTTTTCCTTTGCGTTTGTAGAATCGAGAGCTACTCCTGTAAAATGGCTGGCAATGACAAACAACTGTACAAACGATTCAACGCGGAGCAAGGCGTCAATCCGCACGATCTTCAGGCTTTGTCACCACCGCAAACATCCCTGGGCACTTCACCAGCCCAGGGCTATTTTAGGTACATTGTGTGCTCTTACATTACACGCGAGGACAGCCAATTAGTCCCGCAATTCACTTGTGCTTTTCCCTCGAGAAGCTTTTTTTTTTTCGTAAAATTCTCGATTTTTCGAGAAGTTCATGTTTTCTTCGGTCCAACCTATCGTCAAGTTTTATAATTGTCGGTACAATGCGCTCGAATTTGGAATTTCAGCCGGAGTATTTCCGGGGACGAGGACGGTCCGTTGTGCGACACGATCAGCCGCAAGACTTTGTTCTATCTGATAGCCACGCTCAATTCGGCGTTTCATCCGGACTACGATTTCTCCGACGCCAAAAGTCACGAGTTTAGCAAAGAGCCGAGTTTGCAGTGGGTCATGAATTCGGTCGACAGTAATCTGAGCGCTACCGCGGGTGATCATTACCGCACCCTGCGGTCTGCCCTTTGGGCCGCTGTCGAGGACGAGATATCGATGAACGAGTGCGATATTTACAGGTGAACGATCGCAGAATAGAACGGAAGAGGAGAGCCGCTATAATTCTCATCTCGAACGAGCACGTTTCATTTCGCAGTTACAATCCGGATCTGGCATCGGATCCATTCGGCGAGGATGGCTGCTTGTGGTCTTTCAATTACTTTTTCTACAACAAGAAGTTGAAGCGAATCGTCTTCTTCACCTGCAGAGCAATAAAGTCAGTGGCGCTCATCTCAAGGCCATGTATCACACGCTCGGACCCCTTCGACCAAACGATACAATCATTTGCGATATACATACGACATTGTTGCGGAAAGAGCCTGACGGTCGACATTTTGCGAAATTTTGAAGGCGAAAAAATGTACAGACCGTAGTTACCATAGGATGAATAGTGTGAATGACCAACTGATCCACCGAATTCATGCACCATTTAAGACCGTTAGGCTTTCAACAGTGGGAAAACACTCATTTTAAGCGTTGTTTCAATTGATTTTATGAACAAATGATGAAAAAATTGGCATTTAGACCAATCCTGAAAATCTAGTGCGCAGGTACTTCCACTACAGTGTCTGTCCCGTATGGCGAACCTGCACAGACACACACGGCCTCGCAGCAATCCCTGCCTATCAGGCGTCGACTCTGCCGTAATGTGACTTTTCGCGTCTCATTAGCAGACGATTGCTGCGACATCTGGCAGTAGTGTGCAGTGGCTCGTAGTCAAAAACTATGAATTCCGGAATACCGTCGTGAACGGCAGACCGCGTCGAAATTTCGCAGCGTGTGATACATGGCCTCAAAACCTATTATGATTAACCTCGGCATCAACAAATGTCGGAGTCTTTCAGATATATCGCGGGCATTAAAAAAATGTTTACACTTTTTGAAAAATTCGTTGCTAATGCAATGTTGATAGGCAGCTCCGGTGGCGCCCTCCGACTGGCTATTTGTAACTCAATGACATATATGTGTATGTACGTGGTATACCAACGACCTATACTGCGTTCAACGAGAGAACGACTCAGCGCTGCGCGGCTTTGAGCAGCCTGTGGGTCGGATGGGGGTAGTGGGCTCGTAGTTCAGTCGGAATGTACATAAATTCGACCGACTTCTATTCTCGGAGGCCAGCACGTCTCCAATTTTTTTGCAGGTTCTTTGAGTTACCATGAAAGTACCTTAGAGTTTCCCTCATAACAAATGGGTTTTGCGATCATCAGAGATTGTTGAAAAAAAAACTCGGTTTTTAAATCTTTTTTTGGAATCGGTTTTATCGGAAAATGCTCCGTACAAAAGTTGTGTGGACTGATGTCACCTATAAAATATGTCCTATACAAAAATAACCTAGCATTGTTAGTTCAACGGCAATTCGAAGGTGACCAGAAACAAATTGTTTGCTTCTACTTCGTTTATTAATGAATTCAGTGTTTTGAAATTCAATCAACATCTAGAAGAATCTATCCCCAAAATATATATTTAAATTTTATTGAGCTAGGTCATATAGTTAAGGAGTAATTACCGATTTACGTAAATCCGGCACCCCCTTATAGCGAGTGATCAAGAAGTGCCCCATAGGGGAAAAAGGTACGTGATGATCATTAGTGCGTTCAAGATCTAATGCGAAAAAGTTGTGTTTTAATTTTAAAAAATGTCTCGAAGATTTAAAGTTTTTTTTCCTATAAACAAATTCAATTATGTACTTGACTTTTGAGGCTACTTGGAATATGCTTTTAGGTTCATGCAGGTCTCTGTGAGACGCGCAAATTAAAAAAAAAAGTAACTCGATATCTTCATTACAAGGGGAAATATAGTTCTTTTTACGCTTCTTTTGTAATTTATTATTGTTGTTATCAACTTTTTCGCGTTTTTCTAGTTCGTGAACATTCGTAATACCTGTAGGCATAATATGCTATATGATAAAAACCCGTTGGAGTGTTTATCGCAATGCACATAAAGATCGAAGCCGATCGCGCCCTTCCCATCCAGCCAGGCCCATCCAGCCCTTCGACAAGTACGGTTCGAAAGGCAGCTGCTGGTATCGCAACCACATCTCTAATAGATTAGGTGGAATGGAGTCCTTCCTATATGGGATTGGTACCGAGGCATTACTAGCCTTTTCCACCCCCATTGCATGGGATCTTTGGAGATATCTCCTTGCCATTCGCATACTTGCAGGTATGAGCGAAGTGAATGCTGGTTGCACGCACCAGCTGTTGGGGGAAGATAGTTTAAATTAAACGCGCTTCGCAGTGTTGACTTTGTTAAGCACATGTATCGAAACTCATCGAAGGAAATCTTTTTCTTGAGCACCATATAAGGTCATGATGATAATTTGACCAGCTGTCTGTATCGAACTTTTCAACGTACGGGGATCATTAAACAGATTTGCTTCTCTCTATAGAGGATTGCAATTGGTCGTTAAAAGCCCTATTAATTTAGCTTTGCCTTGCTTGTAAATGGAAGACGTAGTGTCACAACCAGTGAAGGCGTGGATGAAGCAAGTCAAGTGCCCCATGTCCGGATATTTAAAACTATTCGCAGAATACAATTTCTGCTCGGAACTTTGGCGGCTTGGCTTTGGAATATAAATATTGGGCTTAGCTTGTGTAATTTGCGTTAATATTACGAGTAAATCTACGTCTTCCTCTGAAATGTACACTGAATCGTAGCTTGGTTACCGATAAAGCCCTCCTTTCGTAATTTTTGTGAGAGCATTTCGATGTGATGCAGTTTATTTTTCTCATTCGACCAAACTTTGTCTTGCGGTAACTGCGAAGACCGGCAACCAGCGTTCACTGCATGCATGCGAATGGCAAGGAGATATCTCCAAAGATCCCATCCAACGGGGGTGAAAAAATACTAAGTAATGCTTTGGTGCCCATCCCATGTGGGAAGGACCCCATTCCACTTAATTTATTAGAGATTATTGCATGTGGTTGCGATCCGAGCAACTGCGTTTCGAACTGTACCTGTCTTGTGAGTTCAATGAAGACTTTTCGCGATTCGCCGATGACATTGACAACGCTGCGGATATTACTTTTGCAATCACCGAACCTGTGACGACGGAAGCGATTGTGTACCGGCAGAAAAAAAAGGTTTACTTGCACAGCCTTTTCGGCTTTTTACGAGGCTGTTATGTCCACCGCTCTACAACTTGTACTTTCCTTCCATCACTACCCCCCACCTTGCGGCCGCAGCCGACTTCCTCCTCTGTATCGTATTCATCATGCATATCTGCCATGGGCATAGGGAAACTACGGAAACCTATACCGATACAGCCGGTCCCAAGTTCGCCACCCAGTCACGGCCTCCGAGAATAGGTCCCATGTACATTCTGACTGGACTATTGCTAGAGCCCGTAACATCGATGCAGAGCCCGTTTGGTAAAGTTGCAAAGGTAAGGAGAGCGGCGTATTAGGCGAGATCTGACCGTACCGGACGAATTTAGGTTCGGAAGCGTGCAGTTCTCTCGTTGAACCCAGTATAAGAGCCAAGAGAAACAGGAGGGGTGTATCGGAAGTGCGGGCTCGACTATTGGGATCTGTCATATGGGCGGAACCTCAAAAACATGGCGGCGATAAGAGCATCGTCAACTGTAAACAGTCGTATAGTGTAGGGCAAATTTCTGTGATATGATGAGTATTAGTGAATTATTGTTATTGGAAATCCTGGTTTTCAACATATTTGATAGGTTGATTTTGTTGAAATTTTTCCGTTCCGCGAAGCTACGAAACAGTGCCCTCGAATGAAACGAAATGAGTTACAGTATGTTCAACCATAATATTAACTTTAAAACTGAACAAAATGTGGCTAAGCGACGAATTTCCGTGACCGCGGCTCCCAAAGTGGTAGCGTTTCGCGACGCTGCAAGCTTCGCGCTCACCGTCAACATCAGCTGTTTGCTGTGTCGCTAGCTAATAGTAAAGAAAAACAGGAGGGATCATGTAGTGCTGAGCGAAGCCGCAAGTCCAGTAATCAAAAGTGTCACCTCCAGATGAGCGTTCCCAGGCGCCCAATTTGCATGACCCTTCGGCATTGAAGCATGATGCAGTGCTGGAAGAACTTTCTAACTTTCAGCTGATTTAATTATTCCACAAGCTTGGCTATGCACCGCGATGTTTTGTTACATTTTCAATATTTGGAGCTTCAAGTCCGACCCCCCAATAAGAACGCAAAAGCCCCCAAGGGGAAGAGTTTTCGCGTACCCCCACCAGAAGTATTAGTGAAGCGAAAAACGCAATTTTGTGGGAGGCGAACGTATTTTGAAGGCAGGCAGGGCACATTTTAATGTGTGGTAAAATTAAAATGTGCCCTTTTTCATTCCAAAAGTTAATTCATGTCTGAATTCACTTTTTTAATTTTCAAGGCTCTCATCCAAGCCTCTAATTGATCGGTTTTTTGTTCATTTCCAAAATTATTTATCACGTACACGAAGCATTTCCCTGCAATGGGAAACTTGTGGAACCGGACTTCCAACTCCTTACTCGAAGTGCTTTCGCAATCTTTCACAGGACATTTAATGTTCTTTCGGGAGTTTTTACGCGGAGAAAACTTCGCGCATTCCATTTACACCGATTTTATGTTTTTAAATGAAATTAAATACTTTGATCGCACGACTACGTATAATTGCTTTTGAAGGCTTATTTCGCGTGTGGGTTTCTGAATAAGAACGCCCAGCCTAGGAGAGCTTAGAAGAGTGAAATGAGATAAATATTGTAATGCACATTTCCGTTTTAAATAATTCTTATTATACTATGGAGAAATGTTGCTATACAATACGAAATCAACACTTTTTGTTAATCAAACGCATGGATTTTTCGAGCCAATTATAAACATTTTATTCCCATTTATAACAAGTAATGTGTGTATATTTAAAGATTTTCGTACAAAATAGCCAAAGATTCAGATAAATTGTTAAAATTATTTTCGTTGTGTCGAGAGTCATTTTGATCCATGACGCATTGAACTGGAGGTGGAATATTTGCAAGGGAGCCGAATTACATGAAATAAAACAAAATGCGAATAATATTTCCATAAAGACTATTAAGGGGCGTACACAAATTACGTAACACCAAATTTCCCTACTCCCAAAAGTCCTAGTGACTTCCCCCCGTAACTGACATTTCGTATGGAAAGCTTTTTTTCGTATGGAAAGGGTTTTAAATTCAAAACTTGAACATGAAGAAATATTGCTATTTCTGGCAGTTCTAAAATCGTGACGTAACGCAAACCTTGATTCTCTATCACATCCTGGTGATATTTCCATTTACGAAGAACACAGTCATTTTGGCCATATTTGGCACATATTTTATGAGGTGAAGTTTTTTTTACTCTTCCAAGAATTTTTGTTTTTCTTCAAACATATAACGGTTACGTTCGTTCACTGCCGGTTTTTTTGCTACAATTAGTACTACTTTGTGGTACAGACTTTGTTTCCTCTCCTTGTACGCAACAGTCCATTTTTCGTTTCTTTTGTGACATCTTATAACGTTGGTGATCATCCACTATTATTCAATTACTAATATGTATGAATAATATGGAAAAACAAAACTATTTATTAAGTAAAACAAGTGGGACAGAGCACGTCTTGCGCATGGGCTACAAGTTGAAACTCGTTCGAGCGGCCGTTCTGATTCAGAACCTCGCATGCCGAAAGGAAAGAGAGTGACAGAAAAAATCAGCGAGCGCGGAGCGCGCGCCTGGTGGGGGTACGCGAAACCTCTTCCCCTTGGGAGCTTTTGCGTTCTTGTTGGGGGGTCGGGCTGTATCGACGGCAGACGCGTTACATAATATGAGTGAATTGAAGCTCCAAATATTGTAAATGAGATACAGAACATCGTGGTGCATGGCTAGGCTTGTGGCATAATTAAATCTGCTGAAAGTTAGAAAGTTTATCCAGCACTCCATGATGCTTCAATGCCGAAGGGTCATGCAAATTGGGCGCCTGGGAGCGCCCATCTTGAGGTGACACTTTTGATTACTGGACTTGCGGCTTCGCTCAGCACTACATGATCCCTCTTGTTTTTCTTTACTAATAGCTAGCGACACAGGAAACAGCTTATGTTGACGGTGAGCGCGAAGCTTGCAGCGTCGCGAAACGCTACCACTTTGGGAGCCGCGGTCACGGAAATTCGTCGATTAGCCACATTTTGTTCAGTTTTAAAGTTAATATTATGGTTGAACATACTGTAACTCATTTCGTTTCATTCAAGGGGACTGTTTCGTGGCGTCGCGAAACGAAAAATTTCAACAAAATCAACCTTTCAAGTATGTTGAGGACCAGGATTTCCAATAACAATAATAGCAAAAAATTATTAACAAACTCGTTGAAACATCTGTTAAATGAATAGTTGAAAAAACTGTTTTCTTTCCTGAATAAAATTTGTTATTCTTCCGGATTTGTATGAACTTTCCATAAATTTTTCCATTGATTCGAATATTTTTTCTGCAAATTTCCATTGATGCGTAAAATGTTGTAACATTCCTGCACGCTTTTCCGCGGAATATCTTCATTACACTTAACAAGTTCCCAAGCAGTTGAACGGACAGTTTCATAAATACCATCTCCCGGAATAAGAAAAACTGGATTTATATAATATCCCGACATTTTGACAAAAATGCTGTCTTAATTTGTCCTGAAACATCGAAATAACTCAAGAACGGCGAAGTAAATCGAAAAATCCCAAGACACGCATCGAGTAAACTCAAACGAGAAGTGGAATTGCAAAGAACTTTTTCATTTAGTGGACGTTTTCAAGAGGAATGCTACCTCAATTTAAAAAAAATGTACACGTACCTTTTTTTATAGCGGCGTCTTATTGTACGTAAAAAAAACAGGTAACTTTTGTTCGAATTTTTTATTCTTTGGTCATTATTTTTTCAAAAATTAAAAAAGATGTTCAGAATGATGACCTTCTACTTCCTACCATAAATTGATACGGCGAATAAATAATTGATAAACTAAAAAGACTGCTTTTTACGTAGAATCAGATGCCACCTTAGAAAAGTAGGTTTGCATTTTTTTTTCAACTCGACCTTGCAATCACCCTGAAAACGACCACCAAAATAAAAGACATCTTGCCATTTTTTAAAATCGTCTCGATGCGTGTTTCAGGATTTGATGATTTACTTCGCGGTTCGCGATTTATTTCGATGTCTCAAGATAAATGGGACACCCAGTACAGAAAAATAGACCAATGCATTTCGTACGAAGAGAAGAACAGTTTTTTTGACATTTACCGAATGATTTGTCCTAGATCATTTTGCTGCCAACTTTTCATATTATTTTTATTATAATTATAGAGTTTCCTTGTTACAACTTTCTGATTTTATCGGTCTTTTATATCATGATTATCATTGAAAATCCATGCGATCAGTGTTTTTCCTACGGTTGATTTTTTTAGTTTTTCATCCATTACGAAGTTCTTAGATTGTCGCACTTTATGCGACTATTTACGAATGAAAAGAAGCCTTCGCCTGTCGTCATACATAGCCTTTCGACGAAATTCGATTCAATCCTGTAAAAAGTGATTCGGGTACGCAGTCGCACGCCTACACTTTCATCAACATCTCATTACGTAACTAACGACCTTTTTTTTCGTTGCAGTCCTCTTTACGTGTTAGATTCGGGGGTCGGTAGCGACTTCGCCATGGACGAGGACGACGAAGACCGATACTAGGAAGATCCGTTCACCAAGTGTTGATTCTCTCCCAAACGTGCGAAAAAAAATATTGCGCGCGACTGTTTTCTTTTGCGTTCTCTGCTCCTTTCTGCGAGGACACCGAAAAGTACATCTTTGAACACCACGATTTATTTACGGTTGAAAAACGATAGCTTGAATTTCAATCACGCCATCTTTCGTTAAATCCTGAAAAAGAAAACAATTCCGGGAGCGCCGTATTTTCCTTCTTTCAATGTTGCAAAAAATCTTATTACTCATTAATATCGAGATATCGACATATCCTTAGACACGAATAATTCGAGGCATTTTTGTTGGCACAGTTGAGGCGAAAAAAGAAAAAACTGTTGAGCCGTTAACTTCAAACGGTGTCAAGGTCAATGAGCCGCGCTTTTTCGGACGCCGACTCTCGGATTTATGGCACACTTCGAGAGGCCGATGCGACACACTTGACATAAGCGCCGATATTAAAGTACCTAGTCAAATCAGTATCGAGCTAATGAGCCCGATTTTTCTCGCTACGAGAATCGACCTGTCGTTCGCATTTTTCGGAATTTTTTTTCGAGAGGGCCAATATTTAGAGCGACGGGAAAGAAAATTAAACTCTTCGTCATTCTGTAGATAATCACGTCCCTAGCTTAAAGTTCGATTCGATCAGCATTTTCCGCCGAGCCACGATATCACGAACAAAATCAACGGCTACAAGCAATTCGAGAATCTTAGTTTCTTTCCGTAATGCCTATCCTTATAATTTTTCAATCAATTGCTAAGAAGATTGACGATCGAAAACGAGAAAAAAATGTTTATGTGACGAGAGGAATTCACATTTGGGATTTTTTTTCTTGAGACTATACTCTCCATAAATAAAAATATGTTATAAATATATTTTTGGAATGTACGTTCTCGTTGAGTGATGTCGCATCGCACGTGAGCTTTTTTCAAGAGAACACTGAAAAATATGTATGAATTTGGGGAAGAAAAAACAAAAACAAAAACTCGGCCCACGGCCGAGTTTTCTCCTAGTCGGATCACTTTTTTAGACAAACGAAGAGAAAGACATTCTTCGTTATTCAACAGAGCAGGAGGAGTTTCTTTTCTTTTTTCCGAAATATCAGCCGCTCTGAGAACACGGGATATGCAAATTACCTATCTCTTTCGCACCTATGGCCGCTCGGTCGGTGTGACATATGGCCTGATGGCCATGTATCACAGGCGTCGAAATTTTAAAGCGGTGACACCGGTATTGCGGAAATCATTTTTTTTTCACTACGAGCTTTTGCAAACTGCCGCCAGATGTAGCAGAAAGCGCCTGCTTGCTACCTACGTAAAGAGACGAAACCCAATAAGCGGGGTAGCTGCGAGCCGGGTGTGTATATGTGCGTGTGTGTGGCGTTCGTCATGCGGAATCACCGCCTGTAGGAAACTGATACCCTAGATGTTCAGAATTGTCAATAAGATATTGGGCTTCGTTGATACATATTTGCTAGTTTTATGTAAAAAAAAATCGAATGACCACTTTCTCCGTTATTTTTTTTTCATAAAGAGAGCTCAATGCTCAAAATGTGTTCTCATTGTCGAGAGCCTAACGGTCTTAAAATGTGCATGAATTCGATGCATCAGTTGGTAAATCTCAATTCACCGTTTGGTAACTTCAATCCGTAGATTTTTTCAAAATTTAGCGATATGACGACCGTCAGACTCTTTCTGCAACAATATCGCATGTACACAATAAATTGCATCGCAATTGTTTGTATCGTTTGGTTGAAATTGAGGTTCGAAATTTCGAAGCGGTCGAAGCGTGTGATACATGGCCTTAAGGAAAGATATAACCACGTGACATGAGCCAAAGAACACATATATTACATTGAAGCTCAGTCCGTATGGGAGCATTGGCACGATTTCTTGGGGTGATGCTTAGTTACCACCCGAGCCACCTAAAGCGATGCCTGCAGCGATGTGCATGAACACATTCAAATAATGTACGTTCTTTTATTTAGTGTGGCACACCCATGCGTCGCCGCGCAGTCTACCGGCGGAAATATATACTACATTTCCTGTACCAAATATTAACACGGGACCTGTGCTTCCATGTAATACATGTTCTTTGCATGAGTGTAAAAGAGATGGCCTGCATCTTTCGGGCCAAGATTTCTCAGACATAAATAATATTTTGGTCGCAAGGAAATGGCCAAGCTCTGCTCCCCTAAATTCTACGCAGCATAATGTTCAGGTGTTTCTAAAAAAATTGGCCATCTATGGGAAAGCTTTGCCCGAAAATTGTTGAGGTTATGTTGGCTTTGTACACACTGGAGACGAAATAGCACAGATAGAGCTATTGCGACACGGTGCTGTTTTGTGACGTTTTCATTGACACAAACGCCGGTGCTTACCGCTACATGTGACCGCTACGGCATGACGCAGCATATACATATCTCATATGTACCACGGTTGCGGTAGGGAACCATAATAGTTTTCAGAATTTTTCTCAGCTTTTGCACAAAACGCCATTGTTCAAATATAAAAATGCGTGTTTACATCACGGCTAGGTTGGAATCTCGTCAATTTGCGATTAGCTCAACCGAATGATCATTTGATAGTCATTTACGATTACAATTATCCGCGTTAAATTAATTTGCCATTTTCTTTTCCATTGACACGAATATGGAGGATAGACAGAGCAGTTTCAACTTCAATTGGGAGACAGTGAAGAAAGTGAACCCGAAAATGTGAAACATGGGAGGCGCGTCGATTGAACAAGTCCATCAATATAGTAAAAAATGTATCGAAAAACGATCACTTCTACCTCGAGGTAAAAGCACAGTCTTACAAACAGGTCTTGAAACGATGGTGATGGGGTAGGTCCGTTTACTGTCCAAGGCGTCCTTCCCCTGGCCCCTCAATCTGCCGCGTCCATGATTACTAAATGACGCGGCCAGGGGAAGGGCACGCCGCGACAGCAGCGCCTTGGACACCAAGCGTGCCTACTCCCACCACGGAAAGTCGCCTTTGTTCCAAGACCTGTATGTAAGACCGTAAGTAAAAGTGATCGGACCGAACGTAAGTGTGTTGCATTGAACGGCTTCGTTTGTTGTGTTCAACATTTCCACGTGGAAGTTCGATTTTCGTTTTTGTGCAGTAATTCGCATACTATATTCAAATTATTGTCTAAAAATGGAGAAAAAAGTTACACGTTTGAAAATATATGATTATTTATAAAATTGATTATTCAGAAATTTGGTCATATTTGTCGTCTCAATTATTGTAATGCATCCTCGTTTTTCTACACCAATCAATTGCGTGCGTGAAAAATATTTTTCTTACTAAAAAAACTGACGCATGCAGTCACTGATGAATTATATTGTTTAGTCAGTAATGTATTCGTACCAATAATCGTATCATTCAATTCTCGGTATTATCATAACACCGACACTTAAACATGAATTACGGTTATATAAGTTAGTTGTTATCTGTTTTACAGTAGGAAACGATATGCTATATCCATACGTAATATATATAGCATAACGACTTCAATAGACGCCAGCGCCACCCTTAGTTTTCGCAATTTTGGGTACGTGTTGAAATGCCGAGTTTGGACTCCTTCCGTCTTGTCTCCATGGACACGAATATCCGGGAGACATGGTCCTTTACCTTTCGGTATTTACCGGCGGAATCATTTGCCGTTTTGCCTTAAGGAGGTACGATGGAGAAGAATCCAACTTTCGAACTTGAATTTTTTAAATGATGTCGACGAATACGTTATGCACTCTTTGGCACAATTCCAGCTATATTGACCGTTCAGTGAAAAAAAAAATCGCAAAGTCGAGCACTTTGAGGTGATGGAAACATCGTCTTATGAAGATGGTCGACCGGAAGTGCGGTGATTACGGTTTTGCTGCTCACGTATTCAACCACGGTCGTTGGAAAACCGAAATTGGAAAAATTAGACGCAATTAATTTTGTAAAAAATCGAAAATATTAACTCCGCCGTGTAGTTCAAGCACTGCATTATAAAAAGATTTCATTTTCCGGTTGAAAATCTCCGGAACGACGAAATACCACCCACAGACCTGGCAACGTCGGGCGTAAAACCAGAGATTGGTAGGGAACAACGCTCCCGATTTCGGCGTGCCTCGGGAATGGCGCTAAATCGCGGGGGCGAGTACGGGAATATAATTTTGTGATCATCGCCTATCTCGAGGTTGCAGATTCCCTTGTAGCCGCACGAGTCGTGATCACCGCTCAAGTTGGTTCGCAGTCAGCGTGAACACGAATGGGTAGCTCGGTGGGGAAGAAGTCTCCGTCCCTCGCGAATCGTGCTTACTCGACAGGCGAACGGAGCGAGGTTTTCCGTCCGATCGAGCTCGATACATTTGTGTGGCCGTATTGTGAATTAGAATATGCATTAAATGAATTTCGAAGTGAAAAAATGTGTCGAGATCATTGTTTTCTTTCGGTTACCTGTTTATGCCGAGAATGCGGGTTAAAAAAATTAACGACGAAACGCGTTGAAAAATAAAACACCGAAACGACCGTGGAAGGTTCGAAGAGAAATCTTGAGCCTTTGCCGCGGTCGTTTCGGCGGTTTTTTTTCAACACTAAACATTATCGATAAGCGTGTATTATAAATGTTTCTTTATCCCCAATGAGCGTCGTGGCTGCGTTGGCAGCCTGACGGATTAACAATGCCTGCGGTCCGATCCCCGGTGAATCGATTTGTTATCTTTTTTTTCTCCATTTTATATTTTTTTAAATGGGACTTCCTCTCGCTTTAGCTACTCTCGTCTGACCGGGCATTTTTTTATGATATTTATTTCATATACGTGTAATAAATTAAAAAAAAAGCCATTGCTACCGGGGATCGTACCCGCGTCGTTCGTACACAGAACCCGCACGCTGATATCTCAGCCGCGAGGCTCTTGTGACTGCGACGCTGCCTTAGGTATACACACGTATCCAATGTGAAATGCGTTGAAAAAAAATACCGATCGAGAAAGACTCAAAGTTCTCTTTGAGCCTTTCTCGATCGTTTTGGCATTTTTTACATACAATAAGTTTACTGAAGACCAAAATGTTCGATAGACACATTTTTACATTTTCTCTGAAAAATCGCGGCCACGAAAATTCTTCTGCTAGTCACATTTTTTAAAAGTTTAATCATGAATATTTTCTTCAGTTACGGAATTCAAATTTTTTTTTACAGTCGTGGGGATTTATATCTGGCATCTAGAGTTATTTAGTGTATCAATGATTAGATAGAAAAGTGGTCAGTGCGTTATCTCCATAAAGCGGCGTTTAAGTGAGATGTTTTTTAGAGTCTCAATTTTTCGTTAAGGAGGCTGCTAAGGGGTCTTTGCGGGGCAGGCGGCAAGAGGTGGACTCAAATGCTTTTATGCGTTTCCCTCTATAAGAAATACACTAGGGTGACAATTAAAAAATAGATGCAGATTTGTAAAATAATTGTGAAAAGAACACATGTACAATTGACTTTATATTTTGGCATACGGTGAACATATCCGTGAAATTTAATTAAGCCCACTAGTTCGGACAGAAATACAAAGCCAGAAATGTATGTTTTAATCATATGGTATTGCATGTCATCTGACTGAGCATTTTTTCTAGTTCCTTCAGTAACCAAATAATAATTTTTAAAAATGCACAGTTTTTTTTTCATAAAAAAGGGTTTGATGTTATTTTTGAAAATGGGGTTTGTCTTTTTTTAATGTCTCGCTAAAAAAATTGAGTTTTATTATAAGGAGCGAAACAAGCCGTACTATATTATTATCATTCCGTTAAAAAATTATGGAAAAAAATGTTCCTCAGACTGTGTTGCCGATATCGTACAAGTCACGAATAAAGTTGGGGTTCATACAATTCTTAAAGTCATCGAATTAATGCTATTCGTGAATTTCATTCATGCACAAAGTTCGTGAATTCCTCGAGTGCATTTTATTCATCAATCGAATTGATTATTTTTTATTTCAGACCAACCGGGTGGATAAAGTTAGGTACTTTAAAAAAAAAAAAAAAATTCGTTCCAGTTTTCAGTGTTAAAAAAATATAGCCGTCCACCAAAAATAAAGCAAGGAAGGTAAGTAGTATTTTTACGATTCGCAATATTCCCGCCGTTTTCTTAACAAAATGTAAAATCGAAGTCTCAACAAAGTTGGATATTGATTTGACAGTGATACTTTCCCCAATGAACGATGAAGAATAATCTTCCAAACATTTATTTGAGCATTAATTCAACAATATATAAATGATCTCAATTGTGTTTGCTCCAAAACTTTTCGGCGGAGCATGAAATCGATAGTACACACTTTTAACGACTAATAAACATTGCATAACTCACGTAGGTCTCAGAGTTTTTAAGAGAAATGCACATTTTATATTTATCGGCGCCTGATCGATAGTCTGCAGTGACGTCAATCGCACGCGCTCGAAGAATCCTCGCCTTTTTTGCTTCCTACGCCGCTATCCGGGACAAAATAATGAAATATCGACGTAAATGAACAAGCGTATCCGAGGAGCAGGTTGAAACAAAAGTACTTTAATAAAAATAGCTCCACCATATTGTTTTTCTTTTCAGCCAGGCTGATATGAAGCGGCCCTTACTATTTTCAACCTTTTTTTTCTCAGTTATTCGATAAAATATTTAAAGCCTGAACCTCTCCATCATTTCAAATATTTGAGGGAGCTATGATATGCATAACAGCGTGGTATATTATTTTGTTTGTATATGGTATGGTTTGTGTACAGCGTCGAACGCGTTCGGTCTGTGCAAAAATATTGGGCCGCTGTCTCACCTTCTCCAGCCGCACGGTTTGTTTACGTTTTCTTTCGCGTTAGTTCGAAACATGAAGAACCATGAAAAAATCAGTTCTATTTCTGCCGCTATGGCGAAACACAAAAATTGAGGTCCGCGAAAGTTGTGTTAAAACTATTTGAAAAAGAAAAGAGTTCTCGTGATATTGCAAATACTCTATCTATTGGGAAAAACACAGTAAACCGTATTATTGCGAAATATAAATCAACAAAGTCGTCGTGTGATAAAAGTCGAAGCGGTAGACCACGAAAAACTGACGGAACCAGTACCGCATACGAAAACCACTTTTGACGGTCCACTTCATCAACGTCGTTTATGTATCTATCAAGAAGTCACGCATACATTACGTAAATTGAGCACCTATTTCGCAAAGACCATCGAATATGGAATTTTGTTTTCCTTCTGGATATGAACTGTTACTGGTTGGATGAAGTAATGCAGCGTTTTAATATTTCTCGAACAAATACTTCTCTAAATACGCATATTTTTGTAAAATAGATATCACTGTAATTTGCGAGTGGATTGTGTTCCTCAGAGGTTCGAAGACTTCATCGGGAAGCTGCGAAATTATATTGATAAGTAGCTAAAGTTTGAGTCTTTTTCGTGAAAGTTTTCAAGCGTGTTTCTTATCGGAGCACAGTGAAATGTCTTTCACGCCACCTAGGTACAGGACTCTAACTAATAAGAGACAATCGCTGCTGTAATAGAATATTTAATAATAATAGACCATCTCTGTGGGCCTGTTTCGGGGAATTGGTGGTGGGGGTAGCGGCGGCTAGACGCGGTATGTGCGGTTACTGCCATGAGGTGTTATTTTCCGTCGGGGAATGATGGCCCAACCGACTAGAGATGATGAGGGGGTGGTATACCGATGTTTTCGATGTGTTTTGAGTTTACGTGCCTGGTAGTTAGTTGATTAAATATTCAACTTTTTGAAAACACTCTACGATTGTCTTATTTTCACCGCGTCGCTTTGGAGGTTTTCGTTTCTGTATCTCCTCGAGCATGCTTTTATTTAGCTCATCAGAACGCAGTGGTCACGGGGACCCGTGGAAAGGGTGTGGGGAGTCCGACGCGTGACCTCGCACTATGGCGAGGCGGGGAAGCCATCGTTGATGGGGTATCGTCGGAGGAGAGAATGTTCGAAGTCAAGGGTCCGAGGGAGAGGGTAAAGATTGTATGCATGGGGGTTCACGGGCAAGGTATACTGGCAACCAGGGGACACCGTAGACGATGCGTCGCCCTTCTCGGGGAAAAACTATAAATACAGGTGAAACCTTTATTCAGACGATGGTGAGAAGTTTCTCTTAACCCTTCGTGGTCGCACATTCTAGCTGTTACACGGTGGTCACACGGCGTCAGGGTGACCCCAGTCGTTTTTGAACGATTGCCACGTCGCATGTATTATTCCGAATGGTTCAAAAAAATTCAGCGTCATAATTTGAACCTCTGAGAATGTGGAATGCACGGTAATTCATTTAAACATTAACATGGCGTGAAAAATTCCTGAACGAAAAAGAAAACGTGAAAAATGCACTATTTTACTAAAAAAAATCGTAATTCCTACAAGTTTTTTTTTTCAAAATATTGTAGGGTTATACTCTTGAAATGTCTCTTTGAGGGAAAAATATCAGGATAGTGGGTGTTCCAAAAAAGGTATTTATTTGGACATCTGAAGTGCGCACTCAGGGAGCTTCATTTTGGAGTAAAAAGATGCGATAATTACCAAAAATACTCGGTTTATCCGGAAAAATCTAAATAAAAAAATGCAGTCAACACATGTAAACGATCGATGTTTATCGCACATTGGGCGCTGGTACGAGGAACACAGTTCCAGCGTTTTTATATAATTGTTTCGTGGACATACACTGCAGCGGACTCTTTTATGAGTGTGTCGACGATCTTGAGTCGATGTACAGAAATCTGGTCTTCCCCAAGAATACCCATGATACCTTTTTTCAGGTCTTGTCGGAGCTCTTCCGCTTCCAACCGCTTTCTGACATGAGCGTTTATGAGGTGATCTTCCTTTATGCATTGCTTCGCTGTGAAGGCTTTCGATTCCTCGTTGTTGTTGACGCAACGGCAGTTGTATAAAATCCTGGCGTTGACAAATGTTTGAAAATATACTAGATTATATTATATTACATTAAGTATGACGAAGCTATTATTATGCCGAGATATACACAACGAAATGTAACTACGAAAATTTATTTTTCAGTTTTGGAGTAATTCGATAATTATCTTATAAAAAAATTAAAAATGAAAGTAATGAACTTTCACAATTATACTTACACTGTATAAATGTATCCCACACAGATTTTTTTTTATTTTACAGTTTTATTTAAAAATTCACTTTATGGTCACACCCGAATCAGGCTGATCCCAAATCGCGCGCACTCCTCACTATTTTCGATATTACCAAGGTACTGCCGACTGGATCGTCCGACCTTCAACTTTAAATTACCGATGAAACCTCAAAGTATCGCTAGATTGCGCTGCATTGCGAAAATCATACACTTAGTAGGATTAAAAAATGTTATTCACAGACGATTTTTCCACGTGGACCCTGACACAGAGGTCACGGTTTGATCTGGCGAGAAATTCATACAGCGTTCGAAAATCGTCGCCTGACTGGCTGCGTCATCAATAACGACCATATTGAACCTCGCTTATTGCTTGAAGGCACATGTGATCTAACGCTCTCACATGTGCAAGACATCACCAACAAACATTTCAGTGTAAAGGTGAATACAGTTTTCAATGGCGAATTTGTGGCAAGTGACAAGCGAGAAAATAAAAGTATCGAGACGAAAAACTTTAAACTTTTTACCACGTCAAATTTACAGGAGTGGTACACACAACCAGGTATCGAGCCTACTCTAGCAGCTCTCGAAGATTTTCAAAAACGTGATAGCGCGTGAACATTATCGCAGATCCTGAACTTAACTTTGAATATCAACAAATACAATCCAATGCGTGCTGGGTATCAATTTGCATTGTCGCGGGAATAATCCGGAAGAAAGCGGTGGTGAATATAAAGTCAAGAAATAACACATGTTTCGCGTGGTCAGTGGTCTCTTCACCCAGCGAAAGAGAATGTGAACAGAGTAACTTCGTATCCACACTACTTAACCGTACTGCAGCTTCAGGGCATTGTTTTCCAATCATTCTAGATCGAATGAAGACATTTGAATCGCAAAACAACGTTTCAATTAATGTATTTACAACGGAAAAGAAAATCATCATTGCGATTCGAATATGCGGCCAAAAACTGGTTAAACACATCAATTTATTGTACGTGGAGGATTCATCGGACCACAGCGTGGGACACTTTGTATGGATAAAAAATTTATCCCGGCTCGTGAGCGTGCAGCTGAGCGAAGCAACCGGCAAAAACACATCTGCGATCGGTGAGTAAAAAAAGCCTACTCGAGAGTATACATACGAGTAATTATGTACTTCGATAATATAATTGGTTCCATCGTTTTGTTACAGGTGTTTGCACGGAGGCTAAATTGCGATCGCACGCGATGGATTGTGGAAAATCAAACGATTGTGCCATTCGATTACCTGATGAAACGGACAAATGGCTAACATTCGAACACTTTCAATGCAAAGAGCGACTTCCATTTGTGATTTATGTTGACCTCAAGTGCGTTTTCGCAAAGGTTGTCCAAAAATATGCAGCAACAGCACGAAGTGTTTAACATCGCGTACTATGTACATTGTTCGTATGACCGTTCGTTATCGGTATACTACTCGCGTCGCGATGCCGATTGCATCCAATGGTTTGTTGAAACCTTAAAAATTTAGCTTGGCGCATCAATGATATTTTATCAGATAATGTTCCCATGGTACTTCTAACTCCGGATGATTGGGCAAAGTTTCGAAGCGCTACCCAGTGCCATATATGTGAAAAACCATTTGCCAAAGACAACAACCGTGTTAGTGATCATTGCAATCCGACCAGACGTTATAGAGGTCCCGCCCACTTCAATTGTAATTCGAATTAGAAAAGGGTTTTTTTTTTTCATACCCGTAGTTTTTCATAATTTGTCCAGCTATGTTGCTCAGTTCATCATCAAGGAACTAGCCACAGTACTCGAAGGGAAAACCACGGTGCTGCCCATAACCACAAAAACAGTTCGAACGGCAGACAAGTCACATCAGATTCAATTACGCTTTATCGATTTACACAAATTTTTCAATGCAAGTCTGAATAAACTAGCTTCACTTTCGACAATGGACAAATAAAAAATTTTACGGTCGCAATTTCATGGCATACCTGCCGATACTTTTGTCCTATCAACTCGAACGGGCGTCTTCCCTAATGATTATATCGATCGTTTAAGCAGACTGGAAGACTATCACATACCACCACGACACACATTTTACAGTACTTTGACTGCTGACATTGGAAGTGAGAACGAATACGCTCACGCCGAAAATGTATGGGAATGGTATTCTATTCAAAGGTTAGGTGAATATAGTGACTTGTACTGGAAGACCGATGTTTTGTTACTGGCCGCCGTTTTTGAGAACTTTCGCAATACCTGTATCGAGAGTTACAGGCACGATTCCTGTATTTTTTTGTTGACAACATTTGCCAAAACGCACTTGAGATCAGCATAAATCACAAATGAATGTTAGCTATTTGTCCGTTTCATCAGGTAATCGAATGGCACAATCGTTTGATTTTCTACAGTCCATCCCGTGCAATCGCAATTTAGCCTCCGTGTAAAAGTAGTGCAAACACCTGTAACAAAACGATGGAAATAATTATATTAACGAAGGACATAATCATTCATATGTATACTCTCGAGTAGACTTCTTTTTACTCACCGATCGCAGATGTGTTTTTTGCCGGCTGCTTTGCTCAGCTGCGCGCTCACGAGCCGGGATAAATTTGTTATCCATACAAAGTGTTCCACGCTGTGGTCCAACGAATTCTCCACGTACAATAAATTGATGTGTTTAACCAGCTTTTGCTCGCATATTCGAATCGGAATGATGCTTTTCTTTTCCGTTGTAAATACATTAATTGAAACGCTGTTTTGCGATTCAATTGTCTTTATTCGATCGAGAGTGATTGGAAAAACAATGCCCTGAGGCTGCAGTACGGTTGAGTAGTGTGGATGCGAAGTTACTCTGTCCACTTTTTTTTTCGTTGAATGAAGAGCAGCGACCACTGACCACGCGAAACGTGCGTTATCCCTTGACTATATATTCACTACCGCTTTCTTCAGGATTATTTCCCGCGACAATGCAATTTGACACTCGGCACGCATTGGACTGTAGTTGTTGATATTCAAAGTTAAGTTCAGGATCCGCGATAATGCCCACCCGCTATCACGTTTTTGAAAATCTTCGAGAGCTGCTAGAGTAGGCTCGATAACTTGTTGTGTGTACCACTCGCCTAAATTTGATGTGGTAAAAAGCTCAAAGTTTTTCGTGTCGATACTTTTATTTTCACGCTTGTCACTTGCCACAAATTCGCCATTGAAAGCTACCACTTTTACACTGAAATGTTTGTTGGTAATGTCTTGCACATGTGAAAGCGTCAGATCACATGTGCCTTCAAGAAATAGGCGAGGTTCAATATGGTCGTTACTGATGACGCAGCCAGTCAGGACACGATATTCGAACGCGGTATCAATTTCTCGCCAGATCAAACCGTGACCGCTGTGTCCAGGGTCCACGTGGAAAAATCGTCTGCGTATAACATTTTATAATTCTACTAAGTGCACGATTTGTGCCATCAAGGATTTCCGATTTCCGAGCGACAATCGTGGACGTTGAATTTGACTTTGCGCTTCCAACGCCTCTACACAATGATCACATCTCTGCTCCCATACTATATATTCTTCCACCGAGTTTATGAGTGCGGCTTGATCGTGCACATTTTGTTTGAATTGTGGAGTGGTTTCCACCATTTTCACAGCGAAAGGTCCACGCGGTGATGTGGGCAGAAGTGACAGTTCGATTCGAAGTGTGAGGCTTGAGGTGGCAGAAACCGTGTTTTTATTCGGAAAAATTATTTTCCGTCTTTCTCCTCTATCTTAGGAGTGTTCTTTCGTTCCTCACCATAGTGTTCTTTTATTGTAATGGTATAAGAATAGTGACCAAGCAAGGGAACAAATGCACCAGTTAAGAGAGAGTATAAGCGAGGAAGATCTAGGGTTTTAACAAAAACAGTCGTGCCATGGCATCCACGCATTGTTGTGTACCTCGCATATGTAAACTCGACGTTACCTGTCGAAATGAAAACAAGACCCGGATGTAGCGACATTTTGGAAGAGCGAGTCTCTTTGTTACTACAGCTGCATAAAATAAGTTTTATCGGTGAGGACTTCATTTCACATCTACCATTTCTACTGGCTTAATTTTTCAAGCGAGTGTGATAGACGCCGGCGTTCACATGTGGTTGCCACTGGACCCTTGACTTCGAAAATTCTCTTCTTCAACGATATCTCATCAACGATGGCTTTCCCGCCTCGCCATAGTGCAAGGTCACGCGTCGTATTCACTACACCCTTTCCACGGGCTCCCGTAACCATTGCGCAGGGTTTTAAAAAAAGGTGAACATTTAATCAAGTAACTACCAGGCACCCAAACTCAAAACACGTCGAAAACATCGGTATACCACCCCGTCATCATCTCTCGTCGGTTGAGCGATCATTCCCCGACGGAAAATAACACCCCATGGTAGTAACCGCACATACCGCGTCTAGTCGCCGCTATCCTCACCACCAATTCTCCAACCCCCCCCCCCCCCCCCCCACCTTCACCAATTCCTTAAACAGACCCACCGAGATGGTCTGGCCCGCGAGACATCGCAAATACAGCAGTAGCCCGGTGACGTCACAGTCGTCTTCCCAGCCGCGCTTATAACCACTTGCATGCCCGAGATACCGGAATTGCCTTCTAAATTTTTGCTGCTTTTTTTATTCCACAAACCTGGCAATCTATCATAATGTTTTGTATCTTATTTATATTTGTTTGAGCTTTACTTCATCTGTATTATGTAACACGTCCGACGTCAACATATTTGCAGACTGCAGTAGGTAGCTGTGGGCGGCGTTTATAAATGTCATAAGAAGTGCCACCTAAAGATGGCTGGCCTGCTATCGCCTAGCTCCTACTATTGATACATTATTTTCTCGCGCTGCAGCTGGGCGCCACTGCTGGGGTATCAAGCCTCGGCAGCTCCGGTTGGGGTCGCGCGTGGCCGAACTGTTCTCTTCACTAAGCACGCCAGCGATAGGCGAAAGATTTTTCCACTGCCCGGTGTTTTGGCCGATTCGCCGCTACGGGGTAGATAGTAGCCTGTTCTGTATGCCTGTCAAGGCGAGGTAGTATAGGCCTACCATCCTTGGATAGCGACCTTTACAAGAAATTATATATTTCCTCCTGTTTCTCTTCACTCTTAGCGCTGCGCGACAATCGTGTAATGCGAGGCAACCGACGACAAAGTGCGCAACGTGACTTCACTTTGCTTCATACGTTACAAAGCGCTCTTTCTATCTCTTCTGAAAAGTTGTGCAAATTCATAATGTGCACATTGCTCCCTCATTACTTATTTACTTCGTTTCCAAAGCCTCCCCTATGAGCAAGTTATTTTTGTGGATAGGTATATAAATCTTTCAATAGCAAACGTATCCTTTCACCGGGTATAGCAACTCGAAAAAAAATCCGTTAATTAAATTTGTGTAGAATAGCATAGAATAAACCGAGTATAGTACTCAAAACATCGATTGTTCAAAATTCTTATAATAATCATTTTATTTGCCACTTTCTTGCTTTGTATTACGTTCAAATTGCATACTACGCAAGCGCCGCTCGTTGATCGCCCGACTGCAATGCTGCCTGCGTGGGGCGGACGAAATGTTCCGATCTAAGCGGACTATACCCGTTATTTCAAGACCAGTATGCAAGTGCTTTTACCACGCGACCGATCGGGTGTCGCACGCGATTTTCCGTCGTTTTTTCAATGTACCGTTATCCTCGATACAAGCCTCGCCTCCCCCCGTCCTTTCCAAATCACTACGACAGCAATCCAAAAACATGGGGTCCACGTGTTTCGAGTAATCGGATGGGTAACGAGTCCAACTGCATCGACATTTCGAAGAAACAATGTTCTGCTTCAATCGGGCATGACTTCGTACTCACGCAAATTTGCAACGATGCTTTATTTCGATTTAAATGTACTTTCGTCGGTTTCTCACTTGTCAAATTCGACATCAAAGGTTGCAACGGGTAAGAGTGAGAAAAAAAGCAAGTAAACGAGAGTGCGATCGTTCTGAGCGTTTTGCGCAAGCCTGGACTCGTCCGGATATACTTACCGGAAAAAATAAATATGAAAAAGACACAGAAGTATTTGCCGCAAGCGTTATAGACTATTTGTTTGCCGAATAAATCAAGACACATTTATTTCTTTTTGTTTGTTTGCGATAGTCGTTGTAGCAGTTAAATTTACGTAGTTGTTTGTTCAATGTAGCGAACAGCACGACCGCGCTTGTCTCCTTGGATCAGTGTAAATTGATAAGTCGCAAATAAAATATGATCGCGATACAGAACGGGACAAACGTGTTATTGGGTACATACGGGCAATGTTTATTACTAAAAAGTCTCGTGCGTCGAACCTTTTGCCGCAGCCGCCGGTGGCCAAGTTCCACGTTTTATGCCGGCTGAAAATAAAGAAAGCAAACAATGTTTTACAGCATCTGCGACGCGAATTCTGGTTTGGTGGAGACAGTTTTTCAAATCCCGAGTAAGACTACTAGCTTCGCTGAAATCTGATGATTTGTGTCCAGCAATTAATAACGAGTTCGACAGTACAGCGGGAAATTTATAACAAAGACAATCGTAACGTCGTACGTTAAAGGATGATCGATTTTGTTGTAGAAAAACGCTCTAGCAAATATTACATATGAATAAAAACGTGAGTTACAATTACAGTATAGGCAATCCTGACTGAATATCTCCTACGATGTGAGATCGAGGAGGACCAACACGAACAAGAATCGCGTTTCCAACGAAACTTCAATACAGATTGTATTTAGGATACACCAATTGTTAAGGTAATGCGATAGATTCCTCACTTCTCTCTGAAGATAACCTTTCTACTTGTCATGACATTCGGTCAGTATTACAATCGAAATGGCTCTGCCGTTTACCGCTACATCCTGCCACGAGCAGCACGCGCATGGAAATTAATAATGCTGCTATCCAACAGTCAAGAAAAACAGGAGGAGCGTGCCGTGCAAGCAAATTGGACGGAAGTCCAGTGATAAAAAGTGCATCCTCAAGATGGTCGCTCGCTGGCGCCGAATTTGAATAACTTTCAGCATCGCAACGTGCCGGAGAAACTGGCGGAAGCATATTCTAATTTTTGGCTGCGTTTGTTATTCCGGAAGCTCGGCAATGAACCACGATGTTTTGTATCTTATTGATAATATTTGGAGCTCCGTGTTACTTGTATTGTGTGGGGCGTCTGGCTGCCATAAACGGCTGTAGGCGGCGCTCACAAACGTCATAAAAAGTGCCGCTTCAAAATAGCTGGCATGACGCGCTTCCGTTGCGGTATCGCTTAGCCCCGACTACCGATCATGACCTCCTATTGCTCTTTTATGTTAGGGTGCATTTTACTTGGGCGTTTGCATCCTTTCAGCATTTGGGGGCATCGCTTGCATCGTTCGACTTGGCGCTGTGCGCGCTTACAAAAGCACTTGTGGCGTCACGCGGAACGTCATTACCGCTGCCACATTGTGCTCACAAACGCTTCTTTCAGCAAGATAGAGCAGCAAAAGTGTGAGCGTTAAAAGCGCGCTTATTTTTTAAATAAACGCGACGTGAGTACAGCGATCAGGGTGGTTTCCCAGGTAGCAGTTTCCAAATAGTTGTCCAGAAGTTGTCTGAATGGGTGCCTAATGCCCGTTTGGATGTTACCCATAAGTAATCATGTGTCCAACACATGGGAGTTATCTTTTTGGATGGCCAACTCGAAGGTAACCGCCGGATGGATAGTTGGTTCACTTTTGGCGGACTTTTGGACAACTTTTTGAGAATTGCTACTTGGGTTGGCAGTTGTTGGTAGGAATTTATTAAAAAATGACGGCGAAAGCTCCACGCAAACTGCTTTTAGTTTATTTGGGGGACCCTATTTTTGTCGAAATAACCTTTTGAACATAGTTCCGGATCCGAGTTCCTTTTAAGGGACACCTCCAAAAATTAGGAAAAATGTTGCCATATCATCTCTTTGCCACTACTATTAGGTGTACAACTTAGTTCGGTCCGTTTTCAAAAGATGGCTCTAGGTGCTATAAATAGTGGATGGCAACAGCTGATTTTTGCTGTATCGTGAAGTATCAACATCTCTTAACCAAATATCGTTTACAGACCTTTGAGTTTTGCGCATCAAGTCTACTTTTTACTGCGGTGAAAATATCGAATTTCGTCCCAAATAAGCACCATTTGCGCGAAGTGTTGATTTTCTGTTTCAATTGGAAGAAAAGTGCAGCTGAAGCCCACCGAATGCTGGTCAAACCATCACGGGAGACTTCTACAGGCAACAATCGATCCGTTTAAAGCGAGCTATAGCCGAAAAACGTCCAGGATATGCAACCAGACAGGAGTCCATAATCTTTCAACATGACAACGCTCGGCCTCACGTTGCTATTGTGGTTAAAAACTATTTGGAAAATAGCGGGTGGGAAATTCTGGCTCACCGGCCTTATAACCCAGACCTTGTCCCTTCCGACTACCATTTGTTTCGATCGATGCAGAACGCTTTGACTGGAATACGCTTCACGTCACAACAGGGTATCAAAAATTGGCTCGATTAATTCTTGGCTTCAAAAGATAAACGCTTCTTCCGCGACGGAATTCATAAATTACCAGAAAGATGGGGAAAAGTAGTGGCTAGCGATGGACAATATTTTGATTAATGTATTAATTCATTTTATCATTCAAATAAGTGCGTATTTCAAGCAAAAAAACGGACCGAATTAAGTTGTACACCCAATATTTTCTATCAATCCGTAATTTTCATCACTATCAGTTTTATTGTTAATTATGCTTAACAATTCGTCAATAATTTGAAAACCAACAAAATCTTCGGCTGCGTCCGCCACTTTGATACTTATATTGCTGCCCAGAATGATTCAATTCCGGAAAGCGTAAGTCCGTCGAAGCGCTCACAGTTGAACCCAAACATGCTGCAGCATCGCTAATAAGCGTGAGGGCTTTAAGCGCTCAAGTCGAGCGCACCCTTAAGCCGCAACGTTACTGTCTCTTTTTAATGCGTTTGCAGCACTTCTATCGATATATCTTCTAACTAATATCGGTTGTAGGCTACGGCGATGTCCGTAAGACTATTTGCAATCGCAGTGTCCAACTGTTATCCGCGTGACATTACAAAGTACAAAGAAAGTGTGTCAGCATTGCCGGTTTGTATCCCCTGCGGGTGATAGAACTCGCCTAACCGATAAGGATTCGTAATTTCGTGAATTTTCGGCTTTTGCGTGTGATTGTCGCCTTTCTTTATATGCTTGAGCTTGACCGACTGATCTCATTTTATGAGGTGCAGGACACCATCAGGTAAAGGTGACTCATCGAGCTTCAGCAACACCGTATTGTTACAGATTTTTGTGAATGAAAAAAAAAAGATACTCGAAGATATGCAAAATAAAGACCACTAAATGTCATTTTCATTCTATCGACTAGATATCCTTATTAAATTGTCAAAATTTACTTTTCTTTCGGGTTCTAAGGTGGTAGTCTCTTGTAACCGAAAGATCATTTTATAACGTTTTTCAAAAAAAGTTTCTCGTGCTCACCTCAAGAAGGTTTCGGGAATTCCCGATTATTTGTACATCATTATATCCGACGACTGATACATGCACATGTAAGCGTCGCACAGAAGTCTCTTTGCGTGTTCCGGCAATTGACGCTCGTCCTTCAACTCAGTCAAGGAATTTGCGCCTTCTTCGCTTAACCAATAAGGAAAATCCGGACATGGCACCATCTCGGGTATATTGTAGCCGTTCTGCTCCCCTGGGAATTCAACAATGCCAATTTGTGACCCGTAATTTACGTTGACACATTTGAACGTGGGATGTTCTTTTTCGTATGCAGTTGGCCGGTTTTTAGGGTTTAGTAGCAAAACGAGGAACTCTCACAACTTCGTCGTGCAGTTCGGCCGTCTGTCACAGCCTTCACAGATTCTACAGTTTTAAACCTATACGCGTGAAATTTTGCAAGTAGATGCTTGCGAGAGGGATCTCATTTGATATGTAGCAAAATCTTGGAACAATTTTTTTTTATATTGCCACTATCAAGGGGAGAGCCAGACGTTCAGGACACCGAGTTTCTTTAAACGTCCTACGGTTGTGGGGGTCAATTAGGAACGTACAATGTGCAAGCAGTAAGTTGCGATACTCAACCGTTTTCGAAAAAACAAAGGCAAAAGTTTGCGTACACAGTTTTTATACCGGTTCGTTTCAGCTGTTAGCACGAGTCCGCTGGTGGCATAGGGGGCAGCAACCCGGACTCGTAATCGCGGGCTCGCTCGATCGCCGAAACGAGTCCGGTTTGAACGTTTTTTTTATTTATTTTGATTCTTATTTTTATCGCCCTGAAGCATGTTACATTAATTTAATTCTTCTTTCTATCATTTTTGTCTGGAAACAAGCTAAAAAACAATTTCTTAAAATAAATGATTGTTTTTTCTCGAAATAAACTTATTTTGATTATCCTAGAGAATGTAACACCACTTTTATGAGGAATATAATGGAAAATAAGGTAAGTATTATAATACGTCGCAAGATTCTTGTATTTATAAACGTTGAAGTTAATTACTCGTTGCTCCAAAAAATCGTTTTTTTCTTCTGAATAATGCATTGATAAAATATTAATAATGGGAAACCCCGGAGCGGGATTTTCGAGTGATCTTATTATTTTTATTGTATTTATCATGGAACATTGTAAGTCGAGACTATTTGGGCTCCATTTTCGAAATCCTTATAATTGCCCTCCGTGTGGAATGACGCTTGGTCACTTGACGTTATTAATTTTTTTCTTTGTTTACTTGCACAGCCTTTTCGGATTTTTACAAGCCTCCACTGTTCTATGTCCGCGGCTGTACGCTTTTGCTTTCCCTCCATCATTCCCCCACCTTGCGGCCGCAGCTGACTTCCACCTCTGTATCGTATTCCCCATGCATGTCTGCTATGGGCATAGGGAAACTGCGAAAAACCTATACCGATACAGTCCCAAGTTCGCCTCCCAGTCACGGCACTAGTCGCCTTTTGCCGAGAAAATGTCGAAGAAAAACATTTCACGACGAAAGTACGCGACTGGAATTGGAATCCGCGAACGTGCCGATCCGCTGGCCAGCCCGCTGAGTACCAGACCAACGCACCGCGTTCTTCACGTTATTGATATTTTACCTGCATATAATCCATAACTAGAATACAACTCCTTTTTGAATAACGCGTAATTGACGTTAATGTTCGCAAATAGAGCTTACTCTCCATTATACTTTCACAAATTTACCTTTCTTTCCATTATATTGATTATAAAAAGAATATCACGTACTCTAGAACAATGAAAAATATATTTATTTTGAGAAAAAAAAAAATCATTAAAAAAATGTACTTAATATGAAATGTGTCAGAATTATAAAAATAAGAAACCGGGAAAAAGTCGTCCAAATGAGACTCGATTAAGGTTTTTACGGGGTTTAGCCGTCGGGAGTGAAGTACAAGGGGAGCGCCCTATGCTTATGCACGGAGCGGATTGACTGTTACCAACTGTTAGCTTTTGAATAATCCTCATATTGAACGTGCGTTTTCGAACCATTTTTCTCCATCTATTTGTAAAAATATGCATTTTTGAACATTCGGTGATTACATTAAGTGTTTTCATTACTTTATATAATTATTTTCTATAACTTTTTCTCGCTCAATTAACGCGAAACGAATTGGCAAGGTCGTAAATCGTGGTATATCATAATGCCCAGGTTGGCAGAAGTGTCGCGAAGTTCGTAACCTCAATATCGGCCCACGGAGCTGTGAAAAATGAATATCGGTTCGAGTAAAAAAAATTCCGCTGGAAAGAAAAAGTGTGTACTAAAGCTGTCTATAATCTTGAAGAAATAAAAAACGTTAATAATTTTCCGATATGCTGAAAGAAATCCGCGTTTTTTTGTCTTTGCCTAGAAATGTCTAGAAACGTATTGGGAGTACAAATAAGTCTCCGCCGTTTGGAAGAAGACGGCCCAACAAGGAGGTTCTGGTTGAAATTGTCAGATGTAAAACGTCATATCGTAAGGTTGGGCATCTGGCAAGACCATAACCTTGAAACATTAGCGATTTTGTATCAGCATCAGATAATTTTTTTCGTGCGAAAATGTCGCGTTTCGAGCCGAATAAGCGTCATTTGCGGGAACGTTAATACGTTAAACGTTAAAATTTTAATACGTTAAACGTTAAAATTTGCGTTTGGGTTAATACGTTGTTTGTCTTCGATGTCAAACTTACCGTTCTTAAACTTTTGAAACCACTCACGACAACTTCTCTCACTTAGAGCAGCCTCGCCATATGCTTCTACAAGCAATCGATGCGCCTCAGTTGCAGATTTCTTCAAATTAAAGAAGTAAAGAAGAGTTATGAAGTTCCCGCAAATGGGGCTTATTCGGCTCAAGACTCGACATCTTCGCATAAAACACTTATCTGATGCTGATACAAAATCGCTAATATTTCAAGGTTATGGTCTTGCCAGATGTCCAACTTTATGATATGACGTTTTACATCTGAAAGTTTCAACCAGAACCTCCTGGTGGGGCCATCTTTTATCAAACGGCGGAGACTTATTTGTACTCCTCATATAATTTCTGAGCATAGTTATCAAATTAGTATAAAGTAATTATTACTAATTAAGAGAACAAGTACCAATAATATTCGTTGTTAATTATCCTGACCGAGTAGTTTGAGGTTCCTGGGCGTAATTACCGAATACCGATAAGATAGGTAGCATTTGTGACGACCGTGCCATGATTGCACAGTCTAATATTTTGTGTGCTTGATTTTCGCAAAAATTGGCTATCAATAACATTAAGCATTTTATAACGGTACTGTGAATTCTCATTTTCACGGTACCAAGGGTTAGTCCGATAATTAGTCGAACCATACCGATTTTTCCAGCTCCGTGGTGACATTCACTTAGCAGATATTAATAATATACTGAGAAATGATCGAGGGTTTTCCATAAGTGTAATGTAATTAGCCCACGAAATACGTCGAGTTGCCGATTTTTTTTTTCTAAAAAATGGTGCTGTGGATCGTATTCAAACTGCACAGGATGATCAGCAAAGATGTTATAATGGTCCAGAAAAAAGTTCAGCTCGGTGGTAACATGTTGACTTAACCCCATAACGACCTTAAGCGTCTCCGCGGTTATGAGTCCGGGTCACTGCCCGCTTTACTACGGGCAGGCTCGTGCTAACGGCTGAAATGAACCAGTATGAAAGTTGTTTACGCAAACTTCTCCCTCCGTTTTCTCGGAAACGGTTGAGTATCGCAACTCACTGCTTGCGCAGTTTCCTAATGGACCCCTACAATTGTGTAATGTTTAACCCTTTAACGGCCACGCCTATTTCTGGATGGCTTAAAATCATTTCCTCTGGTAGTATAGCTAAAAAAGGGTTAAATATGAACATCCAACCATAATTTTGTCGATAACGGCCTGGGAAGTAGTGTTTTCGGACTGTAGCAAATTTGCTACTAACATTTTCACCCCCTCGGTTCGAACTATTATCCTAATTCAATAAAATCTTCAAAGCCTAGTTTGTCCAGTCAAGTTCCTTTACACAATTCTATCAAAAAATATTTCAAGAATGTCCATTTACTTACTTTTTTGGACGAAAACGGGCAGCAGATCAAACGCTGGGGCAAGGGTCGTAAATTTTCACAACATTGTTGCCATATTAACCTAATTCATATGTTTACGTTTGAATTTCATGCTATCCCGGCATTTGTAGCTGCATCTAGCATAGATTGATGGAACTATGAAGTAGCTTGTCCGCTATAGCGTCCTTACGCTTTTACCGACGGGGTCAAAGTGAACGTAGCAAATTTGCTACAATGGCAGTTAAAGGGTTAAAGAAAATCAGGGTCGTGAACGGCGGGCTCTTCCGTTGCATGTAAAACGTGGGGAGGGGGGAGGGGGATTTTCGCGCTCACCATTGAGTAGGGCAACATTGAACAGGTATTTTAAAATGAAATTGCGATTCCTATTACCATTTATGCGAAATTTTGAGCTCTAAAGTGACGTGCGATGTGTTCTCCCCCCACTTATTGTTCAATCGTTAATTTAAAAAATCTTTCCTGTTTTGTAAAATAAAATAGGTTGTAATATTTAAAAGTAACGATAAATAACATCCCTTGGTTTAAAATTGTGAAACAAAGCCTTTTTTTATCATAAAAAAGAATTCAATTTCAGATGCCTAAAAGTATTTCGTCCTTCAATGAAAAAAAAAACTTGAATTCCCCTGATTTTCCACCGGTTCGGCCGGAATAAAGTATTAAAGAAATAAAAGAGAAAATTATAAAAGCTATTTTATCATTTTAAATATAAGTTGGTCGGAAACGGACAAAAATCAAATGATTAGTAACAATAACGCAATCTTGTTGTCTGGGGTTTCGAAAAAACTAAGGCCGATTTTACTGGTGCATACTCGCGTATAAGAGCTGCTGTTTTTTTTTTCTTGTCGTACATGATCGAAAATTCAAACCTTTTCTATCTGCCATGGAATCGAAGAAGCACCAAGGTGCCTCCGATCCCGAGCCGCACTTGACGAATGACACGTAATGTGACGTTTCGATGCAAACCACGGCGGAAAGCTCTAAAAATAGTCGCGGCACCGAACAATGTTCTTGCAGGATTAAAAATTCCGTGGGTATGTCGAGTTTCTTTGGTTGGTGGTTCGTTCGTCGCTCGTGACGATGTACCTGGAACGAAACACTTACTTACTTTACGCGTAACTGTTTCGTTGGAAAATCTGCTATAATTCATGAAAACGGCATTTATTGCAAATATTGTGATTATTGTATATTAATTAGTTTCGGAAAAAATCAAGATTAATCAACACCATATGTTTAGTGATGTACGAAAAATTGTATATGCCGAATTTGGATAATTATCAGTGTTGGTAACGAGGTAGAGAAATCTATTGCGTGGTCCAATAATACTTGAGCACATTTTTAAAGTTTCGTAGTCAAACAACGAGCTCTAAAAACCTCGTCATTTCCGTCCGTTCGTCCGTCACAGTCTCACAGGTCCTACAATTTTGAACTTATGTGCATCAAATTTTGCAAATAGACGGTTCAGATAGGATATCTCAATGGGTATGTTGCAGAATCTTTTAAATAAACGTTTTTAAGGGGTTTCCCCGTATATGGAAGATGTGGGCTACATTTGTTTTTCCCGCACCCCTTCGGGTGAGGGGTCATTGAATAGGTCTTTCAAAAGAAATTGAGGTAGCATTTACTATTTTTTGTTTCAATTTTACGCCTCGTTTGCAGAATATTAAGCTTTGAAGTGATGAGCAATGTGTCCTCTCTCTAATTTTTTCATTGTTGATTTGAAAAATTCATAAAAATTGTAGGCACCCGCATTCGATTAGAACTTGGGATTAAAATAATTTCGGTCAAGCTACACCAATGATGCAGGAGAGATATGGACAACCAAGTTATCGCTAAGTTGAATTAAAACAAACTCCATGCACAAATAACTTTGTCGCATGTTGTTTGAAGCGTCGCAAATTAAATAATTAACATCAAACAAAGGGTTTAATGTTAATTATTTAACCCCCCTCTTTATTAGCCGTCCACCGGCTGGCACGTCGACTAGTGAGCGGAAGGCCAAACTTCTGGGACCTTGGTGTAGATGCTTGAGTACAAGCCTGTGCACCAGATGATCAGAAAAATATTGGGCTGTCTATACCGGTACGGGTTTTCCACAGTTTCCCCGTACCCTCGGCAAATGCGGTACAGGGTAGCTTGAAAGGGCTGTGGACGCAACGGAAGTTATGTTACACGATCGAAGGTGTGGGGAAAAAGAGAAGGATAGGATAGGGTTGAATTGGAAAGGGTAAGCGTAAAAACCCGCAAAGGTATACGTCGGAAATAAGGAAAGAATACAAATTGTAATATTTATATTCATATAATAAATTAAGGTATTTTTCGAGTAGTAAAATCTCTCAAAAACAATTACCCTGGCAGTAAAAACTTTTGGAAAACAATTGTAGTTATGTATACAACATACTTCGAGTTAGTATACAGTGCGCATTTTTTTCGTAAATGTCGCTATGTTGGTGCATAATGTTTCATTTTTATTGATCCAATTACCTTGTCGAGACAGTGCGCGCAAAAAGCTATACTCTCAAGGCCAACGCCACGCTGGCCGTAGCACTCTTTGCACTCGAATTGCGCCAATATTCCGCAAACTGTACACTGTCGAGGTGCTGCAACAGAGACATGCCATAATCTTGTATTTAACTGCGGACACGTACGTCAATATTCCAACTGTAACAACAAGCGATCCGATCAACATTGTAAATCGAAAAAAGGCGTAGCCTCATTGTTTTCTGCATCTTCATTGTGGCATGTTGCCATTTAGTCAATTTTTTGCCCTCGAGAATTTCATGGAGATATGTTTGAATTGTTCTGTAATATCGTTAAATTAATTTTGAGGAAGTTACCGTGGAAAATGCAAAGTGCAAGTTTGACACTCGTACCATTTCATTTTTCCTTTAATATTGTGTTTCGTATCAAAGCCCGCGAGCTTTTTATTTTATTCGTTATTCATTTTGTTGTATTATTTCTTAGGATGAGACAGTGTAATTTTTTTTAAGGTTAGAGAAATGTGTTTTTTTCCATCTATATATACAGGGTGTTCCATTTATCTTAAGACATTGAAATAACTCAAGAACAGAGAAGTAAATCGAAACATTTCCGTAACACGTATCCAGGAGATTTAAGCAAGGATCAATATGGCAAGATGACTTTTCTTCTTACAGGGAAACCGTTTCCCCCTTCGATTTCGTTCAATTTTTTATCTATTATTTTTCATCGAAATCAAACAGACACGTATTCTTTTATCAGCGGAAAAATGGGTTTAATGGGTGAAAATCACCCTCAAAGTTGGACACCCTCACAGTGACGTTTGCAGTTTTGCAAATTTCTGGCCAAGATATTTAATTGAAACTAATTGGAGAATAATGCTTATGATGAATGATAAAAACAGATTTTTTAAATTCTGATAGGGTAAATTGGTAGATATATATATATATGTGGGGTTGAAATTCGATAATTTTCTGTAACATATAAAAATATTCTTTATATTTCAACGGAACGATTTGCTTTGAAGAGAGCTAAAAAGTAGGAGATACGTGTTATTGCGTTTTCGCACAGGTCTTGTTTCAAGGGTGGAGTACCCTTGTGTGATACCATCGCTTTCACGATGAAATTTCTACCATGGGTATAGGGAAACTGCGCTAAACGTACACCATACAGCCGGGCCTAGGTTCGCTTCTCAGTTTCGGAGCTAGTGGCGTTTCGTCGAGAAACAAATCACGGGCTACAGGCATACGCGCATCACGCCCGTATTTATTTTCCTCCAGAACTACGAAACTGGAATTCGAACCCGCGACCACCTAATATTCTGGTTTAGAGGCAAGCGCGCTAACCACTAGACCAGCACACCGTTTTCAACTGTTATATATTTTTATCAGCTCATCCCATTTAAAATTGAAAAAGCGCATTTTTCATTATTTGCCATAAGCAATATTCTCCAGTTGGTTTCACTTAAATATCTTCATCGCAAATATGCGAAACGGCAAAAGTTACTCTGAGGGTGTCCAGCTTTCAGGGTGACTTTCACCCCTTGAACTGTTTTTCCGCCGGTAAAAAAATATGTGTCTCTTAGATTTCGATGGGAACTAACACATAAAAAATTGAACGAAATCGCAGGGAGATACCGGAAACGATTTCCTTGTTAGTGAATGTTTTTGAAGTGATTTAAAGGTCAACTTTTTTCCCCATGGAAACTGATATTTTTTATAGCCGCATCTTATTCTATGTGGTAAAAGAACAGATAACTTTTGTCCGAACCATTTTTTTCTGTTTGGCCATTGTTTCGGCCATTGATTAAACTTTTCTTAACATACACGAAGAAATGTTGTGCGTAATGGTGTAGGCTACTTTTGCCAAGATTCGGTAAGCAACATGATAAGTATCGTTATTGGTAATACTTGTCACAGTATCTGTAGAGCGACTCTCTTTTACGTTCATCAATTATTTTTTTCGCCGTATTAAGTCATGCGCGGCGATGGAAAGCCATCCTTTTGAATATCTATTGTAATAGAATAGTACATTGTGTACCAAGGAGACAAAGCCCCCGTCTCCATGGTGCACGCGATTATTTATATAACAGAACCGTGTTTTCCGAGCTTTTCTATTGTTAAATACATATGGTTGCACGGACGTGCAGGAGGTGTATTGCATATGGAAACTGTATCGCACATGGAAGCTGCATTACGCACGCCGCCCGGGGTGGAGGGGGCGTAGCCCCCCCTTTGACACCAAACGTAATTTTGAAATGTATCGGCATATTTTGATATACTATCTTATTAATAATTTATAACCAGGCGTTCATCGTCCACACGCATGAAAAAGCGAGGACAACTTAATTGCGTTATATCAGAGTACCTTTAAATGCATCATTATATTTGAGTGTACTATTTGTAAAGATAATTTCGGGATGAATAAATATATGTTATTTATGCCGATAAAAGTTTGTAGCGGTGTCAGGTGAAAGTGACAGCTGTTTCACAGCGGCGTTCAATGCCCGCGAGCGTGACAAATGCAAACGCGCAAATTTTTAAGGCCTAAGCCCTAAAATACCTCTTTTAGGTCCTGTTAACACGCACGAAAAAGCGAGGAAAACATGGGTGCGCTGTATAAAAAAAAATCATAGCCTAATGAAGAGATGTTTCCGACAATAGTTACTTGTTTTATTTAACATATGATAAGACGTCGCTGTACAGATTATTATGTTTCTAAAAGGTAACCTTGAAATCACCTCGAAAATCTCCACTAGGTAAAAAGGTATCTTGCCATTTTGCCTGTCAAATTAAACCCAAACATATAGAAAAAGTCGTGTACAGGTAATTTTCGCGCTAAAAAAACAGAAAATGTTCTGATCTTAACCAGGTGACCCTCCATTTTTTCAGATAAATATAGTATGATATAATTTTGTGATATAAGTTTGAATAATGAAGACACGGAAAAAGAAACTTCAATTACTCCATGATACGTCATGTTACATAAAAAATGGAAAATAGGCAACTTTTTCGATAATTCCAAAATGGATTTTGTCACACGGATAGTTTTTTCACCGCATTGATAAATCTCGAACGTCAAAAAGGGGAGACGGTAAGCTTTCCAAACACGCCCTTCATATTTCTGCACGAACATTAGTGCACCGGTTTGAAGCTGAATTTTGTTTTGGTTTGTGTGGGTTGCATACGTACATTACATTGTGTGAAATAAATTATTCAGCCCGTGAATGCAACCAAAGTCGACGTAAACTTTTGCAAATTTTTTCTGTCTGTTTATCCTTGAGAAAAAGAATATGCGGAGAAAAATAAGACATTTTCATTTATGATTCAAAGACGAGAAACATGAGGCTACAAAATTCTTTTATTCTTATCCCTTTTCAGAAAGATCCATCTATTAGAAAATAACTAAAAATTGTGGAAAATTTGCGTGGACCTTCAATTTTTAATGTCAGAGTATTTGAATGTGTGCGTGCGCACGTCTTTGTGTGCGTGCGAGCGTGCGTACGTGTGTGTGGGCGTGCATATATTGAAACTTATCGATAGCAAATCTACTCTCCCAATATAATATATTTTCTCAAATTTTCGGCAGGATTGTAAAAGATTTTACATAAGATACTGAGAAGGGTATCCCATTACCTCACTGTGTGGGATTCTTACCAACAAAAAGCTATTTCCGCCCCCTTCCATTGTTAAGAACGCCTCATTATCTGTACATTTTTCTGTATTTGTCCATGATTTTTACGTTTGTAGTTTTGTATTTTTTTCTCTAACATTTTGTTTGTTGAAAACAATTGTCTGTAAAGACAATTTATGGAAACGCGACAATTATACACAACCCCTAAGTATTAGTGTTTTCGTTTGTTTATTTGCCAATTTGTTCATTTATTTATTTATTTGTGTTACTTTGTTTGTTCAATACCAGCGTTATGTTTGTTTGTTCGTACACTTGTTTATTGTAATTGTAAAAAAGTACGCGGCGTAATGCTCAATGGTCTGAATCATATAGCACACTCGGAGTTGTTTTTCTGTGGAAAATTCATCATAATCAATTCAGTAATTATCGAGTTATAAGCTCTCAAACGTACAGACAGGCAGACAACTTTTTATTTCGAAATACGATTTTTCTACGTGTTTTAGTTAATATAAACAATCCGTACGGAATTTTTGTGAAAATAAAATAATCACTGACAAAGCAACCCTTACAGTCTTACTTTACACACACACACAGACACACGCGCGCGCGCGTGCAAATATGTATATAGAATATGGAAATTATACTCAACAGTCTTCGATGATATCCGTCACGTCGAGCAACAAGGTTGGCTGTATTTTCTGGTACATTTTGAAGGATTTGCCGAAACGTGGCATTTGAATAATGAAGCAGGAGGGAACCTCTTTCAGTCTTATATTACTTGTGAGGAAGCTTTGCTCGAGCAATTGCTGGACCGTTGGGAAGCTAAGGTGATCGTCCTTTTCCACGAAGAGTTGGTAATGATACGCGTCCTGGCCGGAACTCAATTTAAGGAATGGTTCAGCGTTCAAGATCTGTGCTACCAGAGACGTCAAAAATTCCTCCGGATCTGCTTTCGGAGAGAGCAAAAAATCTCAGACTCACGCGGCAAAATGTATTGATAGCAATGAATGTTGAGGGGCACTTTTTTGCATCCGCTTTTCATGTTTCGAAAGAAAGCAGTCTTTACTCCCAGTTTCTCTTGACAGACTATAAGTTCATGCAACCCATGGTTCAAAATGAGATGTGGAACGCAATGCTGGGTTAACCATAGAGTTAACTTTAACGGAGGTTCACGTAAGCTCGTGTTAAACTTGGAGTTGCGGACCAGGGCCTCAATGAGAGTACTGTCGAATTAGTCAATTTCCGTATGATTTTATAGCGATGGTTTTATTTTTCTTACGACCCACCTTTTTCCTCGCTCGTGAGGCCCGACACGGACGAGAGTTTCTCGAGCAGCATGCGTAGCTTCATAACTCTGTTGGACTTGACGAACATATTCTTACGCAACGGATTTACGATTTCCTCGCGCAATACTCTCTGTACTTCCTCGTACTGGGGGCAGTCCTTCTCATTGGGTGGTCTGGAAAGAGCGTCGTACTTGAAAGTTTCTTCTTTTTTTTTTTATCTCGAGCGACAATGCGCGACTGTTTATTCGACAGTTATCTGTTATTAAAGGGCTTAAAATGCTTTAGTGCTCAGAAAATGCGTGTTAAATTAGGAAATGTTTGTGTTTAAAAAAAATTGCTTCAGGGAGTGGAGCGTAAGTGCCACAAATTTTGATATCAACGAGAATTTTGTTTCGAAGATATTGCGGAAATTCGAAGTAGATCGGACAAAATTTACTCAAGATCTGCTGAAAATCAATTCGAAAGATATTGTGTCGGGAAAAACGTCTCTAAAGTTGTGCGTCACATAATTTCGTCTTCGACAGTGAAAACTTAGCAATTGAAGCAGCAACTTTTGATCAAACTGATTGCACTTTTTTAGACTCTAAAATATGATTGAGAGCTAAAAATATATTTTTTCCCGACCTTTTGGCCTAACCATTTGAAACAAGGGACACACATACTACCGTTGAACAGAAAGAAAAATCATTTTCGTCGATTGCTGCCTAGTGGCAAAAAAATGTTTTTGCCACGGTAAACTTTTTTCGATTTGAAAGAAAACAAAATCTTTCCATTCAGCTAATCACGAATCGAGGGGATACTCGGCTGGCGCACGTTAGGAGCACGCATTATTTCACTTGAACCATTACGTTTGGTGAAAAAATTACTGAGAAAATTCAACAAAACTGCCTGGCTGGTCCGCTATCTTCAAGAGATCCTTCGGCTGGTCCTTAATCTTTCAGGGAGATAAAGGACCTTTTGGAGGACCTTAATCTTTCTAAGAACGTTTGGGTGCGTCTGTGCAAAAGTGCATGTGCGTAGATGTATACATACGAGCCAAAAAAGTCAGAATACATTCAATTATTGAATAGGCTGGTGAATAGGTATAACAGAATAATATATTGTAATATTCGCAGATTTCAATGGGAAATGAATTGCAACACGTTTATCTGGAATAAATCTAACAAGATAACATGGGGAGTCGAGGTTTACCCTCAACTTGAGATTCACTCCCAATAAAGTCAGGCCGTTGCATTGAAAGTCTCGGCCTTTGTCATTTTGCCTTTAACCCCTTGACTGTGAGTGACACACATATGAGCGGAAAAAAGTCGTGCCAATTTTGTGTCATGACATATATGTGGGCATTTGAAAAAAAAAAACATGTTTTTACTACATCGATATGACTGTAATTTGGTGAATCATCGTTCTTGAGGTCGCTAAATCGGAATCTGAAATCGGATTTCCAAAATTCGAAATGGCGGATGCAAATTCTAAAAATAGTTTGATTCCGACGAAAGTAAGTACCTTGTGGTTTTCGAGGTTGCTGAATCCGAATCTGAAATCGGATTTCCAAAACTTAAAATAGCAGATCCAATATGGCAGACGCAAATTGGAAAAATAGTTTAGTTTCAACGAATGTGAATATGTTGTGGTTTTTGGGGTCGGTGAATCCGAATCGGAGAACGAATTTCTAAAATTCCAAATGGTGGATCCAATATGGCGGGAGAAAATTCGAAAATTAGTTGGATTTCGACAAAAAGTTGTATGTTTAGATGTTTGTGGTTGCGAATTTCGAATTTGAGTCCTGACTCTAAGTATCTGAAGCTCGGATACATTATGACGAATAAAAATGTAACAAACCATTTATGACAGATTATCCAAAGTAAAAAATGTAAAAGAATAGTTTTTTGGTTTTACTTCCCGCTCTCGGCCAAACCCAGAGTCACCAGTCGAGGACGTGACGGTTGTTGACCCGATTTTGTATTTAAATAAAAATGTTGTGCTTTTTCCCACTTGAATTCTTTTTGTGCTCCTGGTATTTTTGAAATTTGTTTTTACTATTCATATTTTTTATTTACTTTTTTCCTGTTTTTCGTATTCCGATTTTTTTATTGTATTTTTGGAATTTCAAAAATTTTTATTTTTGGCCATATTCGATCCGTCATTTTGAATATTGAAAAACCGATTTCAGATTCGGATTCAGTGACCTCGAAAATCATAAGGTACTTACTTTCGTCGGAATTAAACCATTTTTCGAGTTTGCGTCCGCCATATTGGATGTGCCATTTAGAATTTTGGAAGTCTGATTTCATATTCGGAATCAGCAACTTCGTTAACCGCAATACTGAAATTATAGGTGAATCTATGAAATTTTTTGTCCAACACAAAAGTGGCACGAAAATCTCATTTTCGCCTGACTGCTAAGGGGTTAAGAGAAAATTCTACTTACTCTTGTTGAAAGTTAAAGCGCGACAACGCATACCATGAGGAAAAAGACTCAATAGGAAAAAAAAATTCTTCCGAGAATATGCGTTTTAATTTTCAGCGAGAAATTCCCAATATTTCCAAAGCCATAAACCTAAGAGCCGACCCATCTTCCGCAGGTAGAGGCGTGAAAGGTAGAACCTTGAATGCATCTTTTCTCAAAAGCACCCGTTTGACTTGGCAGACACAGTTCCAAAAAAATTACACGAACCACGAGCGTGTCGTTTAAACAACGTTTTCTTATTTTTCGCATCATAAAAAGACGGAAAAAATGTCATTTTTCGATTGTAATTTTAAAGGTTCGCCATCTTGACATTTTTCCGGCAAACTCTTTGTCCATGGTTCGTGCCATTGCGGTTTATATGCAAATTAAGATTTCTTTTGTATTTTTTTTTTACGGATTATTCTGACGCGCGCAATTACGTCCTCCAGCTTGCAGCTTTCGGAGGCGCTCTGGCAATCGACAAACATTCGACTAAATAAACTTAAGAAAATAAAAAAATTTAATTCGTATAACTGAAAAATATTACAACATAATTTCAAAGTTTCAAATTTCTCAATTATTATTTACCCATAGAGAAATTCCTGAAAATCGGGAAAAAAACAATTCGTGAGAAAGGAGTATATTCCCTTGAGGTTGGCAGAAATGCAGTTACCGGAAAAGCAAGTTGTCGAAGACGCTCGTGAAAGCGAACATGCTGAACAGAGTTGCGTCCAAGTAACAGGAGTTGTGGTGACCTTGGATTCCACGATATTTGCCGCAGATAACTTTCAAATCATTCTCGACGCAGATCGGCCTGACGATTCCCGTGACGACCGAGCTCTCAGCCGTTCCGAAATCGCCGCCGTTTACTTTGTACATGTGATCGTCGGCCTTTCAAAAGAAAAAAAAAACGCACATCGAGTTTATTCCGAAACGCAGCGTCGGAAATACAGTCGAAATTCGTTAATTGGGAGAGCGTTTGAGTCGTAATTTTTTTTTGAAGCATAATAATTTGTTTTGTTTGGATGCAAAAAGGAATTTAAACTTGCGAAGTGGTTTTTCAATTATCTGCTCCAACGATTGTTATTGCTATGTAAAAACCAACGCGAATAAGAATTCGAATTGCTCACGCAAAGTTGCATCGTTTATAGATTTTCGGGAACCTCGAATTTTAGGAAACTCTTGATTCTACTTTTTTCAGCTTTCAGTCGGATTGTGGAAAATCTTACAAGAGCTACTGAAAAGGTTCCACGCTATCTCATTGCGTGTGATTCTTACCCACCAAGACCCCCACCCCAACCTCCGCTTCGATTACCAGACACGCCCCACATAAAAAGCCATCGTACGGATTGCCAAAACGTAGTCGATTTGACCAGTTTTGGCACGAAAAGGCACAATTCTTCTGTAAAAGCTCGACGAATTGGCTTGATTTATTACAGGCGTAATAATATGCGCTCAGGTATCACTGTCAGAAGAATCACTCAGTTCCGGAGTTACCGAGTTCGTGCAAGGAACATCTCAAAAAGGTACGTCTGAGATTAAATAAAAATCAACTAACGAGAGTCATATTGGGTTGCTGACAATGCTCGAGGTCCGTGAATACCGCTCGCTGTGGTCTGCAGTGAAAATATCTCACGTCATTGTAGGTCCCGTCAGTGCCAAGGGAATGTTGGCCATCTTCCTACGAATTGCAAGTTTTCAATGACTCGAAGAAAATCATCGACCACGGACACAAAGGAAAAAGTGGAAAACAAATCTTCGAAAAATCGAGGAATTTTTATACAATTTTATATAAGTTATAAAAATTGATTTTTTTTAACAGGGACAAACACGAAATTTCCCAATCATTTTAACTCTCGCGATTATCGGTGATATTCAAAAGAATTTCTCAGCCAAGTTTTTGAAAGAATGAGATCATGGAAAAATGGTAAATAAAAAACACTACTTTGTACCGCGGTAAAATATCGCCAAGGTTGAGGCTTTCACGTGTGGTGCCGCGTATATTTGATTTCATGGGGATTTCAGTCTTCGCGATTCGAATAAAAGCAGAAAATATCAGACATCTTCGAGATGTTACGAATATTGGTTTTGAACAATAACAATGGCAAAGGATTATTGAGGAATTTACACAAATAATTGTTCAACAAATTAACCGTAAAAAATGTCTATAAATGCAATAAAATAATGGATATTATTCTGAATATTCGTGAACTTTCAATGATTTTTGTGTCTTTAAAATTCCTCTTTTCGATTTTTTCTAGGTGGAATTCACGAAACTCTTGGACACTTCTTAATATCTAGACTTTGTACAAAAAAAGTAATGAAAACTCGCGATTGTTTTGCGATTTTTCAGAATTTTCAAACATACAAAAATTTAAAAGAGAAAATCCCGAACGATTTCATAAATTAAAAAAAAACACTCAACATTTATTGCGTATCCTAATTGAAAATTTAAAACCATAGTTTGTAAAAACAAAGTTTCGAACAATAATTGAAAATGTTTTTTTAATAAGGAAGTAAACTAAAAAACTAAAAAATCGTTACATCCCAACGATGCAGGTTCCAACGCCATGCGATTATTGTAATTTCCAAAATTTCAAAACAATATTCGGTCATACAAAAGTATTATTATTATACTAGTATTTTTTTAAAATTATTTTTGATCTCAGATTATCCTAGTCGCCAGAACCACGTACCCCAATTGGCCATGCAGCAACAGCAATTTTCTTTTTCAAACAAAACAAAATGGCGGCGTTATAAGGTATCTTTTTAGGCGTCTTTTGAAAAACTGCTCATGTTATATAGCTCAAAAAGTTATTGATCGATCTGGCTGAAACTTTAGGAGGTCTCTCACTATAACATTATTGGGAGGATACACCTAAAGTTTTAAGGTTATCGCTTAAATAAGTTATTTTTTTAGGGTAACAATTGTCGAGAAAATGGTCAAAAATATGAAAATTCGATTACAAAGCCTACTTAATTTTTAATTTTATACTTTTTTATATTTTCATAGGTATATCCTTTCAATAATGTTACAGTGAGCAATCTTCCACAATTTCGGCCATATCGATCAATAACTTTTTGAGCTATGAGCAGTTTTTCAAAAGATGCCTAAAGGAATACCTTATAATGCCGCCATTTTGTTTTGTTTAAAAAAGAAAAAAAACTTTAATATTTGAAAGTTTCAATAAGATGTCAACATTTTTAAATTATGCGATTATTTTGTTACCTTTAAAAAAATGCATGAACAATGACTCATTTTCGGGTGTCTAAAGGGATTCCCCCCTCAAATAGTGTCGAACCCGTATTCAGTAAAAAAAATTGTCTCCCATATGCTCTTTATTCAATATCGCGGACATTTTGTTACTACGATGAATTGCAAGGCTTCGTGCTCAGACTTTTCAAACAACGACTATATTTGGTCGAAGGAATAAAATTGGATACTTCATTATTCATATTAATTCATCCTGCGAACAATATACACGAAAAAGCGATTTGGGTGCGCGAAGGTCGAAACACCTCGGACACGAATGATTTGCTGGTCATTACCAATTCCACGGCCACAATTGTTTTACCAGGTGTAACACCTGGCGGTGTGCCAATCCATCGGACCACACCGTACCGGGTTTCCGTGCCCAGAGAAACTTCGACCGTGCTACCAACCCTCACATCCTCGGGGTCGTCGCCCTTGGGCAGTACATTGTTGCACTGCTTCTTCGCCAAGACGTCTGTGAAAAGTAACAACATTGCGCATGGGCTCTGGACTCATTTTTATTTAAAACTTATTTGGCAACTGCATGTATTAAGTGCTGGATAATCTCCATCTCGATTCTTTAAGGGGAAGACCTCAGTTACAACGCTGAACTAATGGTTGCAAGTTTTTTCTTCGGCTGAAATAAAATCGATCCTTTCGAAACATATGAGTTATTTTGTTGCATATTTCAACACATCTTTTAAAATACAAAATTATTTATTTTGTATACAGAGTATTCTTTAATGCTCAAAACACCCTGATTTTTCTCTCAAACGAAGAAACCAAAGACTCATAGTTTTTTATACAATTATCTTAGGGTCGTAAGCAGACAATTATATAAAAACTAGATATTTTTTAGTTTCAGACAAAACGATGCCCACTACTTCGGGGCGTTTCAAGCATTCCCGAATTTCCTGTTTAAAAAATAAATATGCTTGAATTACACTTTTTTAAATCTCGGAGTATGTAATGAAATACACCAAAAATGTCCTGAAGATTCGTTCCGTTGGAGCAAAAAAAAATGCGAGAATTATATTTTGTTCAGTGTTCTAATTCTGGTTCTCCCCCTTAAAAATGATTACTCAAATTGCACACAGCGCTTGGATAAGAAAAATTGAAAAGTTCAAACGCTCGGCTGCAAGCGAATACTCCAGCCACATTGAAAAACACAAATAAATGTAATCACATAAGGTTGATTTTCTGTCTTGCTCTTATTACTTGTAGCCGGAGATCTCGATCATTGCTAATTGCGGCTGATATTCAAAAGATCCATTGAACCGTTTCAAAAACATTTGTGATACAGACTTTGAACATTGTAGGTTACGGAGAAGCCGGTTAAACTTGAGAAACAGAATTTTAACGTGTTAAAAAAGAACGAGGAGGTCGATGTTCCAAAGAAATTATTTTTTCCACTAAAAACAATCGATATTTGTTAAAATGTGTTTTCTCTTTCTTCGATGAAATTTGTGGGTGGCATTCACAAGATACGGTACTTTGACGACAAAAAATTGTTCAACAGTGAAACTATGGAAAATAAGTAGACTGGTTATTAGTCTTGTAAGGGTTGTTGTGCACGAAAGTGTCGAACGCTGGAAGAAAAGTCTATTCAAGACCGGGATTTAAAAAAACAGAGTTTCAGGCTTTTTACATGAAAAAAAATGGAGTAAATTTTGGAGGACTGGTCTGAATTAAGCAGGATACGCATAATTCGATTGGAAAGGTGTTTAAAGAAGGCTTCAAAGATGCGACTTCGAAAAAAATGGTTATATTTTTAAAAGTTTATTTACAAGAATCGTAACCTATTTTTTTCATTAGTTTCATTTTGTCAATTATATTTCTTGATAGTATTCACGGATCATGGTGGATACTACCTATTATGAGGGAAAAAATATTTGTATTGCACAACTATCAAAAACGAGTACATTCGTTATCATTATTGTCACTTTCGTCGTTACGATTTTCATAGCCCTTTGTCTTGTTCACAAACAAGTTTCAAATAGCGGGAAAAAAACATTCCTTCAACTACGGAAGACAAGAAAGACAGTGGAAAATTTGATAATTGTGGGGGAAAACGAAGGTCGGTTAACTCGACGAAAAACAAACAGTGAATTTTAACGGAAAGATTTCGAAGGTGGCACCGAAAAAGGACGAGACGAAATCAATTGATACGGCTTACTGTTTGCTCTCAGAGTTTCGCGCTCCAATCGCGTCTCCGTATCACTGTACACCTTCAATTCTACGTCGCTACTCCACTTGTGCTCGAGTACGAAAGTCGGAATGTTTTGTAACGCGGTCGCCATATTTTACGTCGATTATGTTATTTCGCTAGAAAAAGAAAAAAAAAAAGAAAAGAACGGAGGCAACGGGAAGAGAGCAAGCGAGTGTTCGAGTGGGTTGAGAGACCGTAGCAACGTGGATCGGAGGGGAGCGTGGTCGATTGGAGCATCGGAAATGCTTGGCCCGCTAGCTCAGTCTCCGTCTATTTTTAAGCTCCCTTATTATCGTGCGTTTCTGCGGACCAGGAAGAAAACACGCGCGACCGACGTAGTAGCCGCGGGACGGAAAAGTGTCTGTACCCGATTTTGGTATTCTAATAGTCGTTGGACGTTCACACCAAGATAGTACGAGCACGTACTCGATTACGCAAGCAATGTATTGCTGCTGGACATTGTCCATAAGCTACGAATAATGCATTGAACCACTGGGGCCTATAAGTCCAAGAAAGATCACGGGCTATTTGCCATAACTGAATAAATCCAATATCCACAGCTCGTACACCCCCATCGAGCATCGTTGATGAACGCTCGAACTATAAGCGCCGGTTCCCTAACTCTCGATTAACTCCTTGACTGTGAGTGACACGCATAGGGGCAAAAAAAGTCGTGCCATTTTTGTGTCGTGACACGTATAGGGGCATTTGAAAAACAACCTATTTATACTGCATCGATTCGATTGTAATTTGGTACATCATGGTTTTTGGGGTCGCTGAACTTGAATTTGACATCAGATTTCCAAAATTCAAAATGGCGGATCCAATATGGCGGACTCAAATTCGAAAAATGGTTTGATTTCGACGAAAGTGAGTACCTCATGGTTTTCGGCGTCGCTGAATTCGAATTTGAAATCAGATTGTCAAAATTCAAAATGGCGGATCCAATATGGTGGACGCAAATTCGAAAAGTAGTTGGATTTTGACAAAAAATTGTATCTCTAGATGTTTATGGTCGCGAATTTCGAATTTGGATCCTGACTCCAAGTATGTGAAACTCGGATACAATATAATGAATGAAAATTTGGCAAATCATGCATGACAAACTATTGATAATAACAGATGTAAAAGAATACTTTTTTGGCGTTGTTGACTCTATTTTGTTTTTTTTGTGCTTTTGTTAAAAAAATTTGTGCTTTTTGTATTTTTTTTGTTTTTTGTATTTTTAATTTTTTTTTGCTTTTTGTAATTTAATCTTTTTGTGCTTTTTGTATGTTGATTTTTTTTGTTTTTTGTATATTCAAAATTTTTTTGAACAAACCATTTTTCGTATTTGCGTCCGCCATATTGAATCCGCCATTTTGAATTTTCAAAAACCGATTTCAGATTCGGATTCAGCGACCCCAAAAACCATGAGGTACTCACTTTCGTCGAAATGGAACCATTTTTCAAATTTGCGTCCGTCATATTGGATCCGCCATTTTGAATTTTGGAAATCTGATATCATATTCGAAGTCAGCGACTCCAAAAACCTTTATACTGAGACTTTAAAGCAGATCTATGAAATTTTTTTTCCAACACTAAATTGGCACTAAAATCTCATTTTCACCTCACTGCGAAAGGGTTAACTATGGTTTGAGACATTATACTTCCCGACTGGAAATGTTGTTCCGGCAGCCGGATCTTTGATCAGACGGGTTTTAAGACGGTGCGGAATACCTTAGAAGAGCCCGACTGATCTGTGCTGCCACTGGATCAGTGAATCCGGAGAACGGGTGTAATAATAAAGACAAACTCAGTCCTGAATCAGTCAATTTCGCGAGGGCCTTGTTAGGGCGCCGAAGTCCGTGCCTGATCGGCGCCATATGTCTGCCGGATCAATAGTTCCCAGATATCGATGTGAGAAGGCAGCATTAATCAGGCCCAGATCAGGCGACCCGTAACGCGTCCCTCACATGGCTCCTTTAAGATTACGGGTCTAAGGCCAGATCGATTTACCTTCTCCCATCCGTGCCCTGAGGTTGGCTAATCCAGTAGACATCCAGACATGCGCTGAATGTCTACCGAATAACGTTATTCGGGACCATCAGAGTACACAACTGAGTCGCTGCGTGCATAATTTCGGCAAAATTGTAATAAAAGTAATATGGCGTCCATGCGGACGCCGTCATCATCAAGTCAAGATGCAAAGAACGAATGAAAATAAATTTGAAGTTTGCATCATGCGCATGTAACGCTTTTTTCTGCACTTTTCATTCATTAATTTTTATCATCATCAAAAAGTAATCAATCAAATCAATAAAATAACATTTTATTGGCACAACTTAATTTTTTAAATAAAATCATCATCGTAAGCCTTTTTTTGCAAATTCCGGTCGTAACACTCTAATGAGAATATGTAAAAACTTGTGAGTTATTTTCACAGCCTGAATAGGCAGAAAAAAAGGGTAAAAAAAAATATTGATGCATTGCAACGATGCAAACTTCAACGACATTAATAAAATTATTGACTTTCTTTAGAATTATTGACATCCTTGATAATAGAATTAGAATGATAAAAATATTCGAAGAAGAAAAGAAAGTTTACAAAAGTGTTGGAGTGGCTAAATAGGTAGCGTGCTCAACTCTAGAACTAAAAAACTTAGGTTCAAACCCGAGGGTAGGTAAAAAACTTTAACGAGGCAGGATACGTTTTATTCTAATTATCATATAGGCAGGATCATAAATAAAGCATATGGAAACAAAAAAATACTACCAGATTTTATTTATCCGGAATTTTTGGAATTTTTGTTCATTTCGGGCATGGATAAGGCAACCGGATCAGCGCCTGAAAAGGTATACTGATCAGTTACGTTACCAGCATCCGCGTCATGGCCGGATGCAAAAAAGCGTTTCGCGCCCGGTTAAGCCCTGCTCCGGCGGCCTGTACCGTGCCGTGGTACGGAATACGGTCTGCCAGATGCAGCCCTAGTCTGCCCCGTAGGAACATTTCTAGACGGGTTGTATAAAAAAATCGGTTTAATAAAAAAGTGACGTTCCACAACACGACTGAACCTTGGTTAACGTCGATTTGCCTCGGTCGAAGTTAAATCCTCGATTTTGGCCGTTTAACGAAGATAACGAAGATTTAAAAAAGTGGCGCCACCGATACTCAGCTTTGAAAGCTTGAAACTGCCGACTGCTGCACATTGACTGATGCCCAAAAACTCAATTCGATTCACCGTTAATGTTAATGAGTTAATGAGATAATTGCAATTGAATTTGGGTATTTTTGTACGCGATCCCTATACCTAACACGTAAACCGATAAGAGTTTGCTCGCATTTCTCTATATAAGTTCTAAACGGATCTTAGGATTTCAAAATAAAAACACATGTGCACGCAGTACTATTGTGGGGTTGATTTTAAAAAAATGACAAACTTTGACCGTTTAGTTTCGGAGATATCGACTCATGAAAAGTGGTCATTTTATTTCATACCGGACTCGGGCCCAATCATCTGTAACGGAATGGCAACAGTTTACGCTGCTGCCAACTGATCGGCGCGTGGTCTGGGAACTCGAAGCATGATTTTTCCTCGAGTTCTAGTAATTCTGAGACGGATGTGAAATAAATTTATTCTGCAAACAAATTAAGGAGGTACACCAGCTTCATACAATGTTGCCATGCTAAACCATGGGAAAATTTCAAAATGGTGATAGATCAATAAAATTTTATGAATATATTCTTTAGTATTATATATGTCGATACAATTTTTTTCAGATTTTTTCATTGTGCCGTTATCGAGTAATTGAACATTGAAGTTCACGTGTATAAGCATAGCGTTTTTATAGATATAGGTATATATTGCGGGTATAAGAATAAACGCTTGTGAATTATTTGTAAGAAAACGGCACAACCAAAAAATCTGAAGAAATTTGTATCTACATGAATAATACTAAAGAATATATTCACCAAATTTGATTGATCTATCACCATTATGCTGAAGCTAGTGTACCTCCTTAAATTAAATTAATTAATTAATTTCTAATTTAATCTAATTCTAATTTCTAATCTAATTTAATTTCTGCATGTATTTATGCATATATGTGTCTTTGTTACAGCGAGTACAATTTAAACTGTCGGCAAGATATTGTAAATCCACGAACCGACGTCCTTCGACAGCGAATTTTTGTTGCTGATCGTTGAGGTTATGGTTATTATCATCGCTTTTAGCCGCATTTGCTTGACGCATGGCTGCTACAGCTTTCAGTCTTTCAGCAAGCGCCTTTTTTCTAGTAAACTTTCCTTTGTATCGCATTTGGGTTGACATTTTCACGCTTTTTTTGTATTTATATAAAATATTTCGCGAAAGATGGATCGTAGGAAGCTCAACGCGCTGTTGCCACGATTACAGCGCCGCTCTCTATACGAGTATGAGAGCTATCTATGCATGGGTTTGAATGTGTGCGACATATAGAGGGTACAAGGTCTGTCAACAATTTACAACCAACAGCATCGTATAGGCATTGGATATTACTATACGCTTCAACCGAAACTTTTGGCTCATACGTGTGCCTACAGAACTACCTTAAGGTGATAGTGGCTATTTGTTATTGTCGCGTTGCGTTTTAAGGCGACTAGGCAACGAAAAGTCTCGATTTTATTCGTTTTTTTTGTTTGTATTCTGTTACTACAATCTCTTCGAAACATTTTCGAGCAAAAATAACTGAAAAACTTGCACAATTGAGCTCAGGAGAGCAATAAAACTCCAATACTCCGCTAACGGTTATCGGCTGGCGGAATTTAGCCTGCAGCGAACGCTCTTACAATGCGGACGGTTGTGAGAGTTTTTGTTTAGTCGTATTCCTGTGAAAAAATGACATCTAGCAGTACAGGAGCGGATTGGAGTGTTTACAATCAGCCTGGTCGTCCAAGAAAGAGAAAATTCCACGGCAACTAATCAGTTAATAAACAAAGCGGGAGAACTACGCTTGGAGTACGGAGCGCGCGCCATTGAAATGCGCAAGTTGCGAGACCACAAACGCTTGTTCGATGCGGACAAGAATCGCAAGCATCGACAAACGAGATTAGGGTGAAAAAAACCGACGTTCCGCGATTGCTGCCACAGACAAAGCTGAACTCGAGAAGTCCTTCTACAGCGACGGCAATTTTCAACGTACGTAAGTTGCAATTTTTGTGCCGTAGTACTGCGTGAACACTAAACGCGTTTTTCTCGAAACAGCATTTTGGACTAGTTTTGCCGCGATAACTCAAGAACGATCAACTATCTTTACTAAATGAACCGACGTCTGTGTAAAAAAAATCAGTTCATTATTATTATTACAACAAACGTTATCTCTTTTTCGATGTTTTTCAAATTTTAGCCAGTTTTCAAGTTTTATTGGGAGAACAAATAAGTCTCCGCCGTTTGATAGAAGATAGCCCCACCAAGAGGTTGTAGTTAAAATTGCCAGATGTAAAACGTCATATCGTAAGGTTGTAGATCTGACAAGAACGTACCAGCATCACATTTTTTTTGCGAAAATGTCAGATTTTGAGCCGAATGAGCATCGTTTGCGGGAACTTTATAACTCTTCTTTACTTATTTAATTTGAAGAAATCTGCACCTGGGGCGCATCGAAAGGCCGAAACGAATACGAGGAATTGAAAGCATTATTGGAAGGAGATTCATTTCAAACGCAAGAGTTCCCGCAAATAACGCTTATTCGGCGCAAAACTCGATATTTTCGCACGAAAAAAATTATGTGCGGAGACGTATTTGTACTCCCAATAGGTTCAGTCTATGGAGGAACATCCCCATAAGGGAATGGCGTCTGCGAATTGCCGAAAACTTCAACCGGCCACTTGGAGTCGTGACAATGAGGGGGCGGTGCATGAGACGCGTGGTCTTCTTTATCCACCCATATCTCCCTTAAATATTTCTATTTTTCAAACCTCAACCACTGAATTTAATAGCCAAAACTCTAATAAAAACGTTGCAAGAAAAAGAAAATGTATGTATGTTACTGGCGATGAAAAATGGATATATTTCGAGAATCCCAAACTCAGAAAATCGTGGCTTTCACTTGGCGAAGCGTCAACATCGACGGCACGGAAGGGTCTCACTTGCACAATGTTTATCTCTACAACGCTGCAAGTCCGTTTTTCAACTGTACAATGACTTATCTCTCATCTGTGCAAACTTGGCAATCCACCAACTGTGCGTCTCCAAGAGTCTCAAGTTTGCAATATTGAACCTCTACAACGATCTAGCCTTATGATCATCCGTACAACGTATTTATTCGGATTTGTATCAACTACACAATGAGGCATTTGCAATATGCTTTAATTCTACAATGTATCAACTCTACAAGTACTTTGAGTACTCAACGTTCAACTGGGCAATATTGTCAACTCTACAACAGCTGGTATATCAGGTGTATCAATTGAAGAAGAGATATATATTAGCCTTTAACGCCCAAGCGACTATGTTTGAACACTTGAGAGTAAAAGGATGTTTTTTGCCGTCTACAGCAGAAATAATGTCCCCCACTCCAAGTAAAATCGCCCGTTCTTCCGATTTATGGTATCAACTTTGACTTTTGACCCTTCCTAAGAGACGAAAAAGGGGTTTTAGCTTGAAAAGCGGGGTAAAATCAAAACATTCGTGGTTTTTCAGCGATAGGTAGGTAGTAAAAGCATTGACATGAAATGTATCACATGATTTGATCAATTTGAACGACGCATTGCTCGAAAAACGGCCAGAATGAGACACGAAACACGAAAGTGTGATATTGCAGCACGACAACGCTCCGTGCCATCGCAGTTCCATCGTCCAGCACACCATAAAAACACTGAAATGGGATCTGCTACCGCACCCGCCGTATTCGCCAGACCTGGCCCCTTCAGACTATCACTTGTTCCGGTCGATGGCGCATGGCTTGGGTGGGGTACACTTGGCCAATTACGATGCAGTACAAAATTGGTTGGACGAATGGGTTCAGTCCAAAGACGGCAAAAATGTGTAAATAGCGACGGACAATACTTCGAATGAACCATTTTTGGTATTTGTCTTGAAATTTTCGATTTTTTATTGGTAAAACGAAACCCCAAACTCAGTTGCGCACCTAGTAAATATCCCCCCCCCCCCCCCCCCAAATTCTTCATAACCTTCTACGGCCTATTTTATTAACCAATCGAAATCGACACCAACTTGGGGGGCATACACAAATTTCATAACGCCAAATTCCCCCATTTCCAAGCCCCCCCCCCCCCCCCCCCCCCCCATGAAGACCATAACCGTGACCGGACCCCCTCCCTCCCGCCAAATTGCGTTACGTAATTTAGGTACATCCCCTTGATTAAAATTGTATTAAACCCTTTTATATACATGTATATGACGGGCGGATGCTCCTTAATAAAAGGAACTTCATAACCGAACAAATTACTTCACTGATGATCCAAATGGCCGCGATTTATAAAGATTAATTTATACTCATTTTGACAAGTGTGGTGGTGAATTGGCTTATCATTAAACGAGATGGAAATTTTACTCCGTCTGAATTGTACCGATAAACTAAACCAATGCATGCATACAGGATGTCCCATTTGTCTTGAGGCATCGATATAACTCAAGAACAGAGAAGTAAGTCGTAAAATCTCGACCCACGTATCAAGTAGACTCAAACGAGGAGTTAGTAAATGGGAACATAGTGTTTTTATTTAGTGCACGGCTTTAAGGTGATTTCAACGTCAACTAAAAAAAATGGAAACCTCTATTCTCCACAGCTGCATCTTAGTCTACATAAAAAACAGGTTCCTATTGCACAAAACATTTTTTTATTAAAATATAATTTCTTTAATTACCCCAAACATCAAATAATACGGCAAACATATAATTGATAAACTAGAAAAGAGAGACTTTCTGCAGATACTGACACGAGCATTTCGAAAAACCCTACCCATCGCGTTCCTTATCGAATCGATAAATGCAGCCTACATCGTTGCTGACCAAAGTGCTACGGATTTGTTAAAATAAAATTAATAAAAACGGTCAAAAATAATGGCTGAATAAAAAAACATTCGTCTCAGTACCCAAAGGCAGTTTCTTTTTAGTTTATAAATTATCTGTTCGCTATATTAATTTCTCTTTGGAAGTAGAAGGCCATCAGTTTGAACACCTCTAACAATTTAAAAAAAGTAATGGCGGAATAAAAAAAATGTTTCGGACAAAAGTAATTTGTTTCTTTTTACGTAGAATAAGATACCACTATAAAAAATATGGGTTTCCATTTTGGAAAAAAGTCGACCTTGAAATTTTCGTGAAAATGTCCACTTAATAAAAAAGTTATCTAGCCATTTTACTTCTTGTTTGGATCTACTCGATGCGCGTCTCGTCATTTTCTATTTACTTCGCTGTTCCTAAGTTATATCTATGTCTCAAGATAAATTTGACACCTTGTTCGCAAGATTTGTTGGGGCTACAAGATGTACTCTGTATTTTCACGGATTACACAACACGCTCTATAGTGTGACATATTCTAGGAATACTTTAAACAACCGTTTTTTTAAACATATTCTAGAAATATTATATTGTTTAATTTAGATATAAACCTTTGCTCACGAAAAGTATTCTACACGAAGGAGACACCTCCGGCCTCACATCACTTTGTAATTTGAAAATGAAAATTCACGAAAATGCTAATGACGATGGAAAAAAAGTAATGGCTTTTGTTATTGTTACCAAGAAAATCGAAGCTCTCGTGACTTCTCGAAGTGAGCGGAGCGGCGTCATTCACTAGGATTTTCGACTTGGCCGATTTGTGAGCGACTTTCGGAACTAAGGCGTTGCTCAGATGCGATGAGACATCGCCGTTGTTATTGTTGCTGTTGTTGTTGTTCCTGTCGTCGTAGATGTTTAGCCGCTCGTCGAAAGCGGCGCTGAAATCCGGCTGGAACCGTTTGCCGTTCGTGAGATGATTGTTGGACGTACTTTTCGGCGGCCCCTCGAAATAATACTCCTTCGGTGGACTCACGGTCTCCAAACTTGAGGATTTTTCTGGAAACAGTGAAGAAAAACGCTAAACGTAGCCTGAAGGTAACGACATTCCTTCGCGCCTGGAATAGATTGCAAGAATAAGAGCCGAACAGATGCCCTTTGTTTCTGGACCGATTAGCCATCACGATCTCATACACAAGTATACAACCTCTAGAGGTGGATGAAGCTTCAGTTCGCAAGCCAATCTCAACACGTCCTCTGTCACAGTGTAAATGATAAAAATTACATCAAAACTTTTTGGAACTGTGCGACGTAGCCAAAGCTCGTGTCTATTTTAATAGGATTTTTAAACATCGAAAATTAGTTTTCTGATAATCCTAACTCCGCATTGGAGCATTTTCGCGATATTCATTCGTATACAACATTAATATTTTGCTACAATAAGTTGGCACTGGTGACGTCACACAATGTATTGGCATATACTGCGTTCAACAAGAGAACACCACGCTTCCGAACCTACATTCGTCTGATACAGTCCGATACCCCTCAATCTTTGCGCTCTCCATGTTGGCAAACAGGCTCTGCACCCATGTTACGGGCAAGCCTCACTACCCCGACCCGACCCACAGGCTGCTCAGAGCTGCGCGGCACTGTCGTTCTCTCGTTGAACGCAGTATGGGAAATTCGTTTCATTCCCCACCCTTCAAAAATTATTTAGTAAGAAGCTCAAGGCCGTGTATCAGAAGCTCCAAATGCTTCGAAATTTTTTACCGTAGTTTCGACGAAACGATACAATCAAGTGCGATGGAATTTATTGTGTCCATGCGATATTGTTGCAGAAAAAGCCTGATGGTCGATATTTTGCTGAATTTTGAGAAAATAATTACGGTTTGTAGTTACTATAGGATGAATTGTGAATTACTACCGCGAAGTCTGACTGCGATCCGGGAAGGGCTTCAGGTAGAACGAGCGGACGCTCTTGATTTCTCTAGATTTTGTTCAAATTTTAACCAGACGTTGTTCATATCATTATGCATGTTTGAGTGAAATTTCAGAACAGTCGACTATTTATATTGGGAGATGATGGGTTTTAAAATTGCAACTTTTAACACTGCAGGGTCTGCATTAAAATTGAGACTGAATAATTTTTCGTACAAAATATTTGTCCCCTAAAATAAGAAGACACATGGCAACACTGCATCGTTCCACATATCCAATGACGTAGTTTGCGCGGCATATTTAAAATAATACTGCAACACAAATTTTTTTTTGGAAGTAATTTTTAATCGAACAAATTTTTCAATTAGTTATGAATGGACCAACATTTTTATTTGATAATGAAGATAACATAAACAATCTAAAATATTAATATTTATAACGCAAATATTTTTTTATGATGAAAGCTTTTAACTTTAGGTACACGATAATCTTTTTTTCTGGGAATATTGAACAATACTGTTCTGCGGTGTTGCCATATGTCTTCTTATTACAGGGGACAAATATTTTTTAGAGAGAATTATTCTGTCTTTACTGAACGTTTTCAGCATAACTGAATAGTAACGGCAATCCAAACTTTTTTCACTCTTTCCCTAACCAGTTTGCTGTCTAAACATAATTTTTTTTCAAAATGTATAAACACAATAGAATGGTACGACGGATTATGCGACCTGAGTTCCGGTTAATGCAGACCCTCCAGTGTTAGAAGTTGCAATTTTAAAACCCATTATCTCCCAATCTAAGTAGTCGACTGTTCTGAAATTTCACTCAAACATGCATAATGATATGAACAATGTCTGGTTAAAATTTGAACGAAATATATAGATATTAAGAGCGCGTGCTCGTTCTACCTTGAAGCTGGGGCGCCGAATTTTTGCGCATTTTAAGACCGTTGGGCTCTTGACTGTGAAAAAAAAAAAAACACATTTTGAGCGTTGTTGCAGCCAATTCTATGGAAAAATGACGGAGATATTGGAATTGAGAGTTTTCAACACAGAATTGAGAAAAGTATACCAACGGAGCTCAAAATATTAACGACAAGACTAAACATTTAGTGTATCACTTTTCCCACTGGCGGCGATCCCGCATGGCGAACGTGCACTCCTATACACGCATACACACACGGACTTGCAGCAACCGTCGCTTATTGGGCGTCGGCTATTTGCTCTAGTGTGAGCAGCGGACGTTTGCTGCAACTTCTGGTAGTAGTTTGCAGCCGCTCGTAGTAAAAAACTACGAGTTCTGCAATACTCCTTAATGCAATACGGACTTAAAGCTAGAAGATGCGTGTTATTGCAAGCTCAATTTTGATACCCAATTGCTTACTCATGTTATTGGTCTTCACGTCATTCGACAGCTCGAATTCGAAAGGACGAACCTCGCTCAGAGTTGCCAGAGTCAAATTGCCAGGCGAGCTTGTGGCGAACCGTTTTGACGGAGCGGACGTTGGTGTAGACTCGCAGTCGTCCTAAAAGGTTCAAAAATTCATTAAAAGCAACCGAGCAGCCGAATAGCATTGCCAACTTGGATCGTCCACCGAATGATTTTCCACCTAAAGCCCTCGACCGAACTTTGGCGAGGCCAAAAAACAAAAAAAGTGGTTGTGCATGAATTTATCTTAAAATTCGAAGATTTACGCCGCAAATATCAAATAGAAATAAAGCTATCGATTTTTTTGTCAACACCATCGGATTATTTGGGGGCGTACGCAAATTACGCCAAATTGTTTGAGGGGAGGGAGGGGTCCAGCCAGGCGTTACGGTCCTACGTACGTGAGAGGGGGTAGGGGCGGCCGAGGCTTGCGTTACGTCACGATTTTAGAACTGCCAGAAATAGCAACATTTCAGCATGCTCAAGTTTTGAATTGGAAACGCGCGCGCAATTTTACCGTGGAACGTTGACACCTTTCCATACGAAATGTTAGTTTAAGGGGAAAGTCACTGTGCAAGAACTTGCACAGTGGCTTTCTCCCTTTCCCAAATTTCTCAAGTAAAAATTGGAAGAAAAAATTATGGTTTTTTATAATTCTTGAAAGTACATATATTCAAAAATATCTTAGCAAAATTTTAAGTCAAAAGTCCGAAAATTGACGGCGTTACAGTCACTTTAGTGAGAACAGGTAGCACGACCGGTTAGGACCCTCCGTCCGTACAGGTGTGACATCGTTCACAATAGATGTAGTGCAGGCTTTTATTATTCTGTGAAATATAATGAAGATGAAGAACCGTCATAATGTAAGTATCGATATTCTAAAAAAAACATAACGTCATATCAAGAAAAACGGAATTAAAAAAAAATTGTAATCGCAGTGACTAAGTGTGTTCGTAGCCGATTTTTTAAATTTTCATATTTACTATTTTTAAAGACTGCTTGAATACAAAAAAGAACCTTGAAAATAGAAAAAAGTGTTCAAAACGTCACCATTTTGTAAAAAAAAAATAAAAAATGAAAAAACGGCTACGCATAACTATAGCTACATTTGTATAGATATCGATAAATTTCCAATTTTTAATTTACGGGTAACCTTTCTTCAAGGTATCGATAGGGCAATGAAGAGAACATTTTTTTTCGTCCAATCAAGGCATATACTTCGGTTAATTTTATAGATTTTTTCATGAAAATTGGTATGAAACTAGTTGAATATATACTTAATAAAATGACCATAAACTCGATCCTTTCATGGTTAGTTATCTATAGAAAAAAAAATCGCAATTATTGACGACAAAGCACCCGTTACGTAACGAAATAGAGAGGGGGGGGGTCCATAATTTGGCGTTACATAATTTGTGTACGCCCCTTTTTGAATCCTTCAAATTTTCCACTGAATTCATATTTGACTATTGAATTTTCCCCAAAACTCAAATTTTACTATACAGTTTTATTTGTTTGGGCATCGATTTATCTTAGAATTCCCAAATTCGCCAAAACTGTCCAATTATTAGGGAATCTAATTGTCGATTAATCTTACAATTCGAAAACTCACCGATTAAGTACAAAATAAAAATAAAGCTGTGGAATTTTTGAGCCGAATTTAGCGGAAATTTAGCGGACTTTTAAAATGACCGAATGTCCAACCAACCACTACCCAGATGAATCTTATCACCAATCCATATTCCAAGGTTGCAATATTTCGTGGGGAAAACCACCAAGTTGGCAATACCGAGGGAGAAGTGACCCCCGGACAATTGCCGGTAGTGTTGACCGACCAGCAATTCGAGGCCGAAGTAAAATCCCGGACCACGATCCGGGAAGGGTCCAATGTATTTAATGACGGCCAGGGTTTTTTTGGTCGTAGGACGTTGGCGATACCAGACATTAACGTTCTCCTTGAACTTGGCGGCCTCCTGGCAGAGTCCGCGGTCGCTGGCGATGTCGACGCGCTCCTGGAGTACGGGAACCGCAGCCAGAAACTGCCAAACCAAGGTCGGCACCTTGATGAGGTCGCGCTGGTGACACCGCCATTCGGTCTTTGCCCACACATCCCCATCGTTGGTGTCGTTAACGCGTATTCGAAGCCCACCATCGGTCTGTACCTCGTTCACCTCTACCAACATCCCGAGAGGCAGCAAGTTCACGTTGACGTCGCAGGCCCCCGAGATGCGACATAGACACGTATTTTTTTTGGCTATGTAGTAACACGAGAGCGTCGAAGGATCGCTCTCGATCGGCCATTGGTCCATGGCTAGTTCGACTCCCGCACCTTTACGGTACTCGGTAATTCAAATCCCTCGATGGCGATGATCTCCGTGACCCCAAGTCCCCAGTCCTTCTTCCCAAGAAACCTCCACGTTCCGAAAAAAAATGAGAGAGAATCATTCGCCGCTTCCGAAGGGCTAGACGACGTTTGGTTTTATCTCTGTGATTTGAATTTATTATTGAGTCAGCTGCCGTAACTTCAAGGGAAATGGAGGAAAAACGGGAAACAATGGCAAGCTACAAGTGTGGTCACGAAGCTTAGGGTAGTGGCTGGTTCCCATAATGGTGCGAGACCTTCTCCAAGTCTCGCTGACGTTATAAGCATTTTCAGCATTATTTGCTACTCAAATGTGCGCAGCTACGTACTGGCCCTAATGCTCCATTATTTTCTGGTTAAGGCGTGAGAGCTAGTCAGCATTTTCGAAAAATCGTTTCTTTTACATTTTCTCAAAGCATTTTGAAAGTATTTTCTGAAAATTTTAGACAAATCGGAGCATTATTCATGAAGTTATACAACCTAGAGCACAGCCACCTCGAGCGGGTAAAACCAGGTAGTTAGCGACAGCTGCGCGCTTGAAGATCTAAGGGATTATAGGGGGTCTTTTTTCTACCTGTAAGGTATATATATATATATATATATATATATATATATATATATATATATATATATATATATATATATATATATATATATATATATATAGCTATAACCGAATATCAGACATTCGGATATTTGTGCTACATTGTGGTACATTGTGCATATGCTTTTGCAGCAGTAGAACGTGAAACGCCGAGCTCTGAACAAGTCGTGTTTCTGTCCATTTGTAGCGTCTTCCTTTTTCAAATAGTTGAGATTTCCTGAGTGCGAAATGGAGAGAAAACTTTCAAGAGAAACGAGAAAGGCTGATCGTGTTTACAAGTTAAGAAGCAGAAAAAGAAAATAGATTTTTAATCCAAAAACCGCTGAGGGTTACGATGGCGGAGCGAGTACGGCAGAAAAAAAAACATAAAATCAAAATGAATTTAATATGCTGAAAACAAATCACGTTCAGAGACTTTCAAATCCGAATGACGTGTGGATTATTGAGGCCTACCTATGTTACTATTATTCTCAAAATATTATCAAATTGAAGTATCTGTCTATTTCTGTTAAAGGTTTCATAGTCAAACAGGGAACCGTTATAACCTTGCTATGCCTGTCTGATTGTCTCAGCCTCACGCTTCCTACAATTTTCAACCTATATGCATAGAATTTGGCAAATTAATGCTTCGAATGGGGATCTCCCTAAAAATATATAAAAAATGGAAAAATAATTTTTTATACTCTTCTTCCTCTATATGTGGAATAAAGCCATATTTTTTTTTTGCCTACCTCATCATATAGGGACTTATTAGACAGGTCTTTTAAAATGAAGTTGAGGTTCCGTTTGCCATTTTTTTATTGTTAAGCCCCGTTTGCAAAGTATGTAAGTTTAAAGGAATTAGCAAAATGTGTACCCCCGCTTATTTTTTTACCATTGATTTAAGAAATCTTCAAAATTCTAGATATTAGCATTCAATTAGTACTTTCATTTGAAATTAATTCATTTAAGTTAAATGTATAAATTCATGAAACATGAACCAAGTTATCACCAAGTCGACTTGATGGAAACTGTCAAAGGCAACTGCAAGAATAACTTTGTCGTGTGTTGTTTTAGTACAGTCGTGCTGTCGCTGAAAAAACCCGGAATCGGAGAAAATTAGAAGATGGCTAGTTTTTTGACAGGCGATTTTGTAGGTGCCACGGGTGCTAAATCCAAGTTTGCCTAAAAATCGGGGTGTAGGGTTCTTTTTTAGGGGACGAAAGGAGATGGGGGTGGATTAATGCCAAACTACAACCCCTACGAGGTCGGCGCCGTGAGACAAAATATTCAGAAAAATCCGGGCTTTATTTTTGTCCACAGCGCCGAAGTCGTGGAAGTTCATTTTGGGGGTGAAAAAGTGGGGTAAAATTTTGAAAAATCAGTTTTGAGTCAATAACTCTTTTAAAAAAATCGTACACTTTTTGGTCAAATGGGAACGTTGAAGCCCTTGAAGAGACGCGTCGATCGAGTATTTGATCATCACTCTCCGGAAATATCTTCACCCCCAAAAAAATGATTAAAAAACAAAAAAAAAAATGGTTTATTGAATAACTCAAAAACAATCGGTTTTTCGGGTATGGTTCCAATGTACGAAATGTAGAGAATAATTTTCTCCATATTTTCTGTGCTATGGACCACCCTTGAATTTTGATTTTCCAACCCCTCTCGGGGGATGAACGTTTAAAATGAAATTCTGGGAAAACTATTGATCGCACGAATTTGCCGTCGTGGAAGAATTTGTAGCTTGAACCCTCAGCTACATTTTTGTCCACAGGGCCAAACTCATATCTCTTTAGTTTCGGTCAATAGTTTCCGCAGAATTTCATTTTGAATTTTCAACCCCGGAGAGGGGCTTGAAAAAGCAAAATTCAAGGGTTGTCCATAGGAACGAAAATGTAGAGAAAATTATTCTCTACATTTCGTATATTTAAACCATCCCCGAAAAATCGATTGTTTTTGAGTTATTTAATAAACAATTTTTTTGTTAATTCTTCAACTCTTCTTTGGGGGTGAAGATATTATTGGAGAGGGTTGATCGAATACTCGATCGACGCATCTTTTCAAGGGCTACAACGTTTCCATTTGAATAAAAATTGTATGAATTTGTCCTAAAGAGTTGTCGAATGAAAACTGATTTTTCAAAATTTCACTCCACTTTTTCACCCCCAAAATAAACTTCCACGACTTGGGCGCTATGGACAAAAATGAAACCCAGATTTTTCTGAACATTTTGTCTCCCGGCGCTGACCTTGTGGGGGTTGTAGTTTGGCATTAATCCACCCCCATCCCCTAAAAAAAACCTACACCCCGATTTTTAGGCAAACTTGGTTTTAGCACCCGTGGCACCTACAAAATCACCTGTCAAAAAACTAGCCGTCTTCTAACTTTTTGCGATTCCAATATACAGTACGACTGTACTATTTGAAGCCTCGTTAATAAAATATCAATCATGGAACAACGGATCTACCATCTTGAACCCGCCTGTACCATTACAGTGATCGCGGATTATGGAAAGGATTGGAAATTAGTATGTGATCAGTGATAGTGGTCCTACATACACAACAATAAGAACTACATAGTAGTTAAACCTTGGTGCTCAAATGAGTGGACAAACGAATGACTATGGAATCTTACTCTATGCAACTTCCGATATGTGCTTGGCAGATTTATTTTCCTTCGTAAGAACCTACATTGTTGGCACTTTTTTCTGAATATGATTCTGGTACTCCATCTGGGCAAGGTGGACATATTTCTCGTCTAAAGTTCACGTGTCTATGTCGAAGAGTGCAGGAGCAATGTGTCAACGGAGGTGATGAGTGACGATTTATCAGCTGTGTCAAGCCAATGAGTTAGACTGGTACAGATATAGATGCCCGAAATTCCTGTCAAGATCCTTCACCCGATAATTCATCGTCGACTACAAAATTGCGGCGATGAACTTTTGCTGCGTTCGAATACACCTGACAGGTTATATTCGTAATTTGTCAAACTTTTCTCCCAACCAATGAATGAGGGCCAAAAATTGGTTGCAATATTCTGCAGATTGCCAAGTGGGCGAACAAAAACGTCACGCTTATGTCAAGCAATAGCTCTTATATATAACGGTACTTATTCCAAATTAATATTAGAGCGTTTCAACGATATCATACCGGGAGACTCATTCAATTAGCTAGCTGTGTGCTGGTACTACCTTAACCGAGTGTTTCGGACTGTCGAGAAAATGGAGCTCCTTTGCCGAAGAAATATTTGACGCCGCATCGCACAATTTTAACCCTCCCGATCATAATGCCCACCGCGTCCGCACAATTCTTTCATTTCTATCGCTTTGTTACATAAGCACTCGCGTTCACTTGTGCGTCTGCCTCGCGATACTTTTTCTTAATGGATCGTCTCGACGAAGAATCCATGGACACGCGTACCGTGTTTGACAGCCGACACGGGCTGCGTTCTTTATTTTCATGCGATTACGACGTGGGATTGTGAGGAGCGTCGGTAACGTCAGAAGCTGTGATACCAAAAACGTTCTAAAACAGAAACGTTCAAAAACGTGCTCAGAAACGTCCGAGTTTGATACAATTGTTTTCTTCATTAACAATTAGGTTTAATGTGTTGTTATTCTTTGTAACGTTCTTGAAATCCCTTTCGTAAAATGTGGCGAGATCAACGCTGCCAGTTTGCGTCTGTTACCGTAACAATATAGTTCGCGATCTTAAAGGCCAGGGAGGCTAGAGTGGGAGGAGTCAAACCTCTTATGGAGAGACTTGAAAAAAGTGGCTACAAAAATGTGGTCATACCGGGATGGCGCCACTATTGCTAAGACGTCGAGAAGTGAGCTGCGTGTGACAGAGAGGGAACAAGTAAATAATGAGAAGTGAACTGTGCATAAGGCAGCATGATACTTGAGAAGTAGGCTGCGTGCGAGGGAGATGCAAAATGATATGTAGCCAGATCGCGCGCAAAAGTTACCCCCTCTCTAGCCTCTTACGCGCCCATCACACAATCATAGTAGCGCGTGTTCGTGAGCGAGCGACGCTCGGACATCTTCGGAAAGAGCCGAGCGCGCCGAAGTTTCCGGACCGCGCCTTCGGCAGCTACACCAGCAAATGGACGCCGAGCTCGTTCATGTGCGGCCAAGCCGAAACGAAGGCTTCGAGGGAAAAAGCAATCTGAGCACGACTCGCGCGTGACGTCACTCGACGGAACGCGCGAGGCTTTTAGACGATTTCAATGCTTATTTAGCTCTTGATTCTCTGCGTTATCAATGTATACAAAAAAATGTATCGGGCACCCTGATCGCTTTTTTTTTAGTTTATACGTTAATTGAAATATAACAATAAATCCAAATTACAACTTATTTGTCTTCTAAAAAATTGTTTACACTCTACTCACACCCATCCTTATGCCAAATAAATTATAATTCATAAAAGTAAGCAGAAATATATTTATATTCGTATTATTATATTAATTCTCATACTTTCATCAAGCGATAAAGCATTATCCCCAAAAACAAGCGAATCATTCATCTGACCGCGAATCGTCAGTACCAGAAAGTGCATATTCTACAAGCGATGAGATGGTCCCGTTGGTAGCGTTCCTGGCTTCGGTCCGCAGGGGCGCGGGATCGTTCCCCGCGCTCAGTGCTTTTTTTAAAATTCTGATTACCATTAATTCTTATTTGATTAGTTATTTTTATTAGTTATCATTATTATTTTAATTAGTTAACTTTTAGTGTCGAAAAATGTATCGCGCACTCCGACCGCTTATTTGATTAGTTTGTACGTTAATTTTAATTTAATAATAAATCTAAATTACAACTTATTTATCGTCTAAAGAATTGTTTGCGCTTTACCCACACCCGTCCCTATGCGAAATAAATTGTAATTCATAAAAACTAAGCGAAAATATATTTATATTCGCATTATTATATTCAATCTCATATACTATCATGAAGCGATAAAGCATTATCCCCAAAAACAAGCCACATCCATCCGGCCGCGAATCGTAACTTACGAGAATGAATATAATAGTACGACTATAAATATATTTCCGCGCTAGCAATTTTGGCAACTGCAAAGTCAATCGAAATAATCAGCGGTTGAATTTGGACAGCTTTACAACTATAAAGTCGACCGTAAAAAAAATCCTAATGGTTGATTCAACGGTTGTTTAACCGCGGCCATTTTGTTTTCGCTGGATGGTTGTCTCACTCCGTCGCACAATCTGCTGCGGATATTCCCCCCCCCCCCCCCAGTGTTTGATGACTCAATTCTCCGCAAATCATCAACTTAATTATCAAGACAGTATAATTTGATTAATCATTAAATATATTGCGTCGAGTCAACCATCCAATCAACCGCCGAGTTAACCATCGAGTCAACCATCCACAGAAAACGCAGGATGGTCGACTTTCAAAGATGCACCCACAGAAAACGCAGGATGGTCGACTTTCAAAGATGAACAGTTGAGAAGCTGTTCAAATTCAACCGTTGAACTTTTACGTTGACTCAACTGTCTTGTACAACCGGTTGACCAAAATGGCAGGGCGCTTACTTTTATGAATTACAATTTATTTGGCATAGAGACGGGTGTGAGTAAAGCGCAAACAATTTTTTAAACGATACATAAGTTGTAATGTAGATTTATTATTAAATTCAAATTAACGTACAAACTAATCAAATAAGCGGTCGGAGTGTGCGATAAATTTTTCGGCACTAAAAGATAACTAATAAAAATAATAATGATAACTTAATAAAAATAACTAATCAAACAAGAATTAATAGTGATAATAATTTAAAAAAAAAGCACTGAGCGCGAGGAACGATCCTACGCTTCTGCGCACCGAAGCCAGGAACGCTACCAACGGGACCATCCCATCGCTTGTAGAATATACACTTTCTGGTACTGACGATTCGCGGCCGGATGGTTGATTGGCTTGCTTTTGGGGATAATGCTTCATCGTTTGATGAAACTATGAGAATTGATATAATAATACGAATATAAATATAATTCCGCTTACTTTTATTAATTATAATTTATTTGGCATAAGGACGGGTGTGAGTAAAGCGTAAACAATTTTTTAGAAGATAAATAAGTTTTAATTTGGATTCATAATTATATTTAATAAAAGTATAAACTAAAAAAATAAGCAATCAGGGTGCGCGATACATTTTTTTGTATACATTGATAACGCAGAGAATCAAGAGCTAAATAAGCATCGAAATCATCTAAAAGCCTCGCGCGTTCCGTCGGGTGACGTCACGCGCGAGTCGTGCTCACATTGCTTTTTCCCTTGAAGCCTTCGTTTCGGCTTGGCCGCACATGAACGAGCTCGGCGTCCATGTGTTGGTGTAGCTGCCGAAGGAGCGGTCGGGAAACTTCGGCGCGCTCGGCTCTTTCCGAAGATGTCCGAGCGTCGCTCGCTCACGGACACGCGCTACTATGATTGTGTGATGGGCGCGTAAGAGACCAGAGAGGGGGTAACTTTTGCGCGCGATCTCGCTGCACTGCTTGCTGGGATGCGTATTCGATCCTCTTCCATCTCTCTTACACGACATCGATACTCAGCTTCGTGCTCGAGGTTTTAGAGATAGTGGCGCCATCCCGGTCTGACCACATTTTTGTAGATACTTTGAAATGCACAGATCGGCCTCCTCCCACTCTAGCCTCCATGTTAAAGGCCCTGACCTGACCGACCGGGTATGGTCGACAAACGCGCAGGGTGCGCTAACGACGCAAAACTTGAGTTTCTTATCTCGAGAAGATTGAGATCGAGACTTGAGTTTCCTAGACAAGCAGTTATCGAGCATAGAAACTAGAAAAAAGGGGGTAACAATGGTATTCATAGATGTTCCTTGAGGAATAACATTCGTATTCACCAGATGTTTCTCAAGGAATACGTGATATAAGTGATGCCAGATAGTCGCTGCGACGTAGTCTCAGAAATTATTTCGGTTCCTCAAAAAAATTCCCTAAACTATCCCCATCGAGGAGATGGTAAAATGGGTAAAATGACATAGGGCTCCCCGGCACGGCAGCGCCATCACTGTTAGTCCCATTTTCGGGTACGCTTGTTTCAGTGGTTACACAGCGTAGTTGTCGAAATTATTTTATACCGAATACTTGTGTGCGTTGTCGAAAATTTATTTTTCTCCTGTCTTTGGCTTTCTCTATCTTTGAGAAAAAATGCAGAGCTGTCGAGAACCGATCGCACGATTATGTAGGTTAAGTATATCGGCGACAGGAACGAAACCTCGCGCTCTGAAATATTTCTCGACGAACAGAAGCGAGCAAGCTGAAAATTCGAAAGATTCGAAGAACGAGGAGGAGAGTGAACCGAACGTCGAATTGAGCGGGTTCGCAAAGGCTTTCGCAAGATTCGCCGAACCTAAACCGGAGGAGCCTGAGGAAAGTCGCAGTTTCGCTCATCTTCTTCGCCACTCAAATTTCGTCGACGTAAGTTTTTTTTTTAACTATGTTTAGGCGCATTCTCCAGGAACGTATTTTCCGATCGAAGAATAAATAGCGGAGCGACGAAGAAGTACACATAACCTCAAAGTCGATCTTACGTCATTCCGGTCCATTGCCATCCCCTGTTTTCCACCGGCCCCCATTTCCACAAAGAGGTTATGAGATTGGGACCGGTGGATAAAAACCTGCTGAGTCCGGAACACGCAAAAAGTAGAGTTCCCTAGTAATTTGTTTGTCAAATCATCAATGCTTCAAATCATTTTTTAATTGCTCATTTTTTAATTGCTATACCTAACAAAAGATATTATTGTGATAGTAGAAAAAAATATTTGAAGTGATTGCAACAAATAATATTGGAGCAATTGATAAATATGTAGCGAAATGACTAAATCGTCAGTGAATGGACAAAATTACCAGTAAATGGACACTCGATTGTCATTAAATGGATGTGCAGTGTAGATGAACGCTGTAGAGGATAACAATTTATTTTTTAAGTTTATTAAACGCTAGATTTGGTGATCACTGTGTTGCACAAAAATTATAATATTCTTATACAATGAGTATTATATTTGTTATTACGATTTTGTACAGAATACACACAGCTTTTCTGCATCTAAATGTGACATTCTCCAAAAACTACCAAGGTTTGTTTCAATAGAGGAATAGAAAATTGAATTTTGTCCAAAGGTAAAAATCGAGTGAAATGATGTTTTACTTTGCTTTGTAAATGATCAGAAGAGACCCCATAGGTCCATTCACTGGAAAGAGCTTAAAATATAGCGCCAGCGAATAAACATGTTGAATTCAGACGTTTTATTATAAAATTATTTTAAAATTGTGCAAAAAATGAAACACTGCTTCTATCTCAAGTAATGAAAGCAATATTTACCCTCAAAACTCATTAAAACTCACGTTTTAACGGTACGAGATATTAAAAAACTTCAAATTGCAACAATGTTTATTTTTTTGTGCGCTATACATTGAAGGTGAAAACGATAACGTTATCGATGAAAAACGAAAAACACCCCTATTTTCGAGGGTTCGTTTCACCCCTTAAAACCGTTTTTACGCCGATTAAAAAAAAAAACGTATCGCTTACTATTCTGTGCTTCATAAGATATCCAAATTTCAACAAAATCGAAGGGTGTCCCCTGAGGGATGTTCCTAGTAAGTTGCGACCCAAAGAGCCGGTCAATTTCCAATACTTTTTCTGATGCTAATATTGGGACAACACAGTCGTAATTTTTACACAGCTGATACGTAGTCTTGTCAAGTATGAGCTGTTTTTAAATTGAAAAATACTGATATATACTGAAGTTATTATTATTATTATTTAAACAAAGTGTAGCCCTAGCTGCATGGCCAATCGGTATAGGTAGTTCTGGCAACTAAGGTGATCTGAGATGAAAAAATAGATTCCGAATAAATTTTGAAATTCGACTTACATCTTTTTTTAGAACATTGTTTCCAGAAAATACAGAAGAAAAAAAGGGTCAATCGCAGCGGAGCGGTTCGCCGTAGAGCGGTAGGCTGTGCGAAATTTTCAATTCAATTTCAATTTTCAGGTCAATTATGAAAAAAAATTAAGATATCTTCGTTGCAAATTGAAGTTGAAAGGCTAGGCTACAAAACTATGGGATGAAAAAATATTTTTTAACTCTCAGGCTTATGCTGATCGCTTAACGAGGCTGAAAGGTCCTCTTACGGAATTTCCATCAAGTTGACTAAGCCATAAGTTGGCTGTCCGTCTCTCCTGCATTTGTTGATGTAACTTAACCAAAATCACTTTAATCTATAGTTCTAATCGAATGACAATGCCTACAAATTTTTTAATCAATGATTGGAACATTGGAGGGGACAGAAGGATGAGCAGATTGCTCATCACTTTAAAGCTTGGTACTTCACAAATGTTATTAAAAAATTAAATTTTTAAAATGGAACCTCAATTTATTTTGAAAGTCCCATTCAATCAACCCTCATTTGATAGGGTGGACAAAAAAAATTCACCCCCATTTCGTACATAGGAGAACAATCCTATAATAACGTTTTTTCAAGATTATATACATATGAATATGTCGTTAAAGTTTGCATCGTTGGGGTGCAAAGAAATTTTTATTTTTTTATTTCCCGAATTTCTGTTAGCAGATTTGAGCTACGAAAATTACGCAAACATTTTGGAGGATTCTTATTTAGCGATCTATATTAAAATAGCGAAACATGATGTCGGATAATAAGGAAAATAAGACATCGATAAGAATTTACGTTGCATTTCAACAATGCAAACTTCTAACACATATATTAATTGAGGTCCCCATCTGAAACATCTACTTGCAAAATTTCGTTTTGCTTACATTTTTTTCCATTGTTCTGCCGAGCTTCATTCGTCAGAATTTTTATTTTCGTAGCTGGGCGACCCCGAAGGGAAGATCGTACCTGGTCGAATATTTCACATAGTCGGCGACGACTTGTACATCGACTTCGGCTGGAAGTTCCACTGCGTGTGTTCCCGTCCCATAAAGAATGCCAGGTACGGGTCTTCTATACTTTGATCAATTTTTAGCCCGATCTCGTTTACTCAAACCTTTAGGGAAGAAAGAGTTCTTCTGTCTCAAGGTGGTGTAGTGACTCCTTGATTGTCAAACGAATTTGATCGTAACATCCTGGATCGCGAATTTGGGGGGGGGGGGCTAAGTTCTTTCACAAGTCTCAACAACGCGTCGCAAAATCGTCGCTCCAAAGTGAGGTGATCGCCGCCTTGATAATCGTCCCCGCTAGATTTGGCGATCCTTGCAGATTTCCGGTTGATCGGTAATTATTAACGTAATTCGAGGATTTTTTTGCCGAAAAAATTTAGTACCATTTTTATTGTTATATACCAGACCTTGTATTTGATCATTTTGAGATGACTCGCCGTAAGTGAGCATTTTGTACCGTTGGAGAGTGGAAATAAATATTTTTTAATTTCCTCAACGATTTATCTTTGTTATTATCTCCAATTTGTTACATTTAGGTTGTGAATCTTTGGTAAGAATTCGAAAAAAAACATTCGCCTGATTTCTGTAGCCTAAAATAGCCACAAAAAATTTAATCGCATTCCAACGAGGCTGATTTTAACATCATTATGTACAAGATACCAGTTGTTCGACAAGTTTTTATATTTGTGAGTTCTCAGGATTCGCCAAAGTTCATATTTTAGCTTTCAGATTTTAGTGGAAACCATTCGGCGCTAGTCAGTTCGGATAAACTGTACTGATGGAGACTAACGCGATAAATAATTCGAATGGTTCTCTTTGAAGCCTCGTTGTAACCTTCAATTCCCGAAGCCTCTGTTTGAAAGAGGTTCGAATTGTCAAGATTCGGCGGCCACTTTTTTCCAGTAATAGTTCATTCGTATTCGCGTGTTTGTTTCAGTGATTACGTTCGAGGAGCCTTGGTACGAGTCAGGATAAAAGATTTGGAGTTATCCACTAAGTTTTTGGGCGCTACGAAGGATCTCACCATTTTGGAGGCGGATTGCACACTCACCTCATTGATCAGTACGCCCGTGAGAAATGTTCCAAGCGTCTAGACAAATTATTATTATTGTTATAAAAAGCCCTTGCACTGAAAACATTTTTTGAAAGATTTCCTTCGCAAATTGAGTATTCCTTATAACGAGGAGTGCGGAATCTTCGAAAAAGTTTGAATAAATAAAAAAGAAAGAAGACAGCTGAATGCACAGATGGAATATGTTTCAAGTGCGGCATAAAGTCAACGAGTTTGAGAATTATTTACTATATATATATATACAGACAGGGCATCCCATTTATCTTGAACCATCGAAATAAATCAAGAACAGCGAGGTAAATCGGAAAATCCTCCAGAAAAAAATGGATACCTATATCTTTCATAGCGGCATCTTATTTTACGTGAAAAAGTAGGTTACTTTTGTCGGAAACCGCTTTTCATTTGGCTACTATTATTATTTTTACAAATGATGTTTAAAACGTGACCCTTCTACTTCCAAACACAAAACAATAAAGCACTTGGAACATTGATAAACCAAAAAGAAAGTCTGCGTATGCCTCAATGAGCATTCCGAATAACAGTGCTGTTTATGTTTCTATTCAAATCGTGACAAAAGTAGCCTGCCTTTTTATGTACGGAATCGCTTCGTATTTGTGGGAAAAAAGTTTGAAAAATGTCTGAAAATAATGACAAAAAACCGTTTGTTCGGTGCTAACATTCCGATTATTGGAATGCACATCACTCATAGGGGTAGCTTTATGTTAAAAAAAAACAGTTTTGGGAGAATTACGAACTAATGAGGAAGCAATGACCAATTTTTTAAAATGTTGCCCGCAACCCTACGAGGGCATAGGGAATCTGCAGAAAACTTGTCCACGTAAAAGTGGCTACAATTTTACTCCGTATTCGAGAAGCGCGGTTCGACAACTCGAGGTAACCGAACTTTAAGGGCGAATGGACGAATCAAAACCTCGGGCCTCAAACGTGTTATCATTATGAAATATTAACACGGGACCTGTTGTTCCATGTAATATCTGTTCTTCGCCTTTACGCACGGTCTATTTTCTACGCGCGTACGAATACACCGTGTGCACAGGCTCTCAGGGCTACGACTCGAGGCTGCGCGAGCATCTATAACTATATCTACGGGAAAAAGTGTTAAGTGATACATAAAAGGATGTATGTAGCGTATGTTACGATACGATCGAAGGACTTTATTCGATTCAACAAATCGACGACTGTGGGATAATTTTCGTGGTAAAAAGATCGTTCGGAAATTCGGTCGAATATTATGAGATCTCAAGATTGAGTAGACGGATCGAAAAATGACCCATACAAAATCGATAGAAAAATAATCATATTTCATTGGTCAAATGCCATTAAATATTCGATTCGTCGCCGCGTTTTAACAATAGCTGTGATTTTTTTTGCTAGATTATAGTGATTCGATCTTTTATTGACCATTCATATTCTTTACTGATTTTGATTATAAATAAGCTTTTGTCCATTTACTAGTCCCCTTCCATTCACTGGTCGGTTAACCCTACGTCTGTGCAAGAACGAGCGAGAAAAAGTTATCAACCCTCGCGCATACGCGTGAGGAAGACAGCGTAAGAGTGGAGGCTTTGAATGTGCGCGGCACACCGATACAGCGCCGCGCGTTCGGCAGCCGAAAAGCGGAACTACTTTTTCTGTGCCAAAAGCTAACACGCGCCCTGTTATTCCATGTAAAACTATGTTCTCTGATGGGAGACATCCTCTGATAGCAGCGACGCATGTGGCGGCGAGCGGAATAAAAAGTGGACCTCGTGACGGTGTCTCACGGCATCATTGAAATCTGACTTTGTTTCCAGACCTGTATGTACGACCGTGGCCAACCCCCACTACCCTCGTTGTGGAACCTGTATGTGGATGTTTCTTTACTAATGGAACAATAACTAAGTAGTATCTATCTACAAGGATAATTCGTTACGTATTCTTAGTGCGCCATAACGCATATAATGACGTAATATATTAATGTTCGTTTAAATGTCTTTCAGACATCCTAAAAAACAGTCTCCTGTCGTGTCCCATTTCTAGAATGACAAGGTTCATGGCTCATATTTATTTTTAGTACTAACATTACCGAATTCTAACATCCATGAGTTTAACGAGAATAGAGTACGTGTTTATAAAATACGAACATAACTTTTAATACTTTTTCAATATGAAAAACTATCATTCAAATGTTGTCCTAAAAATTTCAAAACTGTCCGCTGGTATAACTTAAGCGTCGCGCCCGATTCGTATTTCGTTTAGTAGACATTATTTAGTGCGATAAGCGAAACGCAAACGATGTAAAAGTCGTTCGAATGCCGAGCTAAGCTAACTAACGCCATATTATTCCGTGTGAACGCTGCGTTTGTGGCTGAACGACGTGACAGAACCGCTTGATTAAGAGTCCTCTGGTAAGAAGCTTTTCTATTATTTTATGTGATTAAATTAAATTAATTTCATACATCATTTATTCCGTTGGCAAGTTAGCACGCGCAATTCTTAATTCTAGAAAGATTTCAAACGATTAAGCACAAGATAACTTTTTTGCAAAGATAACAGTTCCCTATCATTTTACGATACAGGGGACTATTTTATGCTCCAGGGGAGTGTTTTATTTTCTAGCATTGTTAGATATCAGTTATCCTCTGACTTCTGAGACTGGCAGTATGTTGTTTCTTTTAGGTAATGATGTCTTTTGTGATGACGAATGCCAGCATTTCAATTTCGGAACCGTGGAGTATGAAGGAAAAGCACAATTTAACGTCGATTATATTCACACGGACTCCAAATGTGAAAACGAATCCAGACCCGATTGTAACACGCAGGATAATGCTATGAGTGACTTTAGAGCAGAGACTGTAGAGACGGAAGTTTCTTATGATATTCCGTCCAATACCGATTTTGCGAATGTTGCTAGGCCAAGTTCAATTCCAATCAGGGAATATAGCATCGGACACTACGTGTTAGTTAAGTTTCCTGTAAAAAATAAGTCATGTGGTTATATCTGTGTAATTAAGCAGATAGATGATGAGGATGGCGAATTGCTGTAACTTTTCTGAAAATGTGTAACCATAAAGAGCACACGTTCAGAGTTGATGATACTGATGTTTCTGATATAGTTTTCGACCAAATATTGCAAAAGTTACCAATTCCAGATGTAACCCTAAAAGGAAAAAGCAAATTTTATTACTTTACGTTATCTGTACCCGTCGATGAGAAATAAACTATAAAGGTCTAATTGTTTCTAAAAATAACGACATGACTGAGCTCGTTGTAAGCTATAATGACAATTATTCAATTACTTACGACTAAAAGTATTAGTAACAAGATGTTGATTGTGAAATAGAATAGTGTAAGATCATGTTATTTTTGGCTGAGGCAGTTAACGGTCCTTTTTGAAGATTATGACATAACTGACCTTATTATTTTTTAGAGTGTAAGCACACAAGAAGATTAGGTCAAAATATGTGCGACGGATAAACAATTAATAATTCAGTACTTGTTTTTTATTCGATTTATCATTGATTATACGTCATAAGCTGCGATGAAGTTTTAACAAAGAAAAAAAAAATTTGATTGGTTATATCCAATATAAACGAAGACATTTTTAAAATGTAAACAGACCCCTGGCAGATATTACAGTCCCCTGTCACGAATTTTCAAAAATCGTCCATAAGTTGCAAAATAGGGAGAACATGTGTCGGCTTTTTGAAGATATATGTTTAATTTATTACTGCCTTCCGTTGTACATGCATTGTTTTTTATTTTTAAGAAAAAAATGCATAAAACAGCAGTGCACGCAACTTTCCAATTAGTAGAGAAATACCCATGTAAGACCGTGGTTCGTACCAATCAGCGTATCACTTAATCTTAAATTTTATTATAACACTGATAATTCATTAAGGTTAGATAGGTTAGTAATTTGTCCTACAATCAGATCCACTATTTTATATACATACGAGTCACAATAGCCTATTATCTTCAAAAGACCACAAAACCACCTTTAGTATTCACAATTTTGCGGACCAGTTAAAATGCCGAGTTTGGACTCCTGTATTTATTTTCCATAATTTTATCAATGAAAAAAACTTCAGCGAAGAGCCCCAATAGTCGACGATTGTTGTGATTCCGTGTGTATGTGCGCACGTTTACACACGCGTGCATGTACGCCATGCGGGTTTGCCGCTAAAGAAAACTGATGCACTATATTCTCGGGAATGTCGATAATATTCCGAGCTTTGTTGATAGTTGAATCGCGCAATTTTGCTAGTTTCATGTCAAAAACTTACTTCCATTTCTCCATCCAATTAATTGCAACAACGCTGAAAATGAGTGGGTTTTTCATTGTCAAGTGCCTAACGGTCTTGAAATGTGCATGCGTTTGCCGCGTCATTTAGTAATTCACAATTCATCCCATGGTAATTACAATCTCTCCATTTTTTTTCTACCATTTGGCAAAATGTCGACGGTCAGGCTCGTTCTGCAACAATATCACATATACCCGATACATCCAATTACCATTGATTGTTTCGTTTGGTCGCAATTGCGGTTCGAATGTCGAACCGGTCGGAGCGTAAGATAGTCTTGTGTAAGATAGTGGTTTTGAGAATGCACGTATGCACCGTGAAAAACAAAGAAATAAACATTCACATAAGGGCGCGAGTCATGATCAGATCCAACGAAGGTATTTTTTATGTAACGTGGAGATGTATACAGAGCTTGATATAAAGATCAAGGTTACGTTAGCGCTCATGAAATCACTAATTACATATTTAATAAGAATATACACTTATAAGGGCTATTTTACATGACAAACTTGCTCTATGAGCAATTCTAATAACAATCATAATCGTCATGATAATTCGTCATATATATATATATATATATATGACGAAGCTTTAACCGAGTTGCGGGCCGTCGGTCCAACGATGTCTTAGTCGTAGGGGAAAGCAAAATATCAATTGGACTGAAGTCGAGCTATAGTCACGATTGATATAAAACTTTTATGCTTAGACTCTAAAGACAATGACTGATGAAATTATTTCGAGGAAGATGTGTCGATTATAGGACTATCGCGATCGAAAGGTTATGTTTGGCAAGTAATGGCTTATATTTAATTGTACACCGATTATATACGAATGTGTGTGTGTTCACACGTACACGCACGGACGCACACTCTTGTTTACTCCGGTAATTGTATTATACAGTAATTTCATGATATGCTACCAGATGGACCTGGTATTGGAATTGTGGGTAAGGAAAAACCTTACAGGCAAGGTTTAAACAACTTTTGGCAAGGAAACAATAATCTTTATCCGTTTGTATAATCTCGAGTTTTTTCTTTTCGCAGTTGCTGAGGTCACTTATGTTCTACAAGCTTATTCAATATGTACAAATGAATAGTATACTATCATTACCTAAGTGAACGGGCGCGCGCGCGCGCGCGCGTGTGTGTGTGTGTGTGTGCGCGCCCGCGCGTACGTAAGCGTATGTGTGTGGGTGTGCATATATATGACACTGACGCAGAATCCTTCATGGGGCGGTTTTAGTTTCGTTGAGTTCCTCTGGATACGTATGCGGGCGAAAGTAGAATGTCCAAAAGCAGATTATTTTGGTTGTCCTTGAGTAAGCTTCGTTGATCTTCAACTACTGTAGAAAACTATGGATATGATGTTGAACAACCGTCGCTCACCCGATCAATCTTGAATGACCTTGGGTGACCTCAAATTACCTTCGATGACCTTGTATAATTTCGAATCACCGTGGTTAACATTGGATGACCTTGGATTATTCCCGCAATCACATCGACCATATCCGTCGATGAATGAAACAATTGAACATCTGTTGAAAATGCTTTGGCCTCTTGTTTCCTAAACTACTACGAATTTTCCCATTGATGGTAAGGTCACTTGAGATACTTCGCTGCCCAATCCGTTCTTCCGTGAATTCCACCGCTCGGTCTAGAGGCCAATACGCCACCTAATAAGTTGGCTTGCATCGTCGCCTTAGCCAGCGTTTCTGTTACGTGATTCACATTTTTTAAATAAGTTCAGTCAAATCAGAAACTTTGGTAAGTGCGTTTGGCGAATGATCGATTAGAGTAAAGGTAGCAAGTTTAGTAAATGTGGTAAAATGGGTGAATTTAGTGGACGTATGTAACAAGGTTAGTTCATTTGGAGACCAGGCTATATTTCGTGCATTTAGAGAGGTTGGCTATAGTGTTCTGAGTGATTTGTATGTGAGTTTAGTATATCTAGGAAATTTCGAAAATTTACGACGTGAGAATAAGTTTTCACAATTTCGTTAATTTAGTAAATGTGGTATAATTGCCAAACTTAGTAGTTTTAGTAAATTCACTAATGATACTGGTAATTTAGTGAATTTGCGAAACCTACTGAATTTACTAGTTATTTAGTAAATTTGCTAAACTTACTAAATAATACTAAAGTCAGTGGTTTTTGGATGTCACGAAGTTAAAAAATCTAAAAAATGTAAAGTGACTGTCATGAATTAAATTAATTTGGTAATTTTAATAAAATTAGTAAAGTTAGTCAATATAATGAATTGGGTGAGGTTAGTACATTTCGTAAATGATTCTTGAAAAATTGCATATTGAGAGCCAAATAGTGACAATCACTTATGTTAACTTACTGGCATTCTGAGTACCGTACACACTCGGATACGGCAGTCTTCCATTCTGTTCAGCAATGTACCGACTCCTTGCGAGATAATGCTGCCGAGTTTGGCTCTCGATGTTTTCCCGCGCTCCCCAAAAAGTCTCCGTCATTAAATCGTCCGTAAACTTTTCCCGTGACGGTTGAGTCACGATGCCATTAGCGAGAATTCTCGAACGCCCAACATCTCCCTCGGCATGTCTAGAATAATAATATCAGAATAACGTCAATAATCATAGTGGGGATCATTGGAATCGTTTGTTTTGTTTTATAATAATGAATACGAAAAAAATTGATTCCACAAATGCATGTTTGAAATTAATCATGTCAGAGTCCTTAAGGACTCTGGACGAGCGTTTACTCGCGAAAAGTGTGTCGAACCAACACGCGCTAGGTGTGTCGTTATATCACTAACACACGAGTTACCGTGTCGAAAAGAGCGACAAGATTACACACGGGAAACGTGTTGAAACAACGCACTTGGTTTTAACAGTGTATATAAGGTGTAGAAGTAGCTATGTTAGGTACGTTAGGTAGGTTCGATACCCAAGTAGTGACTATAAAATTTATTCGCAGGAATTCGTTTCAGGAGAGCTGGAAACCATCAAATATGGTACTGCACCATCGGAATATACCACCAGTAACGGGAAACGTTAATTTTTTTCATTTTACGACGTGTAAGTACATGACGTCATTATATTATTACCAAGAGACCACAAATACACAAAAAAAGTGTGTTGTACAAATCAAAACACGTGGAAGCGTGTAGAAAGTTGCAGAAAGGTCAACCCAATAATGTACCCAATAAAAAACACGCAGTGTGTTGATTTGGGCAACAACACATTTTAAACACGTTGAAAATGGCGACAAGCGTTTACTCGCGAAAAGTGTGTCGAACCAACACGCGTTAGGTGTGTCGTTATATCACTAACACACGAGTTACCGTGTCGAGAAGAGCGACAAGATTACACACGGGAAACGTGTTGAAACAACGCACTTGGTTTTTACAGTGTACGAAGAAGGAAGACCACCAAACTTCGAAAATCCGGTAGTATTTTGCTTTTCACAAAATGTACCGACATGCGATATATGCGGCGAAGCAGCTATTATCACTTGTGCGTGGTGTAAGAAATCTCTTTGTTTCAAACACTTTTATCATGACTATCATTATTGTAATAAGTATAATCCATAAAAAAACCTAGAGTTGAAACGTTTCCTAAATAAGTAAACATGAGAACATTTTTCCTATTATGTTGTAATCTTCAAAGGCAGTACGTGTCGGGGGAGAATTTCTTGGTAAATATACAATTAGAATCCAGTTGCTTCCCGAAGCACGAAGCCAGTCCTTGATTGTGAGCCTCGCCTGTGCCCATATTAGTGGAAAACTGAAAAGTGATTTTTCACGAGTAATTCACGAATTATTGCAATAAACAACACGCCATTTGTTGCTGTACTTATCATTATCATCATGAATGTCTAGTAGTCGAAGAATGCAACATTTTTTCCCTTCGAACTTTATTTTTATTTCGGCCCGTTCACGAGCTATAGATAGAACATTAAAGGTGCGTTGACTCCTTAAGAGTGTCGTTCCGCCAAAACGAGAAAATGTTTATCGACTACTTTGACTGATTGTACTTTCTTTGTAACCTATTTTTATTTCGACAAATTTTCGTCCATGCCGCACGGTAAGAACTTTGAACGTTTGCCTTCCGAGAGGGGGGCCGTTGGGGGTGAGGGGCTGGAATGTTACAAATCTGCAATTGCGTCATAACACGAACATATATTGACGTGAATTTAGACCGAAATGCCAAAAGGCTAGCTGATTATACGATGCTCTTGACTAAAAAATCGAAGGGCAGTTTCAACCCCTTAATTGCGAGATACCGGAAAAAGAAAAAATCCGTATCCGCACTTTTCCATTCTCTACATGTATGCAAATTTACATCCCAATCGATTAAAAATTCTCGGAGATATGGTTGAAAAAATTGCATTTTTGCAATAAACAATATGAAATTTATTGCTATTTCCATCGTTCTCATCTCCGAAGTATAGTACACCAAAAAATAAACATTGTTGCAATTTGAAGTTTTGTCATATCTCGTACCGTTAAAACGTTATCGACTAAAAACAAAAAACACCCCAATTTTCGAGGGCACGTTTCAGCCCTTAAAAATCGGGTTCAGCCGATATAAAAAAAATACGTGTCGCCTATTTTTACCCATTCTATGAGCATGTCAAATTTAATCGAAATCGGAGACATCGACCTCGCAACGTTTCCTTGTGAGCAGGCAAGCGAGTGCTATAGTGATCCAAGCAACGAGGATTCGAGCAGCGTGTTTGCAATATTTTCGATACCTGGATGAAAGATTTGTGCTTTGGCCTGCGACGTACCGGGCTACACTTAGATAGTGTTGTTTAGCCGAGACCTTGCGGTTGTTCTTGAAATTGGCTTGCGATTGATGCCAGCTTCGCGATGATTGCCTCTCGTTCCATACCGGCGTTGCCCAATTTGTGCTCGAATCTTTTGGATTTTCGATGAAAGGACTGATACTGGTATCGTTCCAATTCACCCGGTTTTCCTTGTATATCCGACTCGACACGAGTCTCGTTGGTTGCGGATTCTCCGTTATCAGCTTGCTTCTGATTTGAAATTTTATAAACTAATGGTTAAAGGTGACTACAATTGAAGAGCTCACACTTTAAATAGGCACAGTGAAATCTCCCATAGCTTATCTACCTAACTGCGGACAATGGTTGGGGTCAGGGGGCGTGGGACGCGAATCCCTTCTGCTCGGGCGATAGAAGCGGAAAAGCGCGGCGCGCGACTGATACTTTATATAGTGGTGGTAGGAACGGGGTACAGCAGTACGGCTAGACTGATTGCTCTGAAGAAAAACTGAAAAATCCCCGGAATACGCCTAATAAACTACCAAATGAACTGATAAAAGCCCTTTAAAAAACCCCTTAAATGAACAAAATAAAACTATGTCAATGACGATGCAAACGTCCAGGTTTTTGAACGGTGGTTGTTAAATTATCATCATTTCAACAAGTTTAGTGGTGAAACTTTTTAGAATTAAGTTGAAAGAAAATCTTATTCGATCTCACTTTGGCTGTCAAATTCAACGAATTCCCATGTATATGTGCCGCCGACTTTGTTTTGAGACGAGATTTGTTTGCGTTACGAAACATATTCTATTTCTCCACAGCCTACATAACACATTCTATTTTCCGAGGTGTATTTCAGACCTATGTGTCAATGAAAAGCAAATGTTGAATTGATGTCAAATAAATGCTTATCAAGTACAAAAAATATGTTCACACATTTATCGTGGCAGAGGTATTCGACTTTGGTTCAATATAATTTTTAGATTAGGGCAAGATCAGTACGGTTCGCATCAGTTGTCATGTGAACGCATCTTCAAATCCCCCTAAGCCTTTCCCAACCTTTTTTAACGGCGGACCCCTAGACCCCCCTCCCTCCTTCAACGGCAGACACCCTAGGCCGCGTTCGTCAATTGTCTATCTCTATCCATGTCATCCGCAGACCGCAGGTTGGGATATGGCTAAACCATATTTTCCTAATTTGCTACCTATCGCGGGAAATAACCCTGAATTTAGGGAATAAACCTTGGTCTGACAAGACAGGGGAGGTCCCATTCGCACAGGCGTCAGGAAGTGGAGAGAATCCTGTCGCCTGATTGAACTGCATACGTAGTATGTGGGATAGAGACGGTAGTAGGAGCTCGTATTCCATTCATTCGTCCCAGAGGCGTAGGAGAAAACTCTGATTCCAGTCGATTGGAACTTCTTACAATCAGTGCTAGAGTGGGGGACCGTTGGGGCATAGCGTGAAAAAATACGCGTGGTAAATCATTTTTTTAGCTCGCATGACTGCGCTTTAAGCTGTGAGTGATTCCACTGTTTTAGCAACTTCAAAGTGAGTAGAATCGGAACTTCGGTTAATCGAAGATCAAATAAACGAGGTTTTACTGTTGTTGTAAACTTTGACAATGAATTATATGCAAAGAATGGAATGGATGTGAATGTAGGACATAGGAACGAACCCCAAAATATTGGCGAAATCTTCCTCGTCCCATTTTAAAGAATTGCTATCCCTCTTACGGATGTTGTAATTAAGTAAAGGTAGGACCGGTTGCTGTTGGGGTTGAATGGGCACTTTGTCCGTTGATCGCGAATTATCTTCATGATTTCCACTGAGATCTTGTAGAGAGAAGTCGTAGAGCGGTCCCGCAGGTGGCATATTAACTTTATTCATAATTAGCTCACGTTGAGCACTCTGGCCGATTCTCTTATTACTGCTCACGATCCTTGGTCCGCCAACTTGAAAATAAGGATATCTGCAGAATAAGAAATGAGAATGATCATCGATATATTTTGTCTTATTTCCCTAAAATGTCTACGTTTTGCACCGGTAAAAGGAAAAATGAAGAAGACATATTAAAAACCTTAATGACTGTTGTGCGCTTGGCCTTTTTATCGGATTCCATTGGAGCATATCTTCCATAAGGTCGATCGCCTCATTGCTTGCATTGGGTATCAGGTCTTTCAATGGTATTCTACTGAGAGTTGGAAATTTGAAGTTCATAGCAGTTGCGAGTTGATAACCTTCCGGCCAGTCATCTTTTTCCGGAGTACCGATTACTGAACAGATTTTGAAGATCTCATCGATTTCGCTTTTGCCCGGAAACAACGGTCGAAATGTGTACAATTCGGCCATTATACAGCCAACGGCCCAAATGTCGATAGGACTATTGTACGTTGTCGAGTGCAATAAGACCTCCGGTGCTCGGTACCTGTGATTGATAGTGTCATTGTAAAATGTAGTACAAGGCTCTAGGAGGCGATAGCTACGACAACGGACGTCACAGTCATCTATTCAGGTTTGACGTTTCAAAACTCGGTCTCGCAATACGGGCTAGGGAGTTCTAGCTGATTACCTATCATTAATTGATCGAGGTTAGGATCAGAATACGGATTTCGACTCCTGTATAGTAATCTCGATGCACTACTCAAAGCGTCTTTCTAAATTTTTCGCAGCTTCTCAGCGCCGCGGAATGGAGGAAAGTTGATGTTATGTGTAATCATGGCTCACCATCTCGTTGAGACGTAATCCGTGTAGGGTGGTCGGGACCGAATCTCACGAGCCAACCCAAAGTCAGCTATCTTGATGAGCTCCGGGCCCATGCACAACAAATTTTCTGGCTTCATGTCACGGTGAAAGAAACCATGTTTGTGCATAAAAGCCAGACCCTGAAGTACTTGATAAACCATGTTTCTGATTACAGGTTCCGGAAAGAGTTTCGACCTTGACAGAACGATTGACAGTGTTGTAATAATTATAATTGGGAAGAGGTAAGCAGAGCAAGAAAGATGCAGTGGTTAACTGACCGGTCCTTCATAAGCTGATAGAGATTCTCCTTCATGTATTCAAAGACGAAATATAATACGTCATTCTCGCGTATCACTTCTTTCAGCTTCACCACATTAGCGTGGCTCAATTTCTTCAAGGACTGCACAATAAGTATGTTCCGTGAGTACTCAAATCGAAGGAATCCTTCAATTCTTTCAATATCAAATGCAACATGGTTATTTCATTTAGCAATGTTGTACGATCAGTAATTGTATCAGTCGTCCAAAAATTTGGCCAAGTGATTTGGAGACATCTTTTATAGCGGTTAAAATCTTGAAATCACAGTTATACTCCGGTTTGCAACAATGGGAGTTTCATAATTTGCTACAGTGACAGAAAAATTCGATCAATATCAACTATATGCATCTATCTGTTTTTTTTTGTTATTTGAATTAACTAATATTTTCGTGAAATTAATTTTTTCCTAATGCATTTCATTATTGGAATTATTTATTTTATAGTGCATTGTGTACCAAGGAGACAAAGTGGGACTTTTACGCCGAGCGCGAGGCGTAAAAGCCTCCACAGTGCCCACGATTATTGATATACCAAAGCCATGTTTGCCGAGCCATGTTTGTATTGCCATGTTTGTATTGTTAAATAAATATGGCTGTAAGCACGTGCAGAAGGTGTATTCCATATGGAAGATGTATCGCACATGGAAGCTGCATTGCACGCCGCCCGGGGGTGGAGGGGGTGTGCCCCCCCCCCCCCCGTTGACACGAAACGTAAGTTTGAAATGCATCAGCATATCTTAATGTACTATCTTATTAATAAATTATAACAACGCATTCACCGTTGACACGCACGAAAAACCGAGGAAAATATAATTGCGTTATATCAGAGTACTTTTTAAATGCATCGTTATATTTGAATGCAAAGATAATTTCGGGATGAATAAATATATGTTATTTATCCCGATACAAGTTTCTCGCGATGTCAGGTGAAAGTGACAGCTGAAAGACTGGTAGCTGTTCTAGACAGCGGCGTTCTATGCCCGTGAGCGTGACAAATGCAAACGCGCAAAATTTTTATGCCTAGACCGCAAAATACCTTTTTTAGGTCCCGTTTACACGCACAAAAAGCGAGGAAAACATGGTTTTGGCGTATAAAATATATTTATTTATTCAAATCAAGATCTATTTAATATCGTCTAATAACTAAATATTTTATTAATTCCTAATAAATCCGTGATTCGGTTTAGTCCGTTCAACGAACACTTCAGTTGAATCTATTAAATGTATCTATTTAATTTTTTAAGTTTAAATTAAATCGAATTTCCGTAGAGTCGAACATTTTTCTACTCAATGGAATTAATGGTCTGTGGGTAAAGGGGGGAGAGACAGGAATTATAAATATATGTGTGTGTGTGTTATGGTTGAAAAATTTATAGCATGATATACGATAAAACTCTCTAATTATCACAATGGAATTAACTATTTTTTTTTATATATGTATTCCTCAGAGGTACGGGTTCCTTCCCCTTTTACTATCCCCTCCTTTATTTCTTCCATTCCTTCCGACATTCACAATCCTTCCAGATTTCCTACATACCTTCCAGCGTTCCCGCCCAGAGTGTTGACCGCAGCCACTCTTTCCTAATGCACTACTGTATCGCATTTGCATGAGGGCCCAGGGAAACTGCAGAAAACCTGGGCCGATACAGGCGGCTATATTTGGCTGAGTTTCAGTTGTATTACATCAGAAACTCAGACAAACTGCCTCCCACTCAGAGGTTGACGCGCAAACCAGTTTTACGGGCAAGCGGTCACCGCTTCAAGTATTGGCAGCCTCCAATGCTGGTTAACTTCAGTGACCGCCGAGCCCGCACCCGCGCCAGCTTGTTGAAAGAATATGTCTTCCAAGTCCACACCGTTTATGCCATTTATCGGATATTGTGTTGCACACATAACCTCCATGATTGTACCTTATACTAAAATGAACATATCCGTACTTTTTAAATAAATCAATATTAGGTTTTTTTACTGAATGAAAATGTCAGATCATTTTGAGACACACTTTAGTACACTTGGATTTGCAGTCTATATTGTAAGCAAATAAAGATTTATTCGAATCCAATCTTTATTTATTTAGTTCGAATATATTTAATATTTTTTAAAAATAGCTGAAACAAATAAAATAATAAACTTGAAACAAATAGGATCGTGTGACGGTCGAGCGGATAGTTCACGAGATGCGCGAGGAGACGCTTTACGGTTTGAATGAATAGGAAGACTTTGATGGCGATTAAAGTGTTTTATTAACGAGTACCAACTTTTGAGGGAGTGCACATCTTTCCTGTTGGGGACTCGGAGATGGACTGATTCCACTGGGTCCAGAGGAAAGAAGTATGATTGAAGCGGATGAGCCTAGGAAGGTGGAGGGGATGATACGAGGCGCGTGGGACCAATGACAAAGTGACGAAGAGAAAGTAGTTGCAGTCGAGGGTTTCTAGCAAAAGAGATTATGTTTAGATGAGCGTTGAGGTTGAGCTGTGGGAAAGGGTTGATAGCGATATGAAGTGTCGGATGTTGGCGTGAGACTGGGTTTGGGAATAGGAGTTATGTGGAACCGTGACAATCATACTAGGCCGTGAGACAAGGAAAAAACCTATTTGGATTAAATACATCCTATTTTAATTAATTTTTTTTTGGCAGTGTACTGCGACAGCTTACATGTCTTCCTTTGTACGTTGATGGATTTTTCAGCTCTGCTGTTAGTTTCATTGATCGTTCTCAGTTATTTTTGAATAGTTCTTCAGACGGTACAACCGATGTATGATATCCGTCTGACAGCTATCTACAATATATCATATGTCGACTACCATCCCAAAAGATCACTCTTCTATATATGATAAACCTGTACATAACCGCTGGGCGGACACGAGGCCTCCCTTATACAACATGTGAACTTTTTCAAAATTGTTAGCTCCTTCATGGCTAGAAACCGAAATCCATCAAAGTCCATTTCACGTCATCTAGTTGCAAATTTTGAATCAATGAGATACACAAGCTGCATGCCGTAAATGTGAAGATACTTTAATTGCTAGGATTATAAATGATCAAATCGATGCCAGTGAGTTACTAAAATTCTGCCCTTTTGTTTAGGATAATATTTCATGGAGAGTGAGCAGCAGCATTGCAGTAACTTACTAGCATCATTTTGGCTAGCCAGTGACAACTAGTAAGTTACTAAAATGCCACTATCTTTTGCTGCTCGTGAAATAGTACGCTTAGGTTGGTATTTCATGAACATCAAAAAGCAGCAGCGTTTTTGTAACTTACTAGTTGTTACTAGAAGTAGGCCAATACGATGTTGAATCATCAAACCGATGATAGTAAGTTGCTAAAACGCTACTGTCGTCCACACTGCCAAAAAAAAATATCAAATTCAAATATTCTATTGACTATGAAATAGGTATTTTTCCTTGTCTCACGGCCTACTACGATCCCATTTATTTCTGATATGTCATGGTGAATCGGATACAGAGGGGGAAGTCGGCTGCGGCCGCAAGGTGGGGGTGAGTAGTGGAATATGGTGGGGAATGTAATAAGGGGGACAATGGGCCTCGTGCAATGGAATCGACGATTATTATATTCAAATTGAATAAATCAAGATTGGATTGGAATAAATCTTTATTTGCTTATCACATGCACTGCAAATCCAAGTGTATTATACGCATAGAATATTACATGCATCCAGAATAAAATGAAGCACTTAATCTATAATGGATTGGTACAATCCAATTCAAAATCACCACAATGATTTTGTATCATTATTTGTCATTCCCTGGCCTTCTGAAGTGAGTTTTTGCGAAGGAAATATTTCGGCTATACATGGAATCGAACCTACAACCTACCTACACATGCGTAGATATGTTGTACCTAGCTACGCATGCTGTCCCTACGCTACTGACATCTGTGTTTATAACATCGTGGTCGGAGATATGGCATAAAAGACCAAATGAACTCATATAGTTATTTGTTGTATCACATAAACTCTATCATTTAGTTAACATCATTGTGATAATTGGAGCGTTTATGGAATATGTTGCTATAGATTTTCAAGCATAACCTATATATATATGTGTATGTATGGATGTATGTGTATAAGGGTGGCACAATTTTGAGCTCCATTTTTGTTCCTTTTTCTCACCATGCAATTATCTTCTTTAAGGCGGGATATAAATTTATAACGAAGACGTTACAGCCGGTCAACGCTGTGACTCTCCGCTCGGATTCCGAGCGGGCGTGAACTTCAAACACGTTTTTCTCAAAACTGCATTATCGAAATTGGCGTGCAGGATTACTCAAAAACTATTAAGCCGATTGAGTTGGAAATTGGTAGAAATATTGATAATATTGGTACCTTCTATTTGACGAAAATAGTTTTTGAAAAATTGTAAAAAAAACGACTTTTTTAATCCACATTTTACGGAAATGTTGATTTTTTTTATAAATGCGTGTTATTTTCTTGAATTTGCATTTTCTTCATTTTAATTACCATCATATAGAAACTATACATGTTCTAACTGAAAAAATGTTTGAATTTTTTTGCAAATCAAAGTCTACGGGAAGCTAGACTGCACGCCGATTTGAAACTCCCGCGGCGACCTTTCTGTAACGCTCTACCACAGCTCCGCCAATTTGACGATTGATGAACTTTTAAAAATTGTTCTGTATGCTTAAATATACTGTTAAGGGGGGATTGTCTTTTTTTCGCAAAATTTACCGCTTTTTGCGAATTTTTTTGTGAAGAAAGTATACAACGGAAAACTTGTGAAACTTGGCATATACTTTTATTGATCTGTTTACTACATACAAAAATTTTTTTTAACAATTTCATCAAAAAATCCGCCTCCCACCCCCCTCGACGCGCGATGGTCCTTTTTTGATGGTGTGCACGATTTCTCGAAAACTATTCAACCGATTGCCTTCAAATTTGGACAGAATGCTCAGCTGACATCCTTTTATCGTTTCATGAAGCAAAAAAGCAATACGTTTAATAGTTTTTTATTTATAACAAAAAATCGATCAATTTTTTTCGAAAAATCGATACTTCAAGTTCAAAACGTCACCAAATCGTCAATTTTTTTTCCCTTCATCGAACGATAGCTATATGTGTCTAAAGTAAAATGCTTTTTGGGTTTTTGTTGCAGGATGAACGTGAAGGCTGTAATCGTGCACACCATCAAAAAAGGACCATCGCGCGTCGAGGGGGGTGGGAGGCGGATTTTTTGATGAAATTGTTTAAAACATTTTTTGTATGTAGTAAACAGATCAATAAAACTATATGCCAAGTTTCACAAGTTTTCCGTTGTATACTTTCTTCACAAAAAAATTCCCAAAAAGCGGTAAATTTTGCGAAAAAAAAAGACAATCCCCCCTTAAAGTAGACCTACAATTCGATAGATATAGAATAATTATTTCTTAGTTAAAAAAATCCTGGAAATCTGCTTAATTCTTCCCGTCTAAATGTATATCTCGCCTTAAAGAAAAAAAATTGTCGCGAAAGCAGCGAGCGGTCAAAAAATATTTAGAGGTCGCTCAAGCTATTCAAAAATTCAAATTTTCATTAAAAAAATCGATTTTTTTTTGTTTTCTTCCACTTCTCACCAATAAATTTTACGCTTTATAATTTTTAAATTAATCTCCCGAAAGCTCTAGCCAGCCAATGGATATTTAGTGGTCGCTCAAGCTTTTCGAAATTCAGAATTTCCGCAAAAAAAGAAATATCGCATGCACTATAATTCCTCGTAGCATAAAAACAAAATAAAAAGCTAAGTGTTACATTTTCTGAATAATTTATTATAATATTTTGTAACAAACACCAGTTAGACTATGTGTTATTATATATTATTGTATTATGGCGTCGCTCGTCACAGAGTACAGCTACGGTTGGTCGGCAGTTTGACTAACTAGACCAACTGTAGGACGCATTACGATGCGCGGGAAACAGCTGCCAATTCAGTTTTACGAACAAAACGACTTATAATTTTGTTTGCGGACAAGAGCTTTAAAAAATTATTTTATGAGAACAAAGATTATAATTCTCGGGTTAGAAGTGTGGGGTAAATGTGAAAAATGTTTCTAAGGAAAAAAGGATAAATTGTTTTGAACATTTTACAAAGCATCAAATTTATGCGTGAGAAGAGTAAAAAAAAAAATTGGCGAAAATTGGCAATTTCGAAGCTCTTGAGCGACCACTGAATATTCATTGGTCGACTAGAGCTTTCACGAGGTTAATTAAAAATGTATAAAATGTAAAACTCATGGGTGAGAAGAGGATGAAAAAATAGTCTTTTTAACGAAAATTTGAATTTTTGAAAGGCTTGAGTGACCTCTAAATATTTTCGACCACTCGCAGCTTCCGCGACAAGGGGAGGGTGAAAAAAAGGGACAAAAATCAAGCTCAAAATTGGGCCACACTAATGTGTGTGTATACAGGGTGAGGCACATTAAGTGTTACAGAGCAATAGCACTCAAACTATTGATCATATCCAAAAATGTTTTAGACAAAAGTTTCAGTGTTCGAGAAGGCCGTCATACTGGACCACCCTATTTTTTTTATCGGTGGACGCGCTGAAGCTACGTCAAGGTCAACGCCACTTTTTCAAAATGGAACCATGTATTTTTTTTCGATGACATTATTACCGATTTTAAGACGAATTCAGCGACCTACAACACAAGGTCATTCTAGTCACGCAAAGTATGAAAAAAGTCGAAAAATCGAAAAACATCGGAATAATCACTTCCAAAGGATCCATTAACCTTGGTTTGGGTCTACCTACAGAAGATGCTCGCAGTGATGACCCTCGACTTGTAAACACTTGTTTGATCGCTGTTTTTATTTCTTACGATACCAATGTTTCTTATCGGCAGCAAGTACGCATTTCCCGTTGACATCTCAGTTAGTCACGGGTTCCCTTCTAACGTGAGTACATCGGATAGCGAAAATGAACGATTTTCAAGAATCTTTTGATATGTTGATGGTGCTGGGGGAATGCCGTAAACATTACAGAAACGCCCAAGTTTTGTATGCGGCTCGTTATCCGGATAGGCAACAAAAATCGCACATGGCTTTTAAGCGATTAGCTGACCGTTTCTGTCGCTTCGGTACAGTGAAGCAAGCACGAGTCAAACGTCGACCGATTGTTAATGAAAATAATGCGGCTGCCATCTTAGCTTTTGCTGCACTAAATCCACATGCGAGGAGCAGGCAAATGGAAAGAAAGAGTGGAAATAGTCAGCGATCTGTATTAAAAATCTTACATCAACACAAGTTCCATCCGTATCGTATGTCATTACATCAGGATTTCTACGGCAATGATTTCCTAAATCGCGTCAATTTCTGTAATTAGATTCGTAGAAAAATGCGCACAGATGTCTCATTTTCGAGTCATGTGCTTTTTTCTGACGAATCTAACTTCACAAATACGGGAATTGTGAATAGGCATAAAATGCATTATTGGGCAAATTAGAATCCTCGATGGATGGGAACTGTACCATTTCAACATCCGTGGTCCGTTAATTGTTGGTGCAGCATTGGCGGCGATGACGTCATTGGTCCATATTTTTTTTGAAGGTCGCTTGACTGGGCAAGTTTACGCAAACTTTCTGCAAAATGTAATGCCTAAATTACTGGAAGACGTGCCCTGTGAACATGTGGATGCAACACGACGGTGCACCACCCCATTATGCTCTGTGTTCAAGACAATTGATGAATGAGATTTTTGGTGAAAAAAGGAGAGGTCGAGGCGGCCCAGCTTGGCCACCTCGTTGCCAGATCTAACATCACCAGATTACTTTTTATGGGGTTTTGTCAAAGAACGTATAATGGCGGTAGCACCTACCACGTCTGACGACATGAAAGAAAGAATACGCCGAGCATGTACCGAAATTACACCACAAATGTTGGCTGAAGTTAGACGGTATTTTCATCAGCGAATTATCAAGTGCTTCCAAGTCGAGGGTCATTATTCGAGCATTTTCTGTAGGTAGACCCAAACCAAAGTTAGTGGATCCTTTAAAAGTGATTATTCCGATATTTTCCGATTTTCGGCTATTTTCATAATTTGCGTGACTAGAATGACCTTGTGTTGTAGGTCGCTGAATTCGTCTTAAAATCGGTAATAATGCCATCGCCAAAAATACATGGTTCCATTTAAAAAAGTGGTCTTAACCTTGACGTAGCTACAGTGCCTCCACCGACAAAAAAATAAGGTGGTCCAGTATGACGGCCTCCTCGAACACTGAAACTTTCGTCTGAAACATTTTTGGATATGATCAATAGGTTGAGTGCTATTGCTCTGTAACACTTAATGTGTCTCACCCTGTATACAGGGTGGCCCTCTTATCTCTGCCACCCGAATTAACTCGGTAATTATCGACGACACAAAAAAATGTTCCAGAAAAAAGTTGTACGATGTGAAAGGGGCCATGAAATGGGACCAATTTTTTTTATTTCGGTGGAGACGCTGACGCACAGTGAAGGTTACCTCCACTTTTTTTTAACGGAATGGTACATTTTTTTCAAGCATCTTGCGGAGCACTTGAAGCCGCATAAAAAACATTTGGGGGTCAAAGTCGTTCAAGGTCATTCAAGGTCACCTATTAAAATGAAATAGAAATCTAAATATCTCGGATCACTACCAAATATTTGGTAATGATCCGAGATATTTAGATTTGTATAATCGATACTGACCTTGAACGATTTTGACCCCCTAATGTGTTTATGCGGCTTGAGGTGCTGCACAAGATGGTTGAAAAAAATGTACCATTCCATTTTAAAAAGTGGAGGTGATCTTCACTGTGCGTCAGCGCCTCCACCGAAATAAAAAAAATGGCCGCATTTGATGGCCTCCTTCACACCGTACAACTTTTGTCTGGAACATTTTTTTGTGACGTTGATAATTACCGAGTTATTTCGGGTGGCAGAGATAAGAGGGACACCCTGTATATATGACCCACACGAGTGAATGGCCGGCCGAGATTCGGCTCTGGTACACCAAGTTGAGCAGCGTATGACCAATACTCGGAGCCGTGACCGCTTGGCCGAGCACCGGCTGGCGCATCAACCAGTGAGCGGAAGGCCAATACTTCTGATACCTTGGTGTAAATATTTGAGTTAAAATCCGTGCACCGGAGCATCAGAAGAACATATGGCTATACCGGTACGGGTTTTCCACAGTATCCCTGTACCCTCGGCAAATGCGGTATAGTGTAGCTTACGACAGCTGTGGACGCTACGCAATGTTAGGTTAGATTAGCAAAGTGTGGGTAGGGAGTGATAGAAAAGGGTTCAATTGGAAAGGGTTATACGTAAAACACCGCATGGGTTAACGTTGGAACTCGAGAATTAATTGAGACCCCGCTAACTAATATATAAATAATTCCTCTTTCCACCCCCCCCCCCCCCCAACCCTTTCGACGTGTGTTGCAATAAAGACCGACCATTAATTCACCCAAATAGAAAAATGTTTGACTCTACAACATTTTTATTGAATTTAATTTTTTTTTAATCAAACAGATACATTTAGTGGATTGAACAAAAATATTTTTTAAACAGCTGAAACAGAATCACAGATTTATTAGAAATAAATCACGTACTTAGTTATTAGGTGACATTACATAGATATTGAATTGAATAAATAAATATATTTTAAAGAAATAATTCGAATAATGGAATGCAAGAGGAAACCTTGATTTCACGAAAAATCTCGTCAATTTAAATTTAAGGGGAGGGTAGTGGTTTGCACTTTTGAAAAATCGATTTTTTTTCTTTTCTTATAGTTAAACATTTCAAGAATATATTCCCAAAATGTCAAGTCAATCAGAGCAAAACTCTCGAAGTTATTGACTATTTAGTCCTGCTCCTCTAACACTGTAGCTCCGACTTCTCTAAACTTCAAACGCGTTTTTCTCGAAACCACTTTTTCAAAGTCCGTGTTCACTGCCATTTGAAAACTACATGACCGATTTATTTCAAACTTGGTACACACTTTCTACATATAAAATACCTCCCCCCAACGGTTAGTTTGAGATTTTTTTTTACATTGAGGGCGTTTTCCACCCCCAAAATGGCGGAATTTTTCGTGAAAAATAGCACTTTTCACTTTACATGACGATCAAAAATTTAGACATGAAAAAAAAATTATCAAAGACCGTTGGGGGGAGGATTTGATGATACTTTGACTAAATTTTAATGGTACTTGATTTCAGATAATTTCTAGCTGAGATACAGTGAACACCGCAAATCGTGTTTTTCCAAAGGCGTTCTTGGAAAAGCTTCGTCACCGGCTTGTTTGTGGATATTTCCGCGTACAAATTTCACGGAATGTTCTTGAAACGACACTTAACAATGTAAAAAAGGTTTCAATAAAGTTACTCTATCCATATAGATGAAAAAATTGCAAAAAGGTGTTTTTTTTTCACGCTGAAAACACTACCCTCCCCTTAAAAGAAAACAAATCGACGCACCTCGTTAATATCAATAGAATTTGCCTGTGAGTGCATGATTCACTCCCATCCGTTTGGTTATTGAACAATACGTCATTGGTCGAACGTTAATAACAACTAGTGAGTTATCCAAATGCTGCTGTTTTAACTCTCAATCCGTGAAGGTTGAGATACCTCAATATTAACAATAAAGTTATGTTTCCATCATAACTTTATTGTTAATATTATTTGGGGCACCTTAATTCCGCGAACCTGGGTCGTTTTCGTTTTTGCACTACCAACCCAACAATTGTCAATGAAAAAAATCTGAAAAAAATCATGGTCAATCTTTAGGCTGTACTTATCAAGGGAAAATAGAGTTTTTTTCTTTCTTAATTTAATATTTTTTGTCATTAAATATTAACTAACCTGCGAAGAAAATGATTTTGGGCAAGACGAAAACGACCCAGGTTCACGGATTGAGGGTTAAGCAACTTGTTAACATCAGTTTAATGGTTCAAAATGAAATTGGTCTAATGCTAATAACTTGCTATGCGTACGTACTATTAGACCATTACCATTTTAATCAACCTCATACTTGTAACTTACGAAAAAGCTGCGGCGTTTAGATTCTTTACTACTTGTATACATCATTAATATCTTAAATGCCTAAACCAGTGACAGTAAGTCACTAAATTGCGGCTGCTTCTCAGTGCCCACAGAATGCCACCCTCACTGGCTTTTAGTACCGTCACAAAGAATTCCTTCCACATCACAGCAGAATTTCCAAATAGGTCCGATCTATTTTTATTGTTAAACTTTTCTGAACTTTTACTTACTTTAACTTCACGAAGATTCATGGCCTCTTCCCACGAGTAATATTTCCTTTTCATTCGTTTAATGGCCACTTTTTCACCGGTATCGATTCTTTCGCCAAGAACGACGGACCCGAAGGTACCGTCGCCCAGCTGATTTAAGGTTATGTACCGGTTCATCTTCATTCGCACTGCCGGCGTCGCGCGACCTGTCGTAACGAATTTCTTGTAGCGGTAACTCACTTAATATTCTATTTTCGGCCTTCTGGTGAATGACACTTCTGTCTTTCTGGGATTTCGCAATTTACTTGCTGCATTCCATGCTGCGAACACGGCCGATAATACAGTTCTATTAACCTTTTATTTCTTTGTCACATTTCCAGTCCACGAAACGATTAAATCTTAGGGTTCTGATAGCAAATAAACCTCGCGGGCCTAACCAACCAATGAAAGCACAACAACGTAGGATAGAGTTTGATACGCTGAACCTGATCATGATCAGTCCATTCATTCGGGTAGAAGTAGATCTCGGGCAATTGTCCCATTTAAAGGAATTTATTAGGGTTCATAATGGGCAAACAACTAAAATGCTCAACAATGTTTCTACGTTACGATTGTACGAAAACTCAAATATGTATCTTCGTATAAATAAAATTTATTTAAGTTATCGGCTAAATATTTGCGGATTTTGCCAATTGAAAATTCAAGACGATAACGGAAGAGCAACCTGTGTATACAGTGGCTTTAAAAACGATATACTACGTTGCGCGGTAGGACCCCGGGGAGATAAAAAAAAAAGAATAATATTAACAATAAAGTTATGCTGGAAACCATGGGTAATGAAATTTCGATGGGAACATAAGTCTTGTTCACGTCTGTTCGTTTGAATACAGTGAAAGAGCGCAAGAATAAGGATTTTTTCGTTTAGTTACACATTCTACTAGCCTGTCTGTCACAACAAAGTTGATAGTCGTCAAATATGCGATGATACGATTATCCCTGTTGCAATTTTGTCAATGTAGTTTCGGAGTGGGAGGTTATTGCTTCATCGCAAGACACAAGTCCCTAAATCACAACAAACCTGGTAGGCGAATTCAGAATTACAGAACTGTCTTCACCAAACGGGACCGTCCCCGCCAAGAAATCCTTGTCTTCCCGGACCTGTATGTAAGACCGTGCGGTCATGAAATAAATATGAAAAAAATGTATATACGGTTTAAAATCGATTATAGACTTCGTTGATGTAACCACGAAGTTGTCAAAGTTTCTAGACCCGTCGGCAATGAACGTACCGGTTAGGTGATCACCCTGAAGTACTTATCAATTATTCATATGTGGATATAGGTCGAATCGCTCCACATGCGTATATTGACATTACGAACAACGTTAATTACTTTTTATGCGATGAGTCCTTCTGCTCATATTCCGAAGCCTATCATTATGGGAACCAGGTCGATATAATAATAAGCTATAAGAACTCATTTCTGCAAATGAAAATTGTACCATCGAACCTTGTCCGTACAGCATGTACATTCTTAAGGGGTCTGTATAATCTTGAAGTTCCACAAAAACGTTTTATTTCTATAGCATAGTTTTATAGCCTACGATCTTAACTTTGATGAGCAACGAAAATTTTGTAGAAATTCCAAGAATTTACCAAGTTAGTGCGTTTTACGTTTTTTGTGTTTTTCTCGACAGTACGCTTCATGGACCGGTGTTAGTCGTATCTCAAAATCTATTCGTCCGATTCACTTCAAATTCTGACCAAGCATAGTTTATAAAATGTTCTCTTCTATGACTTCCCAAATTTGTTTATTCATTTGTTAATAACAAAACATTAATGTTGCTATTTTTTTTCTTGAAAATCGAACTTTTGTAACGGTTTGTCATTTTTTTCATAAAAATTTCAAAAGCACATCCGATTATACACAAGCTTTATTATTATAGTAAAAGTAAATTTGTTCTACTTCAGTTCTACCCTGGTTGCCAGAACCACCTACATCCATTGGCCATGCAACAAGGCCCGCGCGTTGTTTACGTAATAATCACTTAATTGTTCATCAATATTTTTCGATAAAATATTAAGTAAACTTGACAAGACTATGTATCAATTGTGTGTAGAAACTCGAGCTCGTCATCTCAATACTACCATCAGAAGAAAAACTGAAAATCGGCCTGTTTTTTGGACCCCAAACTTACTCAGACCCGTTAACAACCTCGAAATAATTAGACTTTATAATTAGAATATTGTTATACCGCGAGTGATTCTCGTTCGTGCCATGAAATGTTGGATTTTTTTAAATCGGTTTTTCCCAAGATTGGAAAGGAACGTCTATTTGCATTGATTTCGCAATCAGGGTCTCATTTGAGATTGGTTTAGTGGAAATAGCCACGTCAGTGCTTATCTTTGCCTGGAAATTTGAAACCTTATAAACATCCTTAAGACTGCATTCAATTCACGGAAAGTACTTATCCGAGCAGCAAAACAGGTAAAAGAATAAAACGTGATTGAATATCGACTTAATAATTTTCTTCAACGTGTGCACCGCTGATTCTTCGGATGACCTTGAACACGCGAGAACACCTAAAAATACCTCTATACGAGACACTCGCTTTTCGAATTGACGTAGCGCGCAAATTTTGAAAATCTACCGTAAACAGTGCACGATTGAACTGCAAATGTACGACTGAGACTCGAAAAAATATCAATGCTCGCAAAACTTCGTAATAAGATGTAATCAGATTGGAGTCGACACAGTATATGAAAGAGAACCTGGCGTCTTCAATTTGCATTTTCTTACATTTCCATGTGAGCTTGCGGTAAGCGCGCCTTGAGATATTTGTACACGCGAGGTTATGGATTTTTGTTAAATTACGAAATGTGTGGAATAGACGTTTTGCTCCACTTTACAGTACGAGAAAATTTAACTCGACGATGCTCGAAAAGAAAATCACGCCGCCTAACTTTGTCTCTGTGATTCTGATAGAATTCATTTTTACGAAAATTCGCCACACCGTATTAGCATGTCAAAATGAAAAAAGAAAGTGTGCGAAAAATAAAAATAAGGTATTATAAAAGAGATAAGATTTGTACTTCGTGACACAATACGATCAATGCATAGTCGAACGCGTTGCAATGTTTTGAAATAATTTTTAGGATAATTCGTTTTGAAAAAACTGTTTTTTTACTTACGCAAAAAAAAAATTTCACTCGGACGATTTGGAACAATTTTTTTGTCTTCACAAGCAGACGTCACTGACTGAACTGTCCTGCCGACTACGGCCATATTTACATGTAACCATGACGACGAGTCCACAAACTAGCGCTGCGACACAACACAAACAACCGAGTTCTTCGAGGGCTGTAGGCTCTACAGGGCAATCGATGTCGAGGGCAATCGTGACCTTGAAGATAAATTACATACGTGTGTGCCCTCGTATTTGAAAAATGTAGTTTAGCGTATTTGACAGGGATTAGATATGGATTTTTCTTTGAGCACAGGTGTTTCCGAGCCAAAATATTCACTGCACTTAAAAAAATTAATTTCCATTTTCAGAAACTTTCCAGGACTTTGCTTAAGGCGGGATATACATTTACAACGATTAAAAAATCGATTCCTTTTCTTTTTCTTCTTTAAACGATAGAACTATATATGAAGAATATTTTCCCAAAGTTTCAAAGCGAAATTCGAAAAATTTCAAACGTCAACGCTGTGCCTCACCTGGGATATACATTTACAACGATTAAAAAATCGATTTCTTTTTGTTTCTTCTTTAAGGGGTTACCCCCATTTGCGATTTTGAAAAAATCGATTTTTTTTATTGCATTTTTTTGAAGTATAAGTATCTGAGAATATGTCCTGAAAATTTCAAGTCGATCCGAACAAAATTGACTGAGATATGAGCGTTGAAAGAGAAGAATCCGCGTTGAAAGAGCGTTGAAAGAGAAACTTTAAACGCGTTTTTCTCAAAATGGCATTTCTGAAGTCGGTGACCAAGATTACTCGAACACTAATGAACCGATCTTCTTGAAATTTTGCAGGCTTATTTAATACATAAAAATGTAGTCTTTAATCGTTGGATTTTTTTTTTCGAAAAAAAATTGCCGTTTTATAGCCAAAAAACGGCCGTTTTTTTTTTCGTTAAAATCGAACCATTAACTTTGACTGTCCGCCATTTTGTGAAAAATGAATATTTTTTAAAATCCTTCGATTAAAGACTCGTTTATACTTATATTTGACTAAATCCATCCGCATTTTTTTTCAGATGATCCACTTCGCTGCAATGTTGGTCACCGCAAACCGTGTACATAAAAACATTATTTCATTGACGGCTATTTGCCACTAAACAATGTTATATTTCTCAATAAAAAAATTACTGAAAGTTCTTCAAGATGTGTTCTTTAAGATGGTATATTGATCGATTAAAATTTTTTTGTAGTTTTCTTTAAAAAAATTCATGAAAAAGGCCTTTTTTGCGCTACAAGTGGGGGTAACGCCATAAACGATAGAACTATATATGAAGAATATTTTCCCAAAGTTTCAAAGCGAAATTCGAAAAATTTCAAACGTCAACGCTGTGCCTCACTGCTCGAACTCGGAGCGGGCGTGAACTTCAAACGCGTTTTTCTCAAAACTGCATTATCGAAAGTGGCGTGCAGGATTACACAAAAAATGTTAAGCCCATTGAGTTGAAACTTGGTAGACATATTGATAATATTGGTACCTTCTACTTGACGAGAATTGTTTTTCAAAAATTGCAAAAAAAACTACTTTTTTAATCCACATTTTACAGAAATGTTGCGTGAAATGTTGATTTTTTTTGTAAATACGTGCCATTTTCTTAAATTTGCATTTTCTTCATTTTAATTATCGTCACATAGGAACTATACATGTTCTAACTGAAAAAATGTTCGAACTTTTTTGCAAACCGAAATCTACGGGAAGCTAGACTGCACGCCGATTCGCAACTCCCGCGGCGACCTTGCTGTAACACTCTGCCACAGCTCCGTCATTCTGATGATGAATTAATTGAAAAAATTGTTTTGTATACTTAAATATACTATTAAAGTATACCTAAAGTTTGATAATTGTAGAATAATTATTTCTTAGTTTAGAAAATCCCTCAATATTGCTTATTTTGGTCGTGTCTAAATGTATGCCCTGCCTTAATCAACGCAAAGTTTGCGCATAACGCAGCCGCGTACCCAACTCCCATAAAAATGTTCAGTAAAAACACATTGCCGGCTGGGGGCGGGGGGGGGGGGGGGTTGCACAAGAAAGGGCGTCTCCAGAATAAAAATTTTTTGGTAAAATTTGCTGCCGAATGATATGCAATAATTAATAATAAAAAAAAACCACTCCAGAGATCTACCGAAGTAAAATAAGTTGTTACACTTTTACGAAGTACTTTTTTGAATAACAGTTCAAGGCGTACCTCTGTGAAAATAATGAGAAACACTAAACACGATGAATTCTCTGTGAAATAATATATCGCACTGATTGCAATTTTTTAAATATCATTAGTACTAAGCCAACCATTAGTTTCTTAAAATTTAGTGGTGTATCCCGAACAAAATATTTGGTTACTCATATTGTTTTTTACAACTGCTAAACAACGTAGATGAAAATTTTAGTGCTTAGTGCCAGACGCTTACGCCGGCCAGTATGTGTAGTCTATTCAAAAAAGATTACTCCAAAACAGTATAAAGGAAAAGAGAAAAAAAAGTTTTAAATTGATAATTCCAACTCATGTGTACTGTACAGTCTATCGGGTGTCCCATTTTCGGGCCCATCGGGTGTGCTCCGTTCAAGTAGTGAGTATAGTAAAACTTTTAGGGTTGAAAAGGGGGCTTAAAAAATCGGTGAAAAATTCAAAACAGTGACGATGAGATGGCCGAAATGTTAAAAAAAAAATGAAAACATGACTAGTTCACCAAAAAATGTGTCAGGTCAAAACTAACAACTTATGTAGAAATTTCTTTTTTTTAAGTCTGTAACTTTTAGGTTAGAACACCATTTTTTACTATTTCAGCGCTATCCAGGATGTACCACGAGGGGATAAAATCTTTAACATCCCAATGTAAGTGCGCATGCGTGTATGGGTGTGAGTTTGTTTGGGTTTGTTTGATAATCCAAATCAACCCAAACAAGGATGGCGGTTTGCCGTTATATCATATTTAAAGAATCATGTCGGCCGCCTTAAAGTCGCCATTTGGAACATTGCACGTAAACTTTTTTTTTTAATGTTCCCTTTTGAACCCTAAAAGTTTCAGTATACTAGATACTTGATCGGAGCCGTGTTTTTGGAGATGAATCAGGTGTAAGATTAAAATGAGACACCCGGTGTATCCAAATTTGTTCACCCCACTTTTGAAAAATACAGAGAAAAAAATATGCCAGGTGTCCCATTTTAATCTTACACATGATTTATCTCGAAAAATACTAATTCAATCAAGTATTGTCCATAGCAAAACTTTCAGGGTTCGAAGAGGGGCGTACAAATAAAAAATTTTGGTGCAAAATTCAAAGTGGCGACGTTGAGAAGGCCGATAAGTTTTTTTTGTTATCATTTGATATAACGGGAGTGACGTGCCGCAGAGACCTAGTGGATTTGTTTGGCTTATCAAACAAACTCAATCAAATTAACACCCACGCACACTCGCACACGTACACTTGGGATGTTAAAGATTTTACTTCCTTGCGCTACATGAAATTTGGCATGGTTGTAAAATGAGTTAAAATAGGCGACACGTTTTTTTTTTCTATATCGGCGGAACCGATTTTTAAGGGGTGCAACGCAACCTCGAAAATGGAGGTGTTTTTCGTTTTCCGGTGATAATTTTTTTTAAAAGTTTATGTTTAAGATCTACTAAGAATTTTTCTTAACATCTAATAGGATATATAAGTTAGAAGAATTAGGTGTTCTATATCCGACAAATAGAGTTTTTCTTAACATCTAATCGGATTCTTCATAATCCCCCAGCTGGTTTTTTTTTCGAGGAATTGTGTCATTTCGTCCGTCATTATTTTCGCACTTGAAGGTTTTTTCTCACTTTATATTCTTACTTACACTTAAATCATTCTTCACTTTCGAGTTTCTCACTTCCGAAACGCAACACTGACACTTGTGCCAAAAGCATTGGCCTGCTGACGAGCCCGTTGCATTGAAGGGCAAAGTGCGCATGCGCGCATTAGTATCATAGTCGCGAAATAAGAGGTTTTCGTGATTGGAAAGTAGTATTTATTTGATTTGAAGAAATATTTATTTAAGTTTTCTATTTTAAATATGGCTTTTAATTGATGTGAAAATTCGGCACGTAAAAAAACATATTTAGTGACGCCAAATGAATGCTGTAGTTACAATCACTTAAAAACTGTCTCCATACGAGTAAACATTTATTAATTTCTGATAAATGATGTTCTAATGTGCCAATGTATTAGAACATAGTGAATCTTTTCTCTGAGTGTAGAGATGAGAACGGTGCAGATAACAACAAAATTTATATTGTTTATTGCAAAAATGCATTTTTTCATGCCTTAATTCGAGCATTTTCAACCGATTAGGATGTATATTTGCATACATGTAGTGGATGCATATGTAGCGGATATGTTTTTTTGTTTTTCCGATATCTCACAATTAATGAGTTGAAACTGGCCTTCAATTTTTTAGCCAAGAGCGCGTCGTGTAATCGGCTATCCTTTTGCAATTCCGGGTTAAACTTACGTCAATATAAGCTCGTTCTATGACGCGATTGCGTTTTTTTGCGTAAATTACGTTCGTTCCATGCCCCCCCTCCCCCTGCTACCACCGCCTCGCTCTCATAAGGAAAACGATTAAGGTAAATTACCTTCCGACCAGCCCCGGATCTAAGGGGGGGGGGGGGGGCAAACCGGGGTATCTGCCCCGGGTGGCAATTTAAGGGGGCGCCAAATTCTTGTGTTTGAAAAAACTTGTTTCACTAAAGCGCCTAACATCCAGGGCGCTTTGGTGGGTTTCAATGGCGTCGTGATCCTAGCTATCGAAAATAAAACTGCCTAGGGGACGAACTTTGATGAGGTATTCCTTTAGGCGTCTTTTGAAAAACTGTTCGTGTTATAGCTCAACAAGTTATTGATCGATCTGTGCTGATATTTTGTCAGATTTCTCACTATAAGAGAATTGGAAGGATATACCTAAAGTTTCACGGTTATCGCGTAAATAAATTACTTTTTCGGGGTAAAAATTGTCGAGAAAATGGTAAAAAATATAAACATTTGATTACAAAGCCTACTTAATTTTCAATTTTATACCTTTTAATATTTTTATAGGTATATCCTTCCGATAATCTAATAGTGAGAAACCGACCAAAATTTCAGCCAGATCGATCAATAACTTTTTGAGCTATACCATGAGCCGTTTTTCAAAAGACCCCTAAAGGAATACCTTATAACGCCGCTATTTTGTTTTATTTCAAAAAGAAAAAAAGTTTTACCACGTGAAAGTTGTAATAAGATAATGTCAAAATTTGAAAATGACGCGATTATCTTATCATGTTTTTTTTAATCATGAAAAATGACTTATTTTCGGGCGTCTCAAGAGATCTCCCACCTTAATCTCAAATGCTGGAGGGGAGGGGCGCCAATGTCAAGTTTTTGCCCCGGCTCGGAAAAATCGTAGATCCGGGGCTGCTTCCGACATGGACAAAACTTTGTAAAACTTTGTACAGTCAAAGTGGGTTAGAATGAAAGGACACCGAGTCAAAATACTCGATACGAATTTTCTCGTTTTGGCAGAACGCCCCTTTTAACGGGTCAACGCACCCTTAAAAACTTTCTTCCATAACTTGTAAACGGGCCGAGATAAAAATATAGTTCAAAGGGAAAAAAATGTTGTATTCTTCGACTACTAGACGTTCACGATAATTTCCATGAATATAATAACAAATGGCGTATTGTTTATTGCAATAACTCGTCAATAACTGGTGAAAATCATTCTTCAATTTACCGCTAATATGGGCACAGAAATAGGTAAGGCTTTCGCAATCACGGACTAACTTCGCTCTTCGGGAAGCAACTGGATTACAGTTGTATATTTACGAACAAATTCTCCCCTGATACGGCTTTGAAAATTACAATATAATCGAAAAAATGTCCGCACAACTGTGTTTCTGCATGACATTTTAAAAATAGGGGCTCAATGATTTTTTTACCTTTACTCCACTATACATCCCTGTCAGGTTCAAATTATACTCCTCAGTTTCTTTCCTGGCTGAAGTAAGGTCCTTTCGAGCATCTTTTGTGTCGACCTCGACGACGAGCGTTTCGCAGTTCCTTCTACGAGCAAGGCCTTCTACAAGCAACCGATGCGCCTTAGCTGCAGATTTATTCAAATTAAAGACGTAAAGAAGAGTTTTAAAGTTCCCGCAAATGACGCTTATTCGGCGCAAAACTCGACATTTTCGCACGAAAAATATTATGTGATGCTGATACAAAATAACTAATATCACAAGGTTATCGTCTTGCCAGATTTCTAACCTTACGATATGACGTTTCACATCTGACAATTTCAACCATAACCTCCTGGTGGGGCCATCTTTCGTCGAACGGCGGAGACTTATTTGTTCTCCCAATAATAGGATTAGTTGGTCCGACCATCACAAAAAAAATACACCGAAGAGACGAACCATTCCAGGTACTCCGATACATTCGAATCAACGTGCAATTTTGAAAATCACTCAATTTTTCAATTCTCTGTTGCGGTATTCGTCACATTTCATATTACAAAGCATTCGATTTTTTTCACTATCTCAATGCACGCGTATCTCCTTCAGTCCAGGTGCATCGTGCCATAGTCATACTTCTGCTAGTATTGTCACAATTTGAACTGGGTTTGAACGTTTGCGGGTGATTATGATAGCATGTTTGAATTTGTCCATTTTCAGAAACTTTCCAGAACTTTGCTTAAGGCGGGATATACATTTACGATTAAAAAATCGATTTCTTTTCTTTTTCTTCTTTAAACGATAGAACTATATATGAAGAATATTTTCCCAAAGTTTCAAAGCGAAATTCGAAAAATTTCAAACGTCAACGCTGTGCCTCACCTGGGATGTACATTTACAACGATTAAAAAATTGATTTCTTTTTGTTTCTTCTTTAAGGGGTTACGCCCACTTGCGATTTTGAAAAAATCGATTTTTTTTTATTGCATTTTTTTGAAGTATAAGTATCTGAGAATATGTCCTGAAAATTTCAAGTCGATCCGAACAAAATTGACTGAGATATGAGCGTTGAAAGAGAAGAATCCGCGTTGAAAGAGCGTTGAAAGAGAAACTTTAAACGCGTTTTTCTCAAAATGGCATTTCTGAAGTCGGTGACCAAGATTACTCGAACACTAATGAACCGATCTTCTTGAAATTTTGCAGGCTTATTTAATACATAAAAATGTAGTCTTTAATCGTTCGATTTTTTTTTAAATGGCCGTTTTATAGCCAAAAAACGGCCGTTTTTTTTCGTTAAAATCGAACCATTAACTTTGACTGTCCGCCATTTTGTGAAAAAAGAATATTTTTTAAAATCCTTCGATTAAAGACTAGTTTATACTTATATTTGACTAAATCCATCCGCATTTTTTTTCAGATGATCCACTTCGCCGCAATGTTGGTCACCGCAAACCGTGTATATAAAAACATTATTTCATTGACAGCCATTTGCCACTAAACAATGTAATATTTTTCCATAAAAAAATTACTGAAAGTTCTTCAAGATGTGTTCTTTAAGATGGTATATTGATCGATTAAAAAAGTTTTGTAGTTTTCTTTAAAAAAATTCATGAAAAAGGCCTTTTTTGCGCTACAAGTGGGGGTAACGCCTTGAACGATAGAACTATATATGAAGAATATTTTCCCAAAGTTTCAAAGCGAAATTTGAAAAATTTCAAACGTCAACGCTGTGCCTCACTGCTCGAACTCGGAGCGGGCGTGAACTTCAAACGCGTTTTTCTCAAAACTGCATTATCGAAATTGGCGGGCAGGATTACACAAAAAAATTTAAGCCCATTGAGTTGAAACTTGGTAGACATATTGATAATATTGGTACCTTCTACTTGACGAGAATTGTTTTTCAAAAATTGCAAAAAAAACTACTTTTTTAATCCACATTTTACAGAAATGTTGCGTGAAATGTTGATTTTTTTTGTAAATACGTGCCATTTTCTTAAATTTGCATTTTTCTTCACTTGAGAGAAAGCTCTCACGCGTCTACTTTCGGCGAGTTTGACGTTACTGCCCGCGAGTTACTCTCAGGAGCATGTCCACTGGCGATTACTGCTCTCAAGAGTTTTACTCTTACGTGTAAAGGCACCTTTACTTTCGTCTCATCTTATAAATATAAAAAAAATTCCATCCTATACATACAAAGAACACGTTCCAGGGTAGAAAGAAGGAGCATTGCGGGCAATTGGGTTACAAAATTTAATGACCATTCGTTTTGTGCTATTTGAACATTGTCTATAAAAAGACATTATCTTCACATATACAATACAACGTACAACAATTTTTCCCTTTTTTTAACAGGAAAGTAACATATTTTTCGTATGGAAGTATAATTCGGAATTACCCGTTAAATTGAGTATCGATCTATTATCACTTTCGTTTACATGATCTCTCCAATACTTGTCACCTTGCCAATGCTTACTGAACAATTCACTTTTGTTTGCATGATCACTCCAATACTAGTCACCTTGTCGATTGTTTTTCTAAATAATTAATTATTCCAACTGAAATTACGATTGGTACGTTGGCGTTTTTTTCTATATACTGCGGCCTCGGTTATCGGCACCGATAACGGTACCCCTTAACCTCTTAAAGCCCTCTCTTATTGTCTAGCATGCTTCGAGTCCGATGCTAGGGCCAGTGCTGCTCCCACCATGCGCTACACCCATCGATATTCGACGCACAGCGGAGGGCTGTTGTATCTGTAAAGAGCCCGATAATCGAGGTCGCAGTGTATACCGGTGAATGTTTCTTTCTCGTATCAAGCTGATGCTACATGTAGTTACATATATATGAGTACATGTACTCAATATAAATTTCTATACGCATACTTATGTGTGTGTCTATAAAATGTACAAATCGATTAGGGGACCGATAGCAACTTTCCTTGCAAGAGTATACGAGAAGAGTTATTTTACTTGACGATTCGTTTTATGACGATTATAAGTAATATTATCAAAATTTAAGGGCCTTTCGTGACAGTTTCATCCGATGAGTCGTTCTGTAATTGGCGATACTGAATTCTGGATTACAGTGACATCCTAGAACTCAGTGTAATTTTCGAGATTTGATTGTAAAAAATAGTTTTTCACCCCAATTTATTTTAGAAATTTACACCGATGTTTGAAAGGTCACATGGTTGTTACGCATTGATTCAGAAATTCTCTGAATTTCCTAGATTTTCCACACAGGTTTTGTAAATATTCCAGAGAGATTGGGGCCAAATAAAGAACATAATTTTGTTTTAAGATCCAATTTAAGAAAATGTTAAATATTGAATAAAAATATTTTCGAAAAAACGAAATTCGAAAAATAATTTAAACGCTGCAAAGTTAAACAAATACATGAAAAGCAACCACAGAACCTGTTCTTAACCATAAGCAGAAATGTTTATGTCGGTGCCAATAAATAAAAAATAAATATAAACAATTATCTACAATAATAATTCTGAGGTTGTGTATCGACAAATGGAATGCAAATGTATAGAGCTTTGGAGTAAATTAGTTTCTGAAATTTTCCATGTTTGGCACTGACATTACATTTTTTTTTAAATATAATGAAGTAATATAAATATTAAAAATATACGAAAACATCTATTTTTATACTTTTCGGTTTTTTTTTCTCAAGTCGGTTTCATTTTTCGTAATTCTTGCTAAAATTTAACTCAGGAAAAATTCCAGAGAATTTACAAAATTCCCCGACTTTTCCCTGATTATTCCGGGAGGAAAGAAATTCTCTGAGTTTGCGCGGTTTTCCCCATTGTATGTGTAACAGCCATGTTAATAGTAGGATCCACGCGTAAATTTCCAGTCAAAAGTTTGATTTTATCGGTATTTCTGTAGTCCGTGATATAACAAAACTCCAAAAAATATAGACATCTTCACAATTTTATGATCTTGGAAGTTGAATAGTACCAAAAACTTGTTGACATATTGTTTAAATAATAACGGTGCGACGAATAATCAATATGAAAATAATTCTTTACGATATAAATATTCTTAAAAAAATTAGTTCAATTCAACTTAATAAAATCGATTATATTCTCAAAGCAATATAGGGTGTCTCAAAACAACCTGACATTTTTTTTTATAAAACGTATCATTTCATTGAAAAGTACGAATATTTTAATTGTGATATAAGGTACAAACATGGAGGTTATGGCCGCTATATCCGATAAATGGTATAAACGGCATGGACTCGGCAGCCATATTCTTTCAACAAAATTGCGCAGCCTGCCACACTGCGGGCGAAGCAATGCAATTATTGCAATGTTTCATGATCGTGTCATCTCGCGCCGCGGCGATGTGAATTGGCCACCAAGATCGTGCGTTTTGACGCCATGCCATTGGACTTCTTTCTTTGGGGTTTTCTGAAAGGAAAAGTGCATGCCAATGATCCACGGACCATTCCGGAGCTCAAGGAAGCAACTGGACACTCCATTAATGAAATTAGTCCGCAAATATGCCAAAGTGTTATTGAAAATTTCGTCGAAAGCGTGAACGTTTACAAACAGGGACGAGACGGCCATTTATCGGATATTGTGTTCCACACATAACCTCCATGTTTGTACCTTATATTAAAATACTAATATTCGCACTTTTCAAATAAATAATACGTTTTATTGAATTAAAATGTAAATGAAGGTCCATTGGTCTAGTGGTTAGCGTGCTGGCCAGCTGATCGGGAGGTCGCAGGTTCGAACGTCAGCTGCGTCATTGCCGTCGTGAAATCGTTTTCTTTGACGTCTCTCGGCGAATGATGACTAGTTCCGTGACTGGGAGGCGAACTAGGGACCGGCTGTATCTGTATAGGGTTTCCGCAGTTTCCCTATGCCCATGGCAGATGTCACGGTGAATACAATCCAGGGGGGGGGGGAGGTGGAACGAAGTTGAGGCGGGTTGGGCGCGTAAAAAGGGAAAGACTCTGTACGGTTGGAACAAACTAATAAAAAGAATGAAAATGTCTGGCCATTTTGAGCCACCCTATATATTTTATATACAGCATATAAATGTATATATAAATGTAGGTAAAGCATGTATATGTAAATGATATATTTATATATACATTTTTCCAAGTAATTATGACTTCACGCCGTTTTTTCTGCTTTCCAAAATACTTTCCTTTCCATCAAAATAAAAGTTGCATCTATGAAACAGTTGGTTTAATGAGTTCAAAGGTCTTAAGAGTAGTGTAGAATCTTTTGACAACAAAAAAAATCGCCATTGTCCCTCTATTTTCAGAATTGTCAAAGATTTATTTAAGAAAGAAACAGCTGAAAAAGTTGATTGATATTTTTTTATAGTATCCGTTGGATAATGATTTGTTTGAATAATTTTTCAAGAACGTTTCAGCATAATTGTAGTAAATTAAGATTCTTAAAAACTCCATGTTTAAAATTTTGCAGATATCTGTCGAATTGCGAAGTACTAAAATTCTGAACACATTAAAGTTCCAGCTGGAAATGTACATATGTCACATCCTTGAGGACCCCGGAACCGTTGATTTTCAAAAATGATAATGGTAATAATCATGCTAAATCATCATTGATAAACACTTTTTTTTTAGGTACAGCGAATCGACGAAAAATTGTATTTCTCATTGAGCGAAGTGAATAGTGTGTAAAGTTTTGACCAATTACGAGAAATAAATACAAAGTAACGGATTATTTATACGCCAACGTGAAAGTTATTCGCATAACACTTGAGAAGTTTCCGAGTAATTGAATCAACGAGATTCATGAAAACAATAAACAAATTACTTGGAAAAAGTTCAGAAAGAAATTGCACATACGAGTGGAAAACGAAGCATTCGATTCCGGTTCCTTTCAGAAACAATTTTTTTTAATGACTTGTCTAACAATGTTATCGTGACTTTTTTAACCTCTCACCGACCTTTATCGTTGGCTGAGTCCGTATACATAAAGCACCCTTAACTATGAGAAATAACTGGTTTCCCCCCTCTCCCTCTCCGTCTTTCTTCCTCTTTCTCTCAGGACCTAGGAAGGGATCCCTCTCTCCATCCCTCTCACCCTTCCGTCTTTCGAAGTTATATTTACAAGAATCGTATGAATTTTCAATTGAACTAAATTATCTAATGCGCTCCCTCTATCTTTCTTCCTCGCAATTTTATAAATAATACGGTTATGCATATTTAAACATGCGTCACATGACTTGTGGCAAAAGAAAGAACATAAAAAGACTTTTCTTTGTCCCCTCGCGTTCTCTCGCGCTGAAAAACATTAGAAGTGCAAGAGAAAGTGCTCAAAACTACCCAATTGGAAAAACGGCCAAAAAACGTCAATCAGAAGTAACAAAATTTGCATAGAGCCATTTTTCAAAAAAGCCCTTTCTGAGTTATTTCTTAAGCATGGAAATCCAAATTTCCCGCAAACTCAATTGAGAGCAACATAAATACTGAATGAATAAATAAAAAGTTGAATGTTACAAGGAATCAACGCTTAAACACTAAACGCAACCGAAGAACTTACTTCCAAACAAATGAATTGATTAAACCCTTTGAAAAAGGTGGTAGTTTGTTAAAAAATGTATAACTTATTGTTCGAAAAATCTCCCAGCACGTTTTTCCTGTTGTTCCACCAGATAACGGTCTTGTGCATCGGTCTGGAAAATCAAGCCAATTTTTATGGTCACCTTCTCGGAAGCGTGACAATTTTGATTCATGATATCGTCATGTTGTTTATTATTAGTTCAATTCTTTGCTAATCATAGCATAATGGATAAATTCGAAATGCCTAATTCTCGCGCGCCCGCAAAGTGTAAAATAAAGACAAAAATTCTAACGTTCAGCTGTCAAAGTCCCGAAAAATCCGGTTTTATTTACAAAGTTGGAAACAACGCCTCCGGGCGATATACTCTGGAAAGCGTTTCACATTATTAGTGAAAAATAGCTTGAATAAGGGTGCGTCAACAGACAGTGAGCCGAACAAGATTCTAACGGCGACACATTTGCATCGGTTTTTCTATTTTGTTAAATTTTTCTAATCATATCATCATCCACGTACATACAAAAATGATTCGTCTCTTTCGTATATTCACCCTTGCCTCAAAAAATACAATTCCAACGATATAAATGAAGAATTTTATCGTAAAGACGTTGCCGAAAAAAAGGACAGTATCACATAATTGCGCATACAAAAGTAACACGTTCCACTCGTTCGTTCGGTACCACTTGTTCGTGTAATTTTTTTCCCCTGTAATTGTAATAAATTATAGAAAAATCGCGGTGGATTTCAGTTGCCATCATACTTTTTTGTCGACTGCCAAATTCATTCGATTATACATTTTGCGCACATCTTTCACTGCTCACTAGGACAGAGTACCATGTAGACTACTTTACAACAGTTTTTCAAAAATTGACGCACAGTCTGCATTGCAAAAATATCCCGCAAACTGCAAGACAACCATAAATTTCTGCTGGATGGATAGCAGGGAGCAAAAGCCTCGTTAAATGAACACTAAACCAACCGCGAAAGGCGCTACCCGCGATTCTGAGTTGGTCACTCGCGCCAAATGATTCTTTCATTTGTCTTACAGAAAATAGCTTCGTTCACCACTAGAGTTTCCCGACCTGTGCGCAAGACAACTGTTCTGAAGGAAATCAAATGAAAAACGGAATTCCGTTTTTGGGAAAAAAAAGATGGGGTTAATTTTTTCTTTGCCACGAGTCGCGCTGTGCGAGCCTACAATAAATAATGATATGTGAGCAGTTGCATTAATCGTTTGCCGTTTCACTCGAATTTTGTCCAATTCTTTTGTGACTTAATGGCGGCGGATGGAAACGAACTGGCGAACGGATCGTTGATGCTTGGGGAAAGTTTTTGGTTGCTCTGATCACAGGAAGTGCCTTGTTTGGAGGACGAGGCCGCTCCGTTCGCGAGGCTAAACTTGTTGAAATCCAAACCGTACTCCTGCAGCAAATCGAAGTCCCTTAGGGTCTCGTTGCTTCGACGGGGGAACAAGAGTTGGTCACCGCTCTCGTGCTTTTTGGGCAAAAAATAAGGGTACAAGGGATTGCTGAGTCCCTCGCTCATTTGCGGCAGGTGAAGCGATTGCGTCATTTGCTTCGTGTTCCCGTAGGTCGTCGAGGAGCAGCCCGACCACAGCAAGGGATCGTAGTCGTCGTCATCGTCGTCGCTGTTCGTCGAATCCAGCCTTATCAGATCATGCTCGATCGGCGCCGAGCTCTGAAATTTTCATTCGCAGTGATAAACCTGAGTAAAATTCCGGTCGGGCAGAGGATCACGATATCCGCGATGGCAAATTTGGGATGTATCACGCGTACATTCGCAGCCAAGAGTTTGATTTTATAGGAATTTCTGTGATTGGAGATTCGGTATAAATCTGAATGTATTCGGACATATTCAAGATGTGACGACCTTTGATTTGGAATTGTATACTAAATGTCGACCGACTAATTATTTTTTTTCGAACAATTGCTCGAAAAATGTACAGATAACAAAAATCCTTTATGTATAGGCAATCGTTGATTTTTCTGATAACTTATGAAATTTCTATTTTTTAAACTGTTTTTGGATTCTTTTAAAGGGTTATATGACGTAAGGGTTATATGACACTTTTATCCATCAATTAAAAATGAAAAAATACTCGAGCAAGATAAGTCTGAACATTCTTATAAGTATTCAGAAAAATCCAGTCGTTCCATGCAAAACACTTTTTCACGGATCATTTATTACACAATTGTTCGCTCGAGTAATGTGTTAATAACTTTTGGGCATTATCATAATTTGCAAGTATGGCAGTGTCCATGCGGGGTGAAGCGTACTCGAACGTGCTCCAGCGAACAATGCGAGCCTGACGTGGGCTAGAACAGCGGCGGCTACTCCCAGTCTGTAGGACCGAGACATGGGAGAGGAGGATAGAAGAAAGTAGGAATTAAGGGGTCAGTCCACTTTTAAAATTTCAAAAAATGAAAGCAAGCAAAGCTTGAAGAAATCGACGATGATGAGCGATCAGAAGGGATTTTGTACGGTGCAGGAATTGCCGATGAGTTTAGGTAAGAGTTTTACATAGTACAAACTTCAAACGCGTTTTTCTCGAAACGACGTTTTCAAAATCTAGCTCCATCGTATCTCTAAAACTAATGAACCGATTGTGTTGAAATTTGAACCACATATTGTAAACATGATTCGCAACAAGATGATCCTCGATGGTTTTAAAATTTTGATTTTTACTCTTTTTTTTTGCGAAAAACTGCGAAAAAACGCGTTTTTTTTTACTTTTTCCATCTGCCATTTTTTTATTTTTTGTATATATCCAAGGGTCATTTTTTAGCTGGTGTCATACTGAATCTAATGCACTTTGATTTTTTGTTTCAGACAAGCCGTTGCCGAGTTGTGATAGAGCTTAGGTAGCCACCTATTTTTGAGGCGTTACGTTAAACTATAGTTTTTGTACTTAAAAATTAATAAAAATGAATTAAATTTTTTTAAATGTATTTCAAGACTTTATTTATCAAGCGCAACAACTTTTATATTAATATCTTTAAAAAAACCTCAAAAAAATCGCGAAAATAGCCTTTTTTCGTGGCTCCAAAGTGGCCCCTTAATCGGCGAGCAAGATGCTGTCGATCGCGGATCGATCGGGACTGAGCACGGGCCGCGGTAGCAAAAAATTCATTCCCCACTCCTTGCCTAGTCGCGAGTAGATTAACAAAGGGAGGGTCAGGCGTTCAGGACACCGATTTTCCTCAAACTTCACACAGTCGTAGGGGTCCATCAGGACCATACACTAGGCAAGCAGTACGTTGCAATACTCAACCGTTTCCGAGAAAACGGAGGGAGTAGTTTGCGTTAACAGCTTTTATACCGGTTCGTTTTATCTGTTAGCATGCGTCCGCTTGTTAGCATAGCGGGCAGCGGCCCGGACACAACCGCAGGATCGCTGATTCGAGTCTCGTTTAGACGACTTTGTTTTGTGTTCTTATTTTCATCAGTTTGAAGCATGACATTCATTTTATTTTGTTTTTCATAATTTTTTCCTTGAAACTAAACTAGAAGAAAAAAGAAGTTGAAATGAACTTATTTTCCATTATTCTAGAGGCTGTAGTATTACTTCTATAAGGAACTTGCTACCACCGGTGACTTCGTTCGCGTGGATGTGCTATTTTTTTCCAGCGTTTGCCAGAAAGTAGCCTACTTGATCGTTTTACGTTGACTCGCGTCATTAAAGTTGTCATTGGTCAGCTCCCTTTTGTCTCAACCTCATAAAATATAGACGTTCAGCCATAACGTCCACGCTACATTCCAGTGAAAGAATATTCGAATCAGTAGTGACAGGAATTATATCTGACACACAAACAAGCTCACAAACTTTACTTCTACATTATAGTAGTAGTATTTGAGTAATACGTAAATACTTTTGCGGGTTTTTACGTATAGCCCTTCCCAATTACATCCTTTCCTATCACTCCCTACCCATACTTCGCTAATCTAACCTATCGTTCCGTTGAGTCCGCAGCCGTCTTAAGCTACACTATACCGCATTTTCCGAGGGTAAGGGAAACTGTGGAAAACCAGTACCGGCATGGACGATCCTATATTCTTCTGACCCCCTGGTGTACAGACTTTAACGAAAGTATCTACCCCAAGGTGTCAGAAAAAATTGGTCTTCCGCTCGCTGGTCGATGCGCCAGTCGGTGTACGGCTAAGTGGCCATCGCTCCAAGTATTGGCCGTGCACAATGCTGCTTAACTCGAAGTACCGTGTCGGTACCTCTACATTACAATTAGCGTAGAAGTGTAGATATAATGGGAAATGAGGTGAATTTGTATTATAATACGTCGAAAGTTTCTTCTATTTGCAAACGTTGACGTCAATTACTCGTCATACCAAAATTCCTTGTATTCTTCGTTTTAATGACGAATTGGTGAAAAATTAATAACGGGAAATCCCCAAACGGTATTTTCAAGGGATTTCATTATTTTCATTGTATTTATTTATTTATTTTAAATAGAAGAAACTTGTGACGTATTATAATACAAATTTTATTTTCCATTATATTCCTTATAAAACTAATATTATATCATCGGGAAGAATAAAAAAATAAGTTTATTTGAAGAATTTAAATAAAAGTTTATTTCCTGAAAATTTAGTTTGGGTTTCAAGATAAAAAATTGCATAAAAAGAATTACATTAATATGACATGCTTCAGAATGATTAAAAGAGTCGAAAAAAATCCAAACGAGACTCGAACCGGCGTTCCGAAAACGAACCGATATAAAAGCTATTTACGCAAACGTCGGCTTTTTTTTTCTCGGAAACGGTTGAGTATCTCAACTTGGGACTTGCACAGTGTATGGTCCTAATGGACTCTAACAATTGTGTGAGGTTTGAAGAAAATCGGTGCCCCTAACGTCTGGCGCTCCCCTTGTAAGATATAATTGCAAGAACGTGTGTAGAGTGTGCAGAGAGGACCGCGCCGACGAATGATAACTGGACTTTCTCCAGGCCGGGAGGAGATATTGGTGGGGAAAAGAAGCCAACAGGAATAAGATTGGCTATAAATGACGTGAGATAAAAAGAATTCGCACGACCTTGGCAAAAAGACCTTCAGATTGGGCCATAGATTCATGAAGGCACTGATTGGCTGTGCCGAGCAAACCGTCGGCCAAAAACGGGCGACCTTCCATAATAAAACGGTCGCTAATAAAAGAGCGAGGAGAGAGGCCTCGATCTCTTTTTTCTCAAGAGCAACTCTACCTCCTCTAGAAAGGTGGTAGTCAGAACAGGAGAAACGTAGAGAAAGACGTGGCGAACGCTCATCCTAAAACCGACCAAGCCTAGGTCGATAGTCAGAGCCAGAACGATTCGGGGAAATACGTGGCGAGGTATTCCTTTCCCAACGACCCTCTTATGAATAAAGCCGAGGGTGGAGGGATGCGTGGCAACGAGAAGCGAGCGTGAGGTCAGGCGGGAAACATGCGGCTGGGCGTACGACTTTGAAGTATGCATCGTTCGTATACAACGATTTTTTAAATTCTATTTTCATTGCCTGATTTTTATCTGTATCCAAAGGATTTTTTTTTAAATTGAGGCCGTAAATCTCTAATGAGAATACGTAAAAACGTTTGAGTTATTTACACGGCATAAATTAACCAAATAAACTGTGTGCAATTGAACGAAAATTAATTTTCGTTGCATCCCAACGATGCAAACTTCAACGTCATCAGGGTGCAGTCGATGCAATATTAGATAGCAGCGTCTACGTCTAGTTTTTAGGAATTACATTGTACAGCCGTGCTAGAAATTTAGTCATGTAAGTTAAAACTGTACGATTTGGTGCTGAACAAATTGTAGTATATTAAATGTCTGGAATACGTATTTATATAAGCGCTTGGTCGTGTCTCGTGACCCGAACCTCTTGGTTATCAGAGAATGAACAGCATCAGCTAGACGAACGGAGTTAAATAATGCAAAAGCGTCGCACATTTGGAATCGATACTTCTAGAAACTTCAATATAACTGGATTTTTCAAGATTTTGGTCGCATCGCGAAATATTGAAATTTGTATCGAATCGAACTTTTTGGCTGAGAATGTGTGCGTTGGCCCATATCCCTAAGGGGCGCGGTACACTGACGTGCTCACACTAAAATGTAATAAGACCGGAAAGCTCTCCGTTACGGTGAAAAAGTTGTGCCATGGAGAATATAGAGGGAAAAGGAATTTTCGTCTTTTTCTGACGCTCTCTGTGGTACCGACGACAGAAGTGACAGAGATTGAGGTATTCATAGATATATAAAGAATTGACTGCGTATGACGATGTCCTTTTGTCGATATAATATACAAAAAACAACATGCTCGACTAAGATTCTTTATCCTTGTCTTTTGGTATTGAGAATGCAACAAAATTCAGCACGTCTTGTATGGAGGTCAGCGTACAGGGGTCCAAATTTCGTAGGGGGACTGGAGAAAAAGCGTTTGCAAAAATGTAAAAAGTTTAAGTACAACATTTAACTAGTAGAGTTGTTCCAATAACAAACGTCCGACAGATACATCCAGACCACAAACTGAGAGTGACCATTACACTCCAATTCTCCTTTAAAAAGTAAATATTGAGGAGGAGCAATAAAAGGACTAATTGAGCCTAATTATTCATCAAAATAATCCCGAAAACGTCTTTTGTAACGCAATTCCTGTAATGCTGGAAACAGGATCATGGAAATCGTAAGTATTTTAAAACCGAAAGGAAGAATTCTCAGGTACAAGCAATCAACATTGTCATTGGCACTTTCTTATGATTATGAATCATTTCGCATTGTACATATGCCGATAATGAGAGGGACTAGAAAAGTATGACAAATTTACGATATATATACATGGTTTTGGGTTTCGTTAAGAACATATGCGAGAAACTTTTAATTCGTATTTAGTTTTTACACGTGACAAAATTAAATTGTATTTATATTCAATATTTCCGATTGCGCATACTCTTACAACAGCAGACGCATATACAGGGTGAGTTTTATAAGGTGACCATGTGTTTTTGAGGGTCTTGCGCGGTGATTTTGCGACTGAAAGAAATATGATTTTTAATGGTTTTTCAAGCACTCTTTGAAAATAAATATATCGTATTTTTGTCAAGATAGTATTTGCCAGAGAAAATAGCGTATACTGGAAAAAAATGAAAATTCCGTTTTGCGTGCAGGAGAATGAAGTTTTTGAAATTCCGGATCCGGAACACTCCCGATAAACTTTATTTCGTATTTCGATATTCCTGATATTACTGCCTCGAATTCGTCTCCGATTTTATCTTACTTCCGGTCAGATTGGCTCGAGAAGTCTGACGATGCTACAAGAACGACGGTAGGAGCATTGTTTACTTAACAAAGATAACATCCGTGCTCGGAATGGTTCTCGGAACCTCAATCGGATATTTCTGATATTACTGCCCCGAATTCGTCTCCGATTTTATATTACTTCCAGTCAGATGGCGTCGAGGAGTCGGACGAATTCGGGCAGTAATATTACGCATGTCCGATTGAGGCTCCGAGAACCATTCCGAGCATCGATTTGATCTTTGTTGAATAAACAATACTCCTACCGTCGTTCTCGGAGCATCGTCAGACTTCTCGACCCAATCTGACCGATTGAGTAGAGAATTTTAACCCTCAATTCGCGAACCTGGGTCGTTTTCGTCTTGCCAAAATCATTTTCTTCGCACATTGCTTAATATTTAATGAAAAAAATATATTAAATTAAGAAAGAAAAAAACCCTATTTTTCCTTGAGAAGTACAGCCTCAATATTGACCATGCATTTTTTCTGATTTTTTTCATTGACAATTGTTGGTTTGGTAGTGCAAAAACGAAAACGACCCAGATTCACGGGATTAAGGTGCCCCAAATCCTCCACGGATTGAGCGTTAAGGCGGTCCTCTAGTTTCTCGGGTCGAAAAAATCGATTTATTTTTTTTTCCATAAATCACATCTACAACATGTGTAGAAAATGTGTGCCGAAGGATTTTTCGATATTCGAAGTGGTTCACAAGTTACGGCCCTGGAACGGAGCAGGTATACGGAGCAGGTATACTTTCAAACGCGTTTTTCTCGAAACACCATTTTTCGAAACGGTGACCACGATATTTCAGAAACTACTGCACCGATCTTGTTGAAATTTATACAGCATCTTTAATATGTTATAAGCCAGCGATTGAACGAGGATTATCATGATTGCTTCGATAGTTTTTTTTTCTACGAGCGAAAAACTTAAGAAAAAATGAGTAAAAAATAGAATGTAATTTTCAAAAGTGTATAAAAAAGTCAATTTTTGTAATTTAGAATTCACTCTAGTTCAATCGCTAGTCTTAAATATGAAGATTAAAATGCCGTTTGGTTTTTTGATTTCAGATAAGCAGAACAGCCGCAATCTTGGTGACCGTCAAGCACCTCTTTTACTTGATGTCTTCCTGTCGGCCACTATAACTTTTATTCTATTATATATTTTGACTTTAAAAAATTTGCAAAGGTTATTTAAATGTTAATAAAGATTATGCAAAAACAATGAGATTGATTATTTCGATGCTTTGCCCGCAAAAAATTATTGAAAAAGCTGTAAAAAAACAGGCGAGGAACTAGAGAACCGCCTTAAGATAATCGATAGATTGCGAACTTTATTGAAAATAATGTCAATTTCGAAATTGTTCGAGGATTTCATGCTCCGCAAATAATATTTTCAATAATCTGCGATTCGCTAACAACTTTCGGAACAAATAATTCTAACTATACATTTTAAAGTAATTTGGCGTGAAATTATCATTTTTGCCAAATACTACGACTATTTTTGTTTTTTACTGTTTCATAAATTATCTCAAAATTCTGAAAGTACAGAATTTTAAGATATTTATTTTTATATTTAGAAATATGTGGTATATTTTTAGATTTAGAATTTCAGATTTAAAATTTCTGTAACTACAGAATATTAAGATAATTTATGAAACATTAAAAAACAAAAATACTCGTAGTATTTGGTCAAAAATAATCATTTGACGCCAAACTACTTTAAAATGTATTGCAAGAATGATTTATTCCGAAAGTTGTTAGCGAATCGCTAATGATTGAAAATAGTGTTTGCGGAGCGTGGAATCCTCGAAAATTTTCGAAATTTACAATATTTTTTAATAAAGTTCTCGGATAGGGACACATTCAGATCCCTTGGTTCGACCGCGTGTCAATGGAGTCTCAACCAACTTCCTGTGACAGCCGAACATTCGGAACTTGCAGCTCTGACGTCAGCAGGCTAGCACTTCCTATAGCGCGGTCGTGCCTGATTTAACTCATTTCTTCCACTGATTAAATTCGGATCTATCAACCTTAAATCGTATGTTTGATAACTTTTTTCTCCATGACGGGGGACACAAATAAAGTTTTTCGGGAGTGTTCCTGATTCGGAATTTTAAAAACTTCATTCTCCTACACGCGAAATGGAATTTTCATATTTTCCCAGAATACGCTATTTTCTCTGGCAAATACCATTCATGACAAAAATACGATATATTTTTCTTCAAAGAAGGCTTGAAAAACCATTAAAAATCATATTTTTTCAGTCGCAAAGTCACCGCGCAAGACCCTTAAAAACATATGGCCACCTCATAAAAGTCACTAGATAGCACTAGACAACAGGCAGTCTATTCTTTATCATCTATGATTGTGCTCATTACTTCCGTTGCGGAATTTGAGAATTTGTACTGAAAACCGATTCGTTTCCGGTGAAAATTGTTTTCTTTTTTAATGCGTGATTATTTTTTTTCTTCGTGTGTAATAAAATTCTTTTACTCATTTGTGAACGTCTTTCTAATTAAAAAAAAAAACAGGCTGTACTTTCAAATCATTCGATGCTTGCAAAAAGTAGAAGATTGTTTTCTTCCGACTGGATTGCATTTATAATTTGTTTGATCGACCTCCAACACACCCGTGTCAGTTTTTAAACAAGAGCGCTCGTCATAGGAGATCCTTTACGGAAGAGAATCGTATTTGTGAGCCGCTGTAGGCTCAGAAGTGGAGAAAAACATCTGGGGAGAGGAGGTCCTGTCAGGCATTCGAGTACATAGCATATGCTTTCCAGTCTTACTATTTTTCAGTGAACGTTCCGAAAATTGGTGGCAGTTTGAGGAATTCATTTTAAGAACACTATTTCTCCGATTATATGTATTTTCGGTAAGCCGACGGCATAATTAAGAGGAATATGTGTAAACTTCCTACCTAATTGGCCGGAGACGGAAAAAAGAAAATGTATATTAATATTGTTTTCTTAAAATTTCACAAATATACTTGTCAATGTATAAACTAATGATGTACCAAAAATAAAGTATAACGCATGAGTAGTTTTCCTAAAATAAATTCCCAGATCTTTTCCCCATTCTACGTGGCATTCCAAGAATGCCAACCCCTTTATCCAATTGCGATCTTCCAACCGATCTTTCCAAGGGTGCGTTAATTCTTCAACATCAAGCAAGTCAACACCAAGCAATTCTTCAACATCAAGCAAGCAGAATAGATAGACGCAGTGTCTAAGACTCGACGTTTTGCGCTCAAATCGGATGCTTTCAAGAACAATTGATTGCCATTCGTGTTTCCGACGGATCATTACCATTATCTGTGATAACGTTACGGGCCAAGTGCCAAATAACTCTTGACATTACAGTACTATCGTTTATGAATAAAGTGCCATTTCCGATTACTGTTTAACAAATGAAAACTATTTAAAACGAATATAAAATAGCTCCCCTTTTTGTGTAGACTTCGCGTATAAAAGCTTTTAATATGCCTATGCGAATAACTACGCGGTGTCAATTACGCCACAATGCGTCGATTCCGTGTCGGATCGGCCATATACACAAGGTAACTGGAAGTATCAACAGACATCCGCGATGCCGATAGATCGCAAAATTCTGGGAGGAAGAATCCTTATTCGTTTTACCATCATGTATGGCGTTTCGTTATACTATCATATACGGCGTTGATCGCATTAAGAAACCAGTGACAGCCAGCCAAGTACGCAGATAAACTCCCTGCTACGCCCGACATTAACATGCGGTACGCTTCGTCTCATCAGCGTTACGGATTGGCCACCGCTGATAAATTAACATCCACGCAACTGTGCGTCGTAACAAAAAAAGGGAAATGACCCTTCTCTTCAGAATTTCGCGATTTATCCATCTTTGGTCACAGACATTTGGAATCATGCTTTAAGGGGCCAGTCCACTTTGGAAATGTCAAAAAATCGATGTTTTTTTTACTGTTTTCGAAAGTACGTACATTCAGAAATATTGTGTCAAAATTTTATGAAAATCCGAGCTCTCTAAGTATTTTTTTTTTACCTGAACGTCAGGACCTCATTTCGTCTACCTGAGCGTATAACGCGCTCGGCCGATCATAGTATAAACTTCAAACGCGTTTTTCTCGAATCAACGTTTTCAAAATCTAGCTCCATCGTACCTCTAAAACTAATAAATCGATTCTCTTGAAATTTGAACCACATATTGTAAACATGATTTGCAACAAGATGACCCTCGATGGTTTTGACATTTTAATTTTCACTGTTTTTTTCGAAAAACTGCGAAAAAAACGCGTTTTTAAAAACTTTTTTCGTTTTTCATCTGCCATTTTTTTATTTTTCGATTAAACTTTATATCCGAGTGTCATTTTGTAGCTGGTGTCATACTGAATCTAATGGACTTTGATTTTTTTGTTTTAGACAAGCCGTTACCAAGTTGTGATGGAGCTACCTAGCCCACCTATTTTTAAGGCGTTACGTTAAACTATAGTTTTTGTACTTAAAAATGAATAAAAATGAATTAATTAAAAAAAAATGTATTTCAAGACTTTATTTATCAAGCCCAACAATTTTTATTTTCATATCTTTTATAAAATCCTAAAAAAAAAGTCGCGAAAATAGCCTTTTTTCGTGGCTCCAAAGTGGACTGGCCCCTTAAAAAGAAATCAACCGGTTTCTGATACCGCCAACACATATAACGTTCATGGTAAAAAAAATAGAAATAAAGTAAATGAAAAATCATATGGGTTTACCTTATCCTCCGTAGATCGAAAGTCAGTATTTAATTGTGCAAAGGAAAAAATATCACCAGGGTGCTTTGGATGGTCGGGAACGAGGCGCGATTCGATTGGATTTGGTGAAATGCGAATTCTACTCGTGTCGAAAGGATCGTCCGATTGACCAATCAAATTCCTTGCACTTGTACTGTTCTTCGTATTGCTCGAATTCGTAAGATCCATGAGGACGTTATAACGCCCAAATGGATTATTTACAACGGAAGGGTTATCGGACACGATTGATTTATACTCAAGGCTATTATTTTCTCTTTCCGCGGTCTCTTGGGCTTGCATCGAATCGAGCATATTGTTGATAAAGGGATTGGTTGAGTGCGTGAACCCGGTAATCCCGTAGAATTTATGCTCCCGTTTATTATCGGTAGACGACGTGTTGCCGGCCGTTGGCAATGAGTTACCAACCGTCGCCAACGAGTTACCAAGTGTCGATAAATAGGACGAAATAGCGAAAGATGACTCCGCCGTGTTTATTTCGGTCGGAATATCACCGCTAGCGGGCTTAGAGATTTGTGTATCGGGAATCGGTCGCGCACGATCATGATTGGTCTTTGACGAACGGGATAACAATGCAGGGCTTTGGAAAACTGGACAATCGATTGTAGTAACGGTACAAGGCGGGGGGCCGTGCCGCAAGCGCCCACTCCATGCAGGTCTCAAGCTGTCTAAACTGCGAACTGGTTTCAACTGAAAGATTAGGCACAAAAAACGCACGGTCTAGAGCTTCCCAGAATTAAACAACAACAAAACTCAATCGCAACATACATTCGAATCCACAACAATCGCCATTGGGAAAACGAATAATGGATAGGGCCCGTGGCGGCCGGTTCGATTCACGGCCGTATATGCGCGCGGTCCTACATACAAGACTTGAAACGGCGGGAGTGTGGGGCGACTCGTCTGGTGGGACAAAAATGTCATCTCGTTTTACGTTCACCTCTATCTCATATATATATATATATATATATATATATATATATATATATATATATATATATATATATATATATATATATAGTTATAGCAATAAATTACGAACACACAACGAAAACCGGAAATAAGACTATGGAAATTCTCCGTTAGACGAACAACTGAATTATTCACCACAAAGATTATGCATCAGAATCAAAGAATCATTTCGTTTTTGTCCTCAAGGCCATGTGTCATGCCGACCGAGCGGCCACGAGTGCGAGAGAGATAGCTGAATTGGAGATTCCAAGTATTCCCCGAGGCGGCTGATATTTCAGGAAAAAAAGGACCACTTTCCGCTCTGGTGAACGACGAACAACGTCTGTCTCTTCGTTTGCCCGAAATGTGATCCGTCTACGAGAAAACTTGACATTGTGACCCACGGCTTTCAGACCATGTAGCACACGCTGCAAAATTTCGACGCGGTCGCGACAGTATTGCAGAAGTCATAGTTTTTTTTTTTTACTATGAGCCACTACGTACTACCGCCAGATGTTGCAGCAACCACCTGCTTTGTAGAGTTTTTTTTATCACAGATAATAAACTTTGAGAAGTGTAGTTTTATGGCCTCTGCACACGGCGTATTTTCTACGCGCAGACAACGCGATACAAACGCGAAACATATTTCATCCACGCGATTTTTGGACTGAAAAACCGTGAAAAAAGACCGTGGAAAAAACAGAAAGAAAGACGTGAAAAGCCGTGTGCAGAGGCCGTTAAACGTGATACTTTATTACTTCTCATTCGGAGATTGTTTTTTCTTACACAGAACTTAGCTCGAATATTAACCGCCAACGCGCGTTCTCGAAGTTTATTTTCTGTGGTGCAAATCCCCACAATTGGAGACTCCTACTGTGATAGCATTGAAAGTTGGATGCAAATTCAAATTATCACTTCGTTTAGGGGGGAGCGTTGTGGGGGTCACACTTCCACACTGCTTCCAACCGCTCTCAATACTTATAGGTTGGCGAGATTGAGATAGGAATAAGGGGGCGTACACAAATTACGTAACGCAAAATTTCCCAATTTTCGACCCCCCCCCCCCCTCCTACCCCCCACGTAACGGGACCGTAACGCTTGGCCAGAGCCCCCCCCCCCTGTTCCGTTACGTAACGGATGCTTTGTCGCCAATAATTGCGATTTTTTTCATAGACATAACTAATTATGAAAGGATCGGGTTCATACTTATTTTATGAAGTATATATTCATCTAGTTTTATACCAATTTTTATGACAAAATCTTGAAAATTAACCGAGATATATGCCTTGATTTGACGACGAAAAAAAAAATTCTCTTCCATGTCCCATCGATATATGTCAACAATTTATCGATATCTATACAAACGTAGCTATCGTTATGCGTAGCCGTTTTTTTATTTTGGTATTTTTTTACAAAATGCCGACAGCTTGGACATTTTTTTCTATTTTCAAGGCCCATTTTCTGTATTCGAGCAGTCTTTAAACATAGTAATTACCAAATGTCAAAAACGCGGATACGTACAACCTTGGTGACTGCGATTACAAAAATGTTTTCAAAAAATTTAAAAATCGGTTGATAAGTTTTTAAGTATTCGCTTGGACAAGGTTGAAAAAACTAGTTTCGAGAAAAACGCGTTCAAAGTTTTTGTTCAGCGTTTCTTGATATTAAGTTATGTTTTTTCTAGAATATTGATACTCACATTGAAGTATCAAGTCGCGGGCGATATGACGGTTCTTTATCTTCATGATAGTTCACAAAATAATAAGAGTCTGTACTTTATCTATTGTAAATCACGCCACACCTGTAAGGACTGAGGCCACTAAACAGTCGCGCTACCTGTTCTCACTAAAGTGACTATAGCTCCGTCAATTTTCGGACTTGTGAATAAAAATGTTGCCAACATATTTTTCATTACATGTACTTTCAAGAATTATAAATAAATAAAAAACGTCCTTCAAATTTTGCTTGGGGTATGTGGTAAAGCTACTATGCAAGTTCGTGCACGGTGACTTTCCCCCTTAACTGACAATGCGTATAGAAAACTGTGAGCTGTCCACGGTAAAATTGCACGCGAGGTTTAAATTAAAGACATGCAGAAATTTTGCTTTTTTTGGCAGTTTTAAAATCGTGACGTAACGCAAACCTTGACCCCCCCCCCCCCCCCCGCCAACGTACTCAGACTGTAACGGTTCGCCGAACCCCCCCAATTGCGGTACGTAATTTATATACGGCCCCTAACTTCCACGTCTTTGTCTGGTAGACACTCCGGTTCCATGGTTCCACGGGTCTGGTTCCATGGTCTTTCCGTTTTGGTCTGAAAACCCGTGATGGCGGTTAAGACTCGAGTTAAGTTCTGTACAAGAAAAAAACGATCTCCGAACGAGAAGTAATAACGTTTTACGTTCAAAACTACACGCCTCAAAGTTCATTATATGCGGAGCCAATCCTCAAAGCTACTTACACTGTAGCAAAGAGTCGAAACCCAATAAGCAAGGGTTGCTGCAAGTCCATGTGTGTATGGGCGCATGTGTGTGTGCGTATGCACGTTCACCTTGCCGGATCACCGCCAGTGGAAAACTAATGCATTCGATTTTCAGGATTGCCGATAATATTTTGAGCTTCGTTCGTACAATTTTTCTAGTTTCATGTTTCAACAAAACTCTAAATTTCACTCATTTTTTCATGAAATCAGTTGAATTAACGCACAAAATGTGTTTTTTTTTTCACTGTCAAGAGCCTACCGGTCTTAAAACGTGCATGCAATCGGTGCATCAGTTAGTAATTCACAAATTATATTGAAGCTTGCATCGTTGGAACGCAACGAAAGTTTCGCAGCCCATTTTTTTCGGGCACGAATAGCTCTTCAACACCACTCAAACTTTTGTCACGATCCTAATTGGAGATCTTCAGACTAAATATGTGAGAAAAGGTTTTGGCTAATAATAAAAATGAGGTAATAAAGAAATGGAAAAGAATTTTCGTTGCATTCCAACGATGCAAACTTCAACGTCGTAATTCGCAATTCATCCTATAGTAACTGAAATTTCCGAGTTTGGTTTCAAAATTTTGCAAAATGTCGACCGTTCGGCTATTTCTACAACAATATCGCGTGGACCTGATAAATCTCATCAAAATTCATTGCATCATTGGCTCGAAATTGCAGCGTGAAATTTCGAAGTGGTCAGAGCATGTGATACATAGCCTCAAACATCGAGAACATTCGCGATTTTTATTCAATCGAAGTATCAAATGCAGAAAATTATCAAGATAAGTGGGCAAGTGATTTTTAAGGTTTACTTTGCATCGCGTACTTCCAGTCCAATTATTCTGTTTAATCAAATGTCATTAGTATTGGCGATGACATTCATTCATGATGTTAGGAACTATTACAGACATGCTTCTGGGCAAATAATTTTTCTTTTCCAAGCTTGTATTCCAACAACACGTTTTTCAGGTGTGATTATTTTTTTCCTGTTTCTTTAAATAATATTGAACCGTAACTTTTCAGGTAAGTACGGTAAATATTGCTCCCGATTGCGACGACTTCATGAACGACGAAACTGCACCAGTACAAATGCCGCCTTCCCCCGCCTCCCGCGCTCTTGATATTTGACTTCGTTTTGAGACCTGTATGTAAGACCGTGGTATAGTACCCACTCAAAACTCGAATACTGATATCACGACGCCACCATCCGAAATTCGCTTTACCCGTGATCCGTTGAAACAACGAAAATAGAGTCTCATAGAAGTGGGTACGGCCTGCAGGGTATGTGAAGCCAGAAAAGTTGAGGTGCACGAACGAGTAATAGGAGAATATCGATGCGTCGAATACCCCAAATTTTCGCCTGATACTTCGGACTACACATATTATCCCTGTTGCACTCAAAGAAAATGATAGTATATTTTTTCTCGCGTCTGCTCGACAAAGAACGTGCAATAGGGTAGGGCTGGATTGGGGGGGGGGGGGGGGGGCAAAAGGGCTGAAGCCCCGGGGCCTCCACAAGAAGGAACTTCATAATTCAAGAAAATCAGTCCAAAAATCTGATAAAGGAAAGAAAGTCGTCGCACTTTCATGAAGCACTTTTTATAAATAACATTTCAAAGCGTATTTCTGTAAAGTGTAATGAAAAACACCAAACACGATGAATTCTCTATAAAATAATGCATTCGACGTATTATAATTGTTGAAATGTCATGTGGATTGAGCCAACCAGACGTTTCTTAAAATTTGACGATGTATCCTGAATAAGGAAATATTCGTTTACTCATATTGTTTTCGACAACTGCTAAAAAACGCCAATAAAAGTTTTAGACTTAGCGTTATACGCTTCCACCAGGCAGCTGTTTATCTAGAACAGATTTTATCTGGAACAGTTTACTTTAAGATTGTATAAATGAAAAGAGAAAAAACGTTTAGATTGGTAAGTCCAACTCATCTGTAGTGAATAGTATATAATTACACTATATTCAACTGTAAAGTATATAATTGCACACTAAAAAAAATAATTTGAATACATGAAAAAAATGGAAGAACATAACTAGAAGCGAATTTAGCTGATGTTAAGAAACACCTCCTTCCTTAATTTCAATCAACGTATGTTGTTTGATAGGATCTTGTTTTGTCGCAATAAACTATTAAAGCGCGTAAAAACAAAAATTTCATCTTGTTTGAAAAATAATAAGCGGGCTCTCATTTTGTTGCCCCAGGGACTGCATACCTTTAAATTTGGCCCTGCGATAGAAGTTTATGAGAAATGGTGAGATGAGGTGGGAGCCGGTACATATTTTCGCCATGTCGGGCGGTTTTCGTAACGCAAATTGTTCGATGTTTTTGTCTTTTAATTTTGAATCGTCATTGTCGTGACCAAATGAATATACTCAACAATCTAAGAAATATTTATGTTTAAGGATCGTATTGTTTCAATTTTTACTTGGTCTACGCGAACGGAAAGAAGAGGAGAGGCCGAGATATAGGGGAAGGTTGGAAACAGCACGAATCCCGTCGACAGAATTCGACGGTAGCGCCATCCGGCGGTTATACGCGCCGTGAAAAGGTTTGCTTCACACTACCTGTACGCGTACACTTCTCGAGAACTCCATATTCATCGGCTGTAATAGCAATATCGTGCTGTGCTCGACATCTCGACAAATCAAAGCCGTTCACACGCGCTCTTGCATAGCGTAGCATAACGTGGCGCAAATGTTTCGACCAATCGCGTAATATCGTATTCTACGTCATGCTATTCTATGCAAAAGCGCGTGTAATTGTTTTAGTGTTGCAATTTCTGACGGATGTGCGCAAATGAAATGTTGCAATCAAGCTTCGTTTCGCAGTTGCAATCTTAAGTCGTGACGGTGAATGTTAATTAGTGATCATTGTTCAAATTTGCGGGTTTTATTTAATTTAAAGAAAAAAAAAATCATGAAAACTACGAGCTCTAAAAATAAGGGATAAATAAATTACTCTGGCGAACCGTTGGACAAATATACCTCAACATATTATTTTAGCGATAATAATTATATATGAATCAAAAGTTATCACAAGTTCAACATATGATTTAGACACATTAATTGTTCGAAGCAATTATTTAAACAATAAAATTGTTATAATGACTTATCATTTTGCAGCAATTATTATGGTGGGGATATTGTACTTGAGATTCTAAATAACGGCAATAATGCCCTAAAATTATTCATAAACTTATGAAGAAAAAAAATCATCCAACGAAACGTGAGAATTTTTTTTTTGAAAATGCATATATCCATCAACGATTTATGCATTTTGTGCTGAAACGTTTCTGCCTCATATTTGGTGAAAGCCATATGCAAATTGTTAAATAAAGTAAAAAAATGCAAGTCAATGAAACTTAAAAAAAGGCGAATAAATTCCTTCAAAATTCATATGTATTCACAAAAACCAAGCAGTTTCTTTCGTACGAATGAAAAACATTACATTATTTTAATACGAATATACGTAACAAAGCGTTCCTGATCCGTTTGAGTGATATTTTCGGCGGTGACGTGATGAGGCTTGAATGAAATTCGTGAATAAAGGCTAATCCGTGACACACTACTCGAATGGCAACATTGAAAAGCGATTAAAAAAAAGGAGTGAATTTATTTATCGATTTGTGGAGAGTTTTTTTTTCTTTTTTCCTTATCTCGCGCGACACTGGGCAACGTACATACTCACAGTTCTATCGACCGGTGGATTGTTGGGATAAATAACGTTCTGCAGTTCGTGCATGAGGTCGATGTTGAGTCTCTCCGGCGACGAGTCCGTTTCCTCCGGTGAATTGGGACTCAGAGGCGAGTATTGTTTTCTACTAGAGATATAAAATTAATTTATCATTATTTTGAATCGGTATAATCCAACGCATACAATTCAACAGGTACTAGCATTTTTATGTTTAAGTCCTTCGGAATCAGCATATACCAGATAGCACTTGAATTATATTCTGAATTTTCGGACCGATTATTTGAATAATTGTAGCCTTTGTACGATTTATGGCACTGAAGTGCCATTCAAGCGCTCCGGAATATTCTGAAGATGCACTAAGTGTTTCGCGACGTCGCAACGCTAATGCCAAAAACCACCATGTGGAAGAATATTCAATATAGGCAGCGACGTTACTTTTCCATATTATCCAATAAATCAACGTTCTTGCAAACAATTATCAGTTTTCCAATATTCAAAATTATAGGCAAGTGCCTTCCAGCCACGTTTAAAAAATGCAACAAATATTATATTAAACAAAAGACGGCTTTTGTTTGCAGTGAACAAGTATAGCATATATGGCGACTGACGTAATGCCACTCGCATTTTAACGTCGTATTTTCATGACACAACCAGTTATACACATTTCTCGATAGACGATTACATTTGAAATATAACGAAATTTTTTGTTGTTCTTGTTGTGTCGATACCATCGTTGATAGGCCATAAAAATCATTTTTTAGGATTTCGTTGTCAGACTAAGAACCCTTAAAAGTTCGTCATTTCCGTCAGTCCGACGGTCGGAGCCTCGGCATTTCTACAGTTATATACCTAGATCCATGGAATTTCGCGAGTAGATCCTTCAAATGGGGATCTCATGTAATATATAAAAAAATCTTGGAATAACGTTTTTTTAAAGGCTTTTCCCCTATACAGTCAAGTCTCATCTGTTTTGCGGCTAGCTATTTTGTACCGCTGGAGATTTTGCTAAACGACGACCAGTTACTTGTCCGATGGGTCTTAAAGCCGCTTTACACATGGCTAAATTGAGTGCACTAAATAAAAACACAAGTGGTAGGGAATTTAGAGCTTGCTCTTTACACTTGGTCTAATTAGTTTGCTAACTCAGTATAGACGCGAACTTCGAGCGTATTGTAGAACCAACACAACTATGATTGTCTAATTAGTTTTCTAACTCGGTATAGACGCGAACTTCGAGCATATTGAACCATGACGACTCTGATTGTCTAATTAGTTTGTCTAACAGTCTAAGTATCTTTACACTTGTATAAATGCAGTGTTTTTCATTTAGTGCACTGCATTTCGCCATGTGTAAAGCGGCTTGTATTATAGATTTTATTTAAACACCGCTGCATTGAATGATTGCAGAAATAATGATTAAGGTACCCGATATTATAGGTGATCCACACGCTCTGGGCAGGTATTTTCCATCATATACATGTTATATCCGTATCTTATTTTCTATTTTTTTCAAACTTCAATATATGTTATATCAATTTATTCTCCTCCTTCATTCGAAATGAACTCATATCAACTTTAGATTGCGAAACCATACATTCTTGTGAATATACGAAATTCTCATTACGAAACCAAAGTTCCTTCTTGCAATCTTAACTTCACTTCCGCCACAGTGCTGAGGCTTACTATTTGCGATGTGAAAGATTTTTACCGGTGAGAACAGGGATCAGGCCTCAGCCGCTCAATCAGTTAAGGCCTTATATACGCGATTTTCAAAGGTACTTTTCTAAGGAATTGACAACATTTTTTTACAAATAATTTATGCACACGTTTAAATATATTTAAAAAAAAACAGAAATATTAACAAATGGCGGAGATATAACATATTTCCACGATTCACTTTTTTGAACCTTGTGAAAATTCTAACTCTTGAACTAAGGTTTAGATCGCTTTTAAATGTTTACAGCATATTCTTAGTATCATCACCTATCGTGTAAACCACAGAAACAAAAATTTCAATGACACAAAAGAATTCAAAAAATAACATTCCGACAGAAAATTGAGTAAATAATGTTAAGTTTCGAATTTTTATTATAATCATTAAAAAAAATAATATTGTTGGTTCACACTGAAGATACATTCATTATGCAATTATAAATATATTCATTTTTTTTTCAGACACCCATATCGATGCCGAGAACTTTCACCATCACCGCGCGCGCAAAAAAATCCATTGCTTTATTATGTTATATCTCCGCCATTTGTTAATATTTCTGATTTTTACATATACTTAACCATGTGCATAAATGATATGTAAAAAAATGTTGTCAATATATGCGCCATTTTTTTTAAACCGCGTCTAGAAAAGTACCTTCGAAAATCGGCGACATCGCGTACATAAGGCCTTAAGTAACAATTAATACTGCTTATTTGTACAAACGTCAAGAAAGAACCCACCATGAAGTCACAACCAAATTAAGGAGTCTCTCGCGAATCTTAAGAATAAGTTGACACTCTGTACTCTAATTGTAAGTTTTTTTCCGTGCCCTCGCAAGTTAGTTCCGAGTACGCGTGTTCGGTTCTTCGCGACGAAGCATCACCACCCGAGGGTTAAGTGAGGCACCGAATGGCAGCGTCTCATAACTCTTCCCAGGCCGATAAGAACTCATTAGTAGTGTGTAGAAATAATGATTCATTCAATTCAACTCTCAACCAACAAAAATCCAACGTGTGTGCCATACTGTTTTCGAGGAGACTCGAAAGGCTGGCATCAGCATATCAAATTACAAGTTCATCAAACCGTAAGTGCAATTAAGTAAGTATTTGATGGAATCGTATTCAACCTGATTAAAACATTAACATTAACCGCACGGAACCAGGTGAAACGATCGGTTTCAAGCGGGAAAAGGCGGATCTGAAGTCGCCGGTACGGTTAATGTTAATCGAATGAATTCACGTAAAGAAGCTGCAACAACAATCAATTGTATCAAAATTGTAACCTCGTAAGGGTTATCGTAAAATCGTAAGGGGTGATTACCTGGTATCGGAAACGTTGATGTTTCGAATTCGAAGATCTTTGCGATAGCTCGTGGTTGCGGTAAAGCCGCTCGGGGACTTTGAAGGGGATCCGAAAATTGTTGTTCTCCTATCGAGGGTTGGCGAATTCGGAGCCGAGCGCGGTTGCTGAAACCGAGTGCTGTTTTCGTTCCCCCGCGAGCGTCCTGAAGTCACAAAAAAACCTATTAACCTTTCTTTTAGTGAAAAACAAGCGTACAAAAAAACATCATGAATAACGCATTCTTCACCTTTCAATTTTAAACCTTTGTAAGCAGTCTTCATGTCCTTTCCCTTGTCCTTGACCTGAAAAAGTCAAGATCTACTGTAAACCATCGAAAAAAAATATTCACGAACTACTGATTATGTCAAATTTTTTAACGAGGAAAGAAAACACTCCAGATATAGCCCGAAGTAACGAGAGCATTTTATGAAATCACAATTTGTAAAGAAGGTGCGATGAAAAATCATATGTTCTGGACGTGAGAAACAATCGGTCTAATTTTTTTGAGTTCATATCAGATACAAAAAACATCAACTGAAAAAGTAGCGATGTTATAAGGGTCGTAACATCGTATGGACCGCATGCCTTTATGTCGTCGAAAACAATGAATACAATAAAACAAAACGATGATTCGGTCAGTTTCACTGACAAGGAAACGTCCCGAGATATCCCCCTTCGATTTTGATGAAATTTGGCATGTTATTAGAGTGAGTCAAAATAGGTCATACGTATTTTCTTATATTTACACCACTTAATTTTTAAAGAGTGCACCTTCGAAAATGGGGGGCAAACTTTAGTTTGCTGGAATTCCGATGGTGCCACCACCGAGCCCGACAGTCAACATGCTTTTTTTTAACCGCGAATATTGTTCGGAACGTAGAATTGACAAATACGAACTAAGAAAAAACATTCCAGTTTTTGAGTGATCTATCTCTTAAAGATGCGAATTTAAAAAATTAAAGAAACAAAATAAGATAACGTTTCTTCACAGAGTGTCGTTGACGAATTTACTTACCGATTTGACGGCATACTTGACCGCCGGATTCGCCTGTCAAGGAACATTGTAATTAATATGGTGAGAGAAACAACAACACGGAAAACATTGTCGTACATGCAGGTCTTGAAACGAACGTTGTGGGGGATGATTACGCCGGTGGCTCAGAAACGTTGTTTCGACTTATGCCCATGAGAGCCATGTACTGTTGGAGAGTAACAGTATGCGCATGTGCGTTACACCTCAGTCTTATATACATGATTTGCTATGTATTGCTGTCCTATATATTTTGAGACACCGAATTAACTCAAGAACAGCGAAGCAAGTTTACTTGGTGGACGTTTTGAGGTGATTTCACATCAACTTAAAAAAATGAAGCACGCAGTTGTAGGGGTCCATTAGGACCGTACACTGTGCAAGCAGTAAGTTGCGATACTTATCCGTGTTCGAAAAAACGAAGCGAGAAGTTTGCTTAAACAGCTTCTATACCGGTTTGTTTTAGCTGTTAGCACGAGAAAACTGATGCACTAGATTTTCAGGAATGTCGATAATATTTTGAGATTCGTTGGTAAAATGTCGTTACTTTTGTGACAAAACGTTAAATTTAAATTCCTCCGCCATTTTTCCACAAAATCAGTGGAAATGACGCTTGAAAAGTATTTTTTCACTTTCCAACTAACGGTCTTAAAATATGCCTGAATTCGGCGCTTCAGTTAGTAATTCACAATTCGTTCTATGGTAATTACAATCTGTACATCTTTTCTCCAAATTTGACTGAGTACCGGCCGTTGGGCTCTTTCTGCAACAATATCGCGTGTACGGAATAAATTTAATCGCAATTGATTGTATCGTTTGGTCGTAGTTGTCCTGGTTTAGAGCTTTGAAAAAATCGTTTTTTTCGTTGCTTCGATTGATAGGCAAACTATTGGAGAAAAAGTATCCATAGTTAGAATACGACTCGAAGTATTTCGTAAGATACGTTGTAATTATAATAATTAGAAAAGATAAAAAGGGACGGTATGACGATATTTTGGATTGAACTGTTGCAAGGTGTATTCACGGGTGTTCTATGTTCTTGTATTTTTTTATACTGGCGGGCGGAATGCGTAAAAAACCTAATTGCCCTATCAACACGATCAACCTTTTTTTAAGTATTGAGAACCATCATTAATTAATATAAATTATGGTCAGAGGATCAGGAGTAAAAAAAATAGTCCCTTTATACCATTATCATTGATGGCTTGGAAAAAAAGTTTTATCTCAAAATCTCTCTTTTGTAGCCGCCTAAATCCGAAGACTGCCGTAATGTTTCCTCCAACAGTAGCGACCAATAGCGGCGATTTCATGTACTAACTGCGGGACATTTCCATAGCCGGGAAAGGGATTCGGACGAGGCTTCTACCTATTATAGTACTCCATTAGAAATGTGTTCCAACGAAGCCATACGATGAAACGCTCAGCCGTTTACGAGAAAAATTACAGTAAAAAATTCGACTCCGTTCATGTACCATTTCAGTTACTCGCTTCGCACTAAGGCGGCATGACCGAGTGGTTAGCGGTTACGGCTAGCGCACGAAGGCTCGGCCGAAGTATATTTTTTTCTTTAAATATAATATAGAGATAAGTGGATTTTTATCGAAAAATCATAGTGTATATTAAAAGAATAAGTTTTTGGAAATAAAAAAAACCATGTTTCTCATTAAAATCATATTCTTCATTATTGTCATCGTTATTCACAACTATACGGTAAAATGTTGTGCGTAAAATGTTAACTTTACTTCCTGATCAAATTGATACTTCGCTTACCAAGTTTTTATACCGGCTTCAGCCTGTCTACCCCAAATATGCTACCGTCTTCTGACCGGTTACTAATGTGAACCGTCAGTTGAACATCTGCCTTTACTGCAGGTGGTAGTCGTTGCGAATTATTGCAAATTCAAGTTATTACGTATTATTACTATTATTATTGCGGCTGTCGAAACATTGTTTTCTTGTTTACAACGGCACAAAAGTAGAGTGAATGAAAAATGGACGAGAAACCAGGACCAACTAGACTGTTCGAAGTTATTAGTGCTATAAACTGTCACACTTTGTTAAACGAAGGTAGAGAAAGATCATCTCGAGAAGATGCATTGAAAATCCGCTCACTTGTTCACCATCAATTAAGCGCACTGAGCTGTAAAAAATGATAAAATATGCTTGATGTGCATCAAAACTGATCGAATACAGACTAATTTTTGCAAACGTCAATGAAAGCTGATTCCCTTTGACGCTTTGGAAGCAAAATTGTAGGTGCAAAGAAGTTGCCTTACAAAAAGTGTGCCTGGCGTGGGGCACGCGAGTGGTTTAAATGCTTTTAAGATGAATATCATCAAAATATCTGCCAAAAACTCCACAGAACGATACTCACGATGAATCTGACTATTAATATTAGCAATATTGTGAGGATTAATGATAATGACATTGATAACAAAGAATATGATATTTATGAGGAATATGGTTGTTTTCTTTCTACTTCCAATTTTTTAAAAACCTACTTTTTCAATATAAACGTCGATTTGTCGATTAAAAAAAACAACCTACCTCTAGTTAAAATTTAAAGAAAAAGAATATATAGTCGAAGCTCGATATAACGAAGATTTGTCCATTCCGGTCCGATTGACACCCGAAACCTTGATACAACAACATAATAATATATATTGTGCTCTAGTTGCATATCACTTGTAAAAATTAATTAGTAGTAATTTAAACCTTTCTTTCATTTAAAAAAATCCCTATATTTATAGTACTAATATATTTTTTTAACAGGACATTTTAAAGAACATGATCTCGATATGGCGGCGTACACAAATTACGTAACGCCAAATTCCCCAATTTGGACTCCCGCCCCCGCGTACCAGGACTGTAACGCCTGGCCGGACCCCCCACCCCCTCTATTCCGCTACGTAACAGGTGCTTTGCCGTCAATAATTGCGTTTTTCTTCATAGACATAACTAGTTATGAAAGGATCGGGTTTATACTCATTTTATGAAGTATATAATCATTTACTTTTATACTAATTTTTATGAAAAAATCTTTAAAATTAACCAAGATGTATGCCTTGATTTGACGACGGAAAAAAAATCTCTTCATTGTCCCATCGATATCTTTATGAAAGGCTCCCCACCCCGCAAATGGCGTTACGTCATTTGCGTACGCCCCCTATAACGAAAACCCGATGTCACAAACTTCCCTAGCGATTCGTTATATCGAGGTTCAACTGTACATATATTTCGGTCGGGACTTGAACACGGAACGCCCGCGCGCCAGCCATAAGCGCTAACCACTCGGTCGCTCCGCCTTAGTACGAAACGAGCAACTAAAATGGTACATGAGATGGGTCAAATTTTTTGCTGTATTTTTTCGCGTAAACGGCTGAGCGTTCCATCGTATGGCTCTGCTATAACACATTTCTAGTGGAGTAGTATAATAGGTAAAAGTCACTCATATGAAGTTGACACCCGACTTTACAAATTGTATTTTTTTTTCTTGTATTCGTTTTTGCTCGGTTTGTACCAGATTGTGCCACCGTTAATTTCGTTTGTACCTTAAGAGAGGGTATGGGGTTATGGAAAAATGGGCCGCAACCCAGTGAGAACTAAATCATTTAGATCAACGCTATAGCAAAGAGAATCGTTTGTACTTGTTTGGACTGTTGAAAGTTTTTTTTTTAAATTGTAATCGGCGCGTAATTGACGGTAGCATTGTTAATTTAGTATGCACCTTAAAGGAGACGAAAATAGAGGATGTAAATGAGGGGGGGGGGGGGGGGGAAATCGGCCACGAACGGGTACAAACGATATACAGGTCGGTACGAAGGGTACAAACGATTACTCGCCAGTACAAACGATATACTCGTCAGTACGAACGGGTATAAACGATTAATCGCCGGTACAAACGGTATATTCGTTTGTACCGCTGAGTATACCGTTTTTACCATCGAGCAATCGTATGTACCCGTTCGTATCGACAAGTATATCGTTTGTACCACCGACCAATCGTTTGTACCCGTTCGTACTAACGAGTAAATCGTTTGTACCGGCGATTAATCGTTTGTACCCGTTTGTACTGACGAGTGTATCGTTTGTACACCCGAGCAATCATTTGTACCCGTACGTACCAGCGAGTAACTCGTTTGTACCGGCGATTAATCGTTTGTGCCTGTTCGCACTGACGAGTACATCATTTGTACCGGCGAGTAATCGTTTGTACCCTTTCGTACTGACAAGTATATCGTTTGTACCAGCGATTAATCTTTCGTACGCATTCGTATCAACGAGTATATCGTTTGTAGGATAAAACAAATTTTTTTAAACAATTTTTTTTCTCTTTGTAAACAAAATTGCTAAAAAAGTCGGAAAAAAAACTTTAAACGGTGCAAACGAGTACAAACGAATCTCTTCGTAATCGCGTTGATCAAGATGATTTAGCTCTTAATAGGTTGCGGCCCATTTTTCCATAGCCCCATACTTTTCTCCCCCTTAAGGTACAAAGGAAATTATCGGTGGTACAATCGGGTACAAACCCAGTACAAACCAATGCAGGAAAAGAAAATTACATTTTGTAAAGTCGATTGCCAACTTCGCATAGGTGTGAAAGCCCCTCGTCCAAATTCGTTTCCTGGCTGTTGCGATGTCTCTTGTAAGAAATAGAAAGAGCAGAGGTACGGTCGTTCTTGGAATTTAACTTCGTTTTTAGACCTATATGTTTCCGAAACTACTCGATCGTCGGACTTTTTTACCTTGTCCTTGACGCTGCGAAAGAAGGCGGAACCCTCTTTCCGCATTGCGTATGTCCATTCTCGATACTGCTGCATGAATTTGCTTCCTGATTTGTCCGAGTAATTGCAAGCTTCCATTTCGAATTCGTCGGAAAACCCGAGTCCGGAATTGAGCATATGTAGACGTTCTTCGATAAACTATAAATTAGAAGAAAAAAAGTAATTTACTGCCTGTCAGATTGCGTCTTAAAGTACTAAATATTAAGAACAATAATAATGATTTTCATGAATAATGTTCTATTACATTAATAACGCGAGGGGTGCTCAAGGAGTTTCGAGACCATTCCTTGGCTACGAGCCTTGTCATAAATTAAAACTGTTAATCGCACCTCAATTGCATTTAATTTGTTTGCATTAAATCAATTTGTCTGGGCAAAGACGGCAAAAAGCGTTTCCTTTTAGTAAAGTGAATAAAAGTAAGTAAAACTTCCTTAAAAAATATATATTTGTTTATTTGGAATTGTGTTATAGGACGAGAAAAATGAAGGTATACAAATGCTTGTATTAAAATATAACAAACATATAGTATTACTGCACCCCTTTATAGTATAATAAATAAAAATGTTGTTTTTAGATCGAAATAAGCGTAATTTTATAGACCGGCTTCCAGAGTATAACCAAAGAACATATATTACATGGAAGCACAGGCCTCATGGGACCGCTACCGCGATTTCTTAGGGTAATCGGTTAATTATCACCCCAGCCACCTAAAGCGCTGCCTGTATCAATGTGCATGAACACATCCAAAGAATATATTTTTTGATCGTGTGTGGCACACTGATACGTCGCCGCGCAGTCTACCAGCGGAATATATACATTTTCTGTGCCAAATATTAACACAGGACCTGTGCTTCGATGTAATAGACGTTCTTTGGTATAACTCACAATATTAATTTCCAACCTCAAACTCAATCTAGGGGAAAACTGTTGGTATCTGTTGAATACCTCAGAGACGAAGAAAAGTTCAAAACAAAGCATGGCCTAAGTTTACTTATCCGAGGTCGTGTCATAAGGCAAACTACTATTCCTTTAACGCCTTACAAAAGTTCTTTAAAGGTACAGCGCTAGCTATCCATTTGTTGCATTGTTCGAACTTCCAATTCGCCGTAGGGAATCGATAAAGTGTGCATTTACTATTCCTTCCGGTATTTTTGCAATTATTTACACAGCAACTGTCGTGGCCAATTTGCAATGAAACTATATTTTCAATTTGATCGCAGAAATCTCGTACTACACTCATAAATATATGACATATGAATAGCCGAGTTTACTGTAATTTTCGTCCTCTGCCGGCGCTGCATTCGATTTCATTACCCCCACCCGACACTCTGCACGGAGCCAATAGAGGGAATTCTTGCTTGTGTACGAAACCCTGAAAATCGTTTATGTCCTACCTGTTGAAAAATTTGCAATTCCAACATTTTTCGGAGAAAGGGCTGCATTGAGGTCGGACGATTCTCGACAAAAGCGTTCTCGTCAAAGGTTATACGTTCGCCCTGTTGCAACGTGAGAGCTTCCCTGTAACCGGCGGTCAATTGCACGAGGGCGCGTAGAAACGCTCTGGAGACTCCGTCGCCCAAGAGAGCTGGTCTGTTGCGTAACGCTCGCTTCAAATTTGTGACCTGCCGACACACGGGTGTCCCGTTACAGTCGATTAGTATACATTGAAAAAAAAATACAAACAACAAATAAACTATGAACGAAGAAAAATGAATATCCCATCGACGTCAGTGGACGCGCCGTCGGCGTCCGGTTGCGAACTCCAATGTTAAGCTGTCATAGTCAGGGACAATATTTGGATGGGTGAACGCTTGGCCAAGTACCGCATCGTTCGCCGACTAATGTACGGCAAAATTAAGAGGGTTGCGATCCCAAAAGCCAATACGATAGTACATTAAATATAATACTAATAAATAAATAAACAAAACAAAAATAAGGGAAACGGAAATAGAAAAAATTCAGTTGGAAAAAAATAACTAACATACACGATTCGCAAAATATACAAAAACAAAATGAATGGAAAACGAACGAAAGATAAACCAATGCAATGCTCATCCAAACAAAAACAATTAGGTTGCTGAAAAAAAACTCATTTTGTCTTCATCCAGAACTGTGCCTTTGTCATAATGCATCAGAATGGCAAAGGCATTAAAAAAATAATTTTGAAGAACATTGTTAATTGTTTTCATATCGCGAAAATTCAAATCGTAGACGCATACGCAAAACGCCGCTGATTGGTGCTGGCGGTTGTGATGTTATGATGTTATAAGCTACAAAATTATAGGTTATACGGTTTACGCGTCGGTGTAAACCGTTTGCAGGCAAGTTCAAGTAATTTGCCAACCACAGGCATTTTTGGGGCCGTGTTGAAATTCCGAACTTTGAATGATCAGAACGCTCAAAACTCCGAAAGAACTTTACACGAAAATCTCCGAAAGCACTCCGAAAATCTTAGCACCGTCGAAATAATTCGACTATGAAAGTTTTAAAAGTTTCAAAATTTTAGATAAATAGACGAATTATTTCAAGATTTTTTAAAAATTAAGAAGTGATTTTACCTTAATTTTGAAATTTGTTTAGACAATGTTATATGTTCTACATCATGTCAACATCATGTTATGTTCTACATCACTGTAAAGTCAACTGTGTAGACTTTCGCTCGCATGATCATGACATGGGGGTCGGGTTGAAATTCCGAACTTTGAATGCTCCGACGGCTTAAAATTCCTAATTTTAATGTTCCAAAATTACAAGTTTCGTCAATATATGCCAGCGAAAGTCTACACAGTTGACTGTAAATGATGTAAAACGTATAACATTGTCTAGACAAATTTCAAAATTGACGTAAAATCACTTCTTAATAAAAAAAAATTCTTAAAGAAGTTCGTCGATTTATTGAAAATTTTGAAACTTTTAAAACTTTCATAGCCGAATTATTTTGACGGTGTTCAGATTTTCGGAGTTTTGGTCTTTCGTGGAAATTCTTCCGGAGTTTTGATCTTTCCGGTTAGTATTCTTTTGGAGTTTTGAGCGTTCTGATCATTCAAAGTTTGCGCATTCGAAAATTTGCGCATTCGAAAGAAATTTGATTTTTTTGTATGCTGTAGTAGAGACATAAAAAATGGCGTCTGCGAAAACTCTGCAGGCCTTACCGGCTAAATACAATAGTAATTAATTCACGAAATCAATACATTTAACCCGCACCATATAGGGAATTCGTGCGGACCGAACTTTGGAACGGAAATAATAATAGTTTCCGATTAGATCAGAGCTATGCGAAAAGCAACGAATAACAAGAAAACTGTTGAGGTCACGTATGTTCCATAAAAAATACAGGTTAAGGGACATTTCGAGCGGATATAACACATGATTGACATGTATCACCTGAATACAGCGTTGCCACGGATAATTCCGGAATTCTGAAATGGCGGCCTGTGACAACTCCAGTCAAATCTGATTGCTATTTTACTTCACTTACCAAACTATAATACAAACAGTAATCACATGCACTTCTCAAATAATTATTTTCTGTATCATGTTTATTATTATACCCAAAGACATTATATTTTGCTTTTCTCAGATTCGATAATTTATAGATTTTCTGTTAACTAGTCAATCCGCTAGTACTTCCTTAAGCAATAAGGAGCAAGTGTGGAATGTGCTAAGGAAGTTGAAATACAGAAAGACGGCGGAGGAGGGCGGATTAACGGTGAAATTCGTGAAGAATCTGTCGATCAAAGCGAAAGAGGAACTATGGATCATATTGATCAAGATCTGGAGGGAAGGGAAGATGCCGGTAAAGTGGGAGCCGGCGAGAATCTTCCCATTACACAAGTCGGGGGACGTGGAGAAAGTAGGGAACTGTCGGGGGGTGTCATTATTAAATATAGGCTACAAAATCTTCGCGGGAACAATGATCAAAAAAGTGCATAAGTGGGTGGAGTGAGAAAAAAATGAGGTAGGGTCAGGCAGTGTTTAGGGCAAACAGGGGACGAGAAACCACATGTTCGTCTTGAATGCTCTCATCAATAATAAACTGAGGGGCAAGGTGGGGAGCCGTTTGTTGCTTTTGTCAACTTTAAGGCCGCATTCGACAAAATCAACAGAGAAATTATGTTTAGGAAACTTTGGGAGAAGGGGATCGAAGGGAAAATGCACAAAATGATAAGGATATACGAGGCGATAAATATAGCCAAAGATTTGCTTAAGAGATGAAATCAGGAATGTATGAAATGGGAACGAGTTAAAATGGGGAGGGGAACTGCGGGATGCGATGCGGGAGGTTGGGAAAGGAAAGATCCTAAAGTTGAGGACAGACGAAGGAAGTATGAGGAAATATCGGCAACATTTTAAAGGAAGGTGTGGAAAAGAAGAGCGATCAAGACATCCGAAAAGAGCGGGGAGATGTAGATAGGTCCACTTCCAGTAAGAACTACAAGGAGATAAAACAAAGGCCGGGAAGGGAAAAATAGTGGGAGGCGGAGGGGACTGCAGGAAAAGTGAAGAAAGGGTGGGCAAGACTGAGGTGTGGTAACATAGGAAAAGTAGGAAAATGGCGCTATGGAAACTAAATGTGCGGGGTATGTGGAAGAGAAAAAGAAATACTGCAACACATTTGGAGATGCGAGAAAGCAAGGGAAAAACTTAACAGGAGCTGGGTGAAAGGAGTGGACAAGTGGCGAGGGGGAAGAGAAAAGTCTGAGAAACTGGTGGATCGAAACGCTAAAAGGGAAAATAATCAAGGAAATATGCTACTACGCAAGGGAATTCGGTAGGCTAGCAAGGGGAGAACAATAGACTGCGGCAAATGGTTTTAAAGTAGTAGTCTCGTCACAGTCACGTTGAAAAGTTTGTTTTCCGGTCAATCGATAAAAGCTTCGAAATATACTGACATAGCCTCATAATGTAGTTTGTACATCTTATCGGAACGTAAAAAGTTATAAAGTAATGAAAAAAATGCCTAGGGCAATGTTTAGAGTTCCAAAAATAAAAACGTACTCCACATCACCTAACTTTTGTATCAGACTATCCATTCCGGGTAGTAATGTGTAGACACTCTGCGTATACGTATATGCACACACTACTGTAGTCTAGCGAGTGCGGAGATCGTGGCAACGTCGCAAGCCCAGGGATTTTTTTTCGTGATATTTAGTGTTAACTGAAATGCAAAATTTGAATTGTGGCCTAATTAAGGGAGCAAGTGAGACGTAAAGGCAAATTTGCTAAACAAAAAACGATCACCAAAAATAAAAAAGGGGTCGTAATTATGACTCGTACAAAAACAGAAAACGAAAAAAATTAGAATGTAGTGGTTATAAACGAAAATTTTATTAACTCAAAACGAAAATTTAATTTTCATTCATAACCGCTACATTCTTTTTTTTCGTTTTCTTTTTTTGTACGAGTCATAATTACGATCGCTTTTTTTATTTTTGGTGATCGTTTTTTGTTTGGCAAATTTGCCTTTACGTCTCACTGGTTGCATTAATTAGGCCAGAATTGCAATTTTGCATGATATGTATAATAGTAATATGAAAAATCTGCCGCGTCTCGAGATACATTTTCTAACGATGAACGCGCCGAACGCTTTCAGCGTTACCAGATCGCCGGTTCAAGTCTAGTCCAATCGCTTTGTGGCTATAGCGCCGCTAAATATTGTACAATTTGAATCGCTATATCTTGATTCTTAAACACTTGAAACTCTCTATTTGTTCATCAACTTCATCATATATTCCTCTGTAATTGGATTTTTTTTTATCTGCAGAAAATTTCCGAAGTTATTGCGTAAAATAGGAATTTTGTTTCACTGCTCCCCTTAAGAATACGTGTGAAGCTGTGCAATCTTCGATTGCCAATATCTCGAGTACGGAACAGCGAATCCTTTCAAAATGTTGAACGTAATCACTTAATAGTGTCCTGAATGTGTCAACAAAATGAAAATAAAATCTATAGAAAACGCCTTGGCGCTTTCTATAGATGAATTCGGCTATGTACACATGTGAGCAGCCTATAAAAAGCGCGAAGCGTTTTGTGATGAAGTATAAAGAATCTACTATCTAAAAAGAACGAAAAAAAAATAATCGAGTAGAAAGAAAAACCAAACGGTAAAGTGAATAACAAAATCGAACCTCATCCAAACGAAAACAATATCAAAAGAACGAATGAGCAAAACATAAGAAAACGATGAAAAGCGAGAAAAAAATATCGGACGCAATGAAATGAATAGAAAAAAAAACAAAAGTATTTTAACAATTCAACATACGACATCCATGGGTAGGGACTCCAAATCTTGAAAGGGCGTCTGGATCGTGTTGTTATCGGCGTCCAGGATGACGACTTCCCCTAGATCGCTCTTCCGGACACGCTGAAAATTGATACTATCATTATTTCATCGTACGGCATTTCATTATTTATATCTATATCGTTTTTAAGAATAAAGAATTTCAAAAGAGTGACAGATTTATCCAAAATTATGAATGGAATATCGACGTCAATCGACGTGTGCGGCGTCACGCGCGCGCGTACATGCACGTACGCACGCACACCAGTAACCATTGATGAGCCATTTCTAAAAGTATAATTCGCAAATAGCTGAAAATACTTCAAATAAAGGAAAACGTAATGAAATATTAATAGATATTTAAAAATGGTAAAGCAATTCTATACTAATTCGTAAACATTCGAAATATTTTATTGTTGAAACAATATGTTATAAAACATTTGAAATGTTTTAAAAGATTTTTGTTTAATATCAAGTAATATTCAAATATTTAAAAATATTTTGAAATATTTAGTTCTACAACAATATTTAGTCAAAAAAATCACAAGTATTGAAGCAAATTTTCTGGCATTCGAATGTAAAGGAATATCTAGAAATATTAAAAAAAAAAACATGTCGAATTTTTTTTAATGTAAGCTATTCAAGAATGAAAAAGATAGTTGGAAACATTTGACTAATGCGAAATATTTAAGAATACGCAGTTTCGCGTCGCGGTCCAGTACCAGAAGAATAGGAGCCGGTACACCGATGAGAAAGGGCATCGGGGCCAGCAAATAATCCATTAGCGGTAGAGGCAACACGGGTATATATATATGTTGCCATATCATCGGATAAATTAGTGCGTTGCACGCTTGGACGCAGGCGCTCAGTCTCGACAATCTCTTAGACGTGAAAATAATTCGGCGCTCGTACAACATCGAGGCGAACACGGTCATCATGTTTTGCGCATCGACCGCGCTGTAATACTCTGTCAAATTTCTCTGGAAAAAAACAAAGAGAACAAACGTGACCATCGATTGCGGTAGATTTCTGTACATTATTATGTACACATGTAATTGTAACATTCAATTAAAATTTGATATTTTTTTTTTAATTTGCTAATTTATCCGTCGTTTTAATAAATTCTGCTATTTTAGTAAATATTGTCATTTTGATAAACAGACTTTGCGACTTGTACCCGTCGTTTAATAATAATTCCGATATTTTACAATGACTGATAATCCTAACATTTATTTTTACTTTTTTACTTTTGTGTTACTAATCATTTTACAGGGCCCCCAACAGTTTTACTTAGAAATACTCACTCGATTCTATTTTCATATATTATTTCCAATTATTAAATGAAGGGATTCCATGAAAAAAGGACACTGATTTTCTTATTTTTATTTATTCACTTATGAACGTAAAATGATTAATTTTCCCACGAACGTTTAAAATTTTTCTCGCGTATCTTATACATAAGAATGTTGATCAACATTTCTTTTGTTTCTGCTTCTTTTTCTTATTGTTTACTATTATTGTCGGCTGTTAACCGAACGGGTTACAAGAATGGGGGGGGGGGGGGGGGGGTAGTCTGACTTTTTTCAATATGTTCATTTTTATAAAGCGATGTTTACTGTGATTATGTCATTTCAAACTTAGTTTCATTTTGATGTTTCTTTTATACAAAGTTTTTTTAATTTGTGATTTGAAGTTTAATGTTTTTTCAGAAATATGCTGTCTATTAAAGATGTTAACTCCGTAGATTGAAAAATAATAAAAACAATTGTTTGTATCCATTTTTTCTTTATCTTTCCTTTTGAATTTTTTTTTTCAATTCGACTGTAACGTATTCGAATTTTCAGCCACATAAGGAGCCAGAACTACGTTGACCTCTAAATATCTGAGAAATACTGACATTTTCGGGTATACTCGGCAGCTGGAATTGTCTCGGGCTCTGGCATACGAAGCTCTGCGGAAAAAGAAAAGAAAGCATGCTTTCAATATTTCGTAAGTCTCAATTAGTACAGTCGTGTCGTTGCCGAAAAACACCGGAATCGGAAAAAAAATAGAAAAAGGCCAGTTTTTTTAGCAGGTGCCGCGTGTGCAAAATCCAAGTTTGCCTAAAAATCGAGGCGCAGGGTTTTTTTAGGGGATGGGGGTGGATTGATGCCAAACTACACCCCCACGAGTTCGGCGCCGTGAGACAAAATGTTCAGACAAATCCGGGCTTTATTTTTGTCCACAGTGCCGAAGTTATGGAAGTTCATTTTGAGGGTGAAAAAGTAGGGTGCAATTTGAAAAAAAAATCAGGTTTAATTCAATAACTATTTGGGAAAAAATCGTACAATTTTTGTTTACAGGGAAACGTTGTAGTCCTTGAAAAGACGCGTCGATCGAGTATTTGATGATCCATCTCCTATAATATCCTCACCCCCAAAAACCTTGTTGAAATATTAAACAAATTGTTTATTGAATAACTTACAAACAATCGTTTTTTTTCGGGTATTGGTTAAATGTTCGAAATATAGAGACTAATTACCCTCTCGGGAATTGGAAATTTAAAATGAAATTCTGGGAAAACTATTGACCGGCCGAATTCGCCGCCGTGGAACAGTTTGTAGCTCGAACCCTCAGCTACATTTTTGTCCACAGCACCAAACTCGTGTTTATTTTCGGTCAATGGTTCCCCCAGAAAGTAATTTTGAATTTTCAACCCCTAAGAGGGGTTGGATAAAGCACAATTCAAAACTGGCCCATAGAATCGAAAATATAGAAAAAATGATTTTCTACATTTCGTACATTTAAACCATACCCGAAAAATCGATTCTTTTTAAGTTATTCAACAAACAATTTTTTGTTTAAACTGGTATATATTTCAACAATATTTTGGGGGCTGAAGATATTATCGGAGAGGGATGATCAAATGCTTGATCGATGCCTTTTCACAGGCTACAACTTTTCCGCATGAACAAAAATTGTACGAATTTTGCCTACAGAGTTATTGAATTAAAATTCATTTTCCAAAATATCACCCCACTTTTGCACCCCCAAAATGAACTTCTACGACTTCGGCGCGTGGACAAAAATAACGCCCGGGTTTTTCTGAACATTTTGTCTACCGGCGCCGATCTCGTAGGGTTCGTAATAAATCCACACCCATCCCCCTTCGGCCCCTAAAACACCCCAATTTTTAGGCAAACTTGGATTTAGCACCCACGGCACCTCCAAAATCACCTTTCAAAAAACCGGTCTTCTTCTAATTTTATCCGATTCCAATATACAGCACGACTGTACTAAATGTAGAAATCGGCGTTTCTCTTAGTAGTGGTGCCACCTCGTGTTTTTTTTACTCGCGAATGAAACTCACGATATTGGGATCAGGTAATGGAATGGTAATAGTTGCTCCGGGCATGGGGACCCCGGAGTTGTACACATCTCCGAGAAATTTCCACAGATCGCCAGCGTTTTTGCTCGACGTTAGTGTTGCTATGTGATTCAGGAGCCTAAACAGACGGAGGGTACAAGACAATTAGATGATTGTCCAAAGTACCAACGACGAATCGATCATTTAAGTATGAATAAGTGTCTAAACGAAACATAGTAGCAGCCGGTATACGGCTTCAGCGATTTTCCGCGCCATCGAGTTTTTCGATGGTGAACACAACCAAAACTCATAAATAATATGGCTGCCTATATCAGTACGGATTTACCAACAATTATCACGAATGAAACTTCCTGAACAAAACCAAATGAAATAATCGAAAAATAAATTTAATCCAGCAGGTAACTCAAATTAAGAAAAAAAAACTTTAAATTATAAGAAAAACACGGGATACAAACAGAAAAACTGAACTAAATAACGAAAATAAAATAAATCTAAGAAACAGAATGAATGGCAGAGAGAATGATAGTAAACAATGCAAGTTAAATAAACATAACAACTGAACTAAAACGCCCTAAAAAAAGCAAACAATTAGTACATCAAACCAAATAAATTAAATAACGAAAAAGGCTCAAATAAATGACACAAAATTAAGAAAATTAGTCAATGAAAAAAAACAAGTACAAAAATGAACGGAATAAGAAAAATAATTTGAAGAATGAAGAAAATAAACGAGGAACACGACAAACCGAATAAATGAAACGGACAAAATAAACAACAGATCTGAAATGATGTACATGGACACCAGTAAAGCGAACATAATAAACAAGAAAAATAAAATTACGAGCATAAACAAAAAAAAAATAAAGAAAACAGAGAAAATGAACAACATCAATAAAATGAACTAAACGATTAGAAAAACAAACGAAATGTATGTACTGAACGAGTTTGTTTGGACATGGAACAAAGAAATGTTGGGAAATGAAGAAAGCAAAGAAAATAAATAAATAAGCAACAGGTGTGCTGGCCTAGTGGTTAGCGTGCTTGCCTCTGAACCGGGAGGTTGCGGGTGCGAATCACAGGCTCGTAGTCTCGGAAAAAAATAAATACGGGCGTGACGTAGCTCCAGTTCTACACGGATGTTACGCACACGGACCGGTAGGTGAGTGTATGACTGTAGCCTGTGATTTATTTTTCGCCGAAACGCGACTAGCTCCGAAACTGGGAAGCGGGACCGGCTGTATTGGTATAGGTTTTCCACAGTTTCCCTATATCCATGGCAGAAATGTCATGGTGGATGCGATACACAGTGTAACATGCGATACAGAGAAGGGGAAGTCGGCCGCGGCCGCATGGTGGGGATGTGAAGTGGAATATGGTGAGGAATGTAATAAGGGGATGGATCCTGTACAAATGGAAGCTACAGTAAAAATAAATCAATAAATAAGGATAATATGTATAGGCACACACTCTATCCCCTCGTATTTTAAATCTCTTTTTTTGTTTTTCTTTGTTTCGTTTTACTTAATTTTTGTTTTGAGTGTTCCTTTATTATTTTCCCACTTGTTTCCATTGTTCCTTCGTGTGCCCTCCATGAACTTTTTTCATCCCATTCCCGTTACTTTTATCGCACACTTATGGCTCCACGATCGCATAGAATGCAGCTATATTTTCAATAAGTACCAATCGTGTTTGCCATTGCAAAACTCAGTAAAACAGCACCACCAAGCGATCACCCATCCAAGTATTGACTCAGGCCAACCCTGTGCAATAGATGGAATGAATGAATTTGAAAACCAAGTGCATAGAGCAAATTTAGGACGAGTAACGAAATAAATAACGAAAACGGCATTAGCCTCAGTACTTGTAAAAGATCTCATGCCAGGGCAACGGACTCAAGATAACCAGCCCCGTTTCCGTCTTTGGATCGTGCCGACAGAAGCCGAAAGTCCATTTGGAATCTATGCTCGTGAGAACGAACGAGAAGTGTTGGACGAGAGTGCTGAAAAAAGAAAAGCAAACGAAAAAAGAAAATAAAATTGATGGCTTCACTAATATGACGGAAACTATTGTGACTCGAACCAAAAGAAACAAAAATTTCAACGAGCGACAAAGAGGTGGGGGGAAATTACGATTTCCGTAGCGCTACACTTTGATGGTGAATTTTGGGTCATCAAGCCAAAACAGACACAATTTGAAGAGTGGTAAAAGATCATATTTCCATTATTTTGCGTTGAAATTGGATTTTTTGATAGTTACTAAAAATGACGTTTTCTTCTAATTTGAAAATGTTGTCTTTGCTCATTGCGAAGATATCTTTATTTTATCACTTATAATGAAAATCAGGACACGATTACGATTTCCGTGGCGCCAAAGTATAAAAATAGATTTGGATAGTGTTTTTACGAGTATATCTGTATCGCTCGCCATGTCAGACCGATTTCTCCGTTCCATGATTCAAAACGTACATCCACACTGTACATACGCGCGAGGCACCCGCACCAGTATCGCATGCACCCCACAATTCTATCCGAGTTGCCTTGCGCCCACACGAGTATTGCATGCACCCCACGATGCCACACCCATATCCGAGGTGCCTCGCGCCCAGACTAGAATCCCGTGCACCCCATGATTCCACCTGCACATCCGAGGTATCTCGTGCCCACACCAGTATGCTGCCCATCCGGGACTTAAATCCAGTGAATCGAAATAATCCAAAGATCCTTGGGAGCCGATCGCTAAGCGCGGCATACCAGGAATATCTTGAAAACTGATCTAGATTTCGATTTAAGACCCGCAGACTTTTTTTCTCATAGAAAACTCTATCGAAATCAACTTTCATATTTTGGCGCCACAAAAATTATAATCATTGTTCAAATTTTCATTATTAGTGATAAAATAAATGTATCTTCGCACTGAGCAAAGACAACATTTTCAAATTCGAAGAAATCGTCATTTTTAATAAATAACAAAAGAAATCTAATTTCATTGCGAAGTAATCGAAATATCAACTTTTACCAATCTTCAAATCGTGTTTGTTTTGACTTGATAACCCAAAATTCACCATCAAATCGTGGCACTATAGAAATTGTAATCTTGCCGAGATGAGTTTTTTTTTCCAAAAGAAGTGTTGCTTTCGTTTTTTTTTAAATCTTGTCGCGTTCTATAAATTTTCCAAGTGGAATAATTGGCAAGAAGTCTTACTTCTCGAATTCGCAGGGATATGCGAACTTTGGTACAGACTTGAGGATTTCCTTGTCGGCAAAGGCTTCGGGATACTTTTGCAGTATCCATGGTTGTTTCTCCACAGATGGAGCCGCCACTTCGCAGAAACACTCGAACAATTGCTTAACATTTTCTCTGCAACATTATAGAGTCCAGACGGATATTAATTTGAGAAAAAAAAACTATATCTAGCTTTTTTCCATTTTGAAAAAAGAAAATTTATATTTTCAGAAAATTTCATACTTTTAACACTGTTCTTCCTAAATAATAAAATATGATTTTATTATTATCATAAATATATATTATTAATATACATTTTGATTTTTTTTTCATATCAGAAATTGTTGATTCAGATGGCATTTTTGAAGGACAATTTTTTTATTTTATTTCTTTGTTCATTTTTGCTGATTTCTTTAAATACAGAATATTGTTTGTTTTGTCTTTGGTGATTTCTTAATACTAAGGAAAGAAACATTTGGATTTTGTTGTTTTTCATGTTTTTCCATTTTTTTCAACATAAAACGTTGTCAATTATTTTATACCAATTTTGTACGTATTTTCTATTCGGCACATTATTCATTTCAAGTTCATAGTTTTTACTTTTCTTCATTTTCATCATACAAGATATGGTTTATCTCAATTAAAAAAATTTCTTTCTCTCATACAAAAAGTAGTTATGTCAATATTTTTATTTCACATTTTATGATTTAGACACCCAAAATTGTTCATTTGTAGTATATTTCTTCACAAGCAAAACTCTTCGTTATGATGTTCTTATTTCTTAATTTTGGTCCGACAACGAAAGATATATTTTTTTCGATATCCTTTACTCTTAAATTTTGTCCGTATTATTAAACGTCACGTGGTGCATTTTATTTTCCATAAGTATCATCCTCTTTATTTCTGCAAAACAAAAATGTTTGCAATTTTCATGTTTTTTGTAACATATTTGATTTGTAATGGAGGAAAATTGTTCAAGACCTTAATGAGGCTTAATCTGTTCATCGAGATTATCAATCTGTTCAATAGTTTGAGGTTATGTCGATTTTCTGAGATTGCTTTTAATAATCTGATGAATTTATGACAATGGTTTGGTTCTTGTTTTTTTTTTTCATCTTTTGACTCACCTTAATCTCGACCCCATCATAGTGTTTTAGAGATGAATAATTTCGGGTAAGCCTCCATAATATTGATGTTCGTCACATGACGAAAGTTTTCACCTCACTTACGTAGTAACCTTACGGGGGAAATGGCGTTTACGATTTCCAAACATCACTACTGCGAGGGAATACGGATTTGCACGGTATCGCGAATCACCTCGTATCACTCGCTGCTGACTAATAGATTTTTTTCAAGTGAGACAGAGAGGACGAGTGAGCGAAAAATAAAGGGTGTCAAAGCAGAGAATATCATTTCCGCCACGGCAAATACGCCGATCTGGCTCAAAAACAATGTAGCCATTTCTATCGCGGTGGTGGGCGGAATAGAGATGGGAGAACTAAACTTATAACCACGGTCTTACACATACAGGTCTGAAAACTCCTTGGGTGGGGAGTGACTCAGATAATGTGGCAAACAGGCAGTTCTCGCTTCTGCCACACGAAGCGCTGCTATGTAGAAGTTGGCCAATCAAACGCAGGTCCGAACAGCTGTGCAAAGGCGCAGACTCTTCGAAATAAACATAATCGGTTCGGTTTAGCTCAGGGGCATGGAGGCTAGAGTGGGAGGAGGCCGATCTGTGCATTTCAAAGTGGCTACAAAAATGTGGTCAGACCGGGATGGCGCCACTATCTCTAAAACCTCGAGCACGAAGCTGAGTATCGATGTCGTGTAAGAGAGATGGAAGAGGTTCGAATACGCATCCCAGCAAGCAGTGCAGCGAGATCGCGCGCAAAAGTTACCCCCTCTGTGGTCTCTTACGCGCCCATCACACAATCATAGTAGCGCGTGTCCGTGAGCGAGCGACGCTCGGACATCTTCGGAAAGAGCCGAGCGCGCCGAAGTTTCCCGACCGCTCCTTCGGCAGCTACACCAACACATGGACGCCGAGCTCGTTCATGTGCGGCCAAGCCGAAACGAAGGCTTCAAGGGAAAAAGCAATGTGAGCACGACTCGCGCGTGACGTCACCCGACGGAACGCGCGAGGCTTTTAGATGATTTCGATGCTTATTTAGCTCTTGATTCTCTGCGTTATCAATGTATACAAAAAAATGTATCGCGCACCCTGATTGCTTATTTTTTTAGTTTATACTTTTATTAAATATAATTATGAATCCAAATTAAAACTTATTTATCTTCTAAAAAATTGTTTACGCTTTACTCACACCCGTCCTTATGCCAAATAAATTATAATTAATAAAAGTAAGCGGAATTATATTTATATTCGTATTATTATATTAATTCTCATAGTTTCATCAAACGATGAAGCATTATCCCCAAAAGCAAGCCAATCAACCATCCGGCCGCGAATCGTCAGTACCAGAAAGTGTATATTCTACAAGCGATGGGATGGTCCCGTTGGTAGCGTTCCTGGCTTCGGTCCGCAGAAGCGTAGGATCGTTCCTCGCGCTCAGTGCTTTTTTTTTAAATTATTACCACTATTAATTCTTGTTTGATTAGTTATTTTTATTAAGTTATCATTATTATTTTTATTAGTTATCTTTTAGTGCCGAAAAATTTATCGCACACTCCGACCGCTTATTTGATTAGTTTGTACGTTAATTTGAATGTAATAATAAATCTACATTACAACTTATGTATCTTTTAAAAAATTGTTTGCGCTTTACTCACACCCGTCTCTATGCCAAATAAATTGTAATTCATAAAAGTAAGCGCCCTGTCATTTTGGTCAACCGGTTGTACAAGACGGTTGAGTCAACGTAAAAGTTCAACGGTTGAATTTGGACAGCTTCTCAACTGTTCATCTTTGAAAGTCGACCATCCTCCGTTTTCTGTGGATGGTTGACTCGATGGTTAACTCGGCGGTTGATTGGATGGTTGACTCGACGCAATATATCTAATGATTAATCAAATTATACTGTCTTGATAATTAAATTGATGATTTGCGGAGAATTGAGTCATCAAACACTGGGGAGGGGGGGGGGATATCCGCAGCAGATTGTGCGACGGAGTGAGACAACCATCCAGCGAAAACAAAATGGCCGCGGTTAAACAACCGTTGAATCAACCATTAGGATTTTTTTTACGGTCGACTTTATAGTTGTAAAGCTGTCCAAATTCAACCGTTGATTATTTCGGTTGACTTTGCAGTTGCCAAAATTGCTAGCGCGGAAATATATTTATAGTCGTATTATTATATTCATTCTCGTAAGTTACGATTCGCGGCCGGATGGATGTGGCTTGTTTTTGGGGATAATGCTTTATCGCTTGATGATAGTATATGAGAATAAATATAATAATGCGAATATAAATATATTTTCGCTTAGTTTTTATGAATTACAATTTATTTCGCATAGGGACGGGTGTGAGTAAAGCGCAAACAATTCTTTAGACGATAAATAAGTTGTAATTTACATTTATTATTAAATTAAAATTAACGTACAAACTAATAAAATAAGCGGTCGGAGTGCGCGATACATTTTTCGACACTAAAAGATAACTAATTAAAATAATAATGATAACTAATAAAAATAACTAATCAAATAAGAATTAATGGTAATCAGAATTTTAAAAAAAGCACTGAGCGCGGGGAACGATCTCGCGCCCCTGCGGACCGAAGCCAGGAACGCTACCAACGGGACCATCTCATCGCTTGTAGAATATGCACTTTCTGGTACTGACGATTCGCGGCCAGATGAATGATTCGCTTGTTTTTGGGGATAATGCTTTATCGCTTGATGAAAGTATGAGAATTAATATAATAATACGAATATAAATATATTTCCGCTTACTTTTATGAATTATAATTTATTTGGCATAAGGATGGGTGTGAGTAGAGTGTAAACAATTTTTTAGAAGACAAATAAGTTGTAATTTGCATTTATTGTTATATTTCAATTAACGTATAAACTAAAAAAAAAGCGATCAGGGTGCCCGATACATTTTTTTGTATACATTGATAACGCAGAGAATCAAGAGCTAAATAAGCATTGAAATCGTCTAAAAGCCTCGCGCGTTCCGTCGAGTGACGTCACGCGCGAGTCGTGCTCAGATTGCTTTTTCCCTCGAAGCCTTCGTTTCGGGTTGGCCGCACATGAACGAGCTCGGCGTCCATGCATTGGTGTAGCTGCCGAAAGCGCGGTCGGGAAACTTCGGCGCGCTCGGCTCTTTCCGAAGATGTCCGAGCGTCGCTCGCTCACGAACACGCGCTACTATGATTGTGTGATGGGCGCGTAAGAAGCTAGAGAGGGGGTAACTTTTGCGCGCGATCTGGCTATATATCATTTTGCATCTCTCTCGCACGCAGCCTACTTCTCAAGTATCATGCTGCCTTATGCACAGTTCACTTCTCATTATTTACTTGTTCCGTCTCTGTCACACGCAGCTCACTTCTCGACGTCTTAGCAATAGTGGCGCCATCCCGGTATGACCACATTTTTGTAGCCACTTTTTTCAAGTCTCTCCATAAGAGATCGGACTCCTCCCACTCTAGCCTCCCTGCTCAGGGGGCTGACACTGGTAGATAAATGCTGTTCGCAAAATGTCCTTTCCGCACTGTGGCGCTAGTAGTCGTGTGACAGGCATGCATATATATGTACGTTGCACCGGTGTTTCGAATATTTCACATGAATAAAAGTCTAGTGTAGATAACTTTACGAAAACCATTTTTCGCGTGTATGATGGATCCTGTTATCGCTGTAACAGAACGTGCTGTTATCGCAATAACGATAACAGCACGAAACGAAAGTATCGAATCGTTCAGCTGATCGGAATATTTAGAGCCGACGCCTGTCACGTAACAGCCAACGCTAGGTAGTGGCGCTTTCAAGAACTAAAAAGCCCGGACAAAACGCGTTTTCGTTTATCGTATAGGAATAGTAGGCCAGTGTCAGGGGGCTGGTTTAGCTACACTTTCTACAATTTCAATAGATACAGTAATAGAAAGTCTTCAGAAGGCGTAAGAAGTGGAGAAAAGTGTAGCTAAAACGAACAAACCCAATATTTGTAAAAGCGATATAAATGGAAAATGATTGAGTATTTTTTCACTCCTGAACCCCCGGGCAGAATGAAAATTATTATTTCAGTAGACTGTATTCTCGTATGTTCGAAGTTCTGTAATATTTTTATTTGGTTTTTCGCATTTGAGTAGATGGGGTATGAACAAATTTGTGCGGTCTAATTTTTTGTTCCTTATAATTTATGGTTATGCTTAGTATATTGCATTGCTTGTTTGTTTCTACGACTTTTATTTTTGCTTTTGCTCTTTTAACAATGTTAATAAGAATCTGAAAATAAATATAATGGAAGAGGAATAAAAAAATTATTGAACGCATTGTGTATGTTTGAAAGGCACCGTTTTTATTGATTTGTCAGTTTGGCGAATTTGTTGTTTACAAAACATGGTTTTTGCTAGTTTCAGATAGTTTCAGATACTCTCTAGTTTCAGATAGTTTAGATTTCTAGAAACGTTGTGAACACGTGTACTGGCTGTCAGGAGGTTATTTTTCCATTGCTGTATATCTATATCTACAAGACTACTTCTACTTGACAGCGCTTCCAGTGGATGATTGAGGAACTACGTTTTTGCCTTACTAACGATGACACTCTCCACCATACAAAAACGCTGGAGTTTCCAGACCTGTATGCAAGAAGACCAGCCCCCTGATACTGGTAAATAAATGCTGTTCGTAAAATGTCCTTGCCGCACTGTGGCGCTAGTAGTCGTGTGACAAGCATGCATATATATGTATGTTGCGCAGCTCAATAAACTTAGCCGCCGACTATGAAAAAATCGAATCTTTTTTCATGCCATTCGATTGATAGTCATTTGTGAGTGTTTGTTAGACAAAATCCAGCGTTTGTTAGACTTTATTTATTGAATTATATGAAAAACAAATTTCATGTCAAAGTTGGCCGCGGGAAAATGGTTTTCTAACGATTTCGAACTTTTCTTCGTAACCAATCGTTTGTTAGTCGTTTGTGAGTGATTAATTTTTGGTTTATCGTTAAAAAACTTTTCATTCCCATAGCACGCTGCCAGCCACGTGAAGTTGGCAGCATTGCCGAGACGGCTGAGCACGGCATTGCACATGTGACTGTTCAATTTGAGCAAAACGCTGATTATTTCAATCCTACTCGATTATTAGTCATTTGTTAGACAAAATCCAGCGTTTGTTAGACTTTATTTATTTAATTATACGAAAAACAAATTTCATGTCAAAGTTGGCCGCGGGAAAATGGTTTTCTAATGATTTCGAACTTTCTTCGTAACCAATCGTTCGTTAGTCCTTTGTGGGTGATTTTAGTCGATTTTTATCATTTGTTAGAGCTTAATTTTTGTTTTATCGTTAAAAAACTTTTCATTCTCATAGCACGCTGCAGGTCACGTGAATTTGGCAGCATTGCCACGACGGATGAGCGCGGCTTTGCCCATGTGACTCCTTAATTTCAACAAAATGATGATTCTTCTCATCCTACTCGATTGTTAGTCCATTATTAGTCAATTTTTATCGTCTCTAACAAACGATGAAAATCGACTAACGATCACTAACAAACAACTAACAATCGTTTGGTTACAAAGAAGAGTTCGAAATCATTTCAAAACCATTTTCCCGCAGCTAACTTTGACATGAACTTTGTTTTTCGTATTATTCAATAAATAAAGTCTAACAAACGCTGGATTTTGTCTAACAATTACTAACATTGGACTAACAATCGCGTAGGATGAGAAGAATCAACATTTTGCTCAAATTGAGGAGTTACATGGGCAAAGCCGTGCTCACCCGTTGTGGCAATGCTGCCAACTTCACGTGGCTTGCAGCGTGCTATAGGGATGACAAGTTCTTCTACGATAAAATAAAAATTAAGCTCTAACAAACGATAAAAATCGACTAACAATCACTAACACACGACTAACGAAGCAAAGTTCGAAGCAAAGTTCGAAATTATTGCATCACCATTTTCCCGTGGCTAACTTTGACATGAAATTCGTTTTTCGTATTATTAAATAAATAAAGTCTAACAAACGCCGGATTTTGTTTAACAAACACTAACAAACGACTAACAATCGATTGGCATGAAAAAAAATATTTCCGCCGATTTATCATTTCTTCATGGCGGTTTGAAGAAGAAAAAAATCCAAAAGCGAGTAAAGGTGAGTCTTTTGTGAAGCATATTTAATATTCCAGCTGAAAACATTATCGCCTGTAATGTAACCTATTGGATAATTTGTGACAAAAGTAACTTCCATGTTCACTGAGAGTATGGATCGGAATAAATTCTTTTTCATTGTAGATATTACAAATAGTATACCATACTCGATCATTTAAAAGTATTGTAAGTATTTTATTTTTGTCATTAAATTTCAGTGTGTGCAATATAGGAAAAGTTTGCGCAGGACTAGGCTGCGAGACTGGGCAGTACAGAGACTGAAGTCAGCGTCTTGCATAAGGATTACGGCAGCGTGCAATCTGTCGTGCTCCTAAGGTAAATATATTTAGGAGATACATTTACTTTGTCGTTTCTGGTTGGTAAACTATTCCAACATGTGTTATTTAAGTTCTGATGCAGACCGAAGATTCCTTAGCTATGTCGAAAAAACCGCGCTCCGAGTGGCTGAACAGAATTGACCGTTTGCTCAAAGATGGTGATACTGGTGATTGTAATCGCAAGTCGCATTAGCAGGATCATGACTACGAGGGATCGGGTAGGATGACTTGTTCAGAGTGGAATGAAAGCGTACATGACCACACCTATGTTGCCACGAGGTGTTGACGGCACGAGCCCGCAAGTGCAAGCATACATTGTCTGCTACGTATTGCGCAGAATGCGGAGACGACTGAAGTGTGATAACTGCATCAACGCGCTCCAATCACACGACAACGAACCCGGGGACTCAAATCACAATATGATCGACATGATGAACCAATATGACGGTCTCATTCATCCGAGTGACGCGTTATTGTATTTAACGGAAACCCTCGAGTGAATTGTTCTCGACGTTGTTAGAAAATTTGGTTGGAAAATCGACACCTTCCACACAATTATAGAAAAATTATTCGAACTGTAAGTTTTACCGGCTGTTGGGTGCGTAGATCATGATAAAGAAACGACCCGAAAAATAATCGATTTTTATATAACCGTGTGTAGTTACTTCTTAACGAAATCGTTTAATAAAAATAACAACGACAGCCGCCAGCAAACAAAGAAACTGCGAAAAATTGTGAGCATCTTGGTGTGAATTAAGTTCATCATATAATTCTTGTTGTTGCTGCATACTAACCTAATTTCATTAAATAACAATTACTGGATTTCAAAAGCGTCATACTTTTTTTTTTATTAACATCACCAATATTTTTTTTCACGCCCTTGCACGTTTTGAGGATTCACTCTTGCGGTTCGGTATATTCCTCGTTGATATCTGGTTTCCATCGTAATTTTGGGGTTGCGGGTCTGGCACACACAGGTCGGCTGCTCATGCACTGAAAAGGATCTTTGTACACTGGTGCGTTCTGATCGGAAACACAGAAAATTATTGTTCCGGTTGAATAATGCAAGGATTTAGGTAGCAAAGAATAATACCCTAAATTTTGTGGTCTGGAAGCGTCAGCTAACAGAAGGCGCGTTTTCCAAAATGCTGTATTTGCTCCTGAGCCTCTTACGGCCATTAAAGTCTGGTTGGTCGTGCTATCTATATATATATCGTACAAAGATCTCTATATATAGTACAAAGATATCGCCGAAAGACAATCCACAGGATGGCTTCCACTGCTGTGTTCGCGGAGGGCTGAATATCTTCAGGTAACTTCGTTGCAATTGCCGAAGCAGCACAATGTCGATTCTCTCTTTCTCGAAAACCTGCACTATGGTCGGCGTCTAGCACTGGGGTGATAGGTGGCCCCGTTGGATTCAACCGTCCTACTTGGCAGTGGGATTTTATCGACCGGACGTGTGACGCATATCCTTCAAAATGGACGTAACTCGTAGAAGGAGACAAATAAATTTTATCCGATTCACTTTAAGTTTTTCAGTTTATTCTAAAGTATGATATGCAACAACTGTGAACGATTATAAAGAACATTAATCTTTACCTTCGATTCCACAATGTCGTCAACGACAGATTTGGTTTTTGGGCTGTTTGCTTCTGCTACGTGATCTCGTGTTCCCGTTCTTGACGATGTCCTGTCCTCTTAGCTTCCTTGAGCTGTGATCGGCTGGCACCAGGGCTGTTTTGTGCTCACCAACCGTATCCGAATGTTCCGTAGCTCCTCTGCAGACTCATGTTTAGGCATATACACGTTTTGAACTACAAAAAATTGCGCACGAGAACAAAGGACTATATTTTTCAATTAAAAAAACTATGCTGCATCTATTCTTTATGCGTCTCAATCACTGTAGCACTTCGTCGTGAATTTTATTATACTCTGACACTTAAAACGAATAAGGGTTAGGTACATCAGCTTAGATCTGCCTTAGATCGCACGCATGTTTAGTGTATATCTATATACATATAGGTGCCGAAGCACCTCAGCGCCATCCTTTCGCGTCATCGTTTTGGGAACAAGTTGAAAGGCCTCGCTGGACCTCCTGGTATCTAGGCTCCATGGCGCGTAGGCGTAACTGCGACAGCATAAGGGGGTAAGGGCCAGCTGAGACTTTGATGTGTGCGGCACACCGATAATGCGCCGCGCGCTCTGCAGCCGAAAAGCGGAACTAGTTTTTCTCTGCCAAAAGTTAACACGAGCCATGTTGTTCCATGTAAATCTATATTCTGTGGTAGCAGACGGTTGCTGTGACATCTGGCGGTAGTATGCAGCGGCTCGTAGCCAAAAACTTCAAATTCTGCAACACCGTGATAACCGCTGCGATATTTCGCATCGTATATGTTGTTTCGGTTCTTCACAAATGCCATTTTAATTTTATCCCATTTTTGCCTATTTTTGCTGCCAAGTCCCCTTAAAGTTATGTAATTCTATGCGATTATCGCTCTCAATGCATACGAATTTAAGTCATTAATCCGATAATGTTATTTCCATTTGTTAATTCACCCATTTATCAATAATTCAACTTTGTGTATTGTAATATATGTAGACGATACCAAAATTAAAAAATTAACCCAGTAGAACTAGCCCAGTGGACACCGTCACAACAGAGATTAGTAGGGAGATGTACAACGCTCCCGTTTTCGGCGTGACTCGGGAATGGCGCTAAATCGCAGCGGCGAGGTCGGGAATATAATTTTGTGATCATCGCTTCTGTCGAGGTTGCAGGTTCCCTTGTAGCTGCGCGAGTCGTGATCACCGCTCAAGTCGGTATCGCAGTCAGCGTCAGCCCCCTGACACTGGCCTACTATTCCTATACGATAAACGAAAACGCGTTTTGTCCCGGCTTTTTAGTTTTTGGAATCGCCACTACCTAGCGTTGGCTGTTATGTGACAGCCTTGGGCTCTAAATACTTCGATCAGCTGAACGATTCGATACTTTCGTTTCGTGCTATTATCGATTTACGATAACAGCACGAACTGTTACAGCGATAACAAAATCCACCATACACGCGAATAATGGTTTTCATAAAGTTATCTACACTAGAATTTTATTCATGTAAAATATGCGAAACACTGGCGTAACGTACATATATATGCATATATATGCCTGGCACACGACTACTAGCGCCACAGTACGGCAAGGACATTTTGCGAACAGCATTTACCTACCAGTGTCAGCCCCCTGGTCAGCTTGAACACGAATGGTTAGCTCGGTGGAGGAAAAGTTTCTGCCCCTCGCAAATCGTGCTTACTCAACAGGCGAACGGAGCGAAGTTTTCCGTCCGATCGAGCTCGACATATTTGTGTGGCCGTACTGCGGATTAGAATATGCATTAGACGAATTTCAAAGTGAAAAATATGTGCCGAGATAATAGTTTTCTCTCGGTTGCCTGCTTATGCCGAGAATGCGGGTTAAAAAAATTAACGACGAAACGCGTCTAAAATTAAACGCCGAAACGACCGTGGAAGGTTTAAAGAGAAATCTTGAGCCTTTGCCGCGTTCGTTTCGGCGGTTTTTCTTTCAACACTAAGCATCATAGATAAGCGTGTATCATGAATGTTTCTGTATCCTCAATGAACGTCGTGGCTGAGTTGGCAGCCTGATGGATTAACAATGCTTGCGGTGCGGGTTCGATCCCCGGTGAATCGATGTTTTAATCTCTTTTTTCTCTTCATTTTATATTCAAAACATTTCGAACTTCCTCCCGCTTCAGCTACTCTCGCCTGTCCAGGCATTATTTATGATATTCCATTCATATATGTTTAATATTTTTAAAAAGCCGGGAATCGAATCCACGTCGTCCGTACTCAGAGCCTACACACTGATATCTCAGCCGCGAGGCCCTTGTGATTGCAAAGCTGCCTTAGGTATACACACTTATCCAATGTGAAATGTGTTGAAAAAAATGCCGAAACACACTTATCCAATGTGAAATGTGTTTAAAAAAATGCCGATCAAGAAATACTCCAAATTATCTTTGGAGTATTTCTCTAAACGCCTTTCTCGATCGTTTCGGCACTTTTTTTCAACCTTTTTTAAAAATTAATTTTCTGAGGGGAAGAATAAAAACTCATTTGCGTATTGGGAGAAACATTTATTTTTTAATCATGTTTTCCATCACCGTTTGCACAAAAATTTTAAACGCCCGCTTGTTTTGGACAACTTCACTATGCGCCCGGCGGGGCGAGCGACTGGGGGTTCGGTTCCCGGTAGCAATGTCTTTTTTTAAAATTAAACATATATGAATTAAATATCATAAATAATGCCTGGGCAGGTGAGAGTAGCTAAAGCGAGAGGAAATTCGAATTTTTTTAAATTAAAATGAAGAAAAAAATAGACAAAAAATCGATTTACCGGGGATCGAACCCGGACCGCAAGCGTTGTTTATCCGTCAGGCTGCCAACTCAGCAACGACGCTCATTGAGGATACAGAAACATTTATGATACACACCTATCTATAATGTTCAACGTCGAAAAAAAACCGCCGAAACGACTGCGGCAAAAGCTCAAGATTTCTCGTTTAACCTTCCACGCTTATTTCGGCGTTTTATTTTTAACGCGTTCCGTCGTTAATTTTGTTTAACCCGCATTCTCGGCATAAACAGGCAACCGAGAGGAAACAATAATCTCGGTACATATTTTTCAGTTTGAAATACATTTAATACATATTGTATTGCACCGAACTACCCATTCGTGTTCACGCTGACTGCGATACCGACTTGAGCGGTGATCAGGACTCGCGCGTCTACAAGGGAATCTGTAACCTCGACAGAGGCGATGATCACAAAATTATATTCCCGAACTCGCCACCGCGATTTGGCGCCATTCCCGAGGCACGCCGAAAACAGGAGCGTTGTACATCTCCCTACTAATCTCTGGTCACAAATCATCACCCAGCCCCCTGACACTGGCCTACTATTCCTATACGATAAACGGAAACGCGTTTTGTCCCGGCTTTTTAGTTCTTAAAATCGCCACTACCTAGCGTTGGCTGTTATGTGACAGCCTTCGGCTCTAAATACTCCGATAAGCTGAACAATTCGATACTATTGTGGCTTTTGCCTGTTATCGTTATTGCGAGCTTATTTATTGTACTCGAACGGAAAATCATTAGAGCAAAAAATCATTCCAAATATAACAATAGACTTTTATTTATGTAAAATATTCGAAACACCGGCGCAACATACATATATAGCATGCCTGTCACACGACTACTAGCGCCACAGTGCGGCAAGGACATTTTGCGAACAGCATTTATCTACCAGTGTCAGGGGGCTGTCATCACCCAAAGGTCCCGGGATCGAAACCACGTTACGCGTATAAGCGTTTGTCTCATATAATTTAAAATTGAATCATTAATATATTTACAGCCCATATATCCTAACCGTAATTAGTGAATAACGTAGCATATCATAAAAGGATGCAGCGATGTAAATTCAGTGCAAAAAAAATCACGAAAGAATATGTATATACCTGCATGATTTTTTGTCATCTAGTCACCTCCTAATTTTTTGTTCCCAGCCACTAGCTGAAAAAGTAGGTCACCGGTACGTTAGAAATATCATACAGCCGTGAGATACTTCTTTCTATCTAGTCACCAACTAATAACTTTTTGTGTCCCGTCACTAGACGACCAAAGCTTTACAAGGCTGGATAGTCAATAGCTCTAACGGCTAGCTAATGGCGATTCGGAGCATAACTTTACTAGCTTGTGGGTAGGCGGTGATGAGTTACATTTTCCACTCGGGGTGTGATATACGGACGTAGGACACGGGTCATACGTCGGACGTATGACCCGTGTCCTACGTCCGGTCAGTAAAAATCCAACCGCCAAGTTTTGTCCTAGACTGATCACATTTCGGGCAAACAAAGAGCTTTCCCTTCGTTTACCTGAAATGTGATCCATCTAGGAGAAAACTTGTTTGTTTTTGAAGCGTTGTTTGCCGATTGACAGAGCGGTAAGTGTTCTTTTTTTCCGAAATATCAGCCGTTTCTAAAAACACTGGGAATCTGCAATTCCGCAGTCTCTCTCGCACTCATCGCCGCTCGGTTGGTGTGACACATGGCCTCAACACAAACTTTTGCACCAATCTAGCGGCCATAAGTGCAAGAGATATAGCTGATTTAACGATTGCCGGTATTCATCGAGACAACCGTTATTTTGAATAAAAAAAGAAACACGTTTAGGTAGGTGACTCTAGGATTTTTATCGACCGGATGTCCGAACGAAAAAAAATCGGTTACCAGATTGAAGATACAATTTATTTACATGTCACTTTATGGAGTTGACGCGCTGGCCACATTTTTATCTAATAATTTATACACTAAATAACTCTAGATGCCTGATATAAACTGCTCAAAGCGTGTAAAAATTCCGTAACGACGATGAAAACAGGGGTGACCGAGTGTTTGAAGAAAATATCAATGATAAAGCTTGGAAAAATATGACTAGCAGAAGAATATTCGTGGCCGCGAATTTTCAGAAAAATTGTTAAACTGTCTAAATCTACTACATTAGCGCGAAATTTTTCATTCCAGTCTATCTTTGGGTATAATAACTGATTGTGCCTTATTTTTATAAAGCGCCACTGGAAAATTCCATTTATGCAGAAGGGCGCTGCCCATGCCCCCTGGAAATACGGCCCACCGTGAAAGGAATACTTTAATAACTCGTATTGGCAAAAAACGGTAAAAATGCCCAGGAACCATTCGCAACTTATACGTAATCAACAGCTAAGTTCGTTTTAACGTATTTATTAGGTATATGTACATGATACATAGGATTTATAAAGGACAAAGAGAATAAACATCTTATTAAGAACTGCTCCGAAGTGTGTGACAAAGACAGTTCAGAATCTTCCATGATCGTAGGAATGTGCTTGTACATTTTGTTTCTCGCGAAACCCATGACTTGATTTTTCAATCGGGTGAGGATAATCCGTAAGATCAATCTGGGTACATATTACATACACGTGTCAAAATTGTATTTAAAAAACGGTTTCGTTGATGTTTAAAAAAATACAGTCAATTCCTTTTATGGTTGGTACGAATTTATGTTCGCGCGCGCGTAGCCCAACTAACATAATGTGAAACGCATTCTGTGCCCGAATTTCTCTCCCGCTCTACAGGGGTCGAAGCTTTACTTTTCCTAAAAAAACTTAACCATCTATGAAAAAAAGATGTCCGAAAATATGAGATTAAGTAGATCTTGTACATGCCCTTGATAGAGACGAATGAGAGGAAAGCACCAATGATAGATTCGCGTTCCCTACGCATGCGGGTGAGTCGGAGCTTCTTTTTCGTGAATAAACATTTATTTTCCCTCGATGTAATCCCGCGAACATTATCTTAATAGATTATATTTAGAAAAACATTTGCTCACCGTTTTTTTCGGAAACTATGAGATAATATGTACACAAATTCAACATAAGCAATGTTCTTGGAATTTTGCGACGGAGAAAAGGGTTATGAATAGCGACATGTTTTAAAAAACTGCGAACAGTAATTAACCGATGTCTTCAACGGTCAAAATTAAAAGAAAAAAAAACGCATCAAACGATCCATTTTTGTATCTTTATGTTGCACGATTCAACAGAAAGAAGGCTGTAGTTTATTTGTGGTAAAAAGTGTAACGAACGTAAAAAAATACACGTAGGGAATTGGGTGGATTTAGGTCCTGTTTGGCCATTGATTCCGAAATCCAAAACGCACGGGCTGCTATTACAAATGCAACAAAAAGCTGCAGCATGTTAATAACTTACAAGGAACATCACTTAAGTGTCTGCCTTCGACTTTGTTGAAATTAGTATTGGAAATTGGTTAAGTGGTGATTTAGTTAAGTGGTGTTCCTTGTTAGTAGTATTGGTTTAGTGATTCGATCCGAAATTGGACCAATACCAGTAGTAAATAAATAATTACTAAAATGCCTTTCCTTCTAACTGTCTCCATTGACGTATCGAACACTGGGACGCGCAGCACAGTGTAAACTGGTAGCTAATTCGAACCTTGTACAATCAGCATCAAAATGTTTTGCTCGGCGAACGGCCTAACCTTAAAACGGAGATGCAAACCATAGACTGCTGGTGACTGCGGTGCTCGAAGCAACGCGATCTGTATGTCAATGAAAGACAGAACTTCTTAAATTCGCACATCGAGTCACTCAGGATTTTATATGCTCAAGGCTTCGCGGTCACACGTTCTGGCTATAACAAGTTGGTCACAAGGGGGTCACAATGACCTCAGCCATGTTTAAACGATTGCCGCGTTGACCGTATCGTTCTGAACGGCTCACGAAAATTCATGATATTATTGGGTGTACAACTTAACTCGGTCCGTTTTTTGCTTAAAATACGCACTTATTTGAATGATAAAATGAATTAATACATTAATCAAAATATTGCCTATCGCTAGCTTTTCCCCATCTGTCTGGTAATTTATGAATTCCGTCGCGGAAGAAGCGTTCATCTTTTGAAGCCAAGAATGAATCGAGCCAATTTTTGATACCCTTCAGTAACGTGAAGCGTATTCGAGTCAAAGCGTTCTGCATCGATCGAAACAAATGGTAGTCGGAAGGGGCAAGGTCTGGGCTATAAGGCGGGTGAGCCAGAATTTCTCACCCGCTATTTTCCAAATAGTTTTTAACCGCAATAGCAACGTGAGGCCGAGCGTTGTCATGTTGAAAGATTATGGACTCGTGTCTGGTCGCATATTCTGGACGTTTTTCGGCTATAGCTCGCTTTCAACGCATCAATTGTTGCCTGTAGAAGTCTCCCGTGATGGTTTGACCAGCATTCGGTGGGCTTCAGCTGCACTTTTCTTCCAATTGAAACAGAAAATCAACACTTCTCGCAAATGGTACTTATTTGGGACGAAATTCGACATTTTCACCGCAGTAAAAATTAGACTTGATGCGCAAAAACTCAAAGGTCTGTAAACGATATTTGGTTAAGAGATGTTGATACTTCACGATACAGCAAAAATCAGCTGTTGCCGTCAACCACTTATAGCACCTAGAGGCATCTTTTGAAAACGGACCGAACTAAGTTGTACACCTAATAGTTTGAACATTCTAAAATCTGGCGTTCTCGGAATTATATTTTAATCAAATTTTTAAATGTCGGATGAAAATCAGCACGGCGTCAAAAATAGCTCCATTGTGGGCATTTTAAAAAAGGTATTTATTCACGGTTCGTCCGACCCTAGTCTGTACTTATAAAGGGTACCCCAAAGCACCGTTGGAAGGCAGGGCCAGTCGCCTTAGACGCCAACAATTTAATGTAATTTTGGCTTAAAGTTGCGCTTGGGGTCATTTTGACCCTGGGTGGCCGCGGACGGTTAAGCGCAATGGAAAATATGGGGAATAAACAACTGGAACTATCCGTCGAGTGAATACTTTTGCTTAGAACCTAAAAAGTTAGGATAAGTGGACAAACTTTCACGCAGTCGATAAGATGGTACAAGCTTTGCGTTTGCTTGTGCACTTTCGAATACATGGACGTGTCACGACCGTCTATGCACATAATCAAATACAGCACTAGTGACATCGCACCGTTGAGGTCAGAGCTTGTCTTCAAACCCAAACGTTTCTTGCTCCAGACCGATCGTAAACTGTGGACTTCTACGTTCGTTGATACAATGTAGAAGCATCAGTGTGAATAGAATATAGAATATGCAGTATCTAAAGAAAATAGGAATATTTTCGTCAGTGTAGAAAAGTGATGGTGGAAGTCAACTTTCTCTCCTTGTTGCCGCAGTGACTATAAAGCCCGGTCCCACAACTCTTGGTTAACCAAGCTAACCCGAGTTCAGTGCGCCAAGCGTGGCTCTGATTGGTCCATTTGCCCTTAAACTTCCGTCAACTCCGTTAACCCAGAGTTGTGACACTGGATTTAAGTTTATTCGGAAAGGACGAACAGTTTTTTTTTATGTCGCTGTTATGGCTGTGTACGTTTGGCTGTAGCAATGATTCCAGTGCTGCTTTATTTCGGTGACTGCCCATCAGCTCCCCCAACGCTGCTATTTTGAGGCAAGCTGGAGAATTTTAGTTACGGACTTGTATAGGTTTAGGAATACTGCCTGCAATTGGCCCAGTGTTGATACGTGACAGTTACGAAAATGTTGTAAACAGAATTCCATACTGCCTTTGCAAACACAGCGTAATGACCGTCTAATCGTAATAACATCGGGTAGACAATTTTCTAAATTGTAATAATGTGAAGATAAATGGTGTTGACATATTGTTTTACAGATATTATCGCGAGATCCTAAGAACGTTAAAAAAAATATCAATGATAATGAAGTAATGTAAAAGAAACGGTCACGAACGGCTTACGAGCGCAACGGCCATATGCTATCTGTTGGCGACTAATTGCGTTGTCAGATGGCACTACTAGATGGCATACTGAACAGCTGGGCCCAGCACCAGCTCCCCTATGCCATTCGGTGGCAATATTATGTATTACCACCCATATTACCAAGCCGATACACAGTGTAAACGCCGTGCCAGATCAAATAACGCTCCATGATTCAAGGTGAACATTAAAACAGGATCATTGTAAATACGGATCTCCATATTAAGGGCCGAAGTATGAATTATTGTATTTCGAAACCGTTCGGTATTTTACGGTCATTCACCGCTCACGGGAAAAAAAAGTCCGATCATAGTGTTTCATGGTCGACGGAATTGAAATCATAATTTCCTTCGAACTTAAGAATATGGGCTTAGTGCTGCAGTATAGAATTACTAATCGTTGAGGAGGCATTCGCGATGAATTTTGGTACAGCTGTACTCGAGGCATTCACTATTCCATTGTTGATGATCGGCAAAGTGTTATTGATCACGACAGGCGTAGTTAACATGGCTGTCAATGCTGTTGTCGTGATTTCCAAACTCGGAACGCGTGTTACAGCTTGGACGGTTGCCCTCGCCACCGTGGTCAGCACTGCTGCGGTCACATTGCCAACGGCAATTGTCGGTCGTGACAAATTCACACAGATGTCCTTCGTCGGAAGGACCGGTCCCAACAAAGCGTCAAGGACATAAGCCGAAACGGAGCCAATTGCGAGGCCAGTCGTGTAAGACAGGGTCATGATGTTACCTATGCAGCAGAATATATCGTGGTGGTATTGCAAACGATTTATTATTTTTATTGTTATGGGTATTTGTATATGTATGTGTGAGTGGATATTCAGATATGGGGATGCGTGTACGGGTATTTCAATATAAGTGTGTGGACATGGGTACGTCACTTTGTGGGTTCTTGATACAGGCGTTTCGGTTTTCTAAATATGAATATTTGGAAGGGGGTATGTAGATGCAGCCAACTCTCATCTATTTAGCCGCCAGCTATTTTGCACCGTGGGCTATTTCACGAAATGGCGACCAGTTATTTGTCCGATGCGTCCATCTGCTAACTCCCAGTCTATGACCGTCACAATACTCGTAGCAGAGAACATAGATTTACATGGAACAACAGGGCTTATGGACGCGCTTGACACGGCTGTCCTGGGGTCCGTTTAGTACTGACCCCAGCCACCCTGCCGCTATTGTACATATGTGTGAACGAATACACCGACGCTGGGGTCATAGCGCGCGCTCTCGCATCCACGTGCTTTACCATGCTTGGGATGATGGTGCGTTCTCGTTCACACCTATAAGTTATCTCGTGCCTGGGGTGCTTGGGGTTCTGACGCCTACTATATATTTGAGCCTTATTCTTTTTCCGTTTATGTATTGATTTTATTGAACTTTTTTCTTACTCGCTCAATGAATATTCATTCAATGAGTAATAAATCGTTTATGATAAATTAATTTCCGAAATGAAAAAAAGATAACGAACAACGTTCAAGCCCATGAAAACGTTTCTGCAAAAAAAAGTTGAACCCATTCTCAACCCATTTGAAGTTAATATTTTCTATCCCTTTTCTATCTCTATTTTTTTTTGCGACAAAAATCATTCTAGCCGTAAACCTTTGTGATTACGATTTTGTTCACGGTCGGCTTAAATTTGAAAATTAAAAACAGATTGAAATTCCCTTTCAGTTGAGATTTATTGTAAATCAGAAACCTTATTACAATGATAATGTTACTGATTTACCATAAAATTATAACAAAATGTCGATAGAAACAAATTGTGAGTGGTACGGCTCGCCATTTCGTTGAGTAAAAAAGTATCACTGAACGATTGGACATATGAATGATAATATCTACAACAACAATGAGCGAAAAATTTACTCATGGAATTGTATCATAGTGTCGTACACATAACATCCAAATAGCGATTTTCTGATAAAAACTGTAGACACTAGCGTAACAGAATGGCTAGGTTGGCTCTCAATCTACTGGATGGGTGGCCGGCTGATGAACTTTTTTTCATTTTGAATTGAAAATTTGATTATTCTCAGCATACCTACAATTGGTTTTATGAAGCCAAACGGAAAAATAAATGGACACAAAATATACCAAGAAAAATTTGGTTCGCCCGAATTTATAAATCTTGTTTTAATAGACAATTATAATTGTTAATTATAACGGGAGTTATTATTATCAATACAATCTATTAAAATACTGGTTTGTATTTTGATTGGTTTGAAAAATTCGATTATTCTCAGCATACCTACAATTGGTTTTATGAAGCCAAACGGAAAAATAAATGGACACAAAATATACCAAGAAAAATTTGGTTCGCCCGAATTTTTAAATCTTGTTTTAATAGACAATTATAATTGTTAATTATAACGGGAGTTATTATTATCAATACAATGGTATACGATAGAAAAATAATTAACGTAAAGAAAAAAAAATGCTCTCACATCAGTATTTGATCCACGGACCTAAAGCGTCTTAAATATCGCCTCTCAAGTTTCAAGTGTCCGACTGTGCCAGAGCGACCGAAAAAGAGTTATCGGCACTCGCGCACAGGCGTGACTGAGGCAACATATGGCGGTGGGGGCCAGCTGAGGCTTTGAATGTGTGCGGCTCACCGATACAGTACAGGGCGCTCTGCAGCCGAAAAGCGGAACTACTTTTTCTGTACCAAAAGCTAAGACGGGCCCTATTGTTCCATGTAAATCTATGTTCCTTGCTGGTAGCTACAACCCCACTTACCACCCTAATATTTTTTGTGGTAGCCTTTGCCGAAATAATAGATACTGATTGTATGCCGATTTATGCAAGTGCTTCAGTTAATTTGTCAACGTAGATTCCTAGAAATTAATAAATAATAAAGTGATGAATACAAATTCAAGGTTTTTTTTCAAATGCATTAAGATTCGTTTATTATGACAAGACTTTGTCTAAACTTGTTTTGTAATCAATAATTGATTCGCTCTTTGAAACTCGTCTGTGCTTTTAACATTTTTTAAAACATTCGTTATCTCAGTTAATGAAATTTAGATATTTTATGAGTTTTGTAAGAATGCGATAAAATTGGTCTAATATGACGTATAATAAGGATTCGAAAATTAATAAATCCTTGTTAATTTTTCACGGGTGAACTGTCAGTATGGGCCAGGGGGGTGGCACGCTGCACTATTCCTATGCATTAAAACGCTACGCGTTTTGTCCGGATTTCCCAACGCTACCTCTGACCTGCACGTGGCTATACTCATCACCTAAGAATATTCTTCTGCGCCGGCGCGAGAACCACAAAGGCACACGTCTCGAATTTCGACAATTGGCGGTTAACATTTTGTTTTACCGTTTTTTAAGATGTTACATGGGTTTGAAAATGTCAAAATTTGATTTTTTTCATAGTACATTCATGGTGTTTAAAAGTACAATATTTCTAGAATAATCTCCCAAAGTTTTAGGTCAATCGGAGTAAAAGTCTAAGAGCGAGAGCCTTTGGGAATTCCCCCAGTTCGGAAAGACCGGCCGGGAGCGACGCAGGTACATCCAGGCAGCAGCTTAGCTATTGTTTGTCTGTCTTTCTCGCTCGTTTCTCTCACTTTCCAAGGGTCACGTATTATATTTCAGTTTCATATTGCGTGTTGGGCCACGAGGTTTCTTTGAGGTTATACGTGTGCGTTGTGAATTTTTACCTAGATTTTCACTCATTTTTTTTGCAAATGGAACCGCAGAAGGAAAGATAGACCAAATAAAAGGAAACAATCATTTAATCCTAAAACTGCAGAAATCCACGATGTATCTTTCGCCAGCACGTCGGCGAAAAAACTTAGAAGCCAAGCAGAGAAACACGTGCCGGAGGACGTTGCTCTTCAATATGCAATTATAGACTTTTTAGTGTTTTCAACACTTGTTAGTTTTGTGAAGTGCTCTAACATTATAAATGAGAATAAAGAGGAAAAAGTATGTGATGGTAAAGGTGAATTTAACTTAAATTGAAATTAGGTCTTGGTTTTCCAAAATTATGGTGGAGTGTGAAGAGTGTCAGCCTAGATATATTTCATCGTGTCAAAAAATAGGTAAAGCGTATGAAATAAATTGCAGATTAATTTTTGTTATACGAATATTAGGCTTAGGTCTTGACGGATGTAAACAAAATTGTGGTTTAATGGATATAAGTAGTTCTTTCTTGAATCATTCAACCTACGATTTTTATATTAGTAAGATACATGAATGCATCAAACCGGTTGCCAAGAAACCCCTTTCCTCAGCTGCAAAGTAAGAAAAAAAACCTAACGTGCGATGAAAATGGTGTTGAACATACGACACATGGAGCCTAGATACCAGGAGGTTCAGCGGCAATGCAAAGGCGCTGAAAAAAGCGTCCCCGAAAATGTCCCGAAGTGATGGCGCTGGGGTGCAGCGGCACCTACATATATAGTAATATATTGGTGAACGAGGTGATAGTGATCGGATGAGTTTCTAACTTCACGACAGACTGATCCTGACATCAAACGTCGAAATATCCGCCGATTCATAATTTCCTCATGGCGGTTCGGAAAAAAACGCAAAAGCGAGAAAATATCTCAAACTCAAACTCAAAATGGCGGCGATACAGCCCATCTAGAAAACCGTGTTTTTTTACATATAGCTTCACGGGAGAACGGTTTTCTCGTAAAATATAAGACCTGAAACAAAAACCAAAAAAATGATAATTTATATATTATTAGCTATGAGACCACCTATAAATTTGCTTTCAAATTTTGCAAAAACAGCGCACTTTGTAGTGCGCTATTAATAATATCGATTTTAAGAAAATAAATCGATTTTTTGCCAAAAAAGCAGTAAATTGTTTATAAAAAGAAGTTTACATTTAATCAAAAAACGGCTATGTACTCCCATAAAGAATATAATTGTGAAGCTGCTAGCAAAATTTCAAATCGATGCATGCAAAGGTGGTCGAGTAATCCGTCTTCCGAGATCGAAAAAAGTGGTTTCGAGAAAAACGCGTTTAAAGTTGTACGAGCAACTCAGCGCGCTCCAAGGCGCTGCGGCTAAATCGATAATTGAACCTTTAAATAAAAAAAATTGCTACATGACCAATTGCATATTTTTTTTATGACACCAAAGTATTTTTAGGAAAGAAAACGTCTTTCCAAAATCCTAGAGTGGTGTTATCCCTTTTAACACTCTGAGGGTTAGGTACATCATCTGTGATCTGTCTTAGATCGCACCCATGTTTAGCGTATATCTATATACATATGGGTGCCGGAGCACCCCAGCGCCATCATTTCTTGTTCTCGTTTTGGGGACGAGTTGAAAGGCCTCGCTGAACCTCCTGGTATCTAGGCTCCATGATACGACAGATGTTACTGGATCAGGCGATGGCACTTGGAAAAAGCGCGGTTATTCATCATTATACAGTGTGGCCATGTTGATTGGCTATTATTCTGGGAAAGTTTTGGATGTATTTGTGAAAAGCCCATATTGTAAATTATGTGAGACTTGGAAGAAACAACTAGATTCGGCAGAATTTGGAGAGTGGCAAGATGATCATTTAGAAAAAAATGAATGCAGTGTCAATCACCTAGGACCAACTGGTAGTATGGAAGTTTCATCAATCGTTGCAATGTTTCAACGTTCGTTTAAAAAATACTGCCTGAGATACGTCAATTACGTTGGAGACGGAGACTTCAGAACATATTCCGGACTTCTTAATTCCAAACCTTATGGTGAAAATGTTCAAATAAATAAAAAAAAGAATGCATAGGGCACGTGCAAAAGAGGATTCAACACCCTTTGCCTACAAACGCTAAACTGTCACGTCTTAAACACGGATGATTTGTGGACCTGTGGCGATTCCTCGATAGCTTCACCCTGATGACCGAGCGTACTATTGGTATGGAGTACAGAGATTGTACCCTACGGCGTACCTGTACGGTAGTACACCGCTACACGCAAATGTACGTGTTATTAGTATGGTACCGGTACACTGTACAATAGTAAAATATACCGGTTCTGTATCCTCACCCTACTAATACCGGTACTGATACCGTACGCACATACGTGGTAGGTACGGTACCTGGGCTATCATGGAGGAACCAGAACCAATGTAGCGTCGGATTTACCATCTAGATGGACCATCGCATTTATCCAGGGCAGCAAGTACATACTGCCGAGGATGAGAAACGGCGTCAATCGTCACGGCCACAGTATACAGACCCAGTGTCGCGAGGATATCACCGCTGTCTCCTATCTCTCCGAGAGCACCAGCGAGGCTGACCTCAAGGAACCCGTTGAACCCTTCGGCTTCGTTCAGAAACAATATTTCGCCAAGGATCGCACCACCAATCTGTGCAAGGCCTTTCGTTTACGTATGTGCGTTTCAAAACGAAGGCCGAGGACGCTAGGGCCTTCTTGCATCTCAATGGTTACGGCTACCATTATCTCATACTCAGCGTCGACGGGTCCAAACCTCCAGCCCAACAGAATTGAATGGTGATTTTGTTCCAATTTAATCCAGACATTGTTCGTATAATTATGCATGTTTCAGTGAAATTTCAGAACAGTCGACTATTTAGAGTCGGAGGTAAAGGGTTTTAAAATTGCAACTTTTAACACTGTGGGGTCTTGATTGAAATTTAGACAGAGTATTTTTCAGTAAAAAATATTTGTCTCCTATAAGGAGACACATGGCAATAACATAAACAATATAAAATATTAATGTTTATAACGCAGATATTTTTTTTACGATAAAAGTTTTTAACTTTAGGAACACGATAATTATCTTTTTTCTCGAAATATTGAACAATACTGTTCTGTGGTGTTGCATAATGTCTTCTTATTATAGGGAACAAATATTTTTTACCCAGAGTTATTCTGTCGTTACTGAACGTCTTTAGCAAAACTGAATAGTAAAGACAATTCAAACTTTTTTCACTCATTCCCTAACAAGTTTGCTATCTAATGATAATTTGTTTCAAAATTAACAAACACAATAGAATGGTATGCCGAATTATGTGAGCTGACTTTCGGTCAATGCAGACCCTGCAGTGTCAAAAGTTGCTATTTAAAAATCCATTATCTTCCAATTAAAATAGTAAACTGTTCTGAAATTTCACTCAAAACTGCATAATGACGTGAACAATGTCTGGTTAAAATTTGAACATAATCGATAGAAATCAAGAGCGCACGCTCGTTTTACCTTAAGGGCTTACACCACGGTAAATGTTCAAAATTGAGTGATATTTCGCGATTTTTTTTGGTAGAAGGACAAATAAGAGAATACTAATATTCAAGGATGTTATTAGTCATATCTCCAAGTGAACAAAATGAAATTTATATTAAAAAATTATTCCAAAGCATGACGCTGGAGCCATTCTGGCGAGGCATGCTGAATTTAAGACGCTCTGCGGCACGCAGTATAACTGACGCAAATTTAATTTTAGAAAACAAATTTAAAAAATCCTATTAATTTACACGAGTATATCTAGAGAAATACGTAGAGGATTGTGAAAATATCAATTTTTGTGTAGTAACGGCCATGAAAAAGCGATATTACGAGTTCTCAAATGAATTCTCAAGGCTTTTCGGATTGTTTGAGTTTTATCAAATGTTATTATATCATTTTTGCATTCATGATCGTACGTTATCATTTATTATGGTTGGTTGCTTTGTTTGTATTACAATCGCGACTTAATTTTAATCTCGTTTGCATGTAGGTACTATTTAGTTGGTGAGTAATTGCCTTGTCGAAAATAATTTGTGTATTGGAACTTTTATTTCGAAATAAATCACTCGTTGGATTACCCAAAAATGTTCATAAAAAAAGTTTTCACGATCGGTAATTTGATCATTTGATGAATTTAAGATCGACTGGGAGTTTTAAGAGTGCGACTGTCGTAGTATTTTTCCTATGCTGTACTATGGTGTTCACATCGATATTCATTTATATAGATGGATTTTATACAGTTAGGTTATACTATATTCATGTTTATAGTTAAATCATAAAAATAATATCTCGAAATTGATTGACTTTTGCATAAAACATTGTTACGTTATTTAGCAGCGGAAAATGTCCTACAACCCTTTCAAGGGATCGTGACCAATAACCAGTAGCGCTATATATAACCAGTAGCGTATATATATTTATTTCAAAAAGATATGAAAACCCTTTTTAAAAAATTGAACAAGTAAAAAAAACGCCAAGTAATAAAAAATGCCCTCGAAAAAATTATCGGTCGTTTCACTGTCTACAAAATTCTAATTAACCTCGAAATACTTGTGATTTTGTTGAAACCATACTTGCATTTACAATATTACTTTTCCAATTCAAACATACAAAAAAGTGAAATAACTTTTTATGCAAAAGCCAAGAAAATTTACGAGAAACGTACACAAAATTGTCAAACCCTAGAAATACTATTTTTCTCAACAATTTATTTATTAAACCATATTAATATTATAATAAAAAGTTCGAATCACGATTATATAAAAGTACAACGTATGCATCATACAAGTACCGTATGTATGTATCACTGGAAATGCTGTGCAACGACTTGGCGTGCATGGTTAAGAAAAAAAAGCTCGGCGAAGGATGACGTTTTCTCAACAACTTGACTATCACGTTAAGAAAGACATAAATTGACGCAATGTATTATGTAACTGCAAACCAAGTTTCTGATTCCGCATATTACAAATAAAAAAATCAGCGATGTACCCCTAGACCACACGGCGCTTGAAATCTCACTTTATTTACATAATTTAAAAAGTTACGTGGAAGTATTCACTTTCTACTCTATTACAGAACCACCATACAACTCATGAAATCAATTGCGTCACATAAATTTTCGTGTAACAGACATAGTTTCGGCAGGCTGAAAATGTAATTTCTAATAATTCTGTATACCTGATGCAGTAACTGATGCGATGTTACAATTCGAAATAATCTAAGTAAATAAGTTGTTGCAAAAGTTACTTATGGAAGCGGTAGGAACGTTCCTTCAAAAAAGTTGTCTATCTTCCCGAGCGTTTTTTCTCAACCATGCACGCCAAGTCGTTGCACAGCATTTCCAGTGATACATACATACATAGTGTGATGCATACGTTGTACTTTTATATAATCGTGATTCGAACTTTTTATTATAATAGTGATATGGTTTCTTTAAATAAATTTTCGAGAAAAATAGTATTTATAGGATTTGACAATTTTGTGTACGTTTCTAGTAAATTTTCTTGGTTTTTACATAAAAAGTTATTTCACTTCTTTTGTATATTTAAATTGGAAAAGTAACAATGTAAATATAAGTATGGTTTGAAAAAATCACAAGTATTTCGAGGTTAATTAGAATTTTGTAGATAGTGAAACGACCGATAATTTTTTCTAAGGCATTTTTTATTACTTGGCGCTTTTTTTACTTGTTCAAGAATTTTAAGGGTTATTTTTCTCCGAGACTATGAGACTGCGATTCGAACCCGCGACCTCCCGATGTACTGGTTCAGAGGCAAGCACGCGAACCACTAGACCAGCACACCGGTTTGTTCATATATATATATATATATATATATATATATATATATATATATATATATATATAATCCTCCAATAAACGAGGTATGGCCGCAGCGCGCAAGTTTTTTAGGTAATAAATAGCACCACGAGTGGAAAATACCGGGCGAAAATATCCCTAGCACAGCAGTGTACGTACTTTCTCTTCGCGCGGTTACCGTGGGCCGTCTAATATCGACCCTATTATGGGGTGCCCCTCACGCCGCAAAACAAACGACGATCGCCGGTCTTGGCTCGGCAAAATAGGTGAGAGTTGAGCGAATGAGTAATTAAGCGTAGGTGATCGATTATGTATGAATGAATATGCGTAAATAGATATGAGTAATTGGGTATAACTAACTGGAAACGAGATATTGGATACATATAAATGGGTATGAAGTTGTTTGAGTTATGGATATTTAGATATTGGTAATTCGTTATGAATACTTGAGGTTAAAGAGTTGAGTTATTGAGTATGCATGATGTAAATAAGCATATCTACGGGCTTTGAATATAGAAATTAAGGGGTCTTCTCACTTTAGACTCTAAAAAAGGCTATCTTAATGAATTTTTTTGATAGGTTTATATTATAGAAGTTGATATAAAAGTTGTTACACTTAATAAATACACTTTCGAAAAGTATTTAAAAGAATGTATTTATTTAAGTCACTCTTTATAGAAGAAAATGGTAGTGAAAAAATGTCCTAAAAAAATTGTAGGTCTGCGCTGTTGAAGAAATCTCGGAGACGGATCGTCCGAAACAAAAAAATCAAACGTTTTTAGATTCGAACATCGACATTTTTCGAAAAAAAAACGTGTTTTTTCACCGGTTTTGGCAAAAGCAAACAGTAAATATCTAAGTTTTAAAAAAATCCTTGATATGCGCTGCTATAGGTGTAAAGAATGTGTGGTTAAAATTTCATAAGGATCGGTTTAGTCGTTTCGAAGATTTTATCAACAAGCGGTCAAAAAACGTTTCAAGAAACACGCGTTTAAAGTTTGTTTGGGTTACATAAATACATACATTAAAAAAAAAATGTATTTCGCAAGTGTATTTATTGAGTGTAACAATTTTTATATCAATATCTATAATATAAAACTATCAAGAAAATTCATGAAAATAGCCTTTTTTAGCGTCTAAAGTGAGAAGACCTCTTAAGTTATGGGTATTCTGCTATGATATTTTGATATAGAGTGTGGGTAATTTGGTAATGTAATTAACGTATAGATGTTCGGTTATAAGAATTTGCGTACGGGTATCTGAGTCTGAATATTTCTAACAGTTGTCGTCATGTGTATTTTGGAAGTTTGAGTACAGGCGTCGAAACTCCGCGTTTTAAAGCGGCGGAAAAATTGTAAAAATGACATGCTCCACTCAAAGGGCGCTGGTGTAGATCGAGTCTGATGTTATATGCATATGTGCTATTTTAACCGGAGCATAACCTCTTCATATGTTCTCGATATTAAGCGCGGGTATGCAGTATCAAGACGGCTAAATATGAAGTATGACAAGTTTATAAAAATAAAAAGTTACTTACATTGTAAAATTGTAAGACTTTTCGAGATTCTCTTATCATCAGCATATCATAATATCAAATAGATTGTAATTTCAAAAAGTACCCATCGCGATGGCAATTGCTTACATCTGTAAATTATTCGTTGCTTTCCAAACACTCGATTTTCGTGCTCGTGTTTCCGGCATTACAGCAATTACGTTACAAAACATGCTTTCACAACTGTTTCTTTCGAGATAAATTAGTCCTTTTATTGCTACTTATCAAGTTTTATATTTTCATGGGTAATCGGAGTGTTGCGGAAACGTTTATTTTGTGGCGTGAATATTTGTAAATTTTGTACCTAATCGTTGCATTCCTTTGCATGCGCGTTTTCCACCGCTTCCCCTGTCGAGTTTGGACTCCTGTACTCTAACGTCTATATTCTTTATCTTAGGGGGCGTACGCAGATTACGTAATACAATTTTGGTAAAGCGAGGGGACCGGCCAGGCGTTACGGTCCTGGTACGTGGGGGAAAGCGGGGGGGGGGGGGGGTCGAAAATTGGGGACTTTGGCGTTACGTAATTTGTGTAACGCCCCCTTAGAAGAAACCGGCTAGTTAACAGCAGAGATACTCGGGTAGGACGTAATTATACGTAACTTACCGGCAAGTTCACGGTGTTGCTCGGGCACCTTACTGGGCGCTTGGATCATCGGTACACTGCCGACGATGCCATTGGTCAGCCCAAGTAACCACGAGAAAAGTACTGGGTAGCCTTCTCCCGATAATGTTGGTGCATTTCTTGGTGTCGCACAAAGAAGAAACAATGGGATAAGAATTATTCTAGCCCCCGAAAAATACAACAGCTGAGTCCTCGTCCACTCGTAAGGTATCGAGGCTAGTATCTGGCGGCAATGACAGAATAGTTCATCTAATTGAAGTCGCGGTAGCATACGTGTCCATTCAAGATAGGCCCCTCGCTCGTTATACCTTGCCGAGAAGATCGGCTCCGTTGAACGCTGCCATGAGAATGACCGGCATCCACGATTCGAACTTGCAAGATATTATCTCCGATAAAATCCCCGGATAAAGACAGAGTGTAACAAAGTACGCAACGGCAATACTAGACATGTACGGGTATATGAGCTTGGCGACTTCGAGCCTTGCCTGCATTCCTCCTGCAACATATTACAGAAAATTCGGAGATTGAAACTCCTCGGCATCTCGAGCAACCGAATAAAAGCGTTTTCGCGATATATAGTTACGTTTTATCCTAGCCCACGGTTTGCTCCCTTGACTCCTGTAATAAGCTCCCTGTATTACAACAACATCTTCTACCTTGTAAGTCGGACCATTGCTGCCCCGTGGATTAATGGCTGGAGTGCTCGGCTCGTAAACAGGATTGCTGAACGAAAATGCCGAATACTGCCCGGTACCTAAAGAAAGAAAGAGGCAATCAACGACTTCGGAGGGGCGGCGATGAGTCAGGGGATAGAACATCGTTTAAAATAGCCTAGTGAGTACCGTTTGCTGCCTCGGTGCTGCCGCCAGCGGCGTCGGTCCCTAATGGACTGGTTTGAATCTTCAATACACCATACTGGCCCTTGCTCGGATCGCCCGTTTGATCCATCGGATCCATCTAGTTCCATTTGAAATATTCATTAGCAATGTGTAATGGGTGAAATGAGAGCAATGTTTTTCATGTGCCATTTCGCTTACAAGGCCAACGTCCTCCGAAGGTTCCAAAATGATTCGATTTCGTTCCTGACAGAGGTTTACATAAAACTGAACAAATTCGGTCTTACGAACAATCCAATGTAGCACAGAGCACATTCCGATGGTCATTATCGATAGGGTGAAAAACATCGATGTATTGCCACGCTCATCGTTTACTAGTGACTTGGTCAGTATCCGGTTAACGGAAACCCAGAAACCTGCTGCACCTGGTAGACCAAGTTTTTCTTTAGTCGTCATATTTCCACGGCGATTTTGGTGACAGGTTAATATTGAGAGACGGGGTAGTTGAAAAAACAGTAGAATAGCATGATCCTCAAATTCATCATTCGCAAAAAGTCACTTTGCAAGAACTGGCCAGGGAAGAAGTCCCTACTTACTGTTATGGTTGGAATAAAAAATTACTCCCAAAATACTTTTCATGGGTAGGGGATTCACTATTGGAGACAGGGGAAAGTAACTCACCATGCATTGGTTAAAGACTCGAAAAAGAGACTCTATTCACTTTGCAAAGTCTGGAGGAGATAACACTCGAGTTACTTTTTGAAAACGTTTGTGGTACTATGCTATCCTATAAAAAAAAAGATGCAAAGATAATCGATTTTTGAATAAATGTATACTAATAGACCGGTTGTTTACAAAAAGTGTCGATGAACCCATTATTCGAACAATGAGAAGAGCTTGTCCGTTTTTACCTATATTTGAGAATCCAATGATTTTTTAACGGAACAAAGAAAATTATTTAATCTAATAGCTATTATTCACTATTTATTGCCAAAATTCCTAATCGGTGCAAGGTTTCTAAAAAGTGGTGGCGTCTTTATCATATCTTACTGGCGCACAGTATTTAGGATTACTCATTGCGAAGCTTCCATGAGCTTGCAAGCTCGTGGTATAACAAAAGCAGCTAAAAAGTAGAGGGTTATTTGCGTATGTCAGTCATGCTGCAATGCCGAAAAATGATTTAAATTGAGTGTCATTGAGTACGAATTAATCGGCCATCCGGAAGTGTCAATTTTTATTACTAGACTTTCGTACAATCCGCCCAGCACCACGCTCTTACATACAGGTCTTGAAACGCCGGTGGTGGGGTAGGCCCGCTTAGTGTCCAAGGTTCGTAAATTCCGATTTACGCCGCAAGGTTCGCTCATAGTGTTGGGGTATCGTGTGTGACAAAAAAGGAATATAGTAATTTCGTCTCTTTTGCCCAAACGTGGCGCATGCGCCGTTGACCTTAATCTGTATATTAATCGTAATTTTGTATATGCTTGATACGAAAATATTTAAAGAGTTTATTGAAAACTTTTCCAATAATGGTAATCACATCCGTCTCTAACCATCAAAAATTTTAAAACCCAAACGACCTCGATAAATATGAACGGCATGTCTTACCTAATCCAAAGGAGACAGTTTGACCAAGTGGATCAGTACCAGGTCCTGGAAACTCCGGCGTTTTTTAGTGGCGGAGGTAGGTCGCTTACTGAAAACATTTTCAAATACGTAGTGGCCACTAGAGTCGCTGCGGTAGGGTTGACCGCATTGGCGAGCGACGGTGATTGCGGGGGAGGGATCTCTCTGTCTCAGTCTTACTTCTGCATAGCCACCACTCGCTGCTGTCATCGGGTTCGTGGGTTAGACTGAGACAGAGATCTCTCCCCCGTAACCGCCGTCCTTCGTCTATGCGGGTAACCCTACCGCAGTGCTCCTAGTGGCCACTATACTATTAAACATGTCTTTAGTAAGCAACCTACCCCCATCACTGGAGTTTCCAGACCTGTATGTAAGACCGGGGGGGCTGGCACCTCCTATCCCTTACCGTATATAAAAATGCTACGCTTTTTGACCGCTTTATTTAGTTCTACCTCTCCCCGTGGCGCTAGTAGGTCACTGACAATTTTCTTATTGCGCAGGCGCGAGGCCCGCACGGCGTACTTAACCAAAGAACAGATATTACATGGAACAACAGGTCTTATGGGGCGATTTGGCAAGATCTCTTGGGGGGATTTTGTAGTTATCCCCCTAACCACCTAAAGCGCTGCCTGTATCGATGTGCACGAACACATTCGCAGGGGCGCTTGACTCCACCCAGCTCTACCTCTTCCTATGCTAGAGCCAACTACGGTTGAGGTGATGTCGCGTCTCGCTCGCTCTCTTGCAGATTCCAATGTTAACAGCACCGACAGTCGAGCGATCTAAGGCACGTGCTCGTTATGCCGGGGACTCCCAGCTTTAAATCGATTTGTTTTCGCGCCTACTCTCTTGCTCCGCAATAAAAAAAAGAATTAAAAGACAGAAAATGCATATTTGAGAGAATTGCACACATTTACAAAAAAACCAACGTTTCACGCAAAAATTCTATCAAATTCCGATAAAAAAGACGTTTATTTTCTTCTAATTTTTCAAAAACAAGTTTCGTCAAGTAGAAGGTAGCCATATTATCAATATTTCTACCAAGTTTCAACTCAATCGGCTTAAGAGTTTTTGAGTAATTCTGCACGCCAGTTTCGAAAATGCAGTTATGGAAAAAACAGGTTTGAAGTTTACGAACGCTTCGAATCAGAGAGGTGAGACACAGCGTTGACGGGCTGTTAGGTTTGAAGTTTTTCAAATTTCGCTTTGAAACTTCCGGAAAATATTCTACATATACAAGGTGTATTTTAAATAGTAGTTTTCCGTTCGCGAGCATATAGGGTGTCTCTTTCCAAGCAAAACGCTTCTTTTAAATGTCGTTCGACAAAAATTGGCTGAGATATTCACGAGTAAATTCCGCCGTTCGCGCAAGTGGGTGCAAATACTTTGATTTTTGTTAAATGGCAATTGAAATTGAAAGTTCCAACTTTCAATTTCGAATTTTGAACCTTATCCGGTCGCCCAAATAAAGTATTAATTAATAAATAAAAAATGGTAGACAATATCGTCCATTGTTAACTCGGAAGATGTAAAGATCTAAACATCTTTACATCTTCCGTTCGAGTAAACAATGGATAACAATTGTTTACTCCATTGTTCGAGTAAACAATGAACAACAATTTTTAACATGTTTATTTATTATTTATTACTTTATTTGGGCGACCGGATAACGTTCAAAACTCAAATTTCAAAATAAAAAATTGAAAATTTAAACCCAAATGCCCGAATGTGGATTCAATCCCTCGCGCGCGCTCGCTTGGCTACCGAAGCTACTGTGGCATTGTTCACTCACCGTTGGACTTTACTCGTAAATAGCTCGGCCAATTTTTGTCGCACAACATTCAAAAAAAGCGTTTTACTTTTTTTAAATGTTATCTTTCAAAATGGGAATCAATTTTTTTTTATCGTTGTCAATGTATATCCCGTCTTAAGGCATTCTTTTCACGAACCTGAATATTTAACAATCAATTGATTTTTATCTATTAACAAGTAAAAATACATCCTAGTATGCTGGGAAAATTTCAAGCGAAGTTACCGACTTTTTAACGAAAAATTGCAATTCTTAAAATCGTCTTACTTATACGGCGCTTTACGGAGATAACACGCTGGCGACATTTCTATCTAATAATTTATACACTAAAAAACTTTAGATGCCTGATATAAACTCTCACGCGTCTAAATCACGCGTCAAAAATCTTAAGACTCCGTAACGACAACAAAAGCAGAGGGGGACCGAATGCTTAAAGAAAACATTAAAGATAAAATTTCGTAGGCGCGACCTTTTAGGAAAAATGCAAAAATGTCTAAATCTACCAAATTTGCACAAATTTTTTAATTCCAGTTTATTGTTTGGTATAATAATTGATTGTATCTTATTTTTACTAAGCGCCACTATAATTTACCAGTGATTCAGAACGGCCGCTCTTGTACCCCACAAAATACGGCCGTCTGTGAAAGGAATATGTCAACGTGAGTTAAAATGATGTGCTGCCTCCTACCAAACTGCCCAATGCTTGGTCGGTCAGTCGGCTATTAAGGGGTGAGATGCAGTCAGAATTTTCACAAAATCGTAAACGATCATTAACGATATGAAATTTGTTGTCATCTGCACCGTGTCCATCTCCAATATAGGGTAAACTGACCAGTGAATGGACGAATAACGACACTGTAGGACTCAGATAGACTGTAAAATGGAAATATCAAAACGAAATTTTCAATGGCTGTAGCTACCAAAAGATATTATTCTGCTAGTAGGAAAAATATTTGAAGTAATTGCAACAAACAGTATTGAACGAATTGATATATAAGTAGCGAAATGATTAAATCGCCAGTGAGTGAACGAAATGGCCAGTAAATGGATGCTCAACCACCGGTAAATGGACGTGTAGTGTAGACGAACGCTGCCAAGAAAAACGATTTATTTTTAATAAATGCTTGATTCGACGCTCACTGTGTTGCACAATAATGATAATATTTTTATAGATATGAGGGTTATATTCGTTATTATGATTTTGTAGAAAATACATAAAGCTTTCATGCATTTTAATTAAAAAAAAAAACTACCAAAGTTAATTTTGACAGAGAAATAGAAAATTAAGTTTTTCCAAAAATAAAAATAAAAGTATGCATTGATTTTATGACATTTCATTAAATGTACGTTGTCATATCTTAAAAATAATTAATTCAGCAATTTTCAGCAGATAAGCTAAATTTTTTACTCTGATTTGAGAATTATCCGAACAGAGCCCATATGTCCATTCACTGGAAAGAGGTTAGAATACAGCACCAATGGAGAAACATGTCCGATTCGGACCGATTATTACGAATTTATGTTGAAATTCTGCAAAATCCAAAGATTGATTCTTTCTTAAGTAATAAAAGTAATACTTACGGTAAAAACTTATAAAAACTATTGTTTTTGCGTTTTGGACACCTACTGTGTACAGCCGTATCGTAACTAAGATGCGCGGTGTAAAAGTAGCACAAAGTAGGAAAATTCCGTGTAGCGTCAAAAGTCGATATTAAACCGAGAAATCGATGTTAACAATAACTGTGATTTTTTTGCATAATCATAGTGATTCGAGTTTTTATCGGCAATTCATATGCTGATTTTGAATATAAATGAACTTTTGTCCATTTACTGGCCCCTGTCAATACACTCGTTGGTTTACCATATTTTTTACAGCGATATGGATGGGAAATCATTCAGTTTTTTACTACTCATTTTATGGTAAGAATGACAATTATTATTGCAGTACACTGCACTTCTCGTATGTACGAACTTCTGTTATCTTTCAATTTGGAGTAGATCGGATATGGGGTAAATGGCGAATGAAAACATGCGGTCTACATTTCTTTCTTTTTTTTTGTTTATAATCAATCTCCTTTTTCTCGGTAGATTGAATTCCTTATTTGGTTGTACAAATTTTATTTTTATTTTTGCCTTCTTTATAATGGTAATGAGAACCTGGAAATAAATATGATGAAAGAGGAATAAAAAAAGACACAAACGCATTGTGTATGTTTAAAAGGCACCGTTTTTATTGTTTATGAGTTTAACGCGTTTGTTTCTTTTTTACAATTAATTACTTTTGCCGTTTTTGTATTTTCAACCCAATTTTTTGTCCTGCCAAACTTTAAACACTGGACGCTTTCTAATATCGTTCTGAAAACCTTTCCAACAGTTTGGTACGATGCACGCTTTAGGCATTTTCCGAATTCAATAGAAGGTTAGCTTCCTTTGGACCCTACAACGAAACACGGTAACACGATTCAGAGACTGTAAGGCGCTTATCTATAATTAAGTAGCGTATATCCATATGTACAAAGGCCCAGCCCCCTGACACTGGCCTACTATTCCTATACCATAAACGAAAACGCACTTTGTTCCGGCATTTTAGTTCTTGAAATCGCCACTACCTAGCGTTGGCTGTTGTGTGACAGCCTTCGGCTCTAAATACCCCAATGAGCTGAACGATTCGATACTTTCGTAGCTTTCGCCTGTTATCGTTATGGCGACATTATTTATTGTGTTCAAATGGACAATCATTAGAAGGGAAAATCATTCCAAATATATCAATAGACTTTCATTCATGTAAAATATTCGAAACACCGGCGCAACATACATATATATGCATGCATGTCACACGACTACTAGCGCCACAGTGCGGCGAGGACATTTTGCGAACAGCATTTAACTACCAGTGTCAGGGGCTGCAAAGGCCCTACGTGACAGCGCTTCTAGTGGATAGATGAGGAACTAAGTTTTTGCCTCACTGACGGTGACACTCCCCACCACTCCAAAACGCCGGGTTTTCCAGGCCTGTATGTAAGACCTGTATGCAGCACTACCCGTTCCCTCCTGTTTTGCTTCACTCTCGGGTAAACCCAATATTTCAGTGCCCCCCTATGTACTACTTCCGGCAGAGGATAATGTGGCTAATGCACTTAAGGTACGTACTCTCTCCGGCCATAACTGCTTGGGTGTATCGGCTCGGCAGCATCGACGTATATCCATAGAAGCTGGACTGTTGAACTGCAGAAAACATCAGACTTTAATGAAAATATCACGCACGTCGTTGGGTTTGATAGAACCGAGATGGACAGGCTGCTGACTGGAAAAACTCAATATTAGAATGTTCGCTAGTTCCCAAGCTTTCCTTTACAGAAAAATAGTTGTCAATCGCCCCGCCCCTTTTTAAAATCTATTCTGATTTCATTATTCCGGTCGAGTTAAAAATAACAATTTACGCTTTGAAAACGGACATTTCAATTTTCTTTCGAAAATACGTACTATTGAGATGAAAATGCCACGAGAGTCCATGCCATGATAAATAAATTATTCGACGTACCGGTACATCCAACCGCAACGACGGCCACTGCGATCAAATTAATCGTGTACGACGTCGCAACCCCGAAGAATTGCCACCAGATCTCCGATATCACCACGAAGTTCAGTGTAATTATAGAGACCAGATAACCTGACGTAATTGGAAAATAAGTATTTTTAAAAAACGTTTATGCTATTATTACCAATTGATATTTTAGCCATGTTCACTTGGTCGTTGGATGTTTGGGATCGCCATGAATATTTACACTGAACAATGATTTTAAAAGTTTCTTTATCTCATCTGAGAACTTTTCTACAAGTTTGTACGTAACTATTTAAACAGGCTTATTAACGCCTAGGCCATTTTACTGTGAAAAATATATGTTCTCCGCATGGTTTCAGAGATTGATTCCCGATGTTAAAAAAATCAATCTCTAATATGGTTATTTTCTTCTCGGATTTCGATCACCCTTTATCTTCGATTTATATACAGGGTGTCTCATTTATCTTGAGATATCGAAATAACTCGATAATTGCAAAGTTGCGAAGTTTCGATTTACATCGCCGTTCTTAAACTATTTTGATATCTCAAGATAAATGGGGCACCCTGTATATTCATACTTTGTAGTCCAATATGTAGCCAAAGTATTACGCTCGAAGGCATAGTGCCATGTAAGGAGAAACCCACGATGTTTTTGCTCATTTTCGCTTCATCAGATTTACGTGTTCGTGACGTGGATTAGGTATGGAAGAAATATCTCTGCTTCCATGAGGAAACCACTAGAGGACAGTGGAGGGAGAGGGACGAACGATCGCGTCCAGGGGTGGGGCGACGGGAAACTGTCGGTGGCCGAGTCGACGGAGCGGGCACGGGGGAAGTAGGATAGAGATGGAGCGAAAAGCTATACAGAGAGACTGAAGAAAAGTTTACCGAAAATAATACGCTTGTTGAGGGAAACAGTCTCGACAAGAATGTTGTTGGCTAAAACTGCGAAAAAAGCCATCGTGACGTACACAACGGACATGTCAAAAACGACGGTTGTGTCCGGATATCTGTCCTTGAAATAATCCACCGCCATCATGAAGCTGCAAGCACATAATAATACGATCCCATAAAAACTTTGTGACTTGGGCAAAGTGAAAAACAGCAGAGTACGAATAATAATAATGAGACCGGCATTAATGGACGTGCGCTCGGTATGCGGCTTTAGCGATCTCCCGTGTTAATTAAGGGTTTCATTAAGAGTTTATTTGGTGTCGAAACTTGGATGAGTGACCGCTCAGCCGTGCATTGGCTTACGCACCGACTATATTGAGGCAGGTCGCAATTTTACGGTTGGAATGTACGTAACGGGACACTATGAAAATAGGACTTTGAAAATTTATGAAATTTTCAATTCCAACAAACAAACCGAATGCAAACTAAAAAAAAACCCAATGTTTGTTTGGGGTTGTTTCAAGGACGCATTTGATCTCGCAACTCCGAGGTCATTGACCCTAGACATAAATGTCCCAAATGAAAGTTACTCCTCTCGACGCCCGCTACCCGATCACACCAGAAAAAGAGGAGGGTTAACTAGGGTCGCCAGGATAGTGTCCCGTTACGTACACCCCAACTGAAAATGGGCAACACGTATATTTTTTATATCGGCGGAACCCGATTTTCAAGAAGGCAAACGCGCCCTCGCAAATGGGAGTGTTTTTTGTTTTTCGACGATAATTTTTTAACGGAACGAGATACGAAAAAGTTTCAAATTGCAGAAAAGTTTTATTTTCCGAGTACTACAGGGTAAACCGGCCCGTACATGGACGGAAACTGATTTATATTAAAAATCAGCAAAGCATATGAATTGTCGATAAAAACTCGAATCACTACAATTTTGCAAAAAAATCACAGCTATTGTTAAAACCGATTTCTCATGTCAGTTTAATATCGAATTTTGACGCTACACGGAATTTTTCTATTTTGTGGTACATCGCGCAATTTAGTTACGGTACGGCTGTGCACAGTAGGTGTTCCAACGAAAAAACAATAGTTTTTATGAGTTTTGAAGGTAAATATTACTTTCATTACTTGAGAAAGAATCAGTCTCGGATTTTTCTGCAAAATTGTTGAATAAATTCGTAATAATAGGTCAGAATTAAACGTGTTTATTCACTGGTGCTGTATTCCAACCTCTTCCCAGTGAATGGACATGTGGGCCCTGTTCGTATCATTTTCAAAGTAGAGTAAAAAGTTTAGCTTGTCTGCTGAAAATTGCGGAATTGTTTATTGTTAAAATACGACAATGTACATTTCATTAAATGTTGTCATAAAATCAATGGATTGGTTTTTTAATTTTTGGCAAAACTTATTTTTCTATTTCTCTTTTGAAACAAACTTGGTAGATTTTTTGAGAATTACAATGCAAGAAAGCCTTGTGTATTTTCTACAAAATCGTAATAAGGAATATAATATCCATATCTATGAGAATATTATCATTATTTTGCAAGACAGTGATCTCCGAATCTAGCATTTAATAAAAATCAATCGTTTTGCTTGACAGCGTTCGTCTACACTACACGTCCATTTACCGGTGGTTGAGCATCCATTTACTGGTCATTTCGTCCATTCACTGGCGAATTAATCATTTCGCTACTTATATATCAATTCGTTCAATATTGTTTGTTGCAATTACTGCGAATATTTTTCCTACTATCAGAATAATATCTTTTAGTAGCTACAGCCATTGAAAAGTTCGTTTTGATAATATTTCCATTTTACAGTCCATCTGAGTCTTACAGTGTCGTTATTCGTCCATTCACTGGTCAGTTTACCCTATATTGGAGATGAACACGGTGCAGATGGCAACAAATTGCATATCCCACACATTCACACCTCGTGCATAGATAGGTCTCATCCTCGTATAGAGAGCGGCGCTTAAATCGTGGCAACAGCGCGATTTTCCTGCAGTCATAGTGTTAAGCTTCCTACGATCTTTCGGGAAATATTTTATATAAATAAAATAAAGCGTGAAAATGTCAGCCCAAGTACGACGAAAAGGAAAGTTTACAAGAAAAAAAGGCGCTTGCTAAAAATCTGAAAGCTGTGACAGCCATGAGTCAAGCAAATGCCGCTGAACGCGATGAGAATAACCATAACCACAAAGATCAGCAACAAAAATTCGCTGTCGAAGGACGTCGGATCATGGATTTACAACATCTTGCCGACAGTCTAAATTGTATTCGTTGTACCAAAGACAAATACATGCATAAATACATGCATAAATTGAACAAATTAAATTTGTTTGCAGAATAAATTCATTTCACATCCGTCTCAGAATTACTAGAACTCGGGAAAAAAAACAAGCTTCGAGTTCCCAGACCACGCGCCGATCAGCTGGCTGCAGCGTACACTGTTGCCATTCCGTTACAGATGGCTCGGCCCCAGTTCGGTGTGGAATAAAATAACCACTTTCCATAAGTCGATACATTCGAAACTAAACGGTCAAAAATTGTAATTTTTCTTTAAATCAATCCCTCAATAGTAGTGCGTACACGTGTGTTTTCATTTTGAAATCCTAAGATCCGTTTAGAACCTATATCGAGAAATGCGAGCAAACTCCTATCGGTTTACGTGGTAGGTATAGGGATCGCGTACAAAAATACCCATAGTCAATTGCAATTATCTCATGAACTAAACGGTGAATCGAATTGAATTTTTGGTCATCAGTCCATGAAGGTCATATCCACACCATGCTTAGATTTCAGCCAATTCCTAAGATTCGACCAAAAGTGCAGAACTACCTTAAAGGGAAAGAATGTTGTATTCTTCGACTACTAGACGTTCATGATAATAACGACGAGTATAATTTAATAATACCAAATGGTGTATTCTTTATTGCAATAATTTGTGAATAACTGGCGAAAATTACTCTTCAATTTTCCGCTAATATGGGTACAGAAATAGGTACTGATTTCGCAACCAGGGACTAACTTCGTCATCAAAGTGGATTCAATTTAGAGCTATATAAGGGCCGCACATTGGCGAAAGAAGAGCAGAAATTCGTAGACACAGTAGTGCCAATCGAAAGGGGGCGTCCATTAATTACGTGAGGCGTTTAGGGGGGGGGGGGGGGAGGGGGTCGAGCGAAATCTCACCCAATCTCACGTGGGAGAGAGGGGGGCTTCAGCAAATATCACGTAATTTTAGTAATTGTAGTAATCACGTAATTTTTATCACGTAGGGAGAGTCTCACTACTACTTTACATGGTGGAGTAAATGGTACTACAACCGCAGTTACTTCTATTACAATTTTTTTCCGTAAACGTATGCATTTTGAAAAATCTCACGTGAGATTAGGGGAGGGGGGAGGGGGTCGAGCAAAATCTCACGACATCTCACCAGGGGGAGGGGGGGGGGGGTCGAAAAATCGCCAAAATCACCTCACGTAATTAATGGATGCCCCCAAAACATCGACAACACACAGTTATACTATACAGCTTTTGATTTCTGCGAGTGACAAGCTTTTGGCACCTAATGCTGGTTTTTCAAACGAACGTACTGGCAATTTGGACCTCAAGTGGAAGAAAATATGTTTAGAGCCGAAAATATATTTCTATCGGTTTTGAAATTTGGAAAATTGACGACTAATCATTTCAAGCGTTGCTTTCAAGAGGTACACTGGGTGGACTATTTAACGTGACCACCCCAAATATCTCCGTTGCCTTTAGAGTGACGAAAAAATATCAGGAGGTAATTTGATTGATTGCGAAGGGCTGATACAGTGGTGAAAAATTCATTTTTGTCAAGTTCATAGTTTTTGCGTTCTTAAGGTCATCAATGGTTTTTTAAATGGAAACATGTTTTTTTTTTATTAAGAGGTTGTAGCTGATATTTAGACGAATCCAACGACCTATGATATCATAATCTTGAAATGATTTTTCACCAAAATACACGTGTAAAAACGGTAAATCGTGATGGCATCGACAATAAGAATATCCGAATAATGTAATTGAATTTTTTGTACAGAACATTTATTGTAACGAATGTTCGAAGTGATGGCCATTAACCCCGACGCATTTTTGAAGACGTCGGATGAATGATTCTCTTGACCTTCGAATAGTTTCTGATGTGATAACGGCGCAGATTATCCGAAGTGGCTCCGGGAAATTGTGCGCCAGCGTCCTTGGAGAGTTAATGTGTGGTGTGGCATAATTGAGGACCGGATTATTGGACCATTTTTCATAGACGGCAATTTGAATGGACGGAAATACGTCGGTTTTTCGAACAACTCTTTGGGGGAATTGCTACAAGATGTCCCGTTAGCACAGTGATGCCGAATGTGGTATCAACATGATGGCTGTCCAGCTCATTGGGCAGTTATAGCTCGCCGAACATTTTCCGGACGCTGGACTGGGAGAGGTGCAGTCAACCCTTTGCCTGCTCGTTCGCCGGATGATGTTCCAACGACGTCGTCGGACATGCGAGAACGAATTACAAGAGCCTGTGCCGCTATCACACGAGAAACTATTTGAAGGTCAAGAGAATCATTTATCCGACGTCTTCAAAAATGTGTCAAGCTCAATGGCCATCACTTCGAGCAATTGTTACAATACATTTTCTGCACAAAAAAATCAATTACAATATTCGGATATTCTTTTTGTCAATACCATCACGATTTCTCGTTTTTACACGTGTATTTTGGTGAAAAATTATTTCAAGGTCATGACATCATAGGTCGTTGGATTCGTCTGAATATCTGCTACAACGTTTTAATTTAAAAAAAAACATGTTCTAATTTGAAAAACCATTGATGACCTTCACAACGATGACCTTGAGAACCTTTGACCTTGACCAAAATGAATGTTTCACCACTGTATCAGCCCTTCGAAACCAATCAAATTACCTCCTGACATTTGTTTCGTCACTCTAAAGGCAACGGTACATTTGGGGTGGTCACGTTAAATGCTCCACCCTGTATATTGCCAATACGGGTCCAAAATCTATAATACTTCTGGATTCTGGAGCGGCCAATGTCCAGCAATAGATATGAAAGGGAAAGATAAACTTTCAACTATTCCAGCAGGCAAATATATTGCACGAGTTTCATTAGTTCTGTAGACAATTAGTTCATATTACAATTAACCATTTACCCAGGTACAGCGGGAATGATACAGCCCCTTGATGTTTATGGCTTCTGAGTATGGAAAAACTTCGTCAAACACTTTGGAGGCGTCCATTAATTACGTGAGGCCTTTAAGGGGGGGGGGGGGAGGGGGTCGAGCGAAATCTCACCCAATCTCACGTGGGGGAAGAGCTTCGGCGAATATCACGTAATTTTAGTAATTTTAGTAATTTTAGTAATCACATAATTTTTATCACGTAGGGAGAGTCGCCCTACTACTTTACATGGTGCAGTAAATGGTATTACAACCGCAGTTACTTCTACTACAATTTATTTTCCGTGAACATATGCATTTTGAAAAATCTCACGTGAGATTAGGGGAGGAGGGAGGGGGTCGAGCAAAATCTCACGACATCTCACCATGGGGAAAGGGGGGGTCGAAAAATCGCCAAAATCACCTCACGTAATTAATGGATGCCCCCTTTTCTGACAGTAACATTATACAATTAACACGTCTATCTGCACTTGAGAGACAATGAAGTGACAATCTTTTACACACAACCAGTTTTCTTCTCCGCGGCTTACAAACCCTGTTGAATATGCGTGGTACAAAAGCGGTTACGAAGAAAAAACCACAAAAATTCGAAAATCCGGCAGAATTTTTCTTTTCAGAAAATGCACTGACATGCGATATTTGCGGTAAAGCAGCTATTATCACTTTTGCTTGGTGTAAGAAATCTCGTTGTTTCCAACACTTTTATCATGGCTATCCTTATTGAGATAAGTATAATCCATAAAAAATATACAGTTGAACTGTTTATTAAATAATAAAGCGCGAGAACAGTTTCCTATTATATTGTAATTTTCAGAGGCAGTACGTCTAGGGGGAGAATTTATTCGCAAATATACAGTTGTAATCCAGTTGCTTCACGAAACACGAAGTCAGTCCGCCATTGCGAAAGTCTTACCTATTCCTGTACCCATATTAGCGGAAAAATTAAAGCGTGATTTTCAACAGTTATTTATTAATTATTGGACTCAACAAAAGGGCATTTGTTGTTATATTCATCGTTATTATCATGAACGTATAGTAATCGAAGAATACATTTTTACCCTTTGAACTTTATTTTTATCTCGTCCGTTCACAAATTATATAATGAAACAAGTTTTTAAGGGTGCGTTTAACCCTTTAAAAGTGGTGGTCTGCCAAAATGAGAAAATTTATATCGAATATTTTGACTCATTGTACTTTTATTGTAACCCACTTTAATTCTACACATTTCTGCCCATGTCGGAAGGCAAGAACCTTAAGGCGAAGTAGAAGATGTATCTTCGAACAGAGATTTTTCAGAGATGACTAATATTTAGAGCAAAAGAAAATCGTCACGGTCTGCTTCAGGAAATTCTCCAGAGCCTAATGCTTTTGTTTTTCCTAAAAACCTTCACCATCCGTAAGAAAACTGGGTTGGAAAATTTGTGAGGTTATGTTGACCTTGTACCTGCCCTTGAGCGTTTTCCTTGTGAGAGAGATGCGGGAGGGGGTGGAGCGAGCGTAATTTACACAAATATACAATCTCGTCATAGAACGAGCTTATATTGACGTGAATTTAACCCGCAATCGCAAAAGACTAGCTTATTATACTAGAATCTGGACTAAAAAATCAAAGGGCAGTTTGAATACCTGAAGTGTGAGATATCGGAAAAACAAAAAACACTTTTCCGCTACTTTTCCATCTTTCACATGTATGCAAATTTACATCCCAATCGATTGAAAATTCTCGAAGACACGCATGAAAAAATTGCATTCTTGCAATAAACAATATGAAATTCGCTTATCTGCACCGATCTCGTCTCTAATATACATATAGTACTCGAAAAATAAAACCTTGTTCCAATTATTTTTTTTCGCATCTTTTTTCGTTAGATAATTATCGCCGAAGAACGAAAAACATCCCCATTTTCGAGGTGGCGTTTCACCTATTGAAAATCGGTCCCGCCTATATAAAAAAAAAAAGATGTATCGCTTATTTTGACCCATTCTATAGGGTGTCTCGATATGACCTTAAATTTAAATTTATTAATAAAACGTATTTTTATTCGAAATGTACGAATATTTTTATTTTGATACAAGGTACAAACATGGAGGTTATGTGTGGAGCACAATATCAGATAAATTGCCGCCTCGTCCCTGTTTGCAAACGTTCACTCTTTTAACGAAATTTTTAACAACATTTTGAAATAATTGCGGACTAATTTTATTAATGGTGCGTTCACTTGCTTCCTTGAGCTCCAGAATGGTCTGTGGATCATTGGTATACACTTTTCCTTTCAGAAAACCTCAAAGAAAGAAGCCCAATGGCGTCAGATCGTACGATCGTGTAATTCTCCATGACTAAACCTCAATACTTCCTGATGCCAGTTGTCAAATAGTAGTACTCTATGTTCGTTACAAAAAAAATAGCGCGCAATTTAAAATGTCAGGTCATTTTGAGACACCCTTTGCAAACATGCTAAATTTCGTCGAAATCGGAGGGGGACACCTCGCGACCTTGTGAGTTTTTAATATTAATACACCTGATATTCATTAAAATATAGCCACCTGCATTAGCTGTGGTTTTTCACAGTTCCCCTGTGCCCTCGTATGAGTATGATACAATATTGCGTGAGGAAATAAGTGATTGGGGGGAACACTCGAGGGGAGCGGAGGCAGCCGAAAGAATTGAATATTGTAAAGTCACAAGTGCTGGGTAACAGTGAAAAAGATGTGTAGTTGAAAGCCCGCAAGAACATACAAAGAAACTTTTAAAAAATTACGAAAACAACCCACGCATAAATAGCCGATTACTAAATCAATTAAACGTAAATCGTTATATAAAATAGTTCGATGTACATAAACATTTGCTTCTTTTTAATTATGAAAAAAAGGCCGAACGAAGAACAACAGGAGAGACCGGAATGAGAATACGGAGAAACAATACTGTTTTGACTACAGTGAATATTTGGCATAATTGTGCGAGCGGAGAGTTGCGACTAATTTATATACGACCTGTTGTAGGGCATAAGGAAGCCAACACCGGCGAGCACTAGGGCCGAATAGATCAAGTTGCATTTGTCGACCGGTGGCGAGAGGTGGTTGAAGCCGTTGGTTTTTGTGAAGTCGAACCCTCTGACTGTCCCCAGTTGGACATATCCCCTGCTCAAATTCTCATCCATATCGCACTAGTATTTTGTTCCGAAGATTTTCTTATACGCGTGGGAATATATGTGCGAATATATATTCTTTGAATTTTAAAGTTCTACCGGATCATCATCGTCCGTTCAATATAACGGGGTTTTGCGTTTCGCGGGAGGACGGCGAACCTCAGAAAACACTGGAACCTACTTTCGATCGAAACCGATTGCGTATTTTGTTTATGTTTTGTGTACGTGATTATTACTAATCTAATGGAGACTTATTTTATTCGTACTGTTACGAAGCACTGCACGAGGATGCCACACGGCATCAAACACGGCCGCTCGAGCCTCACTCGAATTGTGTATTTTTTAAATCTTTTTTTTCACCTCCCTTGTACCCCTCGCAACGGGACCTAGCGGCCGCCGCCGAGCGCATGCTTTGAAAATTGTCCCATTGATTTCTGCGCGCGCACGTCAAGTTTCCGGCCATGGTGAGCACAAGAACCCCAACAATTATTGCTATTATAGCGAAATGACACGAGCTGAGAGAACATTCGACAGCGTGGTTTGTTCCGGTAATGCACAGGTCGTGTTTGACGACACAACGCCACTGTAAACCGCTAGATGTCACACCGTTGCAGTACAGTGCAGATACTCATGTTGGTGGTATTGATCTTTGACGTCGTAGGTTGTTGTCCAGGTTCCCGTTGATCGGTAAGGTAGAAAGGCAGGAGAGAAAGATGTAGAGGTTCTTCTCGGTGCAGTGATTACGTTTACATGCCACCACTATTCCGGTTATGTTAAATCGGGTGCATGGGCGCCGGGAGGAGCGTGCAAGGGAGTGCACTCGCACCCCCCTGCCATAAAAGAAGTACCCACAGATAGATTAGTAAATAAACATTTTATTATCAAATTCATTTGGCGAATAAAAAAATTAAGACGTCTAGATTGTTGTCCGAATTTGTTCAATACCTTATCAATGAATTCAGTGTCTTCCTCTACTCTTTTCCTATAAACATTGAGCATGCACAGACCGTTTAGCCTCGCGTCTCCCATCGCTGACCAATTCCATGTCTTGACACGTCTTACAGTGGTTCCATTTATGAAAAAGGTGGACATCGGGTCGTAAGTCGAAATTTCGATCTGATTTTTTTTTTACAGAATTGCTCTAAGCTATCCTGACAACTTTTATTCTATGAATAAAATCTGTAAGATGCGTAGTTTTTGAGAGAAAAAATTATCAACTATTTTTCGTATGGAAAAAGCATACTTTATTTTTTTTTCTCAAATTTGATCAACTTGTCGCGTGTTTCGATGGTACTATGTGGTAGCCCTAGTGATATTATACCCAAAAAAAAAAACAAAATACGTGTTCACTTGCGGACGCCCGAGAAACTTGACAACATTTTAAAAAAATGTCTGCTCGTATGGCGAAGAGTTCTTATTTCTCCATATCTATTCATGCATTTTCGTGTACTGGAATAGATTTTAATCGACTTTGTGAAAAATAAAGTCATGAAAAATTACGGTTTAATTATTTTTTTCTGCCCTATTAAAGCTTTTGGCTAAGGTAAAAGGTAAAATTTTTGGACTTGATAAATCTTTAGATGGTGTTGTTTATTGATAACAGGGGCCGAGTACCCAAGATTACTTATTCATTCGTGCAGGTAACAATACATTTGCAGGTGGCAAAGTGATTAGTGGTAAAGGGAGTATCTTATCTACTTACGTAGATCATAACATCAAAGTTATGAAGGCCGCTCACTAAAAATGAGTCATTTCATGAGAGTAAAGGTTCTGTTTATCTTCTGCCATGCCTAAAATGAACAGGTTGAAGTTTCCATCGTTGGAACGCAACGAAAATTAATAATTCGGAATTTCTTTTAAATCTTTCGGTAACTTTTGCCTACAAAAATGCTTCAACCATTTTTAAAAATATCTATTATTTCTACCATATAAAACTATGAAAAAAATATCTACTACACTCGTTACAAAAATTAAGGGAACAGTAACATTTCAAAAAAATTTCATTGATATTTTAATAGCTTTTAACTTGGTGAAAAATGGTCGTATCGAAAAAAATGGGGTTTTAGAGCTTGAAATCTCTAGTTTTCGAATCTCACCGGTAAAATTTTTGTTAAGCAACACGCGCGGCGTGAATCTAAGAAATAGCGCGGGGCAAAAAATTTCGATATTTTTTTCAAAATCGTCCACGGGTTCAAAATGATTTTGTTGAGCTTGATCAAAACCGGGGTCATTTAGCCTGATTCTTCAGCTTCAAAACGGTCGTTTTTGGACCTCTTTACGACCATTTGTCGCTGAGATATCGGCGTTTAAAGAAAAAAGGAGCTTTTTTCGTAGATCATCAATATCTCATGAACAAATGATCGGAGAGCGAGCTAAAGGTGGGTTTCGTAAACTGGAATAAATTCTCTAAAAGCACCTTTTGGTTCTTCAGAGGAAAACATTTCTTCCACCTAAATATTGATTTGAAAGAGTACGAAAAAATGACGTTTTTTTCCCGTTTTCGAAAATCCACGTCACCATTGTAAGTATTGCGAAAATGACTCATGCTTCTAGATTTGTTTTAGTTCAATACATGCCCAAAGACCCCCCACAATTTAAAATTGATCGGCTAAACCGTTATTTTTTACCGCAGCGTCAAAGGCTGATAAAAAATTAAAGCAACACTTTTGATGTTCCTTAAATGTCCATTAATGATGATTGAAATGAAAAGAAAAAAAATTCCGTTATTTTTTCTCATAGTTTCGCAATAACTTTTCTTCAAATCGTGGAAAAAGGAAAAAATTCAAAAGTGTGAATTTTTTTTCTTAAAAATTTCAAAAATAAAATTCCTTTTTAAATTTGTGGAAAACAAATTTATTTGTTTTTTGTTATTGCGATTTATTCGTTTGCATGCCACGATTTATCGAGTTGAAATTAATTGCATTAAATAAAGTTGATACCCCCAAGTAAATCTTCATGCATCTTTCTACACGTATCGCTATCGGATTTATCAATCACACATTTAACGCTTCTAAGCATCTCCAGAACTACTTTTTTTTAATCTCGCTTTTTTTTGTTATAATTAAAGCTCTCTAATTCTTCAAAAAATTTTTTACGCAATCATGGTGAGACGACATTCGTCGGAAGTTAAAGTTGCTCGGTTAGTCATTTTCATTGAGGAGGGCTACTCATATCGAGTTGTAGGTGAGATGATGGGCGTTTCGGCTTCTGTCGTGTTTCACGCCTACAACCGGTATCAGGAAACCGCGTTGTACAGTCGCCCACCAGGACAAGGTCGGCACCGTGTAACGACTTCTCGGGACGATCGAGCAATCGTTCGGCGTTTTCAGCAAGAACCATTTGCCACACCCAACATCATTGCTCGCGACTAACCCAACCGACGCCAACAACAACAACAGCACCGACAACAACGACACCGACAACGCCCACAACAACCACAACGACTTCGACGACAACGGCAACAGAACATCTCGGTTCAAACGGTATAGAAATCGTCTCCGAGAAGCCGGAATAGAAGCCAGACGTTCTGTTCGTGTGCCTATGTTGACCGCCAGACATCGCCGAGCTCGTTTAGAGTATGCTCAACATCTCCACTGGAACCTAAAGCAATGGAACAATGTTTTATTCACGGATGAGTCTCGGTTTTGTGTGTACGGTAACGACAGTCGGCCACGAGTTTATCGTCGTCGAGGAGAACGCTTTTTCCAAAACTTCGTTCGCCCAGTTGCTGCATTTAACGGAGGATCGGTGATGGTATGGGCAGGAATATCTATACGAGGACTCCTCTATCTATCTAGAATCTATCTATCTATCTATCTAGATATCCATCTAGAATATCTATTCGAGGACTCCTCTCATTATCATCCGCAAAAATCTAAATGCTGAACGCTATATTGATCAGATTCTGCGACCCATTCGACAACATTCAAGAGGATTCATTTTGATGCAGGACAATGCTCGGCCTCACACAGCGATTGTTACAAGACGATTTCTTGAGCGTCATGACATTACTGTCTTGAGGCATCCAGCAATGAGCCCCGATTTGAATCCGATTGGACATGTCTGAGATATGATGGGTCGTCGTTTGCGACGAGAAAACTCCAATTTGCCAAATTTAGCTTCTGTAGAGCGAGCTCTTGTGCGAATTTGGAGGACCATCCCCCAAGCAACGATAAGAACATGCATCAATATGGCAGACAGATTGAACGCAGTAATCCGGGCCCGGGTGGAAATACGCGTTTTTAACCCTTGTGTTGCCACCCGGGTACCCGGGTACACATCGGCGTACGTTTTGTTGAATAATTTTTTTTCCAAAAAAGATTCGCCAAAACCTTCCCGAATCCCCATGATTTGACCGATTCTCTATCGAAATTTGCATTCTACATGTTTAAAAAATAATTTTTACTTGAAAAATTTTGCGTTTGAAAAAAAAACACGTATGAGCCACCCGGGTACCCCGATAGAAAAAACATGGTTTTCGTATAGTATGTCATGAAAAAACGTTTGTTGGAAAAATATAATAAGTAAATATGGACTAATATATAAATAATAACAATATATATTTATTTCATATTGTTTATTTATTGAATGTACTGTATATAATAATAAGAACTATCACATTTTGCAATGTGATTGTTGGACAAAAATCATGGAGTTTTCGTTTTTTGCACAGTAACATACAAATACTGTATGAAAAATTACAAAAAAATAAGTAAATTTCGTTCTTTTACACAGATATATTAGAAATCAATTATTACAATTCAAACATTTTGTGATTTTTGCTGTGTGCTAATCACAAACGGGCTTATTACAGTCAACGCAAGACTTCCTTGTCTTTCTTCTCTTTCGAATAGGCTACTCGTTGCAAATGTAGCATGATCCAACTACAACTTTTCTACCACTAGCGTCTCGTTGATCGTTGTTATCAGTGACCACTTCTGTTACTGGCCTTTCATAGTAACTTTCGATTGCGATTTTCGTTGCATGATTTCGCATGACTTGCTGGTTAGAAAATCGCTCCTATCATTGGCATGGCTAGTTCTTCTGAGAGCTGGCGCAGAAAAAGTCTGCGTCTGTTAGTTTTTTTGCAAGCATATCATTATTTTCATAGTAAGTAACGTACGCAGCAACACCGGCGATATCCAAAATATTGTTAAAAAAAACTAGCGGCCATCTGCACGTTCGCTGTTGGGTGGAATATCTCATGCACATTTGATCCATAGTATCAACGCCAGCTTTGGTTTTGTTGTAAAACAAAATAATTTCTGGTTCTGGCGAGATGCATCAGAGATCGTAGCATCATTGTGCATCGTACTAAGAAGAATCACCCACGTGCCATGAAGGTTCAACTTGAACCTTCATCCATTCGGTAATACACGTGGCACTTCGTAACAATAGTTATAGGGCTGTAGGGGTTAAAATAATGCTTTGATTGAAATTTAAAAAACTGAACAAACTGCGATTAGTGTAAGGAATGTCGTGTTAAAAAATTAAGCGGTTTCTCCACTTGGTTCATTAATAATACTCGAACAAAACTCAACTTGAACCTTCAAAATCATCGAAACTATGTGGTGAAACGGATTCATTTTTGGACAGTTAATGCATCCTAAATTAATCTCTTGGTGATATGAATTTCAATCGTCTACGGGCATTTCGATCTTGGTGTCGAAACTCTTTAAGTTCGAAACGTACAAGAAAGTGTAAGTCTCAAAAGATGTACATGTATATATATCTACGTATATTTATATATGATCATAAATTATGAAAATAAAACATTTTAAAGTGAATTTTAGTGTGATATTAATACAGCGGTTCAGGCCAAATGAAACATCGACGAAGCCGAACTTACATGCTCCGTTATGAGTTTGTTTGGGATAGAACAAGCGAAAAATATATTTTTTCGCGTGTCCAAGGATTGTTCTGAATATCAGATATTTACGGGAAACAAAAGAGATCTCTTTCTGCTATATTAAAGCACAGTGGTTTTCGTTATTAACTTGAAATATAATGTATGCAAAGAAAATTAGCTCAAGGGAGTATAATGCATTTTTTCTTCTGTCAAATTGAAAGTTGCGTTTTAAAAGTTGGCGTTCTTGGCTAAAATAGCCGGAAAATTAACCGGTAACTTAACGGTAAAAATGGTAAATATTATAATTTACTGCTAATTCACAACACTACAGATCGGACTCCTCCCACTCTAGCCTCCATGCACCTGATCGCGGCCGTGAACGCGGGTGACCAGTAGCGCCCCTGGTGGAGAGTGACAGTAAGGCGGACACAGTACGCCCAGCAGTGCCAAGGGGCTGTCCTACCCCCGTCGTCTTAAACCCGCATGAAGACTGCTGCTCATACAGTAAAAGATTTGACGTTTCATCTCGTGACTTTCCCTTTGTCTCTTTCTTTCTGTCGCTTTTTATTGGATTCCGGCGTATCATTATGGTGTAAGAGCAAACGTCGCAGTATCACGGAATTTTCGCGAAATTTATCACTCCGGCAAACCCTTCCAAAATGTCGGAGACGGAAGGGGATACCTTCTGCAAAAAAATGCGCAAAGCCACGAGGGAGATACACGCAATCAGCGATGCTATGGTCAACGCTAAATTAGCTTTTGGTATGGAATTTCAGTCGAAACGAGACGCCACTCCACTTTCACAATACAAATACAAAAACATAACCTCACTTCACGTACAACACTATGCTTTTTTTTTTGTTTTGGCAACCAAAAAATGGGCGCAAATTGGGAATTTCCAAGTCCCTTGATCGTCGTTTGTTTATTGTACTCGCAAAGCTCCCTGTATGATGGCACTTCCGATTAATTCTGACATCTTAATGAAGGAAGCGCTGTTATCAGCGAACCCAATTTCGATACTTCGAGTTTCCAAATGACGTGTTATTTTTCCCGATTAATTCTCATTTCATAAGATCTCAACCTATTCACTGATTTTAACAAAATTCAATATGAATTGTACTTTACGGTATTTCGAGTCCTATGAAAGTCCCACTATACAATACTCTTGTTTAAATTTTGAATAAATTAGTTACATGATGAGGTATCATTTTATGCACGCGTGTAACAACTCGCTTGTACGCTCTTCTATATCTAAAACATTGAGGCCGAACCAATTCCGATTCTCATTGATTAGCGGGCAAAAAAATTAGACCCGAAAATATAACCTATAAGCCATATTTAAACCCAGCAAGTTAATTCTTATTACTTGACACTTGATTATAAATCAACTATTTCTTTACTTTCGAATGAATTTCCTGAGTTTGTGGGATGCTGTTTGAACGGAACGACTCGGCAGAGCTGATAAATATGTGGTCCCCAATTTCTAGCGTTGCCATAGCGGCACAGCGAAAGTTCTAAGATAAACTAATCACTGCCGTAACTACATAATTCACATTAAAACATCTCAAAGCTAGCCCTATTAGTGAGTCTGGATTTCAAAGATTAGTACGTCAGGAATATGAGCACATCTTTCACATTTGGTTTCTTCATGAAGGAAGCTTTATGTAAGAAAAATCTGTCAAGTGCATTTCTGAATGCATAAAGTAGGGTTCCGTAGTAATTTGTTGGTGCAGTCATTTATGACATATTAATTTTGATTTCATCTAACAATCCGGAATCATAATAATCTAATGGTACAGACACGTTCGATATTTGATATTTTATTGACGATGCATCAAATAGCATGCAACAAAGTTACATGGGCAGGCATTATGAACTTTCCAAGAACTAAACTTTGGGATAACTTGATTATCTGTATCTCCTGAATTTGTTCATGTACGTTGAGCACCATAGGTTTAATAGACAGTTCTAATTAAATGACAGTACTAAAAAAAATTTAAGATTTTTCAAATCAATGCTTGATAAATTGGAGGTGGAGCCACATTGCAGAACACATTGAGGCTTGATATTTCTAAAACAAGAGTCAGAAATGGAAAATGGTGAATAGAACCTCATCTTGAAAGACCTGTCCAATGGTCTCCCACTCAATGGGATCTGCGGGAAAAAAATGTGTTTCCTTTTGATGTAAGGTAGGGGCGAACACTCTGAAAATCTTTTTGGCCCTGCAGGCGCTATGTTATAATTGAGATTTGTACAGGAAACATCCACTTACGAAATTTCATGCGTATATGTTTAAAAATGTAGGAGCTGTGAGGCTCGGACAAAGTTTTGAGATAATGATGAAGTTTGCGTCGTTCGAATGCAACAAAGTGTATTTCGTCTTAATTTCCCAAATTACCTTTGCTGAATCTAAGCTATCATAATCTCGTGAACATTTTTTAGGATCCTCATTCAGCAATGTACAAGCTAAATCTACAGAATATGATTTTCGATAACAAGAGATATAAGGAATTGATGAGAATTTTCGTTGTATTCTAACGATGCAAACCACAACCTCACGATTTAAAGGCTCTTGTTCGACTACGGTACCCAACAAATTAACTTGCTTGTATGCGAGCTTTGGGAACAAATAAAGTAATGAAGAAGTGATGTCTGCGGTTCTAACTTTTTATTTCGAATAACGAAATATAACGGAATTTTTTAAACATGAAATAGTATCACGATCATCCCTCCTTTTCAATTTCAAATTACTTAAATAATTAAAATGCCCCAAAAATGGAAACCTTTCCCCCGATTTCCTCAAATAACTGCACTATATTTCTTTATGGCACTTTACTTATGTGCAAAAAGTTATTTGAGTGTCTGAAATTTTGGGAAATTTAAAACGTTTAATTTAAAATTCAAACCTCCTTAAGCCCCTCTGGAGGATTTTCGTGAAATTACATGACGATATTTCGACTGTGATGCTCTTATGTATGTGCGAAAAAAGATCCGGAAATCTAAAGTTGTAGGCAAATTAAGCAGCAGGCCATTCATTGAAAAATTTAAATCGTTCTAAAATCTGAAATCTTCTACTATTTTTCGCTCAATTAAAGTGCGTGATTTCTCCTATAATAGTCTATTAATTTGCGAAAAATTCGCCCAATATGGAAACATTGGAATATTAACCTTTTGCCTTTAAAGGCTTTTTTTGCCCTGGTAGTAAGTGGTGAGCGAGAGTCACCCTTCGAGTACATAGGTTTAACACTGCAGAAATTTTTATAAAAATTAAATCTCCCTATAAAACTTAATCCTTGCACCGATTTCCACAAAATTCATTTAGAACCCACTTTTTAGGATACTCTAAAAAAAGATCGCTTTTCCTATGAAGGAGCAATAATGGAAATGATTGAAAGCGTGGCGGCAATATCTTTCCGATGAGTAACCATGCTAAATAAGACTGTGGATTAATTTTTCAGTGTAGACCCGGTAACTTCAATAGAATATTTGTACACACGAGCCTATTCGTATCATATTTAAGCATTATTCGTATCTTATTTAAAAAGTCCCGCCACGAACAGAAAAATGAGTACGTGCTGTTATTACCTTGAGAAAACTTCATTTCTGTACCAAAATTACTCGCGATAAACCAGAATTTAAAAGCAAAATTTAAAAAAAAGGATGAACCCTGAAAACAAATTGAACAAGTTTTCATCCTATTTTTATCTCCTAGATAATGTGCCATTTAAAAAATTCGCGATCCCCCGTAGGAAAACAGTTTCAGCGATTCTGAGCTAGATTGTTCGTAATGACTCAAAGCCTAGTCGACCTGAAACCCGAATAAAACTACATTATTCGTTATACCTGAAAACTTAGTTTAAATGGGTCCCTGTAAATATTACAAAAGTCGTAACGAGCACAAAATGAGAATGACACAAACTATTTTTTTTACGTGGACACGAAATGTGAACAATGAAGTTGACTTGGGTTTGTTTCGGTTTGATTGTCGAGAAAATCGCCGTTATTGCAAAATTTGATCGGGCAAAACTTTCAAATGGCGAGACATCATATTTGTTTTTAAAAAAATGCATGTATTCTCCCCAATGACTCACCTAATATTTTCCAATTGTAAATTATTCAAGCGATACCCATGTGTTGAAAAAATGTTGCACAAATTTTTCTCATTTCAAAGCCTGTATTCAGCAGTCCCAAATTTCCGTGGGACACAAGCAACTGTTGTGCATCAAACAGCTGCATTTAGCGAACACCGATGTTTATCAATATTTGACATGTAACACTTTTCCAAAAGTGTCGAAAATGTGGTACATGTATGCTTGTCAGAATACAACGCGTTCTAATTTTTATTTCTTCTTAAATGAGTGCACTTACAGTAATCGCAATAATATTACTAAAAAGTACTTCAGTGCTATTTTTATAAATTCTCATATAAATGTAATAATATTTATTATCGATTATATTGATATTATTGTTATATAAATATAATTATTCCTACCAGTTATGGAACCTTCCAAATTGAGTCCGACGCCACAAAATGTACATGGAACTTATCGTTAGAGTATAAATGCGAAATCTGTGTACACATACACCCCTACTTCCGGAATTAATTTCCAAATATAATTTGCTCACGTTTTCGTTCGACTGATAACAACACGTTTCTATTAAAATCTCGAAAAATATTTGCTACAATACACATAGTTTCGATTTTAAGGACCCAAAAGTCCCGTAATTATTCGGAACGTGGAAACATAGGAAATATGGAAAACATTTTTTTTTGGTTTCGCGAAAATGCACGCCAACAGTGCGCAGCTTCGGTTGCGGTACCTTCGAATTTTCTGCGAACCCTTGATGATTTACTTATTAGTAAAAGGAAAAATACCACAAATGCCCGTAAGGGCATACGAAGGAACATTGAAAGTAAAAAAAAACATGTAACGGCGATAATTCGTCACGCAGGATTTCACGACGACAAAGTTTGGGCCGACGGACTATTGGTGTTCTACGAAATCTTCAGATACCTGGAGGGAGCCATGGATAGATTGAAGAGTACAAAAATCGGTCTTCTCAATTTGGTCGGGTTGAAACGTGCCGAGGCCTTTGAGCAAGATTTGGAATATTACTTGGGCAAGGGTTGGATGAAAAACTACTCACCGAGGTAACGAAAATCCCAATAACCGATGATCGAATTATTTTGACTCGAATTGAGATCATCCAATTGAAATTCAATTATAAATAAGTTCGTCAAATTTTCCAGACGAAAATATCTCCCTTGACACGGATTAAAAAACGCATACGGATTAAGAACTTGCACATTGCTTTTTGATAATTTTGTTTGGCTTACAAAATTCCTCTCGTGAACAAGTTGTCTTTTTCGACAGTGGGTTCTTCATAGAGGAATCGACGGGGGGTGTTGAAGAAGAAATCTGCAAGTTTCTAATTGGCATGATTTTTTTCTAAACCATTCTGCAGAACACATTATTCATGCCCTTAGCTTAATGAGTAACGTTACCATACTGCGTTCAACGAGAGAGCGATATAGTGTCGCGCAGCTTTGAGCGGGTGGCGATAGTGGGTTTGCTCCTTACTAACGGATTGCGTCTTGCACCAACGTGGCAACGTGGAGAGTGTAGAGGGCGGCGCATTCTCTCGTTGAACGTAGTATACGTACACGCACAAATACAAACACTTACGCACAAAAAGCAATTTCTTTTTCATATTTCGAAAACAATGGCTGTTTTGTATTCTGGAATCTTCATCTTTTTAAAGGTGGAAATCGAACATTTCTCACAAGTTAAAGAGTTACTTCCGAGCAAAAAAAAAAGCAAAAATGTTTAGACTTACGTGTTCCCTTGATTATTTTAGAAAAATATGGCATATTTGAACGGTTAGGGCACGATAGAAGAAAACATGTGCGATCCAGTGGTTTATACATATTTTAATGGTAATTTAAAATTAAAATATAAAAAGTTTGAATACTTTAACAATCCAATGATTTCCTCCAAAGAAAATGACTTGAAGCCATGTATCACACGCTCCGACCGCTTCGAAATTTCGACCAAACGCGACAATTAATTGTGATGAAATTTCTTGTTTACATGCGATATTGTTGCAGAAAGGGCCTAACGCTCGAAATTTTGCCAAATTTTGGAAAATACTTACAGATTCTAGTTACCGTAGGATGAATTGTGAATTACTAACTGACGCACCGAATTTATGCACATTTTAAGACCGTTAGGCTCCCGACAGTGGAAAAACACGTTTTGAGCGTTGTTTGAACTGATTTTATGGAAAAATGACGAAAAAATAAAACTGCGCACAAGGCGAACGTGTACACCCATACATACACGGACTCGCAGCAATCGTTGTTTATTGGGCCTCAATTCTTTGCCGAGGTGTGATTTTTTGTTGCTCATTAGCAGACGATTGCTGCGACATCTAACGGTAGTTTGCATCGGTTCGTGGCCAAAAGCTACAATCAATGCCGTTGTGAACAAAAGATCTCATCGAAATTTCGCAACGTGTGATACATGACCTTAAGGTATTCTATTCACGAACTCGAATATTTAACAACTAGCTGATTTTCGTTTATAATCAAGTGAAAATATATCCCAGTATTCCGGTAAAATTTTAAGCCGAGTTACGAAACTGTACGAAAAATTACGACTCTAAAAATTGTCTCATTTATATAGCGCTTTATGGAGATGTCACGCTGGCCACATTTTTGTCTAATAATTTCTACACTAAATAACTCTAGATACCTGATATAAACTGCTCACGCGTGTAAAGAAATCTAAAGATTCCACTGTAATTTACCAATGATTCGAAAGGGCCCTCCTTATGCCCCCTACAAAATACGGCCCTTCGCGAAAGGAATACCTTAAGCACGTTAAAGGGAAGACTGATGTTTTTTTTTGGTACGACAATTTAATTACTTGTAGGCCTTCGAAATTGACAAGGTCTAGCATTTTCTTTGATCGCACATAAATCACTAAAAATGTTCGTACAGCAATCTGCAAAAAGCAAATGCAAAGGAAGCATTTTACCTACAAAAGTCCCATTAGAATTGATCAAAAATAAAATGTTGGGTCCGCAGCGCTCGACCTTTACGGTTGATGCATGTCTCCATACTGAATGAAAAACACATGATGGATTCGGTGACAAGAAAGTTTAAGCTTAAAAACTTTTTTGTATTGATTCTATGATAATTTTTCATGGAGACCCAGCCTTTTGAAAATGACTACAAATTAGGCAATTGTTCATGATCCTACGTAATGAAATACATGTATGTACAAACACATATGCACGGCTGTTACGCTTATGGAAAACAGGAAAGCCGGGAAAACTCAGGGAGTTTTAAAAATTCTCAGATATCTTTCCAGAATTTACTGTTTATTAAATATTTGTCTAACTTTTATATTATTCTTCATTGTATAGAACAATGTCGCTGCGAAAGATTGAAAATTTCAAAAAACAACAAAAAATACTCTAAAGCTCTATGCATTTGCGTTCAATTTGTTGATACACAACCACACATAATTATTGTCGATGAGTGTTTATATTTATTTATTATTTATTGGCACCGATATAAAAATTTCTCTTTATAATAAAGAACAGATTCTGTATTCGCTTTCAATGTATTTTTGTTTACTTGTCAGTGTTTAAATTACTTTTCGAAATTCAGTTTTGTTTGAATTTTATTTTAATGTTCAACATTTTATGTTTGGTCTTCAAAAAAATTATGTTCCTTATTTGACTCCAATCACCCTGGAACATTTGCAAAACCTGTGTGGAAAACCTGGAAAAGTCAAGGAATTTCTGAGTCAATAATGCGTAAGGGGGCATCCATTAATTACGTGAGGTGATTTTGGCGATTTTTCGACCCCCCCTCTCCCCCTAGTGAGATGTCGTGAGATTTTGCTCGACCCCCTCCCCCCTCCCCTAATCTCACGTGAGATTTTTCAAAATGCATACGTTTACGGAAAATAAATTGTAGTAGAAGTAACTGCGGTTGTAGTACCATTTACTCCACCATGTAACGTAGTAGTGAGAGTCTCCCTACGTGATAAAAATTACGTGATTACTACAATTACTAAAATCATTAAAATTACGTGATATTTGCCGAAGCCCCCCTCTCCCCCACGTGAGATTGGGTGAGATTTCGCTCGACCCCCTCCCCCCCTAAACGCCTCACCTAATTAATGGACGTCCCCTAACAACCATGCGCGTAGGTAGGCGCGCACACTCGCGCACACACCCGCACATGCACCCCTACATGTAGTAACAATCTTGTTTAATGGTGACTCCCCAGTTACGCTTTGACGACTGGAGAAAAAGTAACTCTAGTCTTTCTTTGAAAACGATAAATCTGTGTATCATGTTACCTTGCCAATATGGCGTTCATAATGTTTTCAAAAAATTCAAAAATATTTGATGCCCGAACTCTTCGAGTGATCGTAGTTGAACTTGAAATCCGAAATCGACGGAGTATTTCAGCAAGGGACGCCGGTGGCGAAATTTCTCAGCCTCACTTCGTCCTGAATCAAAGCGTTCACTGAATTTTTAGAATTCCTAAAAATTCGTAAAACTAATTAATTCCCAAGTGTCCTTACGACGATACCAGTGTTATTCGTTTAACGTGAAAACAAAAATCGGTTAAACGGAAAAAAAAGTAAGAAAGTAAAGAAATTACATCTGCTAGGGAAAGCGTTACGAAGTATCTGATGCGTCTGAGGGAGGTCGAGGACACGGATCCGACCTTGTTGATGGCATACATATATCATCTGTACATGGGGTTGCTGAGCGGCGGCATGATATTACGAAAAAAGAGGCAGCTAGTCCAAAAAATGTCACCATTCAGTGATCCTTCGAAGGGCGGTGACAAAATAACGGACTTTGGCGAGCGTAGCATTCGGGATTTGAAGTCCGAGTTGCGGGCTAAGATGAATGGTATCGCCGAGAATCTCGACGAAGACACAAGAAACAAGCTGATCGAGGAGAGCAAAATCGTCTACGCGTTCAACAACGAGCTGATACGAAGCGTTCGCGGCGCTGGCGTAGTTATAGTAAAAAAAGTAATTTACTTCTTCGTACTAATACTGTTGATTCTGTACATCTTTTTTGTTTTCTTCAAGAAATAAGTTATATACATATATATATATATATATATAAAGCTTTTTATAATTATAAGAATATTCCTCTAAAGCTGTATATACGATAATAAGAATACACCTAGGAACTAGCAGTGGATCTAGTTCTTTCGTAAGAGCCGGCGGTGAGGGAGTTTCGCGTAGCGCCCGTAATAGTAACTGCGATCTTTGGTCCTATGGTGCCCAACCGTAGCGGAGGGTCATACTATCTCTCGCTTTGCCATCAGTTCCACTATTCCTATCTTCCTTACGCATATTTCACATGACTATAAACAGAACGTATGCGCTGCAATCCTGTATGGCAACAGTTTGCAGCTTAATTCTCGTAAACAGTAATTTGTGTACAGAAAAGGAAAATTTGGAATCTAGGATATATTAGAACTTGGTCGAGCACGGAATATTTGGGATTTGAAAACCGTCCTTTAGGACCGATTCCTGGGTCAGTTATTTTTTGCTTTGTACTCACTTGTTTCAAATCGCTGATGAGGAAATACAAAAAAATAACTTCATTCGGATAATATTAAAAACTTCATTTGTTATTGCCAATACTGCGAAGCAAATTATACAGAAATGTGTATAATTAAAATCGAAAAAGCTACAATATTATTTTTACTCTGAGAAAATTATACTTGTATATAATAATTATGTACCGCGAACAAGAGTTTAGTATTTCTGCATTATTAGCAGTTCTGAAAGAACCTGGCCCAAACTCTGCTACGAACCATACGAACACCAAACGTGCCACTCCGCACTACTAAAATTAGGTTGTTGAAAACAAAGCGATTTTTTCTCTAGAATTGTGCTTTTGTGATAATAAAACAGAATGGCAAAGAGATTAAAAATAATAATTCTAAAGATAATTCTTAACTGTTTGTATATAGTAAAAATTCGAATCGGATACGCTTACGCGAAACGGCATATATTAATCGCGGTTCTCTCTTTTATGCCTACGCCTAGCGCAATAGCCCGGGATGAGGGTGTGGAAGAGATAGTGCATGCAAGAGCAGATGTAACGCAGTGATCCAATTACGGAATGACTCGGATAACTCAAATTTATATCAATTCGGGATTTATTAAAATTAGCCAATCTGGTTGATTTGATTAAATTGAAAATACATCGTTCGCCTACATTGGTTGATGCGCTGTGGATATAGTAGACGGTTTACGATTGATCGAGTTCGAAACCTCTGTAGGTCGGCCGGACCGCTTAATCCTGTACGCTTCGGTTACAGCGTTAGCGGAGCCGATGTTTTCACGCTGACACAATTTTTTTTTATAAGCGAGTTTTACCGCGAGTCGAATTTGGAATTAAATTATGGATTACGCAATATAATGTGATACAAACGTTCAACGTAGACACTCAGGAAAATTCTTATAGACCGTGTTTTTATAAAGTACTGACAGCAGACTTAAAACAATTTTGAAGCTAAAGTTCACGTTCGCTGTCTGGAGACAGTTCTTGTAGTTGTTCCGATGAAGGTTGTTGGAGACTTTGTCCAAACGCGATGGAAGCTGATGGGAGACTTTACTCAACGAGTGATGATGGAACACTGACTCGAAGATTCTTCTATCCTAGCTTGTAGGATATTTTGGATGCTGGGATAATGGGAGAAGAAGTTTTTCGAAAAGTGCATTTTCGTCATACGTTATTTGTGTTTGGAAGGGGAAATATTTTGGGAGACTACGATTAGCTGCAGACTATGATGTTTGTAATCTCCATCTCGATTTTTGGAAAGTAGTCCGCGTCTCGTTATCTGGAGCGTTGGAAAAAGGGCCTTGGTCGCGTCGCCGCGCTTGCCCCAAGATGGGCTTTGTTGACCTAGATCTAAGAGGGCGCGTAGGAAATATCAACGCAGTTTTACGACCGGATCAACTTTCCGGCATGAAGGATTTTCTTTTGAAGAGTGTATATTTTGTGGAGTAAGGATTTGAATATTTTCCGTTCTTGAACGATCGTAATTTTTTTAATGTATCGTTAAGTCTTCGTGTGTTGTTCGTTCTTATGTCTGAGGATTTTATCATAAACGGCGCTCGAGGGTTGCATGTAGATATGGTCGTCCCACGTCGAATTCGTCGTGGGAAATTATGCTTCTTATCGATATATTTCGTTTCGGCTGTGGTACGCCTAATTCTAAAAAAAATATAAGGACCCGTCGAAAAATGAGAATGCCCGTATCGTGTATGTTGGCTTTCGTAGTTTTCCACGATTTCCATGTGGAATCGGGTAAGTTCACGTTCTCGCTGGAGTTCAACAAAATAGGAGAGGGAAAAAGAAATAGATAGCGCTTTTTCTCGCGACGTGACACTAGGCCGCTATTTTGTGTTTTTGGGTAATTAGAAAATTTGAGTACCTACGGATATGTAAAATAAACCCTCGAAACCCCGTTATGATTGCTATATTAGTATTTTCCACAAAAATCCCAAAAAGCCTTGTTTCCTGACTATCTAAAGTTATAGAAGGCCTTAACTAATTATGCAAAGGTGTTCGTACGCCTTTGCTGACTCGATTATGTCTGCATATAGAATAGAATAATTTTTATGCCCTCGGTCACAAACTTTTTGATTTTTATTTAAACATTTGATAAAGAGTTTGAAACATAAATTTCTCTTACATACAACTTTATTAATTAAAAAAAACTTATGGCTATTATGCAGATTCATAAATTTTATTCATTTTCAATAATTATAAACTATTTTTTCATAAAATAAATTTCAACGTTCTTTCGATCGTGTGGTGTTCACCTGTGTCCGAGAGGTACCCAGTTATCGACATGGTCACTACCCAGTAATCGACAAAGTTTATTTATATGTATGTCTTTTTGTTATCGCGAATATGTGTATGACGATTTCTGGTCCGCGGATTCTCCAGATAATGCTAATTACGGAGCCAATATTTGTTTTCTGATTTCCTATAAATTAATATACGATTCATAAGATTTTATTTTTGCTAACCTTGTCCCTGTTCGACAGATTGTTTACATTGCTGAACCAGTAACATCATGGATGAAAACTTGTTGTAATTAGCATAGAACTATAGTTTTTATGCTGGACGCAATCCTTGTTAATCACTTGAAGACAAACTTACCTCACGCAAGTCCCCCTAGCGTTCTCAAATAACCCGAGATGTGACATGGTTCACTTCAACCTCCTAACGAAGGATTCGGCCGAAATGACTGTGACAATGTAATACAACATAGTAAATACCTCTTGCAAGCTAATGTATCACAGATCTGCACGAAGGACTGGATTTTATCTTAAAATACTTATTTGTAAACATGACGATGACTAGGACCATGAAGCCTAGATACCAGGAGATCCAGCGCCAACGCAAAGGCGCTGAAAAACGCGTCCCCGAAAATGTGTCGAAGTGATGGCGCTGGGGTGCAGCGGCACCTACATATATAGTAATATTTTGGTCAACGAGGTGAAAGTGATCGGATGAGTTTCTATCCTCACAACAGACCGATCGTGACATCAAACGTCAAAATTTCCGTCGATTCATAATTTCCTCATGACGGTTTGAAAACAAAAAAAACTCAAAAGCAAGAAAAGGTGAGTCTTTTGTTTAAACATATTTAATATTCCGGCTGAAAACTTTATGGCTTGGAGAGTAACTAATTGTATAATTTGTGACAAAAGTAACTCCCTTGTTCACTGAGAGTATGGATCGGAATAAATTATTTTTTATTGTAGATATTACAAATAATATAGCATATTCGATAATTTAAAACTATTGTGAGTATTTTATTCTTGTCATTAAATTTCAGTATGTGCAATATGGGAAAAGTTTGCGCAGTACCAGGCTGTGAGACTGGGCAGAACAAAAACCGAACTCAGCGTTGTGCATTAGGATTACGGCAGTGTGCAATCTTTCGTGCTCCTAAGGTAAATATATTTTGGAGATGAATTGATTTTGTCGGTTCTGATTGGTAAACTATTCCAACATGTGTTGTTTAAAAATTTTATCGGGTTTCATAGTGCAATTAGAGACTCTCTGAGTGGGAGCGAGCACTCAACTGCAATCTCAACGTAAGAAAATTGGTTGGCTAACTACACTTCGAAGAGACTCTAAAAAATATTAAAGGCAGCCGTCAACGTACAAAGAAACTGCAAAAAATGCGACATTGTGAGCATTGCTTCGTGTGAATTAAATTTATTATATAATTCTTGTTGCTGCTACATATTGAACTTAATTTCATTAAATAACTATTACTGCATTTCAAAGCCTCATTTTTTAAATTAAAATCACCAATATTTGTTTTCATGCCCTTGCACGTTTTCAGGATTCACTCTTGCGGTTCAGTATATTCCTCGTTGATATCTGGTTTCCACAGTCATTTCGGGGCTGCGGGTCTGGCACTCAGTAGTCGGCTGTTCATGCACTGCAAAGGATCTTTGTACACTGGTGCGTTCTGATCTGAAACACAGAAAATTATTCATCCGGTTCAATAACGCAAGGATTTTTGTAGCAACGAATAATACCCTAAATTTTGTGATCTGGGAGCGTTAGCTAAAAGGCGCTTCCTTTCGGCGCTAACCAAAATGATGTATTTGCTCCTGAGCCTTTTTTAGCCATTAAAGTCTGGTTGGTCGTGGGTATCACAAAGACAATACACTATCGTCAATCCGCAGGGTAGCTTCCACCGATGTGTTCTCGGAGGGCTGAATGGCTTCAGGTAACTTTGTTGTAATTGTAAAAGCCGCACCGTGTCCTTTCTCTCTTTCTAGGAAACCTGCACTTTGGTTGGCGTCTAGCACTGGGGTGATAGTGGAGCCTTATACCATTCAACCTTCCTACTTAGCAGCGGGATTTTTATCGACCAGACGTGTGACGCATATCCTTAAAAATAGACGTAACTCGTAGGAGATAAAGAAATTTTGTCAGATTCACTTTAAGTTTTTCAGTTTATTCTAAACTATCATATGCAACAACTGTGAAGGATTGTGAAGAACATTTTATCTTTACCTTCGATTCTACAATGTCGTCAACAGATTTGGTTTTTTGGGCCGTTTGCTTCTACTACGTGATCTCGTGTTCTTGTTCCTGACGGTGTCCTGTCCTCTTGGCTTCCTTGAGTTGTGATCGGCTGTTTGCGCCCACCAACCGTGTCCGAATGTTCCGTGGCTCCTTTGCAAACTCATGTTTAGTCACATACACGTTTTTAACTTTAAAAAATTACACATGACAACAAATAACTATGTTTTTCAATTTAAAAAACTATGCTGCATCTGTTCTTCATGCGTATCGATCACCGTAGCACTTCGTCGTAAATTTTAGTATACCCTGACATTTAACACGAATTAGGTACATCAGCTGTGATCTGTCTCAGATTACACTCATGTTTAGCGTATATCTATATACATATAAGTGCCGGAGCACCCCAGCGCCATCCTTTCTTGTCATCGTCTTGGGAACGAGTGGAAAGGCCTCGCTGAACCTCCTGGTATCTAGGCTCCATGACTAGGATCCTGACGGCCGCAGGGCCGACTACCTTATATTGACAAATTTCGTTATAAACATATATTGATTGAAAGGGCTGTTATTGTGGCCGGCGTAAAACATGTTCCTTCCTGGTACGGTCGTGGTCCTCAAGATTGCATGCAGTCGTTTTGATCTGAACGAAAATTTCGTTACGCTTCTTAAAATGTAATGTAAACAAAGCTCTTCGCATTGTAGGATTTTTTGGAAAAAACTGACGCCTGATTAAAATTTATATTCACGTTTTAACCGAAACTTCCGAACTTTCTGGCTTAAAAAAATGACTAAAAAAATCCTACATTCCAAAGTAGAAAACCTATCCGAAAATATTGTGTCAAAATTTGAACGGAATTGGTCAAGCCGTTCTCCTCATATTTTGGGGACCGTCTTTGAAAAGTGTGTTTCTGGATAATCGTGATTAAAGTCTGAGGAAAAAATGACGCGCTTCGTGACTTGGTCACTCGTCCACTTCTCGGTAAATCGCCCAAAACTTTTACAATTTTTCAAATATCTGGTTCAAATTTATGAACGATTTTTTGCAAATTCCAAACATTAAGAAATTTTGTGAAAAAATCGATGTTCCAAATAAATATTTGGGAAAATCAATGTTTCCAAAAAATCACGATAATTCCATCATACATAATATTATATATTTTGACAACCTTTTTTACTTTATTGTTAATCCACGATTGCCGCCCCATAAATTAGGCCCTCCGCAGCACTGGCAACATTCTCAGCAGCAATGCGTGGCTGCCTTAGCTGAATCCTCTCTTCACGAATTGCGTTGTGAATTTGAAATTCGGCGCTGCGCACGCGTTCCGCATCTTTGATCTCGCAATACTTGTCAGCGGTTCTTCCTATTTTGATGCCTAATGCATCGATAACTTGGAAATATGATATCGCCCTAGAGTTGAAAGTACATGTCGCGATATTTGCGGCAATGTTTACAATGTTTAAGCCGTAGTGGAAAATTTTGAATCTCGTATTAATCTCGTTTGTTGCTTCTGTCATCATTTATTTTTCTAACTGCGTGTTCAGAAAAGTCCGTAGTTCGCAGAGGCCCGCGAAAGGCCGTCAGTTCACGGTCGGTCTTCCGTAGGACTCAGCGAGCTTCTTTCTTCTTCTTCTCTGCGAAATTTTCTCTGTCACGGACCGCTTCATCTCTTCGGGAACCAATCCACCTTCTCACCGGTTCGGTTGAAATATCAAGAAGTAAAACGATTTCCGCCCGGTGTACTTCGAAATATAAGTTGAATCAAGAAGTGAACTGATTTACGCCCGGTTTACGGCAAAATTCAAGTTCAGTGCCTCTTCTGTCGAGTATTCGGGACTCTCCATCAAGAAGTACAGGGTGCGCCAGAGCAACTTACTTATTTGAAAGGTCAATAAAAACAAAAGTACTTCAATTATTGTTTAAAATTTTTTGTTTTATTTGAGAATACAATATCCCAATTTTTTTTGCATGCAGTCTTGAAAATGACATCGGATAAATGGCGACCCCCATTGCGCATACACTGATGAAGTCGATTTTTGAAATTCGTATCCACTCTTTGCAGCATATCAATCGGTACGTTGGCAATGGCGCCGCGAATGTTGTTCTTGAGGTGTGCTATGGTCCGTGGTCGATCGACATAAACCAGAGATTTCAAATAACCCCATAAAAAGAAATCGCATGGAGTCAAATCTGGAGAGCGTGCCGGCCATTGGAGATCGCCTCTGAGAGAAAGATGAGGCGGTCGGGGAAATGTCGCAACAAATTCATTGAGTCTCGTGCTGTGTGTGCTGTGGCTCCATCTTTCTGAAACCACACGTTCCTAACGTTCATTTCTTCGAGTCTTGGAAGAAAAAATTCCTCGATCATGTTCCTGTAACGGGCTCCATTCACGGTAACTGCGCGTTCGTTTAACTGCGACCGTTAGAAAAGAAGCTCTCGACTGCGAAGGCCCGCTGCTCTCTAGACCAGAGCATGATGGCAACTGACTGGAGGGAGAAACAAACTTGGGAACTTCCCCCTCCAGATGCGCCCCCTCTCGTCCCTCTACCCGCCCAACTCACCGCGCGGGAATTTTTTCAAATAAGTAAGTTTCTCTGGCGCACCCTGTAGAACGATTTACGCCCGGTTCACTTCAAGATATAAATTCAGTGCTTTCTTTTTCTATTCGGGACTCTTCTTCAACGATTATAACGACTACGCTTTTCTTTCGGTCTCACTCGCACGGTATTTTCGCCACGTGGCCCGCGTTTGCTGATATTTTATAATCAAGTGCAGTGAGTTTCATTTTGTTTTCTTTCAACCGAACCTTTTCGCACTTCCTTCTCTCTTGATTATCCAATATCCCTTTATTCTCAGCACCAGAATTCGAGGCCTCTTCAAAAACCCGCACAACCAACTTACAAATCATATCTCGTACTGATTCTAAAGAAGTCATAATATTTTTTACAATCACGTCATGCGTTGTCTGTAAAACCGGACGTGCTAGATCCATAATCCCACAAAAACTTTGCCCGCCTTTTAGTCAGACCCCTATCATTCGCATAGCAAAAGCTAGTATTTACTTCGTATCCATTGGCAGTGGGCAAGAGGGAACAGTTCGCGGCTCACAGGAAGGACACTGTTTGAACCCGAAACCACGAGTAGAGGTTTTCGAAGTTGTAATTATTTTTCCGCACTCTGCATTTCACGTGATCACAGATAAACAAAAACACAGTGACGAAATTTACAAAAACGTAATCAATATCGTAGTTTATGTTGAATTCTAAACTGTTGTTCGGATTCATAACGATTCTTGGGTCATTTTCTTTTTCCGGGCCGATCGTTGCGAATCATGTTATTCGCTTTATCTGCTCTCGTTATTTTGCTATCATGATTACCTTTTTTGCGATTCAGTTCACAATATAAATTCTCCATCACTAGAGTGCACAAAATAAAAATGTTGCTCACTGTGCTGCACGGTTGATGATCGCAAGAAGTGTCCGATCCTTTGTACCTGCTAGACAAAAGGCTCTGAGCTGCTGCATTGCAGCAGTTAATCGCCCATGACTTACAATTTTTCGAATATCAGGATATTATATACACACAATACTCTTAAGACTTTAAAACTTCACGTGAGCGAAACAAAATTGGACAAACGTTTTTTTTACTTGTATGTGCACCCTTAATAAGATACAAAACTTAGCAGCTATTGTATTTGAAGTACTGTCAGTCTGTCTCGTGCTAATTGTAAGTCTTCGTGTTGTTTCATGAACTCTAATACCTTCCCTTGTTTGTTGAGGTTCATGTTGCAATCTTATATTCTACTTTATCTTTCTGTTTATCCGAGTAAAGAGTTTATGTCTTCGTTAATGCACACGTACTTTGTTTGTTTTTGGCTGTGTTCGATTGGCGTGCTACTACACCCCTTCTATGACGTGAAAATGTGAGATCACGAGTCGAACATTCCTAGTGATCTCATATTTTTACCCGACCGAACCTCCATAGAGTGACAAAGTTCACGTTAGTTGAAAGTGCGAAACGTGAAAGCATTCACCCGACAACCCTAATAAACTCCCGAATTAAAACCCGTAGTTAGAAATTCAATATAATTTTTTTTAAACAACAACTCAGAGCCTATCTTGTACGTACATACTTAAGATTTTTCTTCGCAACTACTTGCGATTGTAATCCTTCTTTCATGCTTGATGATTCGTCGAAATTCCAAGATTTTGCAGCTCGGAAACAGTACATGCTCCGAGAAACTTGCGCTTCCCAGCGCATTCCTAGCCACGGGTGAGATAAGAGGACGATTCTGTGCATTTCCCATGTAAATTAGTGAAGTTTCGATGAACAAAAAATGAAAAATGCGGAGTATATCGTCCTTGGAAAATAATAAAAAAAATGTAATTCAGACTATTAGAGGAATAACTTCGGGTACCTTCCATTTCCCGATTACATGAAAAGAAACAACAAATATACGACTAAAAAAGGGGAAAAAATGAGATCTGTGTCCGAAATAAATACTTCTTGTAAATACGTCAAGTCGCGGGACTTATGTTTACTGTCTAACAAGTCGTAAACGTACATACGTAAAATTAGTTTACTCGATAAGCAGTGGCGTTTCTTTCCTTCTTTTTTTTTCCTATTCTTGGAACCACGAGACGTTTCCGATCGACGAAATGCTTCCATCTTAATTTCAATGTTTGAAATAATTATCACATATTTTGGAAGAGGCTCGACGAATGAACTACACAAATTTCCATATGCCACATGAGGTGCGTTAGGAAGATTCGCTTCCTAGGCGTAATTTTATCGTTGTGACGATTGAGTTAGCTTTTGCTCGTTGCGTCCTAAAGTTGCTTTTTTTTTGTTGCCGTCCTCAATTAGAAGCAATTGAGGATAGCTTGTCTATCGAATTTGAAATGCGCCCAAATTTTTGAGCTGAACTGGAAGTACAATTCGGAAGAGCTTGGGCATGTCTGCCTGAGAAAAGGAGATTTGTTGCCGTGTTCCACAGAGCCGAAAAGCTCCGATGTCTCCTTCAGATCAGAGGCTAATTGTTTAGCTGCGTCTCCGAATAACAGAGACTTTATGTTGCCACTCGCCACCTCGTTTGTCGATTCTTCGTTAACGGTATCGCCTGAAATTTTTGAAATTCAATGGTTGTAATTATTTTATTCTGCTATTGTTCGATTTAGGATGATTATTAGATGATCGTTCGGTGCGAAATGACAAATATTTTCAGACAATGTACAACCAAAAAGAAGGGTTTTTGCGAAATCGTTTTATCTAGAGAAGTATTTTATTTTATAGGAAGCTCGTTTTTTATTGTATGATTTTTCTGGAGAAATATATTGAAATGAAATTACGGTTTAATACGATCACATTTTTTATTCGGTCACAAAGATGTTCAAAAAATCGTTTTTGCGATTTTTTTCAAAGTCCTTTTTAAATACATTTGTCGAGATTTTTTTTGAAATTTCACTAATCTGCTTAGAAGAAAAGAGGTCGAAAAATTGTATAATATTTCCGGGAAAAGAATATTCTAAAAGTGGTACCATCTTTCGCAAAGAACATATTTTAAAAAATTGACCGTTTTCAATAGAAGAAAGAATTGAAAAAATGTACGATCTAAGAAAAAAACTGAAACATCGTTTATTCCAATAAATTTTTATACCTCGCGATTCGCTCGCCGGGCTTTGCTGATAGTTTAAATCCGAGCACTTGATCGACTGTATCGCGGTGTCGTGTAGAACGGAACAGGGCCTCGGAACATTTGGACTGTCGGTCAATTCTTCAGCGAGAATGGCGGCTGATTGATCAGTGTCGATTTCGCCAAACAAATTGCGCTTGAAGGCGCCCTTGGGACCGTTTATGTTGTCCTGCGACGACTTCTGGGAGGAGTTAGTATCAAACGCACTGCGACGACTTCGAGTCGGCGATGTGTTTATACGTTTGGAATTTTTGTAGTCCGCTATTTCGCTCTGATTAATTAATTATTATTATTAATATTAGTATTATTATTGTCGAATCCACGGTCTTACGTGGAGGTTTGATAAGGCAAGGAATTTTTTAGTTGTAGGGCCTGCGTTTGATATTCAGTTTTGTCATTCTGATTATGATTTTCAGATTCGTTGCAGTTTAGAGGTTTGTGTCACGCGATAAAACCATAACCTCTTATTCCGAAAATGCATTGAGAAGTATACGGCCGGCATAATCATAATAACGTACATAAAACGACTGTGCACTTCTAAAAATGAGAAACCAACCAGCAAAGTTGATGCGTGAATTACTATTAGCGCGTCACCTGCCAAGTGCGTGTCGAAGCACACATAAAGTAGGGTCAATTTGCTTTGTGCAATCATCTGAAGCATCAATGTTGAAGTGATATGTATTTATTATTACTGTGTATGTTGTACCACAATAATTTATTATATGCTAATTTCGATATCATTCTATGATCCGCAATCATCAGGCGACCCTTTATTTAATGATTGATATTTTATCAAAACAGCTTTAAACAACATGTGACGAAGTTATTTGTGCAGTCCTCTTATGAAGTTACCATCAAGTCACGTTAGCGATAACTTGGTTGTCCATATCTCCTGAATTGGTTGATGCAAATTGACCAAAATAATTGAAAGTTCTAATCGAATGATAAAACCTAGAATTTTTGCGTATTTCTCAAATCGGGTTGAAAAGTTATGAGGGGTGGGGGCACATTGCGCAGCACTTTGAAACTTGACATTTCGGCAGCTGAGCTTAGGAATAAAAAATAGTGAACGGAACTTTAATTTCTTTGTCAAAGACCTGCTTAAGGCCTTAGGCCACAGTAACGGGTATAAAATCATGTGCAAATTTAACAATTTTTTTCGTATGAAAACGTAATTCACTCATATAATTAATTACACATCTATTTAGTGTGAATATCAAGCTGTTAGAAAATCTATATATTTTTTTTTCGATGTACGAAATGGCCGACTACTCGCAACTTCTCGAAACAGCTTTTTTCCAATTAGCGTGACAACCAACTTAAACAATTTTCACTCGATTTACTTCAAATTGAAAAGTTATGTTCCTAATTGCATTTCGCAGAGAAGTACGTACGGAATTTCTGATTAATCGAAAACTTTTCATTTTATGAGCAGTTATAACGAAATTTTTGCCTGAAAATTCATTTCTTAAGTTCAAATACCTAGAACTTTTGAATAAAGCATTATTTTTAAATTTCCGTATGTACTTCTCCAGGTATTCTAATGTAAATTGACGAGAATTGTTTTTTTGTTCTAGGTAAAAAATTGTGGATGCTAAATGTCACGCCGCGGAGGGCCTAAAAAAAGATAACAAAATAAAATATTAGTCGTCAGCCATTTTGTACATCGAAACAAAAATATATATATATCTTCTAATAGCTTGATTTCATACTAAATAGATGTGTAATAAATTTTGGGGTGAATCACTTTTTCATACAAAAAAATTGTTAAATTCGGACATGATTTTATACCCCTTAAATTTAACCATCTATGAGAAAATTGGGTTGGAACATTGTGAGGTTATGTTGACCTTGTGCATGCCCTTAACGCTCATGCTTTTGCTGTCCTACGTCGCTCGTCACCCGTGACGTCATAAATACCCCCATAAGCGCCCACAGCGTCAAGTCGAATGATGTGAGCGACGCTCACAAATGCTAAAAGCGTGTAAGCGCTCAGTCGAACGTAGCAATAATATTTGATTCTTATTAAATTGGCGCGGAATGACACAAGCTTCGCCAGTAAAAATATCCATGACAGAAATACATTGGAAACAGGTTAAAAAGTGATCCCTCGGTTGAGCTAATCGCAAATCGAACAGAAGTCGCTTATGGTGATGCCAAAAACGCGCATTTTGACACTTGAACCATTGTATTGTTTGAAGCACAATTTCACGGCATTTCGACTTAAACTTTCTTAATGAAACACTCGATAAATGCTGTTTTATTTATTCAGATGTAATTGGTGCAACGAGAATAGTCTGCTGGACAGAGATCGAAAATATTTGTCAGTGTCGCCCACAGAACTTTAGCACGCAGCAATCCTGGTGATCGAACGAATGACTATTAAAAAAGCTCTATTAAGCCAGCCTCTCCCCCTACTTTAGAGCAGTTTCCGCTTTAAATAGGCACACTACAGTGACATCCGAAACAATAGATTTAAGTAACGATCGATTTGCTATCACTTTTTCTTTTAATTTTTAGTTAGCATTCACTTCTCCGACTCTTTTCAAGAGGGCACAGCTCTATTCGGGCAATCTACGTTTACACATATAATAAAAATTAATCCAAAGTGATGCTAAAGTGACGGGCACGGTTACTCATCATTATTGTTATCATTTTTGGCCATTCTACATATATCTGAAAATATAACGGAACTCTTGTAATTTTGTCATCAGGATTTGTTCTCACCTGCACGGATTGCGAAAACATTTGTTGCTGACGTTTGCTTTTAGACGACGATTCAACATCTCCCAAGGATTTGTGACGATGCCTTCGCGTTGTCGCTACATTTTTATCACGATTCTGTCTCTCTGTTACCCATCGCTTCATTCGTCTGTAAACACAGATCATATTTCTATATCCCTTTGTATGTCCTTGCGGTCTTTTCCCATTCCATCCCTTTCACTTCTACCTCCACACTTTTCACTTCACGGTTATTTAGAGTAAAGTACATTTATTGTGAAATTCGTGAGGATAGACGCGGCACATGTGAAGTTTTCTTATAAGGACAATCTTAGCCCAAAGTTTTATTCGATCACTATGGGCCTCAAGTTACGAAAAAGGTGTGTAAACATATCTATAGTATCAAAGACGTTGAAGCCGTCGATTTTCAACAAAAATTGTGTAAACAAATTATTAATATATCTGGCACAAAAATATTTACATAAATAACCGGGGAAACGTTTTTTTTTGCAATTTGAAGTAAAATAGTCGATTTTTCCAGAGTTAGTATCACCTTTTGACAAAATACCATTTTTTCCGAACATTTTCAAAGTTGTATTAACAATTGTTATTTTTTTTGTGTTTCGTAGAAAGTTCTAAGCTGCCCTTGAGAGTTTTCAATGCCATTGAACGATTATTTTCAGAAATACGATAAACGGTTCACGATGACAAAAAAGTATTTCAAAAACTTATTTTCCGGGCGTTTTGTAGGACAAGAACTCAGGTTTCCAACGCTCTCTTTGAGGATGCTGAGCGACCCCTATTGCCCGACGACTTTTTAAAGTTAAAATACGCACTTTTTATCTGGGCAGTTGATAACTTGGTAAAAAAACTCATACAAAGTTTGCCAATAAATAAATTTGAAGCGCAAAGAATGCTCGTAAAAATGGCTAAAGCGGTTAAGAAAAATCCATTTCCCGTCCCTAACCTCATACTCGCGTATATTATTTCAGTTTCTGCTTTTTGTTGTTTAACGGAAGATAACGTTATTTAAAAAATGCGAAAAGAATTTCAACTGCGGGTTTTTATTTCAAAGACTTACGTTTTAAATTGTTTAAAAATCAACACCTGTGCCATTATTTTTCACGGAGATACAGAGGTTTAAATAGGTACATAATTTGGCAAATAACAATTGGTCCTTCAATTGCCGCGCTTAGATTGAGGAAAAATGACGAATTTATTTTGTGGAAAGAGAAGTAATGTTTTTCAGTATTCGTTGAGGTACTTGGTAAAGCATTTGTCGACATCTTTTCAATGTTATTCTTCGTACACAAAATCAATATGCCTCACATTTTCCCTTCATCTGAGTTTATTTGTGTCGCATTGTGAAGTATTAGAAATTTGAAATGATGTAATTTTTTGCATCGATCAAATCCTTATTTCCTGGATATTCATATGTAAAAATAAATACATTTATCACGGAATAGTACAATGGCAAACAAGAAACTTGCACATTGTATTCTCATTCATTCATAGCGCTCCCAAATCTGACAGTGTGAGCAATTTTTTTGTTTTCAACCCTATGGATATGTTTGAATTTTTATTCGTCGGTACGTCAATACCATGTGTACTTCTGTATTTCGAGTTTGACTGTTGAAGGAAGCTTTATGTTAAACATTTTTTGCTAATAAGGTCATGCTTGGGAGAAAAATATCTTATTAAGAAAGCAGTCTGCGAGTTTCCAAATCGCACGGTTGGTTTTCGTATAATAAAATTAAAAAACAATTTCTTTCTATGAAATAATTTCACCGTTATTTTGCCGTTTCGATCTCACATTTGGGGACGTATGCAAATTACGTAACGCAATTTGGGGGGAGGGAGGGGGCCCGGCCAGGCGTTACGGTCATACGTACGTGGGGGAGGGGGAAGCCAAGTTTTGCGTTACGTCACGATTTTAGAACTGCCAGAAATAGCAAAAACTCTGCATGTTCCAGTTTTGAATTTCAAACTCGCGTGCAATTTTACCGCGGACAGTGAACAGCCTCCCACACAAAATGTGAGTTAAGAGGGAAAACCCCTGCAAAAATTTGCACACTGGTTATCCCCCCCCTCGATACGCAAAATTTGAAAAAAAAAACTTATAATTCATGAAAGTACATATATTTAAAAATATCTTGGCAAAATTTTAAGTCAAAAGTCCGGAAGTTGATGGAGTTACAGTCACTTTAGTGACAACAGGTAGCGTGACCGGTGAGGACCCTCAGTCCTTACAGGTGTAGCATCGTTCACAATAGATGCATTGCAGGGTCTTATTATTTTGTGAAATATAACGAAGATGAAGAACCGTCATATCGCCCGAGACTAGATACTTTATCGTAAGTATCAATATTCTAGAAAAAACATAACTTTATATCAAGAAAAACGGAACGAAAACTTTAAACGCGTTTTTCTCGAAACAACTTATTTCAACCTTGTCTCAGCTAATATTCAAAAACTTAACCTGTTCTCAATTTTTAGCCGATAGTAGCCGACGTAGCCGATTTAAAAAATGTTGATAATTACTATTTTTAAAGACTGCTTACATTTAAAACGGGCCTTGAGGATATAAAAAAATGTTCAAACCGTCGCCATTTATGCACCCGTTACGTAACGGTATAGAGGGGCGGGGTGGGGGTGCGCCCAAGCGTTACGGTCCTGGTACGTGGGAGGAGGGTTCGAAAATTGAGGAATTTGCCGTTTCGTAATTTGTGTATGCCCCCTTGGTTAAGAAAATTCGTATCCATGTGAAACCAAAAGTTTTTGCTGATGCCTCCTAAATTCCATCGCAATATTTTTTGTGTAATAAATCTACTTGGAGTCAATTATTGAGGTATCTAATGTATAGAGAAAGTTACACCTCGAAAACGTTTTATTAAAAATTTAAACTTGTGTGCAATCTAAACCCTTCGACCGATTTTTGCGAAATAAAATCACGACATTTTTCCATCATGATCTATTTCCGTCCAAACAATTGACCAGATATCTGAAAGATATTGAAAGTTACGATAGGAAAATACAGTTCTCAAAACTGAAACTTTTCTCAAATCCACTGCTTCCCGACCATTTGCACTAAATTCATTTAGAATATAATGCAGCGTATACAAATACACAAAATTGGGGTCTGAGAATTCACCGAGGTATGGTAAAACCAGTACGAGTACGTACAGACCCACACACATTTTGTCTGTTTGTCATTTTTCTAAGTTCTGAAACGTTCTCAACGCATTAGATGTTTTAAAGAAAATTGTTTATCGACAAGAACGCTCCCTCTCAGAGGGAGCAAAAGGCATGAAGATGATTTTTGGGTTGATTTCATCAGACATCAAAGTCTCGACCTAGCCACAGTGGAAGTACGTATTTTTGAGCTTGAACCAGTGGGTTTTATGGAAAGATGGTTGAAAAAATTACGTGAATGATCGCCCTGGTAATTGACGACGCATGTCGTTTGGCCTTGAAATAAAAAAGTATGCAACACACTTACTTGACGAATGGTACAACCATGAAAAACGCGTTGGGCCCTACACCCATTTTAACTTTGGGAGTCATGTCCTTCTTGTTGTTGGGGAGATCGGCAAGCGCGAACCACTCGACGTTTTTAATTTCGCCTCTCGTTTTCGGCTTGAATTTAGTGTTCATTCTTACACCGCATATTATGTACAGTCTAACCAATTGGTCGTGTATCATCCGTTCTATGTACTCGTTTTTGTCAATTAGATGGGATATGTCGAAGCCAGTCTCTTCGAGTACTTCACGTACGGCGCAGTGTGTCGGATCCTCATCTTCGTTCACCTTGCCCTTCGGAAAGCTCCAACTGCTCTTTGCCAGGTAACTTTGCACCAGCAGTACCTTGGTCAAGTCATCATTCAGGACTATAGCGCCGAACGTCGGTACGCTCTGCTTGTACTCCCGCCATTGCTCTATTACCGTATCTATGTGAGCAAAGTGTGGCTGCAGAAACGGTATGTGCTGAAAAATGTGAGTCGCGAACTCTTTGATACTACACGTTTTCAATTTCCTGCTGTCCTCCGTACAGTAGAAATCCAAGTAAAACCAGTGCGCCAGCTCTATTTGAAAGCATATTCTAATCAAATCCTTTCGCTCCTCCTCCGGCACGTTTATGATGAATCGACTGTGAAAAGAAAAAAAAAATAAATAGCATATTCAATCTCTATGTAATTTGTGAAGTATGTTCTAAAAAATTCTTCGATGTTGAATTCTATTTTCTTTCTGCGATTGGTTCTAGAATGTTTATTTTTTCGTTAATCACACAACGTTTTTTGAGTTTATTTGTCAAATATTAATCCTGCTTTGTTATAAAATATTTCAGGCGGTCCAATGTGATAGTGTTTTCGAACTTAAGTCGGGCGGTACTTTTACGAGGTTTGGTAAATAATATTTGACATGTTTGAATTGATTTTAAAAAAATTCTCAATCTAGTTTCGAACAGTAGCTACAACACAATTCCTGAGGGCTAATCTTTTTAAAATACTTTTAGATTAGTTGTAAACAAACTTTTTTAAGTTTAAGTCTAGTACACTTATTTAATCTAACTTCATCATATTCTCAGTTGTAATTTCTTGAGATTAGCCGTGTAATACTTGTTGAGGTTAGTTTTGCACAATTTCGTCGAGGTTACCACGAAAACATTAAAAAAAAAACTAATCATAGGATATTTTTGGTATCTGTTATACTCTCTTGAGGCTAATTATATAATGTTTACAGGCTAGTCATGTAATATGTTTCAAAATTCTTCTAAAGGTATGTGAGGTTAACTGTATGGTTCTTCGAGCGTTTAGAGCACAATTTTATATGAGGTTAAATATGAATTTGGGACGCTGCATTCGGGCTTGAACTTGAAAAAAGTTGTGTACAAATGAAAACAAAAACTAACCTACTAAGATCGTCAAGAATGTCCACCGGGATCGAGTGTTCCACCATTTTTCACTTCTTGTTACTCAATTATATTTGCATGGAGACTAAATACTGGAGCAGTGCACCCAGATCGCGCGTAAAAGTTATCCCCTCTCTAGTCTCTTACGCGCCCGTACACGATCATAGTAGCGCGTGTCCGTGAGCGAGCGACGTTCGGACATCTTCAGCAAGAGCCGAGCGGGGTCGAAGATTCCCGACCGCGCCTTCGGCAGCTACACCAACACATGGACGCTGAGCACGTTCATGTGCGGCCAAGCCGAAACGAAGGCTTCGAGGGAAAAAGCAATCTGAGCACGACTTGCGCGTGACGTCACCCGACGGAACGCGCGAGGCTTTTAGATGATATCAATGCTTATTTAGCTCTTGATTCTCTGTGTTATTAATGTATACAAACAAATGTATCGCGCACTCTGATCGCTTATTTTCTTAGTTTATACGTTAATTTAAATATAATAATACAGTAGAACCTGGATTATCCGAACCTCGATCATCCGAACCCTCAATTATCCGAACGATGACTTAGTTTATCCGAACGCTCTATTATCCGAACGTTGCCGCGAAAGATACATTGTTGCTCGCTGCCACCGCCGTGAGTAACAATGAGCATCCCAACGCAACTTCTCCTTCTCAAACGGCTGCGAGACGTAGCCGCTCAAAAACGCGTTACAGCCGTTCGTCAATTAAAAATGGTAGATTTTATTTTTTTTAATATAAAAAAGGCATTCGACTTTTCTCAAATATTTAAAACACACACACACACACGCACGCGCGCGCACACACACACACACACACACACACACACACACACACACACACACACACACACACACACACACACACACACACACACACACACACACACACACACACACACACACACACACACACACACACACACACACACACACACACACACACACACACACACACACACACACACACACACACACACACACACACACACACACACACACACACACACACACACACACACACACACACACACACACACACACATATATATTTCAACGTTCATATGTATGTCAAATTTTAATATATATGTATGTACTGTTTTTATGTACAACGGTGTTGTTTATGTTCTCCTTCCAAAAAAACCCACGTTTCGATTATCCGAACTAGTCTCGGTCCGAATCGGTTCGGATAATCGAGGTTCTCCTGTAAATCTAAATTACAACTTACTTATCTTCTAAAAAATCATTTAGGCTTTACTCACACCCGTCCTTATGCCCAATAAATTATAATTCATAAGAGTAAGCGGAAATATATTTATACTCGTATTATTATATTAAGTATCATACTTTCATCAAGCGATAAAGCATTATCCCCAAAAACAAGCCAATCATCCATCCGGCCGCTAATCATAAGTACCAGAAAGTGCACATAGTCTACAAGCTATGAGATGGACCCGTTGGTAGCGTTCCTGGCTTCGGTCCGCGGGGGCCCCTAGTGCAAATTTTTCTCCAAATTTTTCATGATTTCTCATATTTTAGTCATATTTCAGGATTTCGGAGAATTTTTTTTTCCAAAAACACATTTTTTTACTGAAAATTCATGATTTTATATTTTTTTCCGCGGAAATTTCTCTTTTTCCTATGACCTGAGGCTGCGGAGATATTCGGAGAAAAGTTAAACATGAAAAGAAATGAGATTTTCGTAAAAGAAAACTTATTATTATTATTTTTTTCCGGAAATTTCCCTTTTTCCTATTACCTGAGTGAACGGCTGCGGAGATATTCGGAGAAATTTTTAAATGAAAAAAAATGAGATTTTCGTAAAAAAAAAACTTTTTACATGTTTTGATCCCTCATAATTCTGAGAAATAATGAATTTCCGAAATTTTTGCAAACAATATTTTCCTTAAGGGGTAACACCACTGTAACGGCCTGCCACGAAGCGTTTTAGACAAATAATACTTGGGGTAATTATTAAGCATATATTGAAGTATATTGCAAAAAATTTTATGGGAAAATATTACAAAATGGCGATACTGCAACAAATTCTTCCGAGGCATGTTGAACTCAAGGTGCTCTGCGGCACGCAGTATAACTTGTGCCAATTTTAATCTGGACAAAATATATTTTTTTTAATTAAATGTAGATGAGTGTAGCTAGTGAACCACGTAGGGGATTTTAGAAATATTGATTTTTGAGTAATTGCCGAGTATGTAACTAAAAATGTTCAATTTTTTTTTAGGACAGTTATTTGTTAATAAATATTGTTTAAATTAACTTATCGAAAATCCCTTACGTGGTTCAGTAGCTACACTCATGTAGACTTAATAAAACGAAATTCTTTTTTTTTAGATTAAAATTGGCACAGTTATACTGCGTGCCGCAGAGGTGCTTCGGAAGAATTGCTGCAGTATCGCCATTTTGTAATATTTTTGAATAAAAATTTATAGCAATATACTTAAATATATGCTGAATAAATACCGCAACCATTATTTGTTTATCACATTTTCTTTCGCCAAAAAAAAAATATCAAAAAATACGCTTCCTGTAAGGCCGTTACAGTGGTGTTACCCCTTAAAGTCTTCATTTCATTTCCGAGATTTTACCGTGATCATAAGGGGGCATCCATTAATTACGTGAGGTGATTTCGGCGATTTTTCGACCCCCACTCTCCCCCTGGTGAGATGTCGTGAGATTTTGCTCGACCCCCCCCCCCTCCCCTGATCTCACATAAGATTTTTCAAAATGCATACGTTCACGGAAAATAAATTGTAGTAGAAGTAACTGCGGTTGTAGTACCATTTACTCCACCATGTAAAGTAGTAGGGAGACTCTACCTACGTGATAAAAATTATGTGATTACTAAAATTACTAAAATTACTAAAATTACGTGATATTTGCCAAAGCCCCCCTCTCCCCCACGTGAGATTGGGTGAGATTTCGCTCGACCCCCTCCCCCAAACGTCTTACGTAATTAATGGACGCCACCTAATTAAAATGATGAAATATTCGAAAAAAGTTCGGAGAAATTCGGAGAAACTCGCATGTTTGCGTTAAAATATTTGTTCCAATTCATAGAAAAATTCCGAAAAATTTTCCGGAAAAAATCGGAGTTTTTCAGAAAAAAACTGCACTAGGGGCGCGGGATCATTCCCTGCGCTCAGTGCTTTTGTTTAAAATTATTATTACTATTAATTCTTATTTGATTAGTTATTTTTATTAGTTATCATTAATATTTTTAATTGGTTATCGTTTCGTGTCGAAAAATTTATGGCGCACTCTAACCGCTTATTTTATTAGTTTGTACGTTAATTTAAATATAATAATAAATCTAAACTACAAATTATTTATCTTCTAAAAAATGGTTTGCGCTTTACTCACACCCGTCCCTATACCAAATAAATTGTAATTCATAAAAGTGAGCGGAAATATATTTATATTCGTATTATTGTATTCATTCTCATATACTTTCATCAAGCGATAAAGCATTATTATAATGTATCCGGCCGCGAATCGTAAGTACCCGTAAGTGCACATATTCCACAAGCGATGAGATGGTCCCATTGGTAGCGTTCCTGGCTTCGGTCCGCAGAGGCGCGGCATCGTTCAGCGCGCTCAGTGTTTTTTTTAAATTATTATTACTATTAATTCTTATTTAATTAGTTATTTTTATGAGTTATCATTATTATTATTATTTTTTTTTTAATTGTATCTGCTACGGCGAACGCTTCGCTAATTGTAGCTTTCATGTACAGGGATTTCCCCTTTTTTACATTTCCCACCATTTTCTCCAATCCACATCCCTTATCGATCCCTAATATATTTCCGCTCACATACTTTCATCAAGCGATAAAGCATTATGATAATGCTTTTGTCGCTTGATGAAAGTATATGAGAATGAATATAATAATACGAATATAAATATATTTCCGCTTACTTTTATGAATTACAATTTATTTGGCATAGGGACGGGTGTGAGTAAAGCGCAAACAATTTTTTAGAAGATAAACAAGTTGTAATTTAGATTTATTATTATATTTAAATTAACGTACACACTAATAAAATAAGCGGTCAGAGTGCGCGATAAATTTTTCGACACTCAAAGATAACTAATTAAAATAATAACGATAACTAATAAAAATAACTAATCAAATAAGAATTAATAGTAATAATAATTTAAAAAAAAGCACTCAGCGCGGGGAACAATCCCGCACCCCTAGTGCAATTTTTTTTCTGAAAAACTCCGATTTTTTCCCGAAAATTTTTCCGAATTTTTCTATGTATTGGAACAAATATGAAGGATTCGGAGTTTTGCGGACGATTATTTTTACGCAAACATCCGAGTTTCTCCGAATTTCTCCAATTTTTTTCGAATTTTTCCAAATATTTCATCATTTTAATTATGATCACGAGAAAATCTCGGAAATTAAATGAAGACTTTAAGGGGTAACACCACTGTAACGGCCTTACAGGAAGCGTATTTTTTGATATTTTTTTTGGCGGCAGAAAATGTGATAAACAAATAATACTTGCATTATTTATTGAGCATATATTTAAGTTCATTGCTATAATTTTGTTTCCGAAAATATTACAAAATGGCGACACTGTAGCAATTCTTCCGAGGCATGTCCAACCTCTGCGGCACGCAGTATAACTGTGCCAATTTTAATCTAAAAAAAATAATTTTGTTGTGTTAAGTCTACATGAGTGTAGCTACTGAACCACGTATGGGATTTTCGATAAGTTAATTTAAACAATATTTATTAACAAATAACCGTCTTTAAAAAAAATTGAACATTTTTAGTCAAATACTCGGCAATTCCACAAAAATCAATATTTCTAAAATCCCCTACGTCGTTCACTAGCTACACTCATCTAGATTTAATTTAAAAAAAAATTATTTTGTCCAGATTAAAATTGGCACAAGTTATACTGCGTGCCGCAGAGCACCTTAAGTTCAACATGCCTCGGAAGAATTCGCTGCAGTTTCGCCATTTTGTAATATTTTCCCATATTTTTTTTTTTGCAATATACTTCAATATATGGTTAATAATTACCCCAAGCATTATTTATCTAAAACGCGTCGTGGCAGGCCGTTACAGTGGTATTACCCCTTAAGGAAAATAATGTTTGCAAAAATTTCGGAAATTCATTATTTCTGAGAATTATGACGGATAAAAAATGTAAGAAGTTTTCTTACGAAAATCTCATTTTTTTCATCTATAACTTTTCTCCGAATATCTCCGCAGCCGTTCACTCAATAGGAAAAAGAAAAAGTTCCGGAAAAAAATAATCAGTTTTTTTTTAAGAAAATCTAATTTTTTTCATCTTCAAATTTTCGTCGAATATCTCCGCAGCCTCAGGTTCACTCAGGTAATAGGAAAAGGATAAATTTCCGAGGAAAAAAAAGAGAAATCGTGAATTTTCAGTAAAAAAAATGTGTTTTTTTGGGAAATAGACCAGTACTTGAATCTTTTTTGAATCATTTTTCCTCCGAAAATCTCAAATATGACTAAAATATGAGAAATTATGAAAAATTTGGAGAAAAATTTGCACTGGGGCCCTTGCGGACCAAAGCCAGGAACGTTACCAACGGGACCATCTCATCGCTTGTAGAATATGAGCACTTTCTGGTACTTACGATTCACGGCCGGATGGATGATTGGCTTGTTGTTGGCGATAATGCTTTATCGCTTGATAAAAGTATGAGAATTAATATAATAACACGAATATAAATACATTTCCGCTTACTTTTATGAATTATAATTTATTTGGCGTAAGGACGGGTGTGAGTAAAGCGTAAACAATTTTTTAGAAGATAAATAAGTTGTAATTTAGATTTATTATTATATTTAAATTAACGTATAAACTATAAAAATAAGCGATCAGAATGCGCGATACATTTTTTTGTATACATTAATAACGCAGAGAATCAATCGCTAAATAAGCATTGAAATCTAAAAGCCTCGCGCGTGCCGTCGGGTGACGTCACACGCGAGTCGTGCTCAGATTGCTTTTTCCCTCGAAGCCTTCGTTTCGGCTTGGCCGCACATGAACGTGCTCAGCGTCCATGTGTTGGTGTAGCTGCCGAAGGCGCGGTCGGGAATCTTCGACCCCGCTCGGCTCTTGCCGAAGATGTCGAGCGTCGCTCGCTCACGGACACGCGCTATTATGATTGCGCGATGGGCGCGTAAGAGACTAGAGAGGGGGTAACTTTTACGCGCGATCTGGCTGCACTGTACTGGAGTCCAAACCACGGTCTTACATACAGGTCTTGAAACTCTGGTGGTGGGGGTATGTCCTCGGATTGAAGCACCGGCCGTTTCGCCTAGTAACCACGAGTGTCGCTGCGATAGAGTGATGCAGGCTGTGCGAGAGAGATGGAAATCGATTGTTGACTCATAGGAACCTAACCTAGCTGTACAATTGGCTGGTGTAGGCAAATTATGATATTCAATGTCAAAAATGCATGATGGACCTAAATGCAATTAAAAGTAACTTTATCGTAAACCTGAAAAAAACCAAAAGACTATAGTTATCCAAGTCGGTACAATGAATATGAATGTTTTTCATATAGGTGTCAATGTGAGTTCGTGTTGGTCGAGGGGTTCGCAAGCTTCGTAATGCTGCTTTCAGGGGTTCGATCCCTGTGCGCTCGGTTTTTTAAAAACATGTTTTAGCTTTTATAAAAAAATAGGCTTTACGTGTTGTTTCAATTGACCGGAAAATAAGTGGCAACTATTCCAGACCGAAGTGGAATCCAGACCGAAACACTTGCAGGATGTATTTCTTGAAAATGAAACAAATACTCAAGAAACAGTGCTTCTTTTGCAATTCTTTATTTCCTCTTCGGAAAATTTTAATGCACGTGCAAATGGAGAAAATTCTGTGATATTTTTTATTTTTGTCCGTGCATTTGTTTTCATATCGAGGTAATCAGAATGAATCCTTTCAATTTTTTTTATATTGCCCCTTCATGCGCCGTATGGCGCACCACAGCACCATTTTGAAAGAATATGCTTTCAATTGATCAAAAACGTACTGTGTCCAAAACGCAGAAAAACAGCAGTTATCAGCGACTCAGCGACACATGTTTTCAACCGCTCACTCCGTTGCTCGCCGTATTGAGGTTATGTATGTACGGGTTTCGGAACCGCAGCGACAACTAGTGGCGGCGTTGAGACCGAAATTTGCCACGCTAACACCCGTATTTATAGATGTACCTTGAGGAATCCTTATTCCTTGTTCTTTGTTCAGAAAATAGACCAAGGAGGCCTTATTTTTCAATAAACGACTATGAATAAGGGTGCTAGGGATGGGCCATGTTTTTCGATTAATTGAAAGTGTCGATGTTTTCGGTGAAATAATCGATTATATGTTGTCGATTTTTTTGGCGACCGATTAATCGATTCTCGATTTTGATAAAGTAACATCGAAATACATATATTAAATGCCGAATGATTATGCCGAAATACATAAATGAAAAGATCACATGGGTCGTTTACGTCCTCGACAGATATTCACTGCTTGCCAGCTGGAGCCGAATTAACCGATTCTGGCGAACCCGGGGCAGTGGAATAACGCTACCCGAAACTTTTTTTACATAACAATATGAACGCCACGGGTAAACGGACCTTCACGGGATACCCCATTGATGAAATGCCGAGGATGCGAATGACCCATGGATCTCTTAAAATATTAAAAGGCGTATGCCGAACTTCAGATCGAAATTCGATTTCCGCTTTTCGGAAGTTTATCCGATTGTAGTTATGAAATTTATGTTTTAATAATGGCAATCTTTTTCCAAATACGGCATCTATGGATACAACTGGACATATTTCCAGTTATGGATAGAACTGAATAGTCAATGATTAAAAGAATCGTGTTTGTACGACGAAGAGATTCAACAGTAAAAGAATCCCGTTCATGCTTCATCAATATTTTTTTATACTTGATTAATAAAATCGTCGATTGTTTAGAGGAAAAAATCGATTTTTCGTAACGATACATTGAAAAATATCGATTTCTTAATATCCGATTATATTTCGAACATCGCCCATCCCTAACGGGTGCTACTGATCCATCGGATCGCGGCTGCCAGTATTATGGCTTCTGCACACTGCGCGCGATGAGCGACGGGCGTTGAGCGATATCCAATAGGAGCTTCACTCTCCTAAGGCGTTTCCGGAATACCTGAGCTCCCATTGGATATCGCTCATCGCTCATCGAAAATCACGCGCAGTGTGCAGGGGCCATTAGATTTTCCAGACCTGTATGTAAGACCGTGGCCACGGTCTAGTGGAGAGAGACTTAGAGTGGAGAGTGACTTAGATAATGAGGCAAACAGGCAGTTCTCGTTTTTGCTACCCGAACCGCTGGTAGGTAGAAGTTAGCTAATCAAACGCAGGTCCGAACAGCTGTGCAAAGGCGCAGATTTTTCGAAATAAACATAGTCTGTTCGGTTTAGCTACACTTTCTACAATATCGATAGATACAGTAATAGAAAGTCCTCAGAAGACGTAAGAAGTGTAGAAAAGTGTAGCCAAAACGAACAGACCCAATATTTGTTAGAGCGATATAAATAGAAAATGATTGAGTATTTTTTCACTCCTGAACTCCCGGGCATAATGAGAATTTTTATTTCAGTAGACTGTATGTCTTGTATGTTCGAACTTCTGTAATATTTTTATTTGGTCTTTTGCCATTTGAGTAGATGGGGTATGAACCCAAACAAATTTGTGCGGTCTAAATGTTTGTTCCTTATAATTAATGTTTATTCTTAGTATATTGCATTGCTTGTTTGTTTCTACAACTTTTATTTTTGCTTTTGCTTTTTTACCAATGTTAATAAGAACCTGAAAATAAACATAATGGAAGAGGAATAAAAAAAGAAATGAACGCATTGTGTATGGTTAAAAGGCACCGTTTTTATTGATTGGTCAGTTTGGCGTGTTTGTTGTTTACAAAACATTGTTTTTGCAGTTTTTGGTTTTGTCGATGTCGAATCGAATATAATAAAATATAGCAAAGGATAAGGCCGGGTCTACACTATGCGGTTCTACCGGAGCGTTTCAGGTAGTTTAGATGTTTAGAAACGTTGTGAACACGTGCATCGGCTGTCAGGAGTATATATTTCTATTGCTGTATATCTATATCTACAAGACTACTTCTACTTGACAGCGCTTCCAGTGCATAAATGAGGAACTACGTTTTTGCCTCACTAACGATGACACTTTCCACCATGCAAAAACGCTGGAGACCTCTATGTAAGACCGTGACCGTGGTCCAAACCATGAAGGCTAGAGCAAAGGAGTCCGAACGCTGTACTGCGGACGTGGGCTATGAAAGCAGCGAAAACTGTTACTGAAATATCCGCTGGCGCTGCTGTACACAAGATAGGATGACAGAGACGGAATGAGAAAAGAGAGAGAAGAGATTATTCAAAGCGGAGTTCTACGCAAAACAGATGAGAAAAACAGTAAATTGGTTCGTTCGTCGATTAGTTCTGTCATCGTGCATTTGTTAATTAGATCATATTTTTGGGCAAAATTCAAAGCCAAGTCAACCTAGACCCTAGAAAGATTTATTGATAAATTATTTTTATACAATGCGCGATCAAATCCAAACGAATTAAAAAAACAACAACAAAATGTGCGCATATTTATTATTTAATGCACAATATAAATGTGTTTTTTTTTCGTACAGGTAGGAAACAAAAAATTTTAAACCATAAAACATTAATATTGGTGAACAACAAATAATATTAATAATGCGATAAACTGTAAGACTGGAAATAAATCGATTTGTACGTAGTCAAAGTTCATTCGGGAGCGAAATTTTCATCGGAGACCCTCACCAATTATCGCATTATCATAAATTTTCCAGCGCTGGATGGCCCACGAACGAAATTGTTTTTCTAACTGATGCAACGCAACTTATATTTACTCGGAGGATAATTTAGCTCGGCAGTTATCATCAATTGGCTTGCCGGGCATTAACGACACGAGGGCGAAGCAGGAGATCGCGATTGCCGACATGGGTGGTATAATCCATTGATAGTAAGCGGGTCTTTCAAGAGTCGCTGTACATACTATTGTTAATGCAATAAATTGTATAACGTTGGCACAATTTTTTTTATGTTTTCTCCGACGGCGGGGCTCGCTCGTTGGTATTTCGACGAAGCCGAGAAATCTACAACTCACGAGAACGAACCAGCTGACGTGCATTGTTGAATCTTCCATTATTAAATAGGATTCGAACCTGTAAATATCGTTCAGAATCGAGAGCGAGGTGATTAAGGTGGAATAGACCGAAAGTACGAAAGCGTTTTGTGCATCAAGATTTTAAAAATATATTACCTCAAGTACCCACGGTAAGTATTATCATTGAAAAATGAAATCAATGAAAAAATTGAAAGGCATTTTTCTTACATTTTCAATGAATACAACACTTACCTCTGTCCGAATAAGGAAATCGTGAGAGGTCGTAGGCATTTGCGGCACAACAGCGTCGTTGCATATAGCTACGGGTCCATCAGAAGGTCCGGGTAACTCGTTGGGGGGATCGTTTTGTTCCGGTTGACCAACGTTTTCCTGTAGAAATAAAGAATGATTACTTATTGTATTTATCTCAATGTAATAATGGACAATTTATGTAGAATTTTTCGAGGGGATGACAAAGTGCGGTATCAACGAATTTACTCAAATAATAAACAGTTCTGAAAAAAGAGAAAATTGGGGAGGGATAACAGATAAGAATATTCCGCATATATAAAATTAAAGACGGCAAAAAAGAAATGAATTTTTGAGAAATCATACTGCTGAACACAGGCTGTAAACAATTACCAAACACAGCTGCAGGTTGGCTGACAAGGAGACGGCACTACCGTGGGGTCGGGGATTTGGCCGAATTTTTGTGGTGAAAGAGGACCCCTAGCACCTCACGTGGTTAAAGTAGTAGGACGCACTACTCAGAAAATTCCGAAAAAAATCGATTCAAAGTTTCTTAGGCGCCTTATTAGTTTTAAATGTCAGGCACTTGTCGAGCCGCCGTCTAGTCTAGACGTTTAGGGCTCGATCGTTTGCGCCAGAGGTCTCACGTTCGATTCCTCCTTCGGATCTTTTTTTTTTGTTATCCCAACAATTATTCAAAACGTTTCTCCTCCCTATATATTTTTTAAAATTTATTGGCATTATTTTTTAAAAATTATTTTCTTTTTTTTCCAATAAAACAATTCATAACGGTGGTTTTTTTATTTTTCATTGTAAAGTATATTAGGAGGAACATTGGGTTTTTAATGGGAATAACAAAGTCGATTAGGAAAAATTCAATTTTTATTCATATACTAATTATATACAAAAACCGCAGTGGTAATTATCGTAGAAATAAACAAAGCAATAATTTTTGCGACATTTTGCGCAACATAGAAAAGCGGATTTTTTACAATCGCAAGGAGTTTGCAATACATCCGTACAAAAACATGTCCCATTAACATTCATGAAAATGTTTCTAGTAACTGATAATTTTGAGGCACACCAGGCGTTTGAATCATGTCTCGGAATATTGGCGACGATAATTGATGGTGAATTATTGAATGGATTTTTATACAATCGGATTTTTACACAAGCAGAATCGTGAAATTAATTCCCGGGAAGACCATTCAGAAAGTCTTGCTCCTGCAACGCTGAATGTTTTTATGCTCTTCATACAAAAAAAAAACAAATTACTATAATTATTACAATCAATAGAAAGTATGATTGTAATAATTATAGTAATTTGTTTTTTTTGTGACCTCGGAGACCTTTGGAATCTTGAAGACGGACAACTGCCGTACTCCTAAACGCTTGCACTTCGCTCTGCTGGCGTCTCGCTCAGTTCGACCCTTGGGTACGAACAGTATTTCCCCATTGTGCACTCTGCAACAAGAAATAAACTCAAAATAGAATTTGTTATTGCATATGATAATATATTAATTCTACCCTCACTTTCATGCTCATTCGATTCAACGCATGAATGACAATTATAATATAATATTGAAAATAGACAATATCGTTTTCTTACCTGCTTATATATAATGTGAGGCAATCACTCACTGCACTCCACAGCACTGATGCTTATCGCAATAAAAAAAAATCCTTATAAATCTTGTTGGTGCGTTCAAAGACGAAAAGCCAAGAATGAAGCGTAATAAATGCAAACCGGGATAACCAAGAATCCTTCAGTTTGTATATACGCTCACTTCATAGCGTCACCGATGCCATACTTCATATCATGCCCTCCTTTCGCTAGCGCTTGTTGTGGCTGAATTTAGAACCACAACTTTTCGTCACTTTCAGGGTCCACGTTTATAATGCTTTTCCTATACTTGTTCAGGCTCCTTTACTCTAGTCTCCATGGTTACGACCGTGTTCGTGTTCTGCTTACGACGATATCACAACGCAAAAAACACACCGTGTACCGCATGCATTGAATCGTCTTATCTTTCAGACTATTTATATAACCAAATTATGATGGCCTCGATGAAACACTTCGTGTCGAATACTGTTTCGTCAACTGTATTCATTGATAAAGCAGTATACTAGCAACGAATCTCCAAACTTTACGAATCCTACCTACGAATTTTTGCTCATCGACGCGCGCTAAAATATTTTTGAATAGGGGAAAAAAAATTCTTTGCACGTCGCATGATGTACCGTTTTATAAGAACTCCTTTTTTTCAGAGGTAAATTTTTTCACGACAAAATGTACAATATGGAAATTGTGCTGACTGTCTGTTTTTTTCATAAGCGCCGTAACCTCTTGCGATTCCCGTGCCCGTTCAACAACGATAAAAAAACACAATCGCATCGACAAGGTACGTAGACACAATATGTTCCATACGATTTTTGCCGACCACATTTCTCCATAGCTCAATTGATTTTATTTAAACAAAAAATACTTTGGGCCAAGTACAGCAAAATCGGCCAAGTTGCAGTACTCTGAGCTAACGAACCTTGGTGTGTCAATTTTTACCATAGTTAATGTACATAGATCATTAAAATAATTGAGGGAGAACAGAAAGGAAGCGTTCACAAACTAGACTGACAAATAATGTTGAAGTTTGTATAGTTGGAATACGAACGACAAATGAGACATTTTTGTGAGTTGAAAAAGTTCATTTTCATTGCCCCCAAAGAATGGAAACTGATTCTATACTGACAATCCAGGTAGAATCATGCATATGAAGCACTCGGAGTACTCATGATAAGGGAAATTGTATTAATTTAATAAGTATGATATTTTGAATTGCACATAGCTTACTACTACTAGCTTGAGCTATTAGACCTGATAAGATTACTCGATAATGAATGACAGTTTAGCTTGCATTTTATCTGGATATATACCACATTAACAAATTTTCACCTGTAATCTTGAAGGTTTATAATACTGTGCCAACAAGAGATGTAATTTGTAAATTTGGGAACTCAGTGTTCCTCTTATTTGCTTCACTATTTTGTTGAATCATGGGCAACCGCTATTGTGAAAATAACTCACATATTGCAACTTCATTTGTACCATTTCGTTGTTATCAAAATAGACTTTTTAAACGATGCTAAATGGGTTTTCACCTCCGGTATATACCTTTTGTCTTGGCAGTATTTCCCTATTGTATGATTTGATTTTTCAGTTTGTGAGTCCTTTTTCTCATCGAAGATTTATTTTTGATTATGTCAATAATATTAATAACCAGACCACTATCAATGCCCTTGTTAGTCAGTATTTTCTTTAAAAAATGTAAGACTCACAGTTGTATCTTTTGCTTCGTCAGTTATCTTTGGGACATCTTCAAATTATTTTTCCATCATGTTGATCGCACGTTTTATGTAGCCCGCTCTGTTGGGAAGTAAATAACTTTCGTCTGTACTTTCCAAACCCGTTATGAATAGTTATTTTCTTTCATTTTTGGATTTATGGCCATCAACCAAAAAAACAATATGCTTCTTGACTCTTTTTTCATTCGGCCATTTAATAATGCATCAAGCGACCCTTACAAAAAGGTTTGCTCCCCGGTGATCGGATCTCCGAGCGCCCAGGGAATCAAGACCTCATCCAAGGCATTATGCGTCCTATTAATTTGTGCAGAGGACACGTGTATGGAAAAACCATCATAAGCACTAACATTTCTCAATCAGCGGAAAATACCATAAGGACAACAAAGGTCTTTATCTTGCTTGAGGAGTTTTAAGACTAAAATCGAAATATTCAGATTCGATTGAAATTTATATCACCAAGATATTATTTTATCGTGCATTAACTGTCTAAAAGTCAATCAGTTTCACAACAGAGTTTCAGAGATTTTTAATGTTCACGTTGAACCTTTGTGCGATACACATGACACCTCGTAAACACTTGTCGTAAGGCTGTAGTAACTGGAATAATATTGAGATTTAAATTTGAAAATGAAGGAAAGCGTGATTATAGTGTTAGAAATGCAGTGTCGAAAATTAAGTGCTTTCTCCACCACTTCAATCATTAATAATACTCTAAAAAAGATTTGAGAACCGTGAGTTGTGGAACCGGTTCCTAGTCGCATCCTAAACTAATGATTCTTTACGGCACAGACAAGATCTATGATCACTCATATGACAACTGATGGTAGAATCGTGACCTAAACGTCGTACCCTTCAATATGAGCCTGTTACGGGTTACGCTGAGATGCTTCAAATCCTGCATGCAGTAGAAACCTAAGTGGCCGACTTAGGTCATTCGTCCTACTTAACGTAAGACGTTTACATTTTCGAGAAAAAAAATCGTAACTTCGTGGAATCCATTGACCATGCGTATTTTGTATAGAAGCATAAATAATAAACATAGATTCTGAACAATTAATATTTTAGGGTTTGTCGTAACAATAGACATTATTTCATCGTTTTTGATTTATGAAACCCAAATACACTTTTTCGACTGCTAGTATCCAACGGTATGAACTTTGTAGCACCATCCATGGATCCAAGTAAAATGCAAATATTTAGTGTCTTAATATAAACAAATATCCTAGTTTTCGTTAATGACTTTGATCAATTGAATAAAAAAACACTTTGGTTTCTTGATATCCGCAGATATATACTTTTTTTTAAATGATGGATTCGCTATATTGGACGTCGCTCCATCACGACCGTTTTTATTTTTCTTTGGGACTAACAGGCTGGTATTCGAGCCGGGAACCTCTCGATGTTCTGGTTTAACGGAAAGCACGCTAACCACTAAATCAGCAGAACCCTTTGAAGCATACATTTTTCTTTACGTCCACGTTTTTTGCACTTTCGTTATTGATGACACCCACTATGTGGAAAATAAAAATTGAATAGGTATGTTTTAGTAGTTATTGAAGTCCTAGGAACCTTGAAACGCATTTACAACCGCCATATTTAATTAAAAAACACCTTTGAATCGTCAAAATCTTAATTGAATTAGGTGTAACACAAGTGTCACACTATGCCGCAAAGGGTTAATATCCAAATAAACATATGTAGTTTTCTAAAAATACAAGAAAAGTCCTTTTTGGCTTCATTATGCTTAAACATATGCTAGTTTGCTTGGTGTGAAGTTCTTATTTGATATTATTCGCCTCTTGGATATCTCTAGCGGTGCGGCTTGGTGGCAGATTCAGGTAACTCGTGGAAGTTCGACAACGGTCAGCTTTGTGGTTTACATATTAATTTCATAAAAAAGGGCTCTGTGAAATAAAGAATAAATGCGTGCGTACAAGCAAAGAACAGATATTACATCGAACAACAGGTCTTATGAGACGATTTGGCAAGATTTCTTGGCGGGATTTCGTAGTTATCCCCCCAGCCACCTAAAGCGCTGACTGTATCGATGTGCACGAAGCAACCGCAGACGTGCTTGGCTCCACCTCTTCCTATGCTAGCGCCAACTACGGTTGAGGTAATGTCACGTCTCGCTCGCTCTCTTGCAGATTCCAATGATAACTGCAGCGACGGTCAAGCGGTCTAAGCATGGAGGCTAGAGTGGGAGGAGCCCCAACTCTTATGGAGACTTGAAAAAAGTGGCTACAAAAATGTGGTCAAACAGGGATGGCGCCACTATTGCTAAGACCTCGAGAAGTGAGCTGCATGTGACAGAGACGGAACAAATAAATAATGAGAAGTGAGCTGTGTATGAGGCAGAATGATACTTGAGAGGTGGGCTGCGTGCGAGAGAGATGTAAAATGAAATATACCAGGGGATCTCCGTAAATGCGTAAAGATAGAAGAATATTTTTAATGTAGCAACGCCCAATGAACAATATGCATTAGTTGCATAATTAACGGTGGAAAAGGTCGAAAATAATAATAATGCAATACGTAGTAATAGGAAAATATTTCTATTATAGCAGTGTTTAATTGTACAACGAACAGTAGAAAATGTCTTAAATAATACTGAGGCCTTTTTTGTCTTTAATCAATTTTTATTTTGTTAGGTAAATATGACGGCAAGTTAATCCCTGGTGTCAAATAACAATGCTTTGCGATCTGTTTGTATTAAAACTCGCAAACAGCGAACAGTAACACGATAATTCGTATGATAACGATACTTAACCCAACAACTCACGACTTTTTTTCTTCACCGTCAAACGCATGACTGGAGTGCATATGCACCCCGTGCTTTTCTTTGTCATTAAACCGGTCTTACGGAGACAAATGGACTTTATCATATTTCAATTTCTTCGTATTTTCATAACAAAGTATATAGTGTGCGAGCCATCTGATTGAATTAACATTCCATTAGTGAACAATCCATTTAAAGACTGAAAAACGGCAAAAACCTCATTTTTTTCATAAAAATTAGGGTGCGACCGGCCCCGAATCATGAGTTTGAGGGGTAAATAAAAATTAAAAGATAATCATACCCAAGAAATTGCAATTACTCATTGCCGTAAGGAATTAAAAAAATTGTCCTGTATTGTTTTCTTGTACAACGAACGTTGGAAAAGGTCTTAATTACTATTTTTTTTTATTCTTGATTACATTTTTTACTCAGGTCAATATGACGGTAAATTATTCCCAGTCAAAGAACCATGCTTTGCGATCTGTTTGTATTAAAATTCGCAATAAGTGAATCGGTAACGCGATTATTCTAACAATAACATATTTGAATGAAAATAAAAAGAAAATCACACGAAAGGAATTGCAATTACTCATTGAGGCAAGAAATTAATAAAATTGTCCAATAGTTATTTTTCGATTTGAGAAAAACACCTTAATAACAATATGAAGTCGAAGCGATATTGCTTGCTTCAATGTTTTTAAGATAAAAACATGCTTCAATGTTTTAAAGAGAAAATATCTGTGTCCTCTTGTCAACATCAAAGCTGGTTTGTCTCGATAAATCGATCCGAACAATTCTTGAATTGTTCGAAAATTGTGTGTATATTATCGTATTTGCTGGTACAGTAGAACCTTGTTTATCCGACCTTCGATTAACCGAGGTTCCGCATTATCCGAGTCACCTAACTCATCCGAGTCTTCCGTATTATCCGAGGTGTATCCTCGGATAAAACGCAGAATCTCGGATAAAACGGAAGAATCTGCAATTATATTGCTATGCAATATAATTGCCTATGCGGGGAATAGTCCTCTATTGCTACCTTTTTCCGTATTATTCGGGATTTCCCTTATACGAGGTACCCTCTCCGCACATTACCTCGGATGAGCGAGGTTCTACTGTATTTGCCATGGAGGCTAGGATACGCATTCAATCCTCTTTCATCTCTCTTACACGACATCGACATTCAGCTTACTTCTCGGGGTCTTAGAGATAGTAGCGCCATCCCTGTTTGACCACATTTTTGTAGCCACTTTGTAATGCGCAGATCGGACTCCTCCCACTCTAGCCTCCATGGGTTTAAGGCACGTGCTCATTATGCCGGGGAGCCCCGGCTTTAAATCGATCTGTTTTCGCTCCTTTCATCTCACACGTTCCAACTCTTTTTAGCATGCTCACAGCGATTTCTTGCAAGAAACGTGCTACGCGGTACAGAATTCTGTTGCTACTTCGCTTACATCTGTCAGAGATTTTACAGGCCCCGGACGTATTCGCGATTGTTAATACTGAATATCAATTTAACTAGTTAATTAATCGTGCAGTCGTGTGTTTCGTGCTATTCTGTTAGACTCTTCGCCTACGAAAAATTGGCTGTTCAAAACTGTGTGTCAGTTGCAACATTGTTAACAATGCCATCAACTAGCAGATGTGCCTATAATGGATGCAAAAAATTCCTAAGACGAGTCCCAATCTGAGCTTCCATCGTTTCCCTAACAACGACGACACGTAAAAAATTCAGTCAAAAGAACATGTATATTTTCTATTTAAGAGTACTTCAAATGAAGAAAATGCATATTTGAGGGAATTGCACGCATAAAAAAAACAAAGTTTCACGCAAAAATTCTGTCAAATTTGGATTTAAAAAAAGACGTTTTTTCCCCAATTTTTCAAAAAAATTCTCGTCAAGTAGAAGATAGCAATATTATCAATATTTCTACCAAGTTCCATCTCAATCGGCTTAAGAGTTGTGGAGTAATTCTGCACGTCAATTTCGAAAATGCAGTTATGGAAGAAACGGTTTTGAAGTTCATGCCCGCTCCGAATCAGAGCGGTGAGGCACAGCGTTCACCGGCTGTAACGTTTGAAGTTTTTCGAATTTCACTTTAAAACTTCCGGAAAATATTCTACATATACAGGGTGTATCTTAAATACTAGTTTTCCGTTCGTGAGCATATAGGATACCTCTTTCCAAGCAAAACGCTTCTTTTAAATGTCGTACGACAAAAATTGGAGAAATTCACGAGTAAATTCCAACGGCGAGTAAACAATAGTTCAGTAGTTTCGGCGTCCAAGCGAGAGTGGGCGCGGGTTCGACTCGCCGTTCGCACAAGGGGATGCAAATCCTTTGATTTTTGTTAAATGGGAATGTTGAAATTTGAATTTTGAACCTTGTCCGGTCGCCCAAGTAAAGTATTAATTAATAAATAAAAAATTCATACTTTATTTGGGCGATCGGATAATGTTCAAAATAAAAAATTGAAAGTTCAAATCTAAGTGCCCGGATGTGGATTCGAACCTTCGCGCGCGTTCGCTTGGGCGCCGAAACTACTGTAGCATTGTTTATTCACCGTTGGACTTAACTCGTGAATATCACGGGCAATTTTTGTCGCACAACATTAAAAAAAAGCGTTTTGCTTTTTCAAAGGTATTTTTAAGGTATTCTTTTCACGAACCTGAATATTTAACAATTAACTGATTTTCGTCTATAAACAAGTAAAAATACATCTCAGTATGCTGGGAAAATTTCAAGCCAAGGTAACGCACTTTTAACGAAAAATTGCAACTCTAAAAATCGTCTTATTTGTACGGCGCTTTATGGAGATTACACGCTAGCCACAGTTCCATCTAATAATTTATACACTGAAAAACTCTAGACGCCTGAAATAAACTGCTCACGTGTGTAAAAAAATCTTAAGATTCCTTTTCCTTTTTCCTTTTAGAAAAAATGCAAATATGTCTGAATCTACTAAACTTGCGCAATTATTTCATTTCAGTTTATTGTTGGGTATAATAATTGATTGTGACTTATTTTTACTAAGCGCCACTATAATTTACCACTGATTCAGAAGGGCCCTCCTTGTACCCCCACAAAATACGGCCGCCCGCGAAAGGAATATCTCAACGTGAGTTAAAATTATGCGCTGCTTCCTACCAAACCCCCCAATGCTTGGTCGGTCAGTCGGCCGTTAATACAAGCGGGACAGCACTATAGTCCGATCGGCATACGCTAGAGAGAGACAACCGCGAGAGGCGTGCCTTGAACCTCTGCCATTGTTTGCGGCACACCGATACCCTGCCGCGCAGTCTACCGGCGGATATACTAACTACAGTTTTTCTGCCAAATATTAACACGGGACCTGTTGTCTCCTGTAAAATCTGTTCTTTGGTACGAGGTATTGTTGTATTGTGGGGTGTCAAAATTCCCAATCACGAAATCGGGAATTGGCTTTTTATTCGTTTCCAAGACGAAATTGGAAAATCAATAATAGTACAGTCGTGCTGTCGCTGAAAAACCCCGGAATCGGAGAAAATTAGAAGAAGGCTAGTTATTTGACAGGTGATTATGTAGGTGCCGCGGGTGCTAAATCCAAGTTTGCCTAAATATCCGGATGTAGGTTTTTTTTTCAGGGGATTAAAGGAGATGGGTGTGGATTAATGCCAAACTACAACCCCTACGAGGTCGGCGCCATGAGACAAAATGCGCAGAAAAATCCGGGCTTTAGTTTTGTCCACAGCGCCGAAGTCATGGAACTTCATTTTGGGGGTGAAGAAGTGGGGTGAAATTTTGAAAAATCAGTTTCAATTCAATAACGCTTTAGAAAAAAATCGGACATTTTTTAATCAAATGGGAACTTTGTAGCCCTTAAAAAGACACGTCGATCGAGTATTTGATCATCACTCTCCGATAATATCTTCACCCCCAAAAAAATGGTTAAAAACCCAAACAAAAAAAAATTGTTCCTTGAATAACTAAAAAACAATCGGTTTTCCGGGTATGTTCCAAATGTACGAAATGTAGAGAATAATTTTCTCAATATTTTCGTTGCTATGGACCACCCTTGAATTTTGATTTGCCAACCCCTCTCGGGGGTTGAAAATTCAAAATGAAATTCTGGGAAAACTATTGACCGCACGAATTCGCCGCCGTGGAAGAATTTGTAGCTTGAACCCTCAGCTTCATTTTTGTCCACAGCGCCAAACTCGTATCTCTTTATTTTCGGGTAATAGTTTTCCCAGAATTTCATTTTGAATTTTCAACCCCCTGTCTCCAGGCGCCGACCTCGTGGGGGTTGTAGTTTGGCATTAATCCACCTCCATCCCCCCCCAAAAACCCTACACCCCGATTTATAGGCAAACTTGGTTTTAGCACCCGCGGCACCTACAAAATCACCTGTCCAAAAACTAGCCTTTTCTAATTTTTTTCCGATTCCAATATACAGCACGACTGTACTATAAGAGAAATGAGCGGATAAAAGCTATCAGAAGAATGTAAGTAAATATGATTTGACGATTTGATACAAGAAACGTATTGAAGATATATAAACGTTAGATTTTCCGCAATGTTTCATGCTTCTAGTACATCGATAACAAACCGTGGCAGAAAAATAAAATAAAATAAAATAAAAAATACTAAAATACTAAAATCTGCAATGCCCATTTTGTTGGTGGCAAGCAGTCTAACCTCGGAAACAGAACAGCATTTTTAGAGAATCACGTGCAAATTATTTGTTATTCAATTCTTTTTCATCTATGATATGAATATTATTAATTCGACATTTAGTCCTCATACTTAACGATGCAATAGTATTCACCAATAATATATTACTAATTTAACATTCCATACTTATTCCTAATAATGAAAGAAAATCTGTCATTTTTAATGGTGTTATATACTGAAATAAGAAATGAGGTTTACTGAATCTACTTTTAATAACCAATATACTTACTCCTTAATTATTCATATTTCTTTGATGAGGAAATACATCTTCGTTTTCCATTTCTGTTTTGCATGTATGGTTGAAAAGTTGCTGAAAAAAGATTTTTTAAACATTATTATTCAACCATTAATTGATCTTATAATTAATGCATAATTCCACTTTTACGTCGTACGGTGAATGATTCACTCTAGTCTGTGGTATTACTTTCACGCGGGCAATTCGTTCTCCACTAGCTGTATCATGGATTTCGACGACCTTCTGAACGTGGTGGCTTTGAAATTCTTTATGCCCTATACATTTTTAACTAATTGATCATCGTATTATTAGTGATACGATAATTTTAAAAATAAAGTCGTAGTAGAAATTACAATGAATTTTACAGAATATCTCGTATATTTACTCACCTTTTTACTTTTTTTAAACTTCACTTACATTTTTAACTAATTGATCATCGTATTATTAGTGATACGATAATCCTGAAAATAAAGTCGTAGTAGAAATTACAATGAATTTGACCGAATATCTTCATGTATTTACTCACTTTTAGATATAAATTTTCCGCGAAAGAAATCTCCATAAATACTCTGGGGGCCACACTTGATAGCAGTGTAGCTCATAATTGCACTTCAACAATTTTTTATTGCACTAAATAAATAAATAATCCAAAACGTGCCGTATTTTGTATGTGAATCTTATGTTTACTGTGATGAGAAGAACGTCGTTAAATGACAGACGGCGTTGCCGTCGCTTTGCCATGATATCCAAGAGGCGTATAGATTTTTATTGGGTCGATATTTTGTCAGTTTTCGTGAAATGCATTTGTATGTATTCTAAAAAATTAAAACCATAATAGATACGTATAGCATTTTTTTTGTTGATTGCAGAAAATTGGATGTTAGCGGTTAAATATATGGTTGTGTACGAAATTTCTTGCACGCACCACACTTTGATCTAAGTCGACCTTTAAATGATCGATTCTGAACTTTCCGCAAAATATAAAATAAACAATATTGGCCAATAGATCTTCGGCAAATGCAGTAGAATGTTTTTTACAAAAGACGATGAATAAAGAAAGTACAATAAAAAATTCTCGCATCGATACAGCGACACATGCGCGTTTCGCTGTCTTTGTCAGTTGGTCGGATATCTACGGAAGATATCTACAAGATTTCTATTTTATACTTTATGTGTGGCCATTATGACGATATCTCAGAACGAGCAGAACTGAATGACATAGGACAATCGAAAATCTGCGGATCTAATTATATTACGAAACTGTCCTTAATAATTCGATTTAGAACGTGGTTGCTGAGATTTAGGCATTGAAAAATTAAAAATGTTTGAAAAAGGTTAAGTTCCACTTTATTAGAGTTTCTTTACTTCTTAATTATTGAGTACACAATATTTTTAGTAATGAAGGAACGTTTATTTCGAATAATGATGCTGCAATAAGGTTTTTTTGCGAATAGTTGAAAGAAATAATTGTTCCTCATGATTTCATGAAAAAGTTTCCCTTCATCTGCAATGATTTTGTAGATCACTTGAATACTTAGGGGGCGTCCATTAATTACGTGAGGCGTTTAGGGGGGGGGGGGGGGGGGAGGGGGTCGAGCGAAATCTCACCCAATCTCACGTGGGGGAGAGGGGGGCTTCGGAAAATATCACGTAATTTTAGTAATTTTAGTAATTTTAGTAATCACGTAATTTTTATCACGTAGGGAGAGTCTCCCTACTACTTTACATGGTGGAATGAAAGGTACTACAACCGCAGTTACTTCTACTACAATTTATTTTCCGTGAACGTATGCATTTTGAAAAATCTCACGTGAGATTAGGGGAGGGGGTCGAGCAAAATCTCACGACATCTCACCTGGGGGAGAGGGGGGGTCGAAAAATCGCCAAAATCACCTCACGTAATTAATGGATGCCCCCTTAAGATTTTTTTCAGAATCCTTTATTTTGGGAGTATTTTTTTAATTGTAGAAAACGGATAAAATATTGCAATTTGTTTCTTTTTGACATACTTTTATAAAAACGTTCTGCATCACCCTTGTAGTTTTCGAAACATTTGCCGAACCGTTTCATAAATACAACCAACAAAAACAATAGGAGAAATTAAAGATAAAGAGAACGTGCTACAATAATTCATGAGTATTTAGAAAAATTAACTATTAAATTTCGTATGAGAAAATCCCTTCATAACTGATTATTTGTTGCACGACAGTTTGATCGAACAATTCGTTAATGCCTTCATATTTTGTCGAATCGCGGAGTTATCAGATACTGATAAAATGGAACTTTCACTTAGAATAGATGTGTGATGCAACTTAATGAGATCGTTGTACATTGCTTTGTTAACTGGTCACATACGAATTGCGCAGATTCTCATAGCGAACAGAGGAGAGATAGCATGCCGTATATTGCGCACTGCGAAGAAGCTTGGAGTACAAACGGTAGCGGTGTACAGTGAGGCAGACAAAAATGCCATGCATGTGGAACTGGCCGACGAGGCATACTGCATCGGACCTCCTCCCTCTGGCCACAGCTATCTTTGCCAGGATAAAATAATAGCGGTCGCCAAAACTGCCAAATGCCAGGCCGTGCATCCGGGCTATGGTTTTTTGTCGGAGAACATAGAGTTTGCTGAACTATGCCAGAAGGAGAATATTACGTTTGTTGGGCCACCGCCGGGCGCCATAAGAGACATGGGAATAAAAAGTACTTCGAAAGCGATCATGGCCGCAGCCGGGATACCTGTCATCGAAGGTATGTTTATGAAATTTGTTCTGTAAATAAAATAGTGCAATGGGGCTAATAACGATTACTTTCCGCCTTCCATGGATTCTCATGACTTCCTTTCGCCCTAAAAGCATATCTAAAGGTTTGTGACGAAGAGAAAGTGAATGAAATTGCGTACATTGGCTGCACACAAATTGTTTTTTTGCCGCACAGCAACATTCCTGTTTAAATTATTGTTTGCATCGGAAATTTATACAAAGGATGTTGTAATATAGACACTTCCCAACGTCGATTCGGAAAACTATAAAAATGAAGTACCGAATTCGTCACTGTCGTGTGGAGACAACCCTCAACACAACATTTGCGATTAGCGCACAATCAATCGAGTACCCATCACGTTTATTAATTTATAATATTTGTTTACTCCGTTTTTACAACGTAAACATCACACGCGGTACTGACATTCACGCAAATACCTGATTTAAATGGCGACCGGCATGCTGCACTAGCAGATGAAAACCAATCTGAGTTTAGCCAAAACCCGCCGCAAGGGCTGCGCCACTAGAGTTACTTCAGAAGCGTATACCTCCTCGTGGTACATTCTGGATAAAATTCATGATCCCATTTTGAAAAAAAAAACATGTTGGTCATCTTAACGTGGCCATTTTCAATTTTGATCCAAAATTTTTTTTTTTTGAACCTCCCCTTTTGAACCCTCAACGTTTTAGATACTCAAACTTGAACGAAGCAGTATTTTTTTAGATAAATCAGGTGTAAGCAAGAAATGAGACATTCGGTATGTCAAGCGTTATATAAAAAAATGTTGCAATAAACTTCATACTAAACATGCTCATGTTTCGTGTTTTAATACTTGTCACACGACGCTGATCAATAGCAGCATCGTGTGCGTCGATAAAGTAAATTATTAGGTAGGTTCCTGGAAACGCATTGTTTTTGTTCATTTTTGAGCATTTATTTTGTGAAAACAAAAGCTGAATCCCACGTCGAACAAATGCCCTGAATTTTGGCGTTATCCACTCAACGACGCATTTTTTAAATTCCTCGTCATTACGGAAGTGTGTATCTCCTAAGGCGTGGTGTATCAACCGGAATAAGTGATAATCACTTAGGGCGAGATCCGGAGAATAAGTTTGATTAGAGAAGACCACTGATCGCAGGTCTATCAGTCTTTGTTTTCACCGCTCATGCATCGTCGAGTGAAGTATTGTCGGCCAGTAGAATCACTTTTCGGCGATTTGATGCTACAGAGTCTTTTTTTTTTCAAATTAAATTGTTATCCGAATGCTTCAGCTGCTGTTGATGGGCCTCGGCAGTGGTCGTTTCTCTGGGTTTCAAGATCGCATAAAGCACCCCCCCTCCATACCTCGCAAGATACACAGCATACAGTTGCGTGCAAAAGTTTTGGGCCATTCCATTTTTCAGGCATATTGCATTGAAATGCGACGGCGAGGAAAAAATAAACGAGTTATGATAACATGTATTCACTTTGTGACGGAAAATTCACTTTCCCTGAACGTCACAAAAGGAACCTCCTGTTTTTCCCAGCGATTCATTTAATCGGCACCAGCCGCCGTGGCGGTTCATCGGGAAAAGTGGCCGGACGAAGTCCGACCAAAGGTCACCCAAGTTGCCGGGCAGTTGCAGCCTTGGGTCGTGGCAGAGGGGCAGGGTTAGGGGCAAAGAAAATCTGGACACACAACACGATAAAAAAAACAAAACTGAAATAATAAACATAAAAATATCACAATTTATTCTCCCATCTCTCTTTTCACGATTTTACTCAAATTCAATCGGTTCCGTGGGGAAAGGGCGGTCTCACCGTCGGTTACACTCGCACTCCGTCGCCCTCGCGTCGGACAACCCGGGAACCTCGCCTACGAGAGAAACGAGCGAGATGATCGCCGTCCACTCATTTCTCTCACCAAAGCTACCTGACGCTCCGGCGACTCCCAATCACACACGCTCCACACCAACATCGACGAACTCACTCTCATCGATTCACTCTCGCATTCTTTAATTTTTCTGCGCGGAACTTAACAATTACAAGACACGCACTTCGCCGTGATCCCCAACCGCGCGACTCACGATAACAAAAAAGAAAAATAACGTAGAACCGAAAAAGCGGGAGCCTCGAAGAGGCCCTCCGAACGCTGTCCATACCGCTCGACACTCTACGGCGAAGTGCCAATTCTTTTCCCTCCAAATCGCGAGCGGAACGTCGGCTCTCTCCCCTTTCCCGAATTTTTCCCAAATTTTCTTTCGGGTGGGGCGCGTCCCCACCCGCCTACATAACGAGGACTCGCCGATGTCCGATCGGTGTCGAGTGCGTGTGTGTGTGTTCGCATGTGTGTGTGTTTGACTAAAGGGTTGGAGAGGGCACGTAACGACGGTTATCGGCGACGGATGATGTTCGAAAGATGAATCGTTCGGTAAAGGTCGAAAGCCGAATGATCGACGTCGAGGCGGTAATTGCCGATGCTCTCAGGGCTGGTCAAATTTTATAACGTGCTTAACATGTGGGGTATCGAGACCACGAGCCGTCACAGGTAGCGACGAGAATCGGTGTTTTGCCCGCTCGGAATCGGCCACTATGAATAGTCGTAACCGAATATTCGCCGTGCGCCAAAACTCCTCCAACATATCGGCACCCTTCTTCGTCCCCACGAAAACGAAAGTTAGCGCTCTTGCACTGGGTTGGATGGCGTTACGCGCTACCAGCCTTGTCCGGCTCCATAAATCGAAAATTGTGCCAACCGATCGTCGCCCGAGCATATCGATGAGACGTTCAGATGTCGCGACGAGCAAAGGACACCTCCGATTGAGCTCGCGCATCTCACGAACTCCCGATCTTCTCCTTGCCACAACCCTCCTTCCGAAACGCTAACATGTGTGCGTATGGGCGCCTCGCAAATAATAAAAAAAATTACAAAAAAAATAGATGAACAATAATAAAATTCGTCCTATTCTTATTATGGGTCCGCGTTCGGGGCGAGTGCCGAGCGAGAGGGGCGCTTTCACGGTTTTCCGGGGACCCCGGAAAATTCCATGTGACAACTTGTATCTGACAACAATTCATTATATACATAGATATTGTTCTTAAATATTTGATTGACCATCACTTTTTATTTAACGAGTGGGCAAAAGTATTGGGCCATATACTGAGTTTTTGCCACTTGCGAAAAACAACAAATTTTTTTGAAAATGACAAAACGAGATTCGACATTCTTCACTTGACTCAGTACTTTGTTGCCATGCCCTTAGCAGCGAAAACCGCGGTACATTAATGAGGCATAAACGCTCTTAAGGTAGTTCTGTAGGTACACGTATGAGCCAAAAGTTTCGGGCGAAGCGTATAGTAACATCCAATGCCTATGCGATGCTGTTGGTTGTAAATTTTTGCGTTGAGCTTTCTACGATCCGTCGCGCGGAATATTTTATATAAATAAAAAAGCGTGAAAATGTCAACCGAAATGCGATACAAAGGAAAGTTTACAAGAATAAAGGCGCTTGCTAAAAGACTGAAAGCTGTGGCAGACAAGTGTCAAGCATATTCGGATAAACGCGATGAGAATAACCATAACCTCAACGATCAGCAACAAAAATTCGCTGTCGAAGGACGTTGGATCGTGGATTGACAATATCTTGCCGAAGCTAACGGATTATTGGATAACCCTAAAATCACTTCTGAAAAGTACTTTTTCATTGCAAAAAAGAACGAAAATTTTGTGTCAAATTTCAATTTTTTTCATTCCGAAGTCGCCCATTTTTTAATTTTCAACTTTCTAAATGATTCTTACGCATAAGTTCAGCATTTGGATGTTAAAAAACTAAAAAATGTTGCCTCATATTTTTTCGATCAAGTTCTCAGATTGAAGTCGTTGGAAAAATTTCTTAAAATATTTTGAATATATAATAAATTCTACCTAAAGTTTAGTAAATATAACATCATGTGCATCTTAAAAAAAAAGATCAAAACTGTCTATTTTTTGTCGTCTATATATATTTCCCGGCGTAATAAAATGTTTCCAAACGAAATAAAATAATAGGGAAGCAATGTGCGAGTTTTCAATTTGTAACGGTTTGAAATGTGGTGGCCAAATGGCCACCACATTTCAAGGTTATTGTCAATTTTCGTTTACAAGTGTGTTGGTGAATCGTTTTCTAGTTATATTAGGGGAAACATTTTTTCAGTTAATTAAATCGATGCATGTGTATATGAATCTTCAGGTTCGTTTGGCTTATATACCATTTGATCTATTTTTCATAGACTACGCAACGCAGTCTATGTTTTGAAGTTTTTTAGGCTAATGAATTAATTAAAAGTGTGGTTCAAATAATGTCTATCGGCTGTAACGAATTTGTTTTCATATATCTGTAAGCATGTTGATACAGAAACAAACTTGTAGTTGATAGGTGTTGCGGTCAGTTGCGCAGGAATTATAGACGAGCCAAGCAATGCGAAGCCGGCGCTTCGTAATGTTGAATCGACGGCATCGTAATGCTTGGCCCAATGTAATCCGGGCGATGGTAGGCAGTTTCTTTTAGTTTGATCAAAGTTTGTCTGGTTCGTGTAAGTTGAGGCATTTGAAATAGACAAGATGACTGATCCTATCAGTATGTATCACATATATCTTATAGGTATTGTGACGCATATGTTCCTTCGGATTTCTCGATCCTCTGAAAGGTTTCGCGTCATCTTCGGCCGTCCACTCTCGCCGATGCACCCGCATGCTCTGGTGGGTACCAGCTATTTTCTTTCACCGGGTTAGTGACCGGTATGACCTGGGGGTTGGGTGGAACTACGTCCATGCCTACCAAATGGCACAAACACAAAATCCGAAAAAACAACACAAACAAAAACGCGGGTTAAAAATCGAAAAGATCAGTTTTTGGAGGTCGTGGAACTGACAAACCGCAACTGGGCACATAAGCGCGAGCGAACGGTCACGGCAGTGCACAGCCGTTCGCGCTGCAAAGTTTGGTATAGAGGTCCGGGATCTGATTTCGATAGATAGGGAGGATCGTAACGAGATCAGCGAGAACGCAAACGAACAGTTTGTTATTTTATTGCGGGAACTACACGAGAGCGATACCAGAGAATCGAAATGCGAGAGCTCACCTGAAATGCACTGATAATCCTCAGACTCAGCTCGGTGAAGAAATCTCGTACGAGTATCCCCAACACCCCCAACACGCACTTCACGAAAACGCACCCGACAAGTCGCGCTCAACTAGCACAAATGGGAACGAAACCGAGCCCGTCCAAAGAAAAACTGTCAACGCGGGAGCGCGAGACCAAAGCCGGGTTGCCCGAACGGCGACTCGAGGCAGATTATTGCTTCAGAGGCCTTTTCGCAAAATCGATATCCAAACGTTAAATCCCTTGACCGATAACTCCTGCTCTGTAATTCAAATCGCCTTTTTTTGCTATCGGTAACTTATTGGGAAATATTCCCGCAGTAGCATGTGGAGATCGCCCAAGATCGCATACCCTAGTGGAGAGCGAAAGCAGGACACCTGAACTCAACCCAAAATCGGCAAGAAGGGGTTTCATGTCCCTTCACCCGTAACCTCAAATTCCGCCCGTTCTCCAGCGTTCATTCTCCTTTTCCAGGGGCCGCCGATATTGCGCCCGAACCTCTGCCGATTCTTGGGACCTCCGTCGAGCGCTCCTCTCTGTCGGCCAGCTCGATCCTTTGTACCATACTCCCCTCGACGGATAAGAATGCCCGAAACCCCACTATACTCAACGAAATCGAAATCGCGATATCGGTAGCGCGTAACCCTAAACTGTAGTCGAGGCGAATCGGAGGGACCAGACTATACGGGAACAAAATTGATTTGTTGGGCAAGTCCTCGGTGACCGCGAGTTACAAAACACCACGTCACATTATGTATGTACTTATTTCCAAGGTATTGACTAATAACTGACAACTGACAATATTCTGCACACAAAGCTGACTCTTGACATTCCTTCTGCGGCCACATTGCAGTTTTATACTTTTTATTTGCTAATTTTTCGAGGCGATTTATGTATGCGCACAACTCTTTCCAGAACTGCCCTGAGTGTAGTAGCAATTCTAGTTCTTCTTTTCTTTCGGTGACTTCTTTTCCTGCTATTCACCTTCCTCCACACTTCGCGATGACTTCGCCTATCTTTCTTCTTCCGTCAGGGCACCTGCACATATGTACTAGCGTGTCCTCCGTCTTTTTACAGAGCTTGCACGCCGCTTCCCTAAATTATTTGCTTTCATACCTCTAAAAATAATCCTATATGATTTTTCCCCATTTGCTCACCGGAAAAAAGAAAAACCTCTCAACTTAGAGGGATGCCATGATATAATTGCACTTTTAAATATTTTATTCCCATTTGCCATATCAGAATCGTTTTTTTAACATTGACTCATGAAATCAATAGGGTATCACGCAAACGACCAGACGGATGAGACTCTGTTCAAGGAGGCCCGGAAAATAGGTTTTCCGCTCATGATAAAAGCGGTACGAGGCGGTGGTGGTAAAGGTATGAGGATCGTAATGGAGGAGGGGGACTTTTATGAAGCTCTAGAATCCGCTCGGACCGAGTCCCTGAAAGCGTTTGGAGATACCGCGGTACTGTTGGAAAAGTACATAGCAAAGCCGCGCCACGTCGAGGTACAAATTTTTGCGGACCAATATGGCCACGTCGTACATCTGTTTGAGCGTGACTGCTCTGTTCAGCGACGCCATCAGAAAGTTATCGAAGAAGCTCCGGCGGTAAGGATCAAAGCTCTTTCGACCCACTGATTTTTGTTTTCACCAGACATCTTGATAGTAAATTTTTGCATCCAGAATATAACATAATTAAGTTGAAAGAAGAAAGCTGCTACTGCTAGCAAAATATGCTGGAGCTACGGATATGGAACGGCAAGATAGTAAATGCATCAACACTCATTACAACCCATGTATTTGGTATTTTTTATCGGCGGTATAACGGTTTTGAGGGGTGAAACCATCTCTTAGAGTGAGAGATGTCAAGGGAGGGTTTTGAAGTATCACCCACAAGCAGTCTACCGATTTCAGTGAAACAAAGACGAACATTTTTCTTATGCAAAGAGATGCAAAAAAGCCACTATGGGTACACAGAAAAAAAAGAAAGTAAGCAACTTAAAAGGCGTTCATTCGAATGTATGAAATAGGTACCACTTGGAAGATGAGACCAAATTAAATGGTATGTGTTCTTGCATTTATGCAGGAGAACAAGCTTAAGGGGGTAAGCTACCTCCTACCTGAATTTCCGTGTTGTAGTTGATTTTTCTGAGGTTCAAATGTGTCTGATGATTCAAAATATTTCTACAAACCCTAACGCGACGTTTTCTCGTGATTTGAAACGACTACGTTTGTCTCAGCGATGGTAGTTAAACTACCATTTCTAGTTTTATTTTCATTCGCGGTTTTGAATATTTGCCCATTTATTTCGTTAAAATGGCCGCCATACCATCGGCAATATGAATTTTAGGTCCGTGTATACTTGTATGGAGTTTGTGTTAACACCCTTTCACTTACCAGTATTCGAATTTACATGCTGGAATGCCACCCACGCTATAGTTTACAAGGATGCCGCTTATTTCGTTTCAAATAATTTCTTTTTTTGTATTTGGTATTTCTTTGATCCGCCTTATAAATTTACTTATTCAGATTTTATATTACGTGGTTGCATATGAAATCGTCCATTTTTGAGAGAAAGAAACGAAAGTGATTCGGTAGGGAATCTGCGAACTAGTTTATAAAAACTATTTGGCCCATCTTTCGGCTACAATCGGATTCCACGTAGGACGAATACGGGATCTTTGGAGGCAATCATCTAGTGATTTTTGTTCCCAGAAGAAATAGTAATCTGACGAAGACATGTCAGCGGGATGTGGCGGGTGGGGTCGAAATCCCCAGTTCACTCTTTCTTAAAGGGTTACGTGGGTTTCAAAGCCAAAAAAAAAACATATTTTCTCTATGAAAAGAAATGTTAAATATAAATTAATATATTCAACATGTTAAGCACATAAGGGAGCAACATTTAAATAATATTTTTTTTATATCATCTAAAAAATTTGGGGAATTCAGCCGGTGGAAACTGGTTTCCGAAGACCCGTAAAAAAGTGTCCTTGCGGCTGTCAGGATAACTCATGATAGCTTTATATGAAATAAACAATTTTTTCTGTTAGTAGATAAGTATAGCTCGTGATTGAATAAAGGATTTTTTAAAAATTGCAATTTGATTTTTTGGCGCAGTTGTATGTAAAATAGTTCAACTTTCGGTACAATTTACACTACGTATAGCTTTGTAAAATTAGTTGTAATCGAAAAAAAAACCTTCGTTCAATCACTAGTCAAAGCTATTTTAAAGAAGTGTGTGAAATTTCAATAAGATCGGTGCATTAGTTTTTGAGAAATCGTGTCCGCTGACTTCTAAGATAGTGTTTTGAAAAAAAATGCGATTTAAGTTTTAAGTAGAAGTAAAACGCAGTGGATAATTAACTGACGATTTTTTAGGCAAATTTTTGGAAAGTGAAAAATTTCATCCGATAATTGTTAATAACAAATGAACTATGCAATATAAAAAAAATCCTACGTACTTCCATGAACAACGTATTTTTCAATATATATTCAACATTTCAAGCGAATCGGTTGAATATTGTCTGAGTTCTGGTTCCGGCCAACTTAGAAAATGCAGTTTTGAGATAGACGTTACACAGCCGCCATTTTGAAATTAATCGCTTCAAAAAAATTATTGTATACAGTCACTGATATGTATGATAAACACCCTTTTTTGTAATCTCGATTTATTTTGTAGTTTTTCTGAAGAAAAAAAATCCCCAAAAAGCCTATTTTTTCGGCCCCTGGAGTGGCCTAACCCCTTAATCACGTAAGGATCAAATAGGGTAAATCACGTAAGGCTCAAATAGGGGGGTTTGGATAACATCACGATTGATCACGCTAGGGGTAGGGGGTAGGGGGGGGGGGGGGCTGTTGTGACATATCACGTGTATTTTTTTGTGTTATTGCGCGGACAATGGTGTTTAAGGCGTTACCCCCACTTGTAGCGCAAAAAGGCCTTATTCATGAATTTTTTTAAAGAAAACTACAAAACTTTTTAATCGATCAATATACCATCTTAAAGAACACATCTTGAAGAACTTTCAGTAATCTTTTTATTGAAAAATATTACATTGTTTAGTGGCAAATGGCCGTCAATGAAATAATGTTTTTATATACACGGTTTGCGGTGACCAACATTGCGGCGAAGTGGATCATCTGAAAAAAAAATGCGGATGGATTTAGTCAAATATAAGTATAAACTAGTCTTTAATCGAAGGATTTTAAAAAATATTCATTTTTCACAAAATGGCGGACAGTCAAAGGTAATGGTTCGATTTTAACGAAAAAAAACGGCCGTTTTTTGGCTATAAGACGGCCATTTTTTTCGAAAAAAAAAATCGAACGATTAAAGACTACATTTTTATGTATTAAATAAGCCTGCAAAATTTCAAGAAGATCGGTTCATTAGTGTTCGAGTAATCTTGGTCACCGACTTCAGAAATGCCATTTTGAGAAAAACGCGTTTAAAGTTTCTCTTTCAACGCTCTTTCAACGCGGATTCTTCTCTTTCAACGCTCATATCTCAGTCAATTTTGTTCGGATCGACTTGAAATTTTCAGGACATATTCTCAGATACTTATACTTCAAAAAAATGCAATTGAAAAAATCGCAAGTGGGGGTAACCCCTTAAGGAGGTTGGAGCGCTTCAGTTGAGTCAAATGACGGTTTATTAATTTTTTTCCCACGACCCTCATTAATATGCATACGAGGTACAGATTCATTCTGTATATGCTATTTTTTTTAAATACATCATTAAAGGGCAAAATTATGCCTTTTAATATTTTTATTACGTAAAGTAGAAAAACTTTTGTGTTACTACCAACTTGAAAAAGTATAACATTATCGAGGATTATTATGAAAAAAAACTACGAAAACAGATGTTTTATACAATTCACAATAAAATGTTGAGTGATTGATAATTATGCCTGTTCATATTTACGTCACGAGCTTATTGGCCCATGGTTTACGATGAGCAAGATGAGGATTTTTTTTTCTAAATGTTTACTAACGTCCAGTTTACGTTAATCCGTTTTTAGAAACGGTTTATCTTGGTGCTAAATAACAAAAAAAATTACATAACCTTCAATGTGAAAGTTTCGCCCATCTAACCGCACGTTAATTGACATACATTAAACTATTTTTTATTTCTGGTGTTTGGTGGTGAAAAAAAGTTTAAAAAAATCGTGAAGACTCAGTATAGTCTAAACAATAACAAGTATTTTTTTATTTAGTTTAACCTTGGAATGTGGCTAACGCTCCAACCTCCTTAAATATACTGACAATATACTCAGTACAGTCGTGATGTTTATTGAAATTAGAAAAAATTTAAAGAAGGCTAGTTTTTTGACAGGTACTTTTGTAGGTTCCGGAGGTGCTAAATCCAAGTTTGCCTAAAAATTGGGGCGTAGGTTTTTTTTAGGCCATGAAGGGGGTAGATTGATGCCAAACTAACATCCTAGGAGCTCGGCGCCGTGGGACAAAAAAATGTTCATACAGTCAAAACTTTCCCGGCAAAAGATAAAAATATTTTTATTTTCATTAACGGATGAAAATATGGCAAAATTCGAGGGTTATTTATATGAACGAAAATGAAGTGAATATCAAACCTTACATTTCGTACATTCAAACGGCACCGGTAGAATCAACCGTTTTTGAGTAATCACGAAAACAAAACTTTCAGAATATTTCGTCATTTGTTATGGGGGGAGGTACTTTTGAAGTTAAGAGATGATGTTATACCCAATCGACGCGTATTATTGAGAGCTACAACTTTTTCATTTGAATGGAGTTCGAAACAAATTTCGCCAACAGTTATTCTCAAAATACTGATTTTTGGTACGTTTCCCTACTTTTAGAAATCGAAAATAAAGAGATACGAGTTTGGCGCTGTGGACAAAAATGTAGCGGAAGGTTCATGCTACAAATCGTTTCACGGCGGTGAATTCATACGGTCAATAGTTTTCCCAGAATTTCATTTTGAATATTTTTTTTAGGGGTGAAGATATTATCGGAGAGGGATGATCAATTACTCGATCGACGCGTCTTTTTAAGGGCTACAACGTTCCCATTTGATTAAAAAATGTCCGATTTTTTTCTAAAGCGTTATTGAATTGAAACTGATTTTTCAAAATTTCACCCCACTTCTTCACCCCCAAAATGAGCTTCCCTGACTTTGACGCTGTGGACAAATATAAAGCCCTGATTTTTCTGAACATTTTGTCTCACGGCGCCGACCTCGTAGGGGTTATAGTTTGGCATTGATCAACTCTCATCCCCCTTCATCCCCTGAAAAAACTCTACACCCCGATTTTTGGGCAAAATTGGATTTAGCACCCTCGGCACCTACAGAATCATCTCTTGAAAAACTGGCCTTCTAAATTTTTCCGATTACAGGGTTTTTCGGCGACAGCACGACTGTACTATTATTTCGTTTTTCATAATACGATACCGCACTCTCTGACACTTCTGTCTGCCATTTCTTATTAAAAAAATACACGTGTTGTTGGGGGGGGGGGGGGGGGTAGCCAAGAACCTCACCACATATCTCCATGGGCGAGGAGGGGTCTAAAAGTGGCCTAAAAAACCTCACGTGATTAATGGACGACCCCCATAGTAAGAAATATATTCTTTATGTTAAGTAACATCAATAATGAATAATTTGATGATCTTTTATCACGATGCACCTAGAATGCAATGTGTTCCCGAGGATGCTTCAGGTGAGTCTCAATCGATATCAAAGAAGTTGCGACCTCCTCGTAGTCGGAACTTCGGGTGGGCAGTACAGAAAATTTTCAGCATCTCAGTATCACCCTTTTCCAGATTTAATATGCTTATAGCGTCTCGTGACTTTTGCTGGAACCCCCTCCCGCCCCCGTGACAAAGTGTGACGATTTGCCTACTCCCCCCCCAACCCCCTCACTGCGTCATGTGTTTTATGAATGGCCCCTTAATAGGCAATTTTTTTCAAAGAGTGAGCGAGTGAAAAAACAAACTATCACGATTCTAAATCGGAGCCAGTTAGATAATCGGTAACGTAATTCGATTCAGGCTTTTTTTCATCAAAAGAAAAAACGGAGCCAGTGTAGGAGCCAACAGATCATGCGGCAACCCTGGCCTCGCGGCGTCCTTGCCTGTAGTTGCACTGCATACGATTTTTAGATACTATATTTCTAGTTCTAAAAATTTGTACTAAAATACGCCGACTGCTTCGGTTGTAGTATAGTAATCATTTGCCATGACAGGTGTTGTCCAATAGCAGACGTAGAATCGATCGAAATCATTGACTTTCAGCCAGGTATATCGCAAGAACTGCGATCGAAATTGGGCGAAGCCGCAGTCAGAGCGGCAAAGGCCGTGGGCTATGTCGGGGCCGGTACTGTCGAGTTTATCCTGGACAGAGAAACTCATTCCTTTCACTTTATGGAAATGAATACGCGGCTCCAGGTGGAGCATCCTGTGACCGAAGCGATCACTGGGACGGATTTGGTTGAGTGGCAACTAAAAGTCGCAAGTGGTGATGCATTGCCGGTTAATCAAGAAGACATTCGGCTGAGGGGACATGCCTTCGAAGCTCGGATATACGCGGAAGTACGACGTCCCGTAACGCTTTTCTCCTACATGCTGAAAGTATGTTTACCACGAATGAAAGGATTTAACACTATTGACCGTTCCCTCAGGATCCTCGTGGCGGTTTTCTACCCGGAGCTGGTCCGCTTCTTCACTTGACGCCTCCTCAAGCCCGAAAGAATGTTCGGGTGGAAACGGGAGTCCGGCAAGGGGACGAGGTGTCTGTGCATTATGATCCCATGATTGCTAAGCTGGTCGTTTGGGGCAAGGACAGGAGCGAAGCCCTCAGTATACTTCGAGCACAATTGTCTTCATACGATGTACAAAAATATAAAAAAATATTCAATCGCATCTGTTCTAAGGGTTCCGTATTAAAAACGACAATTACGCGCTGCGGAACCCTACCTCGATGCGAGGTGCGACACATATTTGACGTTTCTCTCCGTTCCATAGGTCGCTGGCGTAGAAACCAACATCGAATTCATGAAGGACTTGGCGACACACCCCAGGTTCCAAGCCGGTGACGTGCACACTGGTTTCATCGAGGAGCATTATGACTCGCTCTTTCCCAAATTGCAACCACCGGACGAAATATTGTTGCAGGGGGCCCTTGCACTTGTGATGTACGAAAAGACGAAAGCTCTCGCGTTAAGGCAACACAGAGAGGATCCTGTCAATCCATTCCATACGGAAAGTGGATTCCGACTTAATCACGGGCTCAGTAGGATATTCGCGTTCGGTTTCCTAGATGATCGCTTTAACGTCCACGCGCAATGCCTCGATACAGGCACGTATGCCATGAGGACGAATGAGAGCGAAACCTGGAAATCGGTAAATGGAATTTCCGAGGAACGGGAAGACACTCTAATGTTGACCTCGGAGATCAATGGGAAGAAGCAGAAATGTCGTGTGGTTCGCATAGGCCGCGATCTGCACATATTTACGAACGTAAGTAGGATCCTTTCACCGTTCGAGAGGCAATTGTTTCCTCGAGAGTGTGGACCGGAGTGATATTATATTGGAGTAGGACAGGAAGTGGAAATTGACGATACCCGAGGCGGAGTTTGAGAAAGCGCGGTGGAAACATGCGACGGTAGCCGCAGATAGCGCCACCAGCCCCATGCCGGGAGTCGTCGACAAAATATTCGTCGAGAAAGGAGATCTTGTCCAAAAAGGAGATCCAATGGTAGTCATCATTGCCATGAAGATGGAGGTACGCTTGATTCAGCTCGGAATCACTGGTCTAATGTACGCGTCTGGAAAACTCTTCGAATTTGATTGGTTGAGCATTAGTGAATACATGAGAAATGGACAACATGCTGGGGTCAGGATATTTACCATTTTAACGTTTTCAACGGTGAAATTCATACAGTTTTAGCTTTTAGCAGGTGAATTTTTTTTGTATATTTAAAATACGTAAATAACTGAAATGCTCTTGAGGGCCTTTATTGGAAACCTAAAACCTTTAAATACGAAGTAGCTTTGTGATAATAATAAAAATAGAGTAATTAAAAATAAATAGAAAGCAATTTTTTTTAGATCGTAATGATGAAAACTTCAATACAATGGATCTTCTTTGTCAGTCTTGAGCGTAGGTGGCATTCAACATGGCCAATACGCCTAATACATAACACACTCTTTACACTTTTTATTTTTTTAAGGCGTTACCCCCACTTGTAGCGCAAAAAAGGCCTTTTTCATGAATTTTTTTAAAGAAAATTACAAAACTTTTTTAATCGATCAATATACCATCTTAAAGAACACATCTTGAAGAACTTTCAGTAATTTTTTTATTGAAAAATATTACATTGTTTAGTGGCAAATGGCCGTCAATGAAATAATGTTTTTATATACACGGTTTGCGGTGACTAACATTGCGGCGAAGTGGATCATCTGAAAAAAAAAAATGCGGATGGATTTAGTCAAATATAAGTATAAACTAGTCTTTAATCGAAGGATTTTAAAAAATATTCATTTTTCACAAAATGGCGGACAGTCAAAGTTAATGGTTCGATTTTAACGAAAAAAACGGCCGTTTTTGGCTATAAAACGGCCATTTTTTTCCGAAAAAAAATCGAACGATTAAAGACTACATTTTTATGTATTAAATAAGCCTGCAAAATTTCAAGAAGATCGGTTAATTAGTGTTCGAATAATCTTGGTCACCGACTTCAGAAATGCCATTTTGAGAAAAACGCGTTTAAAGTTTCTCTTTCAACGCTCTTTCAACGCGGATTCTTCTCTTTCAACGCTCATATCTCAGTCAATTTTGTTCGGATCGACTTGAAATTTTCAGGACATATTCTCAGATACTTATACTTCAAAAAAATGTAATAAAAAAAATCGATTTTTTCAAAATCGCAAGTGGGGGTAACCCCTTAAATACTATAAGCGTATGGGGTCTTGATTGTGATTAACAGTTTTTATGCCAAATCAAGATATTTCATTTCTATGGGTAACCCTCGATTGCACAAAAATCACGAGTTAAATGTAAGCAACCTAGACAAAGTCTTTGACATTCGATTGTCTAATTAGTTGTGCTTTCTAACAGCATTAAACGTTTTATACGTGGCCAATCAATGTCTCGACATAGACAAAAATGGCAATTCAGTCGATTATAAATCACAACTATAATGATAACGCGGATTTTCCTATTATAGGGAATTCCCTCTCCCCTGTTGCTCTCAATTTCATATGCTTTCTCACTACGTCTTCACTGACCAGTCAATCAATACCTTTTTCTCCTACGTACTTCACAAACGTACTTCGCAAAGATCTTGCCCGAGCATGGTGTGTCTTCCTAATGTCAAAACATTAACGGAACAAGGTAGGATTCGAGGATGCGCGGTTTATTCTTCATATGTTTGTGGGTATACCGTGTCCGCATAGGTGTCCGTCACCAGTTCCTATTTTTTCCATGTCCGACGCGTTTCCGTCAATTTTCGTAAGGATTCTTTGAGTACATATAAATTGCAGCTAAAAGTGGCAATACTGAGAATTCCAATTGCCAGGTTTTTTAGAACCTCTTACAACACTAAATTTAGTCGGAATTTCCAGCCCTGTATGTAAGACTATACCCGAGGACGTGGGTGTAACTATCCACAGAATTTTCGTGGTCAAATGTACGTGCGATCTATTAATTTTAGCACATCATCCGAGCCTCGCGGGACGGAAAAGTCGTGAATGTTCCCTGCGCTGTTGGCGACAACGTCTCCAAGGATAAACTTCTGGTCGATATCGCGTAAAATCTATCTACGGATGCAACGACCAAGAATTGCCGCAGTGGATAGTATGATACGTGATTACATTTTTGCATGTGTATATGATGTTTTACACCCTACGAGTTTTCTATTGTGGCAAATATTAAACGTTATTTTGTATTATATACGTTAGGATCCATGCACGCACAATTCCTTTTCGATCCGCCGAATCACGTTGTTATGATGATATGATTGGAGAGAAGTCTTGGCGACCTGCTCAAGGAGGAACCCTATTGAGAACGCTCAAACAACAGAGTTTCTGGATAATAAATTTAAAAAAAACGACGAAGGTTTTTTGAATTTTCATTCTTTACAGTAGAAGAATGTTAAGGCGTTACCCCCACTTGTAGCGCAAAAAAGGCCTTTTTCATGAATTTTTTTAAAGAAAACTACAAAACTTTTTTAGTCGATCAATATACCATCTTAAAGAACACATCTTGAAGAACTTTCGGTAATTTTTTTTATTGAAAAATATTACATTGTTTAGTGGCAAATGGCCGTCAATGAAATAATGTTTTTATATACACGGTTTGCGGTGACCAACATTGCGGCGAAGTGGATCATCTGAAAAAAAAATGCGGTTGGATTTAGTCAAATATAAGTATAAACTAGTCTTTAATCGAAGGATTTTAAAAAATATTCATTTTTCACAAAATGGCGGACAGTCAAATTTAATGGTTCGATTTTAACGGAAAAAACGGCCATTTTTTTTCGAAAAAAAAAACGTCGAACGATTAAAGACTACATTTTTATGTATTAAATAAGCCTGCAAAATTTCAAGAAGATCGGTTCATTAGTGTTCGAGTAATCTTGGTCACCGACTTCAAAAATGCCATTTTGAGGAAAACGCATTTAAAGTTTCTCTTTCAACGCTCTTTCAACGCGGATTCTTCTCTTTCAACGCTCATATCTCAGTCAATTTTGTTCGGATCGACTTGAAATTTACAGGATATATTCTCAGATACTTATACTTCAAAAAAATGCAATAAAAAAAAATCGATTTTTTCAAAATCGCAAGTAGGGGGAATCCCCTTAAAGAGCGACAGTTCTCTGGATAATACATAATTGGAAAACGTGAAAAAAAATGTTTTTAACCTTTGCCAGTCACACCTCGGAATTTACGTAAAAGTCATTGTGGGTGAAAATCACCCCAATCATTTTGCGATGTGATAAATTATTGAAAAATGCAACAAAAAAAATATTGCTTTGTACTGTCAACTCTTTCCTACACGACCATACCGACTATTTTCGAAAAAGTGTGATTTTAAATATGCATTAAATGTCCCATTTTCCCGAATTTTCTGGAAGGTATCCCAGGTCAAACATGGCTGGGGTATATTTCACCCGGTGTGAACATTAAGGGTGAACATCGTTTTCATTCAGCCACAGCGTGAACAAGTTTTTCTCATAATGCGACGTAAAATATATAGAGGTCGTGGTTATGGGCGTGATTGCGTCGATACTGGCACATTGACGTTATACAAAAAATGAACTGACTACATAGTCATGTTATAAAGTTTTGTCCTTCACATAAGTGACGATTGTGCAACGTTGCACATCAATTTTTAACCGACATATACACGCCGTGCCTGGTGGCGCATATGTGAAAAAATTGTTCACAGTGAAAAAAAACGCCGGAAACATATTTTTTGAAAAAAGTTTTCAACATGTTCACACGTCCGGAGACACGAAGAAAGTATATGTGTGTGTGTGTGTTCTGTGTGCGTGTGGGATAACAAACGCTTACTCTATTAAACAACTTTACTTTAATTATTGAACAAACTTTACTCCATCTATTATTCTCAAGAATAGAGTGTTTTAGGACAATAGGGCGGGTGGGGGGTGGCGTTACGTCCAGTAGGGACGATTTTATTCTATTTTCGGGTTCGTCTAATATTATGAACTTAGGTTATGTACCCTTTTTAAGGGATAGCCGCACGTCCCATACGAGCCCAGCAACCTCTCACGTGGAAATTGAATTGGAACGGGAAACAAGTGATAACAAATTATAGTTGGGGTACACATCGATTAGTCATATTTATTGTACAGTTAATTCCACTTACAACCTCCGAAGAGACTGGTCTATCGAGTCTACGATAGCCGCGCCCTCGCGCGGCGCAGTCGCCCCGCGTCGCTCTCTCCCTCTCTCTCGCTCTCGGTCTAGCACGCTCTTCCGCGGGGGCAATTCTCGCCGCGTTTTCCTCCCGCACACCGCGCGTTCAAACTTAATGGTCCTCTATTTTCGATCGGGGTTTTAACGTAAGCCCCGCACCTCTGTTCCCTGACTCGAAGGTTGTGATTGATATTGTAATATTGTAGGAATAAAAAGTACGGTTTGATAGTAGCACTGACGTCTCTGTGCGGGTCCGCCGGGTTTCTAGCCCGGACTTATTACACCGCCGCGAGCTCCGTTGCTACTAGGATATAACTAGCAAAGACTGACGTCTCTGTGCGGGTCCGCCGGGTCAAAGGGCCTGGACTTATTACACCGCCGCGAGCACTGCTTTTACTAGGAGTTTTTCCCCGACTCCAGGAGCGAACAGCGGACTGATCGGAACTAACAACCGCCACCGGACCGATGTTAGCTCGGTGGCTATCACTCCGGTGGGGGTTTTTGACAACGTCCACGGAAAGGTGCTCGCTTCCCAAAGTCCGGCGGATGTGCCTGATCAGCGGAACTCGATCGGGCACATCCGGTCTCACTATGGGTGTTTCCACACCTGACACCGCACAGAGACACGAGGCGACGGATTATGAAATATTCGATAATTATTCGAAATATTCGGATAATGAAAAATTCGAAATGAAATAGCGAAAATAATGAAAACTAATAAACAAAACATTAAAAATTTACGGGACGTGACAGGGGGATCGTACGCTGTAAGATCCCCGGAGATCTTGTTACTTTGTCGATTCAATAAAAGGCTAAAAGGTTAAAAAGGTTAAAAACCGTTGAGTTATACAGGGTTCAATAACGAAAGTCCAAATAGGGTTTTGCGATGTTCAACATCGTGTAAACATAAATGTTTGTGATAATCGCTAAATACCTTGTGGGACAGGTGTCTGACGCGTGGCTCCTTTATCGACGAGTACTCTGCTCACGGAGTGTCGGGAATGATTCCTCGTTGTTCATTTACTCGCACTAGGTTAATCTATTGTGTTTTTTAAGGCAAATCAAACATAGGGGTAAAGATGTAAAATATTTATTTGAATTGATTAACATGAGAGGATTACAAACAGTGTGGCTGGAAAAATTGAGCAAGTATTGATAGACTTATCGGCTGGCGCCGAGATTCATACACTCAAACTGGTAAATAGGGCACATGAAATACGTTTTTATTGATTTTACCAACACTTGCACTTTCCGTGGGCTTCCTTTTTGGTTCACATTACTTTTACCCTATAGATCTAGCTTATACCGTTGGTTCAATATTCCGCACCTTGCGTATAGAATTGAATACTCTTGGTAGAGGCTTTGTGAGTATTTCGGCTTGTTGTTTTTGGGTAGGAAATCTAAATAAAATGTATTTTTTTATTTTCTCACGCGAGAAGTGAAAGCTCACATCATAGCCATATGATGTACAAGAATCTCACATCATAGGCAGGAATGTACAAGAAAATTAGCTGAAATTTCAATAATTGAATATCAGTATATACTTTTTCTAATCGTTAGAGGGAGTCATTGGTAGTCTAAATCCAGATTTTCGAAGGTATGTCCTGTATGTATGTTATTTTGCTGCTGCTGAGGTAGGTAGAAGTGTCGCAAGATTGAATGTGGTTTTTGTTGCGAATTGGGTGAAGCAATTGAATTCAAGCGTGTCGAGGGATTTCATGTTTTGACCGCCTCCAAACAAAGCGATAAAAACGCGTTCTCCAGCTGTCGCTAGAATATGCTTGCTGACACTTCGTTCTCGGAACAAGTTCGGACTTGCTCCTAAATCTTGATTCTCCCGAGGAGTATTGCAGTCGATTCTGCCGGCATTGAATATAAAGGGTGTCGTTTTGTATCTACTAAACGCATGTAAGAACGATATGTGTTTGGCTACAGCTTCTTTGTATTTGAAATTTGCTGGTGAGCAGAGTTGTTCCGGAGTGCGCCCCCTGCTGGGTTCATTGAGGAATAAATTCGTCAAATGACGGCCCAAGCCAGTCAATAGTACGAAGTCTATGTGCTCGCCGATGATGGTGACTTTCTCGTAATCACCAGCTTCTTCAATAGCCGTTCCAACAATAAAAGAATCCGCGTCCGTTGGCGCCCGCTGAACGACGATGGCAGCATCATGCAAAGTTTTGTTGGGAAGGTTAAATAAGCCTAGCCTTGCTCTTGTAATTATCGATTTTTTTCCTGCGTTGTGGAAGGGAAAGACGTTGCATTCACAATGATATCAGTAGATATACCGGGCCGGTTCTGGACCAATTGGACCTTACTTGACCCCGTTGACGTCATCGCGAAGCTTCTGGAATGTTCTTGAATGTTCTAGAAGGTTCTCGTCATATGACCTTGACAAATTTGGCTGCTGGTGCTTCGATGGTCAGCCATTAGCCCGTGAGCATTTCAGCTGGCTCGGATGGTGGGCCTCCACCGGCTCGCCATAATGGACTTGTAGAAAGTCAACGGTATCCTGGCCAATAAGATGGCGACCGCGAACAAGGACGGCGGACCGCATCTCACAGTCGTGCCCAGTTCCACTATGAGTAAGGAAACAAAAAATCCTTCGTCTTGAATCGACAAAATTATATGTAAAAACATATTTTTTAAAAACAAGCTTTTATTTAATGCACTAAACAAAAGAAAATATTTTTTTTTACCCAGTCACCTCTATGTGACTATAAGTAAAAGCTTGTGGCGCTCAACTTGTTGAATGTTTAATAAATTTGATAAATTCAGTTTCATTAACCGTATTCAATTTGGCACTATAGTAATTAGAGGAATTATTATCACACATTTATACTCAGGTTCAGGATTTTTATTTAAGAAATCTAAGGTTGTTTTACAAATACAGTTGATATGTTAACGGATTTATGTAAATTAAAGATTATATGTCTACATTTTGAGCGCCCCAAGCTTTTATTTATAGTCACATATAAGTGACTATAGAAAACATTATTTTCTACTTTTTAGTACATTAAATAACAGCTTGTTTTTTTGAACATTTTCTTTACATATCAATTATTTTCTACTTTTTAGTCTTTAATTGATTTCAGTAGTTAGTTGTTACTAGTCGTTTACTTAGTGTACAAGTTTGTACGTTAGGAACATGGAATGCTTGTAAAAAATAAACACTGCAATTGGGATGGAAATTACGACTGATTGTTAACTTTTCACATACAAACAGAGTCGGCTACGAATTTGTTTGTATGTGTTAGTGAGATTTTACATGGATGATTAGATATCACTAATTTAAATTTTACATGAAAAGTGGAAAATTGTGTTTTTTTAAAAGTGCATTGTCACCTCTTAGATGCGTGTTTGCAAAATTGCAGAGCTCTAAGTAGTTGGGAAGTGGGTGAAATATCGATTTTCCGTTTTGCATCTCACAGAAAGTCAAGTAAAACAAAAGCTTGCAACATCTGATTCTATCCTGGTCCCCTTTGACAGCCCCCGAACTATCCTGTTTACGAGAAAATAGTGAAAACTGTTCGAACGATTTGCAGAAAATTGGAGGAACGAGGTCGCTCGCTGGTCTCCAGGACTGAACCTCGTGCAGTATTACGGCTCGCAGGACGAGTGTAAGGACATGAGGATGGGCTGGCGAGCCGGTGACCTCGACGACGTCGACGTCATTCTCACGGTGCACAGTGGTCCGAAATCCCGAAAAAGCGGACATAATTCCGAATTCCGGTGAGAGTCTGTACTCGGGGGTTTTTGGGGTCGCTAAATACAAATCCGAAGTCAAAATTTCAACAAACGAAATGGCGGATCCGAAACGGTAAAAAATGTTTTCAAAAACCTGTTGAATTCGGGTGAAAATCTGTACTCGGGGGCTTTTGGGGTCGCTGAATACGAATCCGAAGAAAACATTTCAAAAAACAAAATGGCGGATCTGAAACGGTGAAAAATTCTTCTAAAAACCGGTTTTATTCGGGTGAAAGTCTGTTTATTAAAATGATTTAGCTCTTAATGGGTTGCGGCCCATTTTTCCATACCCTCGTACTTTTTTCCCCCTTTAAGGTACAAACGAACTTGAAGGTGGTAAAATCGGGTACAGACCGAGTACAAGCGAATGCAAAAAAAATTACATTCGATTAAGTCGGTTGCCAACTTCGCATAGGTGATACGACTGGGTACAAACGATTGCTCGGTGGTACGAACAATATACTCTGTAGATATACGGCAGCTGGTAAACTTTCGTATCGACGTGTGTATCGTTTGTACCCGTTCGTACTGATGAGCAGATCGTCTGTACCGGTAAGTAGTCGTTTGTACTCGTGCGGGCGGACGAGTACAAATTTGTACTCGTTTTTGATTAATCGTTTGTACCGGCGATTAATCGTTTGTACCCGGTCGTATCGACGAGTATATCGTTTGTACCACCGAGCAATCGTTTGTACTCGTTCGTTTTGAAAAGTGTATTGTTTGTACGACCGAGAAATCGTTTGTACCCGTTTGTACCGACGAAGATGTCGTTTGTACCAGCGAGTAATACCCGTGCATACGAACGAGTATATCGTTTGTACCACCGAGCAATCGGTTGTACCCGTTCGTACCGGCGAGTAAATCATGTCTATCGGCGATTAATCCTTTGTGCTCATCCGTACTGCCGATTATATCTTCCGTACCGGCAAGTAATCGTTTGTACTAATGCCCACGGACGAATATACCATTTGTACTACGGAGCGAAACGACAAAATAAACATTGTTGCAATTTGAATTTTTTTCATATTTCGTACCGTTAAAACGTTATCGACGAAAAACAGAAAAACACCCCAATTGTCGAGGATGCGTTTCAACCCTTAAAAATCGGGTGCGGCAGATATAAAAAGATACGTGTCGCCTATTTCTACCCATTCTACAAGCATGCCAAATTTCATCGGAATCGGAGAGATCGACCTCGCAATGGTTCCTTGTAAGGCCATACGATGACGGGCAGTATATCGTGCTGAAGAGTACAGACACTCTACCATGGGATCATTATACAATAGCATTGTGAATGTATTTTCAAAAATCTATTCTATGTATTGTTATAAAGTAAAAATGGGAGGATATAATGAATATAGCAATATAAATTTGATATATATTGAAAAATATTCATGTTATATATATAATGCGAGTATTTAGAATATATAGAATGTTTACAGCATATAGTTATTTTTTTTATAAGGTATTGCGAAATTATACATAGAAAAAATAGTATGCTTATTGTAAATAAACTTTATTGAATTTTCCATATACTTTATAAAAGTTATTACAATATATTATTTTTGTGTATCCACGAGTTTTGAGATTTATCCATTCCCAACCATTGAACATTAACATCATTGCCCTTTTTGCGTATTATCTTCTCCACGAGATATATGTTTAGATTGGCAACACGTTGCAGTTCGTATTCGTAGAATCCTCCGATTATCGCATTTCCACTTGAGTTCTCGACTACGTACGTTACAGGATAAGTTTGTTGCACCTTGATGATTGTAAACACTTCGGTGGTTTCGGTGGTTCAGACTAGGCGTCGCTACGCATCGCCACTAGCGAGGGGAAGTGCTTTCCCCCTTACCTCTTACCGGTGAATAGGACCAAGGTGTTTACGTCTGCTTTTGTGGCGCGACCCGTGAAAAATTTGCCGGCGCTTAAGATGCGGCCGACGCTTGGTACGATAGTCAGCACCAACCACCAATACCCAGTGTTGGTCCTTTATACGGGCCAATGATTTGGCCATGATTCTGCCAGTGCTCATTTGAAGCATGGCAAACCAACGAACACCCAACCTTGGGCCAAATATTGATTACCAACTGTGAGCCAACTATCGGGTCCGAGTGTTGGCCCCGAACATGGGCCAATCGGTTGATCATGGGTTTGCCAGTCTCGAATTGAAGCTCGGCACACCATCGAAGAGCCAACGCTGGGCCAGCACTAATTAATGACCGTCGGCCAATTGTCGGGGCGAGCGCAGACCCTGAGTCTGAGCCAATCGTTTGACCGTGGTTTTGCCAATGCTTGTTTTTAGCATAGCAAACTGACGAATTGCCAATCGTGGCGCAACTCTGGCTTTGAACGGTATAGTCCATAGATATATACAAGAATGCTTTTTTGCTATGTGTATTTGCTATATATATATGTGTATTTGCTATATATATATATATATGTGTAATGTGTATTTGCTATATATATGTATGTATGTATAGACTGTACAAGATTTTTTTCACGCATATACGTATCTACGTATATGCGTAAAATACGTACGCGTTTTATACGTAAAAAAGCATTGGCAAAACCACGGTCGAACGATTGGCGCAGACTCAGGGCCTGCGCTCGCCCCGACAATTGGCCGACGGTCATTAATTAGTACTGGCCCAGCGTTGGCTCTTCGATGGTGTGCCGAGCTTCAATTCTAGACTGGCAAACCCATGATCAACCGATTGGCCCATGTTCGGGGCCAACACTGGGACCCGATAGTTGGCTGACAGTTGGTAATCGATATTTGGCCCAAGGTTGGGTGTTCGTTGGGTTATTATATATTTTTTATTATCGCTGCATGCAATTTTCTACGTCCTGTGATAATAAAAACTCATTACTCTTATCTGAAATTCAGTTTATTAAAAATAAAATTGATTTATACTAAAGTTTTGTGGTGTATTAAAAAAATGCCGAGGTATTATGACAGTATTAAGAAACGCCGAGTGTTAAAACGACGACAAAAATTAGAAGACTCTTTACAGCAGGTTAGGATCAGAGGCAACGAAACAAAAGGACAAGTAAATAGTGAAACAAATTTGGAAACATTCCACGACCAAGTGATTGTGCATAACGAGTTTAGTGAATCTAATAAATCTTTCGATGAACAATCATCGAGCACAGAAACTTCTGAATCTAATCGCTGTGCGGGAATAAGGAACGATGCATTGTCTCTGAAAGAAAAAACAATATATGAAGCCGACCTCAGCCCTACTATGGGCCGGTGATCACGCCAACCGTCAGCCAATGATCGTGATCTCTTTAGCCCAGTGTTGGGCCAATACCCGGCCAACTGTTAAGATTTCCGGTAAGCCTACTATTGGCCAACCGTACATCCCAGCGTTGGGCCGAAGAGATCACTCCTACCGTGGCGCAACACTAAACCGGTAGTGCTGCCGTTCATCGGCCAATGGTAGAATGTGGTTGGCGTGACGTTGGCTCGAGGTTGGGTCAGTTGCGTCGTTTTTGCCCAATGTTGGGCCAACAGCCGGCCAACTGTTAGGATTTCCGGTAAGCCTACTATTGGCCAACCGTACATCCCAGCGTTGGGCCGAAGAGATCACTCCTACCGTGGCGCAACACTAAACCGGTAGTGCTGCCGTTCATTGGCCAATGGTAGACTGTGATTGGCGTGACGTTGGCTCGAGGTTGGGTCGGTTGCGTCGTTTTTCACGGGGATTGTCGTAATAACCTTTATTTGCGACCATATACCACGAGGTTCTATGTGATTTACCGTCATGCATTTTTTTTATCGTGTTTTTACGCATAAAGGTTAATTGTTTTTGGTAATGATTTCGAAAAAAGTGCGAAATGGTTAAGGGTTGCGCGGTTCGCAATTGTAAAACGGGGTACAACAGTCTTAAGCAAAAATGCTCCGTGTTTCGAGTGCCCAGAAACGTCGAACGATACAAAAAATGGCCCGATGCTATTACGGGAGTGAAAGAGTTCAGTACGTGTGTGAAAAACATTTCGCAGAACGATGTATTGTGAGACATTGGAGAAAAAAGGATGTAAATGCTCGTAAATTAGGTCATGTGAAAAATGATAATTCGCATATTTGCCCCTTATCCTAATAAGTTGTGAGAAAAAGAACGGTAATAGACGCTTACTTCTTTGATGATAACCTGGAAAACGCAGAATGTCTAGACCAAAAAGTTAGTTATTGCAACAATTAAAAGAACATTATGTTAAAAAACAGTTTGTTCAATAACTGCGTCACCATAACGAATTGGCTTTAAAATGCCTGAGCTGGAATTAAAATTTAGCCGAATGCCGCAATCATCTAAACATTGATATACATTCGTAAAATCACAAGGAAAAAAGTGTACCTACAGCGGGAAACTATCTTTATACTGCTACTTACTTACATCAATAAACACGTAAAATAAAATGTAGTGCAAAATGAACAGATATGTGCTGTTATAAACGCAGGTATTGAAAAAATTTTCAGTTTTTTTTTAGATAAAAGTAGTCATCTTTTTTTTAATCAACACATTATTTTTTATTGGTTTCGTATATTATGCAGTTTACACGACAGTACGGTAAATTGCGATAGGGCAAACGGCGCATGCGCTGCGGTCAGGAGGGATGAGGACAGAAAAGCTATTCCTCTTTTCGTCGCACACCACTTTCCCTTGCCGTCACGCACCAAGCGGCAGAAATCGCAATAAAAAACAGAGCCGCTAAGGGTGCCTACCCCCACTACCGCCGTTGTCAGGCCTGTATGTAAGATCGTGCCCGAGCGCCAGTGCAAGTGAGGAATGGGCGGCGATTATCGACGCATGATAATTGATACCGGTCGCGCTCGGGAACTGTTACTGCTCGGGTAACCCCGCAAATCAAACATTTACCGACTGAAAGATCGGCTCTGAATAGATTGCCCGAAAAACAACACAAACAACACATGAGCTCGTACACAGCGTTAATTTATATTGTATCGCATCCATAAAATTGAATAAATTACTTTTTGTTGTAAATTACCACCAAAATACCTGAGTCTCAGTTTATTTATTGCCTGATCGAGTCTCGAACCAACAAACTTATTGTAACGAGTTTTGGACCCGTTACAATATATATATATATATATATATATATATATATATATATATATATATATATATATATATATATATATATATATATATATATATAAGTAATATAAAAAATCTGCCGCGTCTCTAGATATATTTTCCACCGATGAACGCGCCGAACGCTTGCAGCGCTGCCAGATCGCCGGCTCTAGTCTGCGGCAGTCGCTTCGTGGCGCTAGCGTCGCTAGACATTGTTTAATTTAAATCGCTATATCTCTGAAACTAGACGGTGAAAATTCATGATTTTTTTTAACCCACTTTGTCAGATGTTCCTCTGTAATTGAGATTTTTTAAAGAAAAATGTGTAGAAAATGTTCGACGTTATATCATGGAATGTGAAATTTTCCACCGTTCCCCATAAGAACACGTGCAAAACCGTGCAATTTTTGATTGCCAATATCTCGAATACAGAACGGTGAATCCTTTTGAAATTTTGCAGGCAATCACTTAAACTTTTTTGGGATTTTTTTTTACGAACAATAAAAATACAGAAGTTTGAACTTTTTACTATATATTTATTGACACTTCAACGGTAAGTGAGAATATTTTCAGACCAAAATCTTCATTACAATGTGTGTTGCACCACTCCGAAGGCACCCATGTCGAAAAAAAGTTTGTCGACCGTGTCCATGATTCCGGCTGATTGGCTTAACTGAAATGAAAAAAAACCAAACGGCATTTGAATCTGTGAATCTGTGGCTATCAAATGAATTGGAATCATTCGAAAATATTGAAAATTGAATAATTGACATGTTTTTGAAAATTAATTTTCAAATTTCATGATTTTTTTCGATTATTTTGTTACCAAAAAAAAAACGGCTGGGAATTCTTGCATTACTTTAGTTCAATCGATGACTATACATGCGCCGAATCTATCATAAAAATTTTAAAGCAATTGGTTAAATCGTTTTCGAAATATAGTGGAGACCAGTTAGAAAAACGCAGCTCAAATAAATACGCGTTTAAAAATTCAAATACGATTTGAACTATGAAATCTTTACTCACCATCAATCTGCTATGCCTGGTCCATAGAGAATTCCTTCTTCTTCCTCTTGAAGGTCCCTTAAAGCTGCTTGCTCCGCTCTTGCTTCAATTCTAGCTTGTTTCACGACATCGCTCACGCGCCGCTCGGAGCGAGCGATACGTGCTTCATCACGGCGGTGCACGTAAGCATGTGCTTCATAACCAATTAAGGTAGAACGAGCGCACGTTCTTCTTATAATTTCTATATATTTTTGTTCAAATTTTAACCAGACATTGTTCATATCATTACGCATTTTTGAGTGCAATTTCAGAACAGTCGACTATTTAGATTGGGAGATAATGGGTTTTGAAATAGCAACTTTATACACTGCAAGGTCTACATTAAAATTTAGACAGAACAATTTTTCATAAAAAATATTCGTCCCCTATAATAAGAAAACATATGGCAACACTGCATCAGCCCACGTATTCGATGACGTAAGTTTGCGGAGCACATTTGAATTAATACTGCAACACAAATTATTTTTTGGAAGTAATTTTTAATCGAACAAAGTTTTTAATTAGTTATGAATTACCCGACGCTTCTAACTGTTAATGAAGACAACATAAACAATACAAAATATCAATATTCATGACACAAATATTTTTTTATGACAATAGTTTTTAACTTAAGGAACACGATAATTTTTTTAATCAAAATTCTGAACAATACTGCTCTGCGGTGTTGCCATATGTCTTCTTATTATAGGGGACAAATATTTTTTACGGAGAATTTATCTGTCTTTACTAAAAGTTTTTAGCAAAACTGAATAGTAAAGGCAGTCAAAACTTTTTTCACCCTTTGCCTAACTAGTTTGCTATCGAAACATATTTTTTTCAAAATTTATAAACACAATGGATAGTACGACGAATTATGTACCTTGACTTTCGGCCAATGCACACCCTGCAGTGTTAAAAATTGCAATTGAAAAGCCCATTATTTTCCAATCTTAATAGTGGACTACTCTGAAATTTCACTCGAACATGCATAATGATATGAACAATGTCTGATTAAAATTTGAAAAAAAAATCTATAGAAATAAAGGGAGCGCGCTCGGTCTACCTTAAGGATACTATTGCCGCCAATGTTTTTGTTACTCCTTGAAATCCATTGTTGAAGATAATTACAGCCAAAAATGTTGCAATCACAACGATTTTGGCGCCGGACTGAAGATGTTTCGGAGCGAAAGTCCAGATCAATGAATTCAGAGATTTATTATTGTTCTGCGTCTCTGCTCGAAAACATCGGGTCAACAGTTCTTCTCTTGACAAGTCTTCGTATACAGGTTTGATAGCTGCTTGGACTTCTGGTGTTAAAGATGGCTTGTCGTGATGGAATTGACTGAGTTCACCCTTAGCTTCAGCCTGCCGCCATTTGCACCAGGTGCCTTCACCCTCTGGACAGCTTTGATGTTGAGGATTTTTATCTGACGAACTTTTATGAAAGAAAGTTCCCAAACTTCTTTCTTCATTTCTTCAACAGAATCTGAGTGTCGACGAATTGCTAATCCGTAGAACTTTGTCATTTCGTTGATGATCTTGTCAGTCAGTTTGCCTGCGCCTTTTCCACCGATTCCTTTATTACTTTTTTTTGCATTACGAAGTAGCGTCCCCATTATTTTCTCTAGATGGCCCACACATTCTTTTTTTGATACTTAGGTTTCTCCGTATCGTTCGGCATTTAAAATTCCATTAAATGTTTTACGATCTCCATCACCTACGTACGTCAGATACTTTACGCCACGTTTATCTATCGATCTTAAAAACAATTGCATGATGGCATTTATTTCCATCTTACCGAAGCTTCCAGAATGATTCACGCTGCATTCATTTTTGTGAGCTTCATACCATGTTTCGTACGCTGCTAAATCAGTATTTTTTGTTTTTCCATCAATTACATCCACCGCAAAAACTGCTCGTAACCATTGCATCCAAAACTTTTTCGGTATATTTTCCAAACAACGTGGAGACACCACACCGAGATGAGAAGCCTCGTTTCTTCCAAGTGCCATCGCCTGAAACTGTCAATTCATCTCGTGGCTTTCCGGCTTCTTCGTTCATGTTTTTCTCTTGCGTGGCAGCGCACGTCAACACAGAATCAAAAACTGCAGATGCGGCTATATGAATATTTTCCAAGAGCGCGTAATATGTAGAATTGCCAATACCTCCACGTATGTCCATGAAACTACAAAAAAGACATATGACGTTTGCAGAGGTGGCAGAAAATACAGAGACAAACTCCACAATGCAATACGCAAAACTTGAAGTGACGGGCACCTCCATGCCCATACTCTATTTGAGTTTCTTAGCTGAAGCTGATGTCAATTCCGTGTCATTTTGCACTGTATGAAGATTTCCACAAAACTTTCGTTTCTTAGACCGACCAAGATGAATATTATTGGACTTGCTTCCTTTTCTACCACTCATTGCAAAAACGAACAACTTATAAACTGATCTCTGATTTCGAACTGATTCGTAGTAGCTGTTACGCTCTTCGGTGTCAAGCCAACACTAAACTAACCGTTATATTTGAAAGTAAGTTTCGGAAAAGAAGCGACCCTGTAAATCTTTCTCCATACATGTATATGTGAGTGTACGTGTGCATTGGAAGGTCTCAGGTAAGAAATCGATGCGTCACAAAAGGCCCCGTGCCCCGCCTCGCCGAGCGCTCCGAACACCTGGTCTTCTAACTGCTGTAACTTTCCAACAACTTCGAATATTGGAAAATCACTTTACCAGCATATTCTACACATGTTTAGGAATCGATTTATGCAAACAAAAAAAATTGATTTTCTCAACATATCACACGAGGTGACCGCCTTAAGACCTTAGGCCACAGTAACGGGTACAAAATCATGTGCGAACTTGACAATTTTTTTCCGTATGAAAAAGTGATTCACTCATAAAATTAATTACACATCTATTTAGTATGAATATCAAGATGTTAGAAATTTTTTATTTCGATGTACAAAATGGCCGACTACTCGAAACTTCTCGAAACAGCCTTTTCCTAATTAGCGTGATAAGTAACTTCAACAACTTTCACTCGATTCAAATTTAAAAGCTATGTTCCTCATTGCATTTCGCAGAGAAGTACTTACGAAATTTCTGATTAATCGAAAACTTTTCTTTTTATGAGCAGTTCATGAGCAGTTATACCGAAATTTGTCACTGAAAATTCATTTCTTAAGTTCAAATACCTACAACTTTTGAATAAAACAATATTTTTTAAATTCCGTACGTACTTCTCTAGGTATTCTAATGCAGATTGACGAGAATTTTTGTTTTTTGTTCTAGGTAAAAAATTGTGGATGCTAAATGTGACGTCGCGGAGCGCCTAAAAAAAACATAAAAGAAAATATTAGTAGTCGGCCATTTTGTACATCGAAAAAAAAATCGAACAGCTTGATATTCGTACTAGATAGATGTGTAATTAATTTTATGAGTGAATCACTTTGTCATACGAAAAAAATTGTTAATTACGCACATGATTTTATACCCGTTACTGTGTCCTAAGGCCTTAATAGTGTCTTGACTGTGTCCTCAAAATAAAATAAAAATCTATAGAGAAACGCCTTGGTGAACTCCTACCTTAACCTTTGTAGTACACATAAATGCATTGTTTAAGACACATTTGATATCTAAGCGTGTAAATGTCTGCAATTACACATGTTGCCTGTTTTGAATAATAAATTAATAACATGCTAAAATTTTATGCGGTTCAAGTGTTTAAAAATTAACATCAAAAGTGTATGAATTTTCCGTAACACACATAACCGAGTTGTTTTAAGTTGTGTTTGGCGTTTACACGTGTTATTGGGAGTACAAATAAGTCTCCGTCGTTTGACAAAAGATGGCCCCACCAGGAGGTTATGGTTGAAATTGTCAGATGTCATATCGTAAGGTTGGACATCTGGCAAGATAACCTTGAAATATTAGCGATTTTGTATCAGCATCACATAATTTTTTCGTGCGAAAATGTCGAGTTTTGTGCTGTAATTAGGGGGAACTCTTGCGTTTGGCATGAATCTCCCTCCTATAATGCTTCCAATTCCACGTCTTCGTTTCAGCCTTTCGCTACGTTCTTTGTCTTCGACGTCAAACTCACTGTTCTTAAACTTTCGAAACCACTCACGACAACTTCTCTCACTTAACCCTTTCAATACGGCGAAAAAATCAGTTTAGTTCGCCTCATTGCCGGGAACAGTTATTTCTCCACCAAGTGATCATTACGATGAAATAACTTTTCTGTCTGAAACTTGCTGAATAATGGTGCGAATTCCTCATCACTGAAATGCGCCTATGTTTTTCATTAACTGGGACATGTCCCAGCCGTAATTTCAAAAATTTCCCAGGCTCGGAAAGCATATACCCCGTCAGGTGTGAAAGGGTTAAAGCAGCCTCACCATATGCTTCTACAAGCAATCGATGCGTCTCAGCTACAGATTTCGCTTATTCGGCTCAAAACTCGACATTTTCGGACGAAAAAAAATTATGCGATGCTGATACAAAATCGCTAATATTTCAAGGTTATAGTCTTGCCAGATGTCCAACCTTACGATATGACGTTTTATATCTGACAATTTCAACCATAACCTCCTGGTGAAGCCATCTTTTGTCAAACGGCGGAGACTTATTTGTACTCTCAATAATTCCTAAGATTAGACACCTTACGTGTAACAAATAACACACAAGAATTTGCAGTGTATGTGTCTTTCATTCAAATATATTTTCACTTCAAACGCATGAAAAATATATTTCGATTGTCAATATTTCGACTTGCGTGTAGCAAATGTTTATGTACCTCCAGTATATTTTTGTGGCCATCACATGAAAGGTGTGTATGAAGCACAATAATTTTTATTTTTGTATAGCATGTATACATGTGTAATACATGTGGTAACAGTATGAAAACAAATCAATACATTTGTAGGATCAAATAAAAAATGTCACGACCAAACGTTAGTCAGTAGCTTGGTTCAGATGAGTAAGTATTTGGTGCAATAGAGTCAGACTATTGATTCAAACAAATAGAAAAAATTCCACTGTATGAAAATACTATTTAATTTAAAGTTTAGAAAATAAAGAGAAACATTTAGTGCATTCAACTAAATTGTTTTTTGAACAGGTGAAACCGAATCACAGATTTATTAGGAATAAATACAATATTTAGCTATCAGACGATATTAAGAAGATCTTGATTTGAATAAATGAAAAAATATAATAAAAGTAAATAATTCCAATAATAGAATGCAAAAGAAAAAATTGGATTTCTCGAAAAATCTATTTAATTTTTTTTTATCAAGTAGACGCTTCTAGTTAATATCAATAGATTTTCTCTGTCAGTATGGCAAGTTATGCTGGGTCAACCAATATTTACAGGCAAATAAAAAAACGACGAAAAATTGGCAATTTTCAGAAATTGCGTAGTCCAATCCAATTTTCGAGGGCTCGGATATTTTTGCGAGTTTCTCCGCGAATGAGTTGTATCGGTCATAAATATTTTTGGGGTGCACTGACAGAAAAATTCTATTCATATTAAGTATCATCATCTATTGGATTTTTTAAAATCTGAAAAAACTAGATTTTTCGGGGAATCAATTTTTTTCTCATTGCATTCCATTAGTGAAATTATTTATTTTAAATATATTTATTTATTCGAATCAAAATCTATTTAATATCGTCCAATAACTAAATATTTTATTGATTCCTAATAAATCTGTGATTCGATTTCATCTGTTCAAAAAACAATTTAGTTGAATTCATTAAATGGATCTATTTGATTAAATTTTTTTTAATTAAATAGAACTTTCGTAGAGACAAGCATTTTTCTATCTGATTGAACTAATGGTCTGTTTTTATTGCAACACACATATCAAAGGGGTGTGGGAATAGAGAGGGTGGAGAGAGTGGTATTATATATATATATATATATATATATATATAGGTTATGTGTGAAAAATCTATAGCATGTTATTCGATAAAAGTCTCTAATTATCACAATGATTGAAATAATTGATATCGTTTATGTGATACAACAAATAATTATAGAAATTCATTTGGTCTCTTATGCCAAGATGTTACAAGCAGTTGGTAGCATTGGGGCTGCGTACATAGCTATGACTAGGTAGGTTCGAGGTTCGATTCCATATAGGTGAAATATTTTCTTCGAAAAAAATCATTTCAGAAGGCCAGGGAATGACGAAATACGATACAAAATCGTTATGGTAAAACTCCCAATTAAGTGTTTCATTTCATTTTGGATTTATGAAATATTTTATGCATATACCACACTTAAATTTACAGTGCACATTGTAAGCAAATAAAGATTTATTTGAATCAAATCTTTATTTATGCAATTTGAATATATTTAACATTTAAAGAGAATCGCCGAAACAAATAAAAAATCTTTTGAACAATTAAGATCGTAGTAGGCCGGGAGACAAGGAAAAAACCTATTTGATTAAAATAGATTCTATTTAAGTTAAATATATTTATTTTTGGCAGTGCGGACAGAGTTTGTTTGGGGTTGTCTGTTTTGCTCATGGGGGTGGTGATACGCAAAGGATTTATCCAGTCGTATTTTAGATGCGGCGCGAGGGGTTGAACGTTCGGGGTGCTCGTAACAATTACTCGGAAGCTTAGCTGGCGCCTGCCTGTCAGTCAACGGGTTCCCACCGTACCGCCAGCCGCCCTAAGGTTGTCAGTTCTTTCCAGCAAATAAGCCAGTTCGCACACTACTTTTTTACTCTTGCAACGAAAGCGTCTTTGCCGTTATTGTAACAAACCCCGAAGGACCGCGGTCGATCGTTGCTGCTCGCAACATTCTCCTGGCAATTTTTGTTTTCCTTCTCATAATTATGTTTTATGCTACACATCGTAACTTGAACTTGCCGTGATATACTTGTCGGCACGGAAAAGTTTTTTTCATGAAGAAATATTGAGAAATAATTACAGAACGCGATGTTGCATAAAAAATGAAATTTGATAAAATTGTGCCAATTGCGCCGGGTCGCGTCGCAGCGTTGCGTTTCGTGATATCGAAAAGAATCCTTGAATTGGTACGGGACCAATTGTTCGGTACGTGTTTTGTGTAGTTATAATCGCACGGTTTTGCATACAGCACTAGAAACTCTAGTGGTTGAGAAGTTTCTGTTCGCAAACCAATCGCCGTTCGCTCCGTTATCGCAAGCGACAAATAACACTGATAATAGTATCGTTAGAGCGATGTAAAACAAAAAAAAATCTGACACCATTAATCAACCGTTGTAATATCGTTTAATGCAATTTCCGTCGAAGCACATTGCTTCAAAATGTTTGTCGCAAACAAAGTGAGATACTTTCAATTGCACGTCGCCGCAATCACTGCTAGCCACTCGTAAAATGAATCAGGGCATTGAGTTGGACATTTAACTTTTAAACTCTTGTAGCCCGCCTTACATTTTGGGATCTCAAAAAAATTAGGCATTTCGCATTGATTTATACAGCCGAATAAAAATGTGGGTCTGGTTTTCCGGACGTTGTGCAACGTGATATCTTTGATTTCGCAGGTTATTCTACTAACTATAAACTACACTTAATTCTCATACTGACGGGAGTGGCGGTAAAGAAAAATCACGAAGCTGTTGATAACAGCCTCCACCATAGAAGTCAGTCCAAGTTTCTAGACCTGCATGTAAGACCATAGTTTGAACGGCTGTTCATCGATATAAGTCGCACAGCTCGCCAGTAGGCCGATGTGGAGCCCCCACCCAGTTGAGTCCTATCCTCTCTCCCGATCTCAGATCCATTATTACCAAGGGTGAATACTATTTAGTCGTATGTACCATGTAACGCTTAGGCGGTTGGCTAAAATACGGACATTTTCGGAAAAGGTTTATCACGCTTTACGTTACTGTCGGTCGGTGTTCCACATTATCTTGAACGCATGGACAACGCCGGTCGCAACGGTTCTAGCTACGACGAGGCTATTTTCATATGATTCAGGCATATAGGCATGGATGCGCCGGGACCCGAGACTTCTCTGCAAGAAAGAAAAAAAAGTCCTGTACCGAGGACAGTGATACAACGTTCCGGTGAAATGCGCAAAGAAAAGCCTACTTACCTCAGAGACAGAGGTAATACTTTTTACTTCATTAATTTGTACACCGACAAGAAAAGTATGTTTGACTACAAAGAAAATATTTATTGAAATCTCCTTTGACGAGGCTTCTATTTGATTTTTGATGTTACCCAATCTTTGATCAATTAATTGAATTGAATCATTTGATGTATGTTTGCCAAAATCCGTAGCAAATAGAAACCCTTGTTATTTCCTCATATCCGTTCTTCCGTTCGTTTTTCTCGGCTTCGTAGCTCCTAAAATTGACCACTCATTCGTCATAAAATTCAACAGTTCTTTTCCCATATGCCATGAGTGCCGATAAAAACTGTTTCGTACCGCATTTAGTGACGTATTATTGAGCAGGTCTTAGAAAAAAACTATAACTTAAATAGAAACTTAACCGCCCCATTCTGCCAATGAAGAAATCTCCTAGGAGAGACCTCTCTAACAGATCTATCGTTTTGGAGAAATGTCTGCTGAGAGATACCTTCATCGGTAGAGTTGTTCCCGAGATCCGATTTTTTGTTATATGTCCAAGTCATCTTGAATACTTGTTATTTGGTGGAATTATCACTGGAGACGTGTAACCTGGAAGATTTCGTCATCATTTGTGCAAGAATCATTTAGATAAAGAAAATCACTATTTTCAATTGTTTATTGACGCTATTTTGCACAAGTGTGCACCTTGAAAAGAATGAAATAAAAGTGAAAATTTAAAGAAAACTTGAAACAAATCTTTCTGATGCATAAAATTATCACTTGCAAAAAAAAGTTTAAAATTCATACACTTAAAAAACGTGACAAAACATGACAAAACTATATAAAACAATTATAAAAAATATATATAAAACATACAATTTCACATGGAACGTAACCCACGATGATAAATGAATGTAGACCAGGTCGTATGTTGCCTCTTTGTCGATTTATATGAATTAATTATGATATATCGGAAACATCATTCTTTGTGAATATCACATCGAGACGACCTCCGAAAGCAGCTGTGCTTATTAATCATCGTACTGTACCGTTCCAGCTGTAATTATACAGGGTGTCCCTCTTATCTCTGTCAACCGAAATAACTCGGTAATTATCAACGTCACAAAATAATGTTCCAGACAAAAGTTGTACGGTGTGAAGGAGGCTATCAAATGCGGCCAGCTTTTTTTTATTTCGGTGGAGGCGCTGACGCACAGTGAGGGTCGCCTCCACTTTTTCAAATGGAGTGGTACATTTTTTTCAACCATCTTGTGGAGCACCTCAAGCCGCATTAAAACATTAGGGGTCAACACCATTTAAGGTCATTCAAGGTCGCCTATTAAAATGGAATACAAATCTAAATATCTCGGATCACTACCAAATATTTGGTAGTGATCCGAGATATTTAGATTTTTACCATCGATACTGACCTTGAATGACCTTGAACGACTGCTCCACAAGATGGTTGAAAAAAATGTACCACTCTATTTGAAAAAGTGGAGGTGAACCTCACTGTGCATCAGCGCCTCCACCGAAATAAAAAAAAATTGGTCGTATTTGATGGCGTCCTTCACACCGTACAATTTTTGTCTGGAGTATTTTTTTGTGACATCGATAATTACCGAGTTATTTTGGGTGGCAGAGATAAGAGGGACACCCTGTATATTAAGTATTATGATAAAATAAAAAATACTGGTATTGAAAGCATGATGTTGATCAATAAGATATAACTTCATCTCAATCAAATAAATTATAAAGGGATTCAACTTGACCATTTAAAACTTTATATTCGCATATCTTTTGATTGAATGAGCCGATTGCGATGAAAGATAAACTAAATGTTACCTGAAGTTGAGCTCTATGTTTTTCTGAAAACTTCATCCAGATTGGGGTTTTACGTGATGCGTACACAAATAAATAGACAAACAGACGAAAATTCCATAAATTATTCTAATGCTGAATGCATTAAGATAATTTATGGAATTTGTGGAATCTCTTATCCTTCAACCCTCAATTAATTTGTTTGGAAATATTTTTAATGTACGAACGCAAAAAGTTTACAGTCTTATTGTATGTATAGATTTTAAGGTTATTAGTCTGCGATCGTAACACTTTTTTAATGCAATAGTTTTACACGGTAAGACATTTCTTTGAAAGGCTTTCTTGAAAAGGATAGAGTTTTATGCAGTCGGGAGTTCTTTATAATTTGTTATTTGGTAGAGTTGGTCTTGGGATGACGTGTTCGAGGAGAGCCGTTTTCTCATAGAGACTTGAAGAGTTTTATCCGTGAGCTGGTGAGTGGGCCGATCTTGTTCCTTCGTATCTGACCCTGTTGAGCACCAAAATGTAGATATTGATCCCTGGGATGAACTTCTATATTCAACATTTCTTTCAATTTAAACGTGTAGGCTTCAGTTGCCTTCCGATTATCATTTGTTCCCTCCCTCCCTACACCTTTCTGTTTCAGCAAGAACTGATCCAAACGTTTGGAAAATCGTGATAACGTAGTCGTGATAACTAGTAAGACTATGCGCAATACTTTCTAAACATGACCAACAAACGCGTATACGGGTTTGCTTCGAACAGCTTTTTTTTCAATTTTTAAAACCAATTGTAAACAAATCTTGCGTGAGATTGCAAAATAAAATTACCAAGCGAATCTTTCGTGTACAAGGAAGTAGTGCGCCGTTTGGTAAGCAAATGATCTTCCTTCTGCATGGGTTCGTGCGTGTGAAGCCACCGTACTCGTTGATAAGCCTCGTTCGGGAACAAGTAAAAAGTATAACAATGCTCCTTTTTCAAGCGAACAGTTAAATTGATGAACGCTTCAACTTTTTCGCAATTCCCTCATTACTTTGACATACATTTAACCTTAGAAAACGTAATCTCGAGCTTAATCTAAAGTACTCGAACAATTTTTTTTCAATCTTAACAAAAACATACCATGCGTTTCGGAGTGAAATTAAGTGTAGCAGGCTTGCATACACGGAGGAGTACTGGATCTCGAGGTAATTCTCGGGCAGAACTGTTATTGGTAACTGTTCACGACATTTCAAGAAGATTCACTTTTTCGACTCTAGATATTCGATATCAAATTTAACATCTTTCGCACATGACATGAGTGGTAACTGAATAAAACGCAGACGCTAACACTGTTCTCTCAGTACTACGAGAAAATGCATAGATAAACTTCTATAAAAAAATATGATACCCTAAAAGTATATCATTCAGATAAGATTTAAAAATATACAATATTATTGGCCGATTAGTTTCCTAAATATAATTACGAAAAACATGCAATATTAATAAATGTGAGACGCATAAATGGATTAAAGAGCAGCAATCAGACTATACACAGTAAACAGCGTCGGGATATTCCGAAGTGCCCGAGTTTTCTCGAATTGTATATCACCTATCGTAACAATATTACCATCGCACAACTCTCATTTATGGAGGCTTTTTTATATAAGTAAAATTGATTAAAGTAATTATCTTGATATTACTCAGAACATTGAATTTTAATAATAACAATGGCGAAATTTTTTTATGAAGTTGGTGTCAGAATACATGTAGTTCGAAGGACAATCGATTTTTTTTCGCGTAAAAAACAGTTTGCTTGTTTTTCTGAAAAAACAGGATTTTTTGGAATTTTCTATCTTTCGAAAAAAAAACTGAGTGTAGGGGAAAAATCATTAATTGATGCACTTTCATAAATTTTTCACATCGGTACGGCACATTATTTTCATATTGGATTCAAACTTACTTTTTTACAACAATATTTTACACGTTAAATAATAATATTTTACAAATAGCGATGCTTACCAATATTTGAGATGTAACATTTTTCGAATAGTGTCCAAAATATTGCGGATGCAATCTCGCCATATTATAAAAACGCATTTTGTTTATTCCTCGAAACAGATGAACGGATATTGCGACCCTCCCGCATTACATTTAATGCAGACTATAGGAATATAGAGGTTATCATTACGTTGTCTCATTGTTATTGGACCGGTTTTTCACATCGTCCTAGCATACTGACCAAGGTCGACCATACATGTCACAAAGTTGTAAAGTTCTCAACGGTGATAGAAATTTAAAAATCAAACTCTCAACGCTTTTAATACGACTGTTTGTTCAGGTTCTGGTCGCATTGCGAAGTACTAAAGCTATGAGGTAGTACATCTAGACCATAAAATTGTTTAACGTCCAATTGTTTTTCGGATGTTCGTAAAAAGAAAAATGTTGGAACCACGTTATGAGATTAGTATCTCATTTTTGGACTTAGAAATGAGAGATGTACCAATGACGAAGACATCCGATAATGATAGCTAACATTTTCGGGCAAACGTTCCTAGTATTTAGGGAAAAGCAAAGTATTGGGTTTTACAGAATAAGTCGCCGAAGGTACTAGTGAAGATTCTAGATACAAGTCGAGAAACTCTAACTAGATGGAGGATTGTATTTCGTAAGCCATTAGCATTTTTTTATGTCTTAAATTTAATTATATCTCCACAAGCGATACTGCTATCGTTCGTTTTGATTCTGCGAGACAAGAATGAGAAAACGAAACAGGTAGATGGTACCCCGAACCTTAGTATGAAGCTGACTGAAACGTTTTTGTACATAACACTGATGATAGTGTCTTCTTGTGCAAAAATAAGGCCGGACATTCCCGACTTTGTGTCGCGTCCTAGCCATGCTTGCCTCGTCCGACTTGCATGATCGGGCAAGTTAGGAAAGTCGGACGAGCAAACTCGTTTTTTTTACCGCTTAGAAATTTACCCGTGTAGAAATTTAGCCCGGGAATAATAATCATTAATCTGCAAGAATAAAGACAGCTTTACTTTTTTACTTGTATAAATGATTGTGTTATTCCTTATATTAAAATATTACTTATTGTAATACCGTTATTTGCGGTAAGTATTTTCAATTTTGTAAATTATCATTGCCGAAGAACATCCTTATCATGGTGGATAGAATTACAGCAATTACAAATTTATTAGTTTTATCCTAATCATTACAAATATATGTAAGGGGCGAAAAGCGAAGCAGCTATTCATAGTTCCCACCGTCAGGATCCACCTTTCAAGAAATATGAATGTTTTGACCCGGGATACGTCGTGGGATTGTACACTTTGATGCAATGTTTTCTGAGCAGAACATCGATTTTTGCAAATATCGAGTCCAAGACGAAAGAACGATTTTATGGCATTTCCGGTCTATTCCATGGAAGGGCTCGGTCAGATAAATTGGACGCGACAAGCTCGAGGCAGGCCCGACACAAAGTCGGGAAGGCACGGTCACAATATTGTACGGCCACTCTATGTTTGGAAATTACATTGTTCCGGCCGCGACTACGTTACAAGAAATTACGCCATCATGTAATGTATTTCCGGCCAGAACATTGGACATTTCTTAAAATGTTGATCCTCACTTCAAGAACTGTGATTAGCTGATTTCCATTTCGCCCTATCAAATATATTTATAGTAGATTAGGATAAAATTAATCCCTTTGTTGTAATTCTATTCACCATTACAAGCATTTTTTTCGACAAAGATAATCTACGAAAAGATGCTTACAATAAATAACGGAATTAGAATAAGTATTAGTTTTACGCAATAAACTAACAAATTATTTAATGAGGCCGAAACAAAATAAATAGGTAGTACCCGCTGTTGGAAATGGAGGTCCCCTCGTTAGGAAATATCAATGATTTGGGCGAGAAGACATTGCTGAAAGGTATTTCGCCAACGATCAGCAAGGTGGCTTTAAGGTAGTAGTTTTTCTTTCAAAAAATTAATTGGCATCCATTGAAATCTCTTATTCTCTTTTCCACCATTTCCTTCTCATTATTATTATTATTATTATTATTAATTTTTGTCATGTAACGTGATGTACAAACAATTGTATCTTGCTACAGCGACAATTTTTTATGACAAGACGTTCTACCAATTCAAGGAAAAAATATCTATAAACTATGAGTACTTCTTCACAATATTTATAATTTTAACAGATTCATTACACAGTATTGCATTTTTCTAAACACTTTTTTCCGTTTTATGTGTTATGAAATGTTTTCCGTGTACTACGAGCAACATTTCCACTGATAATTCACGCGGTAGTAGATATGTACATATATGGGGAGACGGCCGTCACGTCACATGTGTGGAGTGGTGGGTGTTGTGCGGCGGCGTGTGTTGGGGGTGTCTGGTGGTCGCAGTTGCGTCGCTGGGGCATGTCTGGGGAATTAGTGGTGGAGGAGTCTATGGTATCGGAGGGGTGGGGCGTTTGGGGCCCGTTTCGGGAGATCGTAGCTAACTTGGGGTGTTATCGAGCTGCTTTTCCGAACAGATCGACTGTCGATGGTTTCCGCATATATCGAGGACCTGGTTACCGCTAGAGCAAGCGCGTGCGGGATACGGCGTGCGGATCGTATGGGGGAGGGAGGTCGTACCCCGTGGGGGTAGGTTAGTTCGGGTAAAAAACGCAATAATTTGCGCGCGCGCGCGCGTGTGTGTGTGTGTTGCATGGAGATATACATGTGAAAGTCGGCGTCTATCACACCTACTCAAAAAATGAAGGCAGCACAAATGCTAGATGTGAAATAAAGTCCCCACCGATAAAACTTATTTTATGCAGCTGTAGTATGCAGCAAAGAGGCGCGCTCTTCCAAAATGTCGCTACATCCGGGTTTTGTTTTCATTTCCACAGTTAACACTGAGGTATTTATATATGCAAAGTACTCAATAATGCGTGGATGCCACCGCACGACTTTTTGTGTAAAAACCCCAGATCTTCCACAGGGAGTATAACCCTTTTAACTGGTTCATTTTGTTTCCATGCCTCCCCACTATTCTTATAGCATTACAATATAAGAACACCACGGTGTGGAACTATAGTGCACTCCTAAGATAGAGGGAAAAGATGGGAAAAAATTCCCGAATGAAAACGACTTCTACCACCGCAGGCTTCACACTACGAATCGAGCAATCACTTTTGCCGACATCACCTCTTGGAACTTCCGTTGTGAATTCACGTGAAAATGGCTGAGAACATTCCACAATTATAATAAAATCTGCGCGATCAAGCCGCACTTATAAATTCTGTGGAAGAGTATAAAGTGTGGGAGCAACAATGTGAACAATGTGTGAAGTCGTTGGAAACGAAAAGTCAAACTAAACGATCGCGATTATCACTCGGAAATCCGCAATCATTGGTAGCAGGAATCGCTCGCTTAGAAGGTTTAAAGAATGTTCTACGCAGACAATTTTTACATGCGGGTGCGGGAAGCAGTGATCGTGGTTTGATATGGCGAGAGATTGATACGGCGTTCGAAAATCGTGTCCTGACTGGCTGCGTCATCAATAACAACCATATTGAACCTCGTCAGTTTCTCGAAGACGCAAGTGATATGATGCTTTCACAAATCATTTCGAATGGCAGAGAAGTCACATCAGATTCAATTACGCTTCATCGATTCATACAAATTTCTCAATGCAAGTCTGGATGAACTGGCCTCATTTTTGACGATGGACAAATTAAACATTGTATGGTCGCAATTTCGTGACATAACGACCGATAGTTTCATCCTATTAACTCGAAAGGGCGTCTACCCCAATGAATCTATCGATAGTGTAAACCGACTAGAAGACTATCACCTACCGCCACGAGACGCATTTTACAGTACTTTGACTGGCGATATTGTAAGTGAGAACGAATACGCTCACGCTAAAAATGTATGGGAACGGTTCGCTATTCAAACGTTAGGTGAATATAGTGACTTGTACTTGAAGACCGATGTTTTGTTACTGGCCGGCGTTTTTGAGAACTTTCGCAATAGCTGCATGGATCGCTGCAGGCTCGGCCCTGCTTATAACTATACTCTCCCCGGCTACATATGGGATGCAATGTTAAAACATACATGTGTTAACTTCGAATTGTTCACCGACATTGACATGGTATTATTTGTTGAACGGGGTATACGCGATGGTCTAAGTCAGTTCTCAAATAGGCACGCGCGCGCCAATAACAAATACATGGAATCATTCGATTCATCAAGGTCCACATCATACTCGATGTATTTCGATGTGAATAATTCGTATAGATAGGCAATGTGTCAACCATTGCCCTATGCTGATTTTCGATGGGTCGATGAGTTGTCGATATTCGATTTATTATCTATCGCGCTAAATTCACCGACTGGTTACATTCTTCAGTTTGACTTAGAGTACACATCTAGTTGTCGACATTCGATTTATTATCTATCGTGCTAAATTCACCGACCGGTCACATTCTTGAGGTTGACTTTAATTACACATTGAACTAACGAAAATTCATTTCGTTAGTTCAAATACCTACAACTTTTGAACAAAACAATATTTTTAAATTCCGTACATACTTCTCTAGGTATTCTAATCTAGATTGACGAGAATTTTTATTTTTTGTTCTAGGTAAAAAATTGTGGATGCTATATGGCACGCCGCGGAGCGCCTAAAAAAAAGATAACAAGATAGATTTACCTGCTGGAATGGTTAAAGCTTTAATATCTTTCCCATGCATATCCCTTTCTTTAAATGCAGTTGGACATTGGCCGCTCCAAGAATCTAGAAGTATTACCGATTTTGGACCCGCTTGAAATGATTAGTCGTCAATTTTTCAGATTTCGAAGCCAATCAACATATATTTTCGGCTTTGAACATAGTTTGTTCCACTCGAGGACCAAATTTGCCAGTAGGTTCGTTTAAAACGATCAGCATAGGTACCAAAAGCTTGCCACTCGCAGAAATCAAAGGCTGTATAGTATAACTGTGTGTTGTTGATGTTTTCTATTGCTCTAAATTGAATCCACTTTGATCAGAATTAAATGTGTTTTCAGCGCCAACGTTGGCCATGTTGGCTTTCACCGTTTCTATTAATTGTTTAGCTTTGTCTTAAAGTGTATCAGCATTTAATAACTGTTGTTTTGTTATATATTTAGTAATCTTTCTTGACACAATTCGATGTTGTTTTTCAAATGTTTTCACCCAAGAAGCGGATGTCGTAAAATCTACGGCTGCCATTTCTACAATTTCTCGTGCACGTAAGGCGCATCGTCGAAGATCCATATCATGGACAGGCAGCTTTTTGTCCAAAGCGTCGATAAAATTGTTTAACGTGTAGTGAGCTATTTTTGTTAACCTTTTTTTGTGGGTGCCACGCTTGTTTATACTATGGGCCTATCGGCGTAACTGCCGCACTGATTTCACCTTTCTGAATTTCGTTTGAGCAGCTGATATTTTTCTATTCCCGTCTGTCCTGGATTTCCAGTAATCCACAGCCCGTGTCTTGTATTCGTAACTTAATTCTTCTACGTCTTTCATGCATACATTTTCATCAACTTCGGGATCCAGGTATCGTTGTACGTGTCAATCTTCTCCACTGTTATCTTCTATTGTGGCAGCTTCATGAATTTCGTTTGGTGGCAGAAAATCGCAACCGGTTTCGAATTCCATTTCCATAGGTTGATCCATCGCTTCTATGATTATGTTTTCTAGGTCCTTACTGAACTGTTTTTCCCGATCGGTGACTGGAGTTGGAGACAAATGCATAGCACTTATCGCTATGGATAAAAGTTGAATAATGTTGACGGGATTAACGTACATTTTTTGTATTTAGAACACAAAAAGTACAACTGGCTTCTTCATCGTAAACTGTCGCAATAATGAGCGTTGCTGAATTTATATACGCAATTTATCAGCACACGGATATTCGTATAACGAAAAAGATAACAACGCGCGCTCTTATTAAACGTTTTATCAATCCATAATAAGGTGATCTCAAGGTTATATCAGGGTAGCTGCTCTTTGCACCGTAATTTCTCTTTACCCCAAGTATTACTTTTGTTCATTGGTTTGGCATTTGCAAACAAGACGCAGCGTTTTAATCTCTGCAGATAGTGTTCCCAATACAGTGAGAGGAGTGGATTTTTTTTCTAATATATAATTGTAATTCAGTCGCTTTCCGAAGCACAAAGTTAATCGATAATTGCCAAAGCCTTACCCATTTCTGTGCCCGTATCAGCGGAAAATGGAAGACTGATTTTCATTAGTTAGTGACGAATTTTTGTAATTAACAATTAATATTTGTTGTTATATTTACCATTATCATCATAAACGGCTAGTAGTCGAAAAATACAACATTTCTTCCCTTTAAACCTTTTTTGTCGGCTCGTTCAAAAGTTATGGAAAGAACAAAGTTTTTAACGGTGCGTTGATCCCTTAAGAAGGCATTCCGCCAAATCGAGAAAATTTGTTTCGACTATTTTTACTAATTGAACTTCCATTGTAGCCCATTTTTATTTCTACGAATCTTCATCCATGCTACACCGTAAGAAATTTTGAACGTTTACCTTTCAAGAGGGGGACCGTTGGGTGGTGGGGGGCGGGGAGTGAAATTTACGAATATGCAATCGCATCATAGAACAAACTTATATTGACGTGGATTTAACCCGGAATGGCAAAAGGGTAGCTGATTATTCGATGGTTTTGTCCAAAAAATTTAAAGGGCAGTTTCAACCCTTTAATTAAGAGATATCGGAAGACCAAAAAATCCGTAGCCCCTCCTTATTCAGCCATATATGTATGCAAATTTACATCCCAATCCGTTAAAAATTCTCGGAGATAGGTATGAAAAAATTGCATTTTTGCAATAAACAATATCAAATTTGTTGTTATCTGCATCGCTCTCATTTCCAATGTATAGTATACGGAAAAAGAAATGTTGTTGCAATTTGAATTTTTTCATATCTCGTATCGTTAAAGAGTTATCGACGAAAAACGACAATCATCCCTATTTTAAAGGGTGCGTTTCACCCCTCAAATATTGGGTTTCGCAGATATAAAAAAAAACGTATCGCCTACTTTCATCTGTTCTACAAACACGCCAAATTTCATCGAAATCGGAAGGGGACACCTCGCGACCTTTCCTTGTGAGTGAAATATATTATGAGCTGCTAAAACCGAATTAAATCATCACGGGGAATCGCTGCCGACTACAATTGATGCGTTTGAGCCGAGCATTGAAGGAGAAACGACCGGAATACGAACAGAGACACGACAAAGTGATTTTGCAGCACGACAATGCTCGACCACATGTTGCAGTGCCAGTCAAAAACTACTTGGAAAGATCCAAATGAGATATTCTACCCCACCCGCCGTATTCTCCGAACAATGCTCCTCCCGACTACCACTTGTTTCGATTAATGACTCATGGCCTGTCTTAGCAGCACTTCCGTTTTTACGAGGAATGCAAAAAATGGATCGATTCTTGGATTGCCTCTAAAACCAGTTGTTCTTTCAACGCGGAATTCGTATGATGCCAGAAAGATGGGAAAAAGTAGCGGCTAGCGATGGACATTACGTTGAGTAGTCATTTTTTTTTACCATTTTTGCACAATGAAGCTGCAATTTTCACAAAAAAATCTTTTGAAACTTACTTGTGTCCACAAACATACATACCAATACATAATTTTAAAAGTTATAATAAAATATAAACTTGATCGCAGAACTATTACACATTGTATGAAATATATTTAGTCTATAGACTTTGGCCGTCATAGATCACCGACCAGAAATTTTGCTACGGGGCAGACTAAGGCTGTATCCAGCATGCCGTACTCCCTACCACGGCACTATACAGGCCGCTGTATCAGGGCTTTAACAGGCGTGAAACGCTTTTTGCATCCGGCCCTTATGTGGATGCCGGTTACGGACCTGATCAGTATACCTTTGCAGGCTCTGATCCGGCTGCCGTATCTATGCGTGAAATAACAAATAAAAACGATCGGAAAACCATGCTTATATGATAATTGAATTAAAACGTATTCTGCCTCGTTAAAGTTTTTACCTACCGTTGGGATTGGACCTATGCCTTTTTATTCTAGAGCTGAACGCGCTACTTATTTGGCCATCCTAACACTTGTGTAAACTTTCTTATTTTCTTTCTTATCCTTATCAGTATAATTCTATTGCAAAGAATGCCAATAATTTTATGTATGATGTTGAAGGTTGCATCATTGCAATGCAACAATAATTATGTTTCTACCGCTGAATTTTTTGCCCATTTAGGGTGTCTGCACCCGGTGTATTTTCTACGCGCAGACCACGCGATACACACTTGATCTATATACGTTTTTTTAGTCCAAAAAGCGTGTGGACCATATGTGCATCGCGTTTGTATCGCGTCGTCTGCCCGTAGAAAATACGCCGTGTGTAAAGGCCCTTACGCTGTGAAAACAACTCACACACATGTAATTTCGAAAAAAATAGTAAATTCATTTTTATTCTTATTTATATATTATATACATACATACATACATACATACATACATACATATATACATACACACATATATATATATATATATATATATATATATATATATATATATATATATATATATATATATTAATGTCATTTCAAGTTCTGCAGTCAAAAAAACTTCCCGTCAGTGGCAGGTTCCCAAAATGATGATGCCCTTTGAAGTCTTGCTGACGGTAGGAATAACGTTTCGGATTATTTACCGCTTATCATTACATGTCGAATATGCTTACTTACAACGCATACTGCAATTGACAAGCACGCCTTTGTGGTATCGATTAATACGGTGATTCTCGTTTTCGGAGAGTGGGCAAGCAGTTAGTGAAATATATATTTTCGAAAGAACGGCGAGAATGTTGCGTCAAAAATTCTATCAATAGGAAGTAACATATACATGTGTAGATTATTCAATGACAATGCCCTCTTGAACGTGCACGTGAGGATAAAAAAAATAAAACCAACGCACGAAAAATTAGTTTGTGAGAGATATATAAAAAAAAACGTAAATGAAAGTAAGTAAAGCAAACAATTTAAAACATACAATATTTTAACGGTACTTTCTACTTTTTACGTGGCATACTGCCGATAAACTCTTAACATCAGAAAAACATATTGTAACTATAAAGACATTATCGATGTCTTATATAAATCATCCAACATCCATGTATTGGAGGAGAAAAATATCGATGAGATGAATCGATTATTACAAAAAAATTCTCGATCATTTCGATTAATTAGCCTTGGCGTCCAATTTTAACAAAAGAAGAATCATCATTGTTAGTGGCACAATACACGCTTGTTGAATTTTTCCCGTCCGGGCTTAAGTTTCTTTAGAGAGAATAAATTATTTTGGTGTAAACAGGATACACGTGCTCGGACTCTTGGATTCGCCTCAGTGTTGCATGCATTGAAAATTCAGGGTCACTCGCTGGGATTTAACACGACGAAACAAAAGCTCCAAGGCGATATCGAAGTTAGTAATCCATGAATACACATGCTCGTTCCGACACGAACTTATTAATCTGATATTCATTACGCTCAAGCACGCTATTTCACGACGGGCTGGAAATCTAGAGTGGGCGTACATCTATATATGAAATATATATAGTAATGGGTACCGGGCATGTTACGCGGGGCTCACGGAACCAGTTCTATTTGTTCGCGTGTTTTCGGATGCACACCCTTAGTGCCGAATTACCACCATCCGCTTTATCTATATATACGACTTATTCCGTAAGCCTTCGTGATTGCGCTATTTCTTGCAAAAAGATACCTTTCCTGGCTCTATATGGGTTATTATCCAGGTGGACTGTTCTGTCTGGTCTTCAGACGTACCAAAGTAAAATTTTGTTCGAATGGATAATATATGCTACGGTGCGTGTCTATTTTTTTTCTGTAAAGTCAAAGAAAAAACGGCCAAGTGCGTGACGAACTATGCATTCAGTAAATCGAATTGGTTTGCTTGGCTATTATCAAAGGGGGATGTCCGATCTTTACTATGTGTATTCAACATAGATGACAACATTACTTTTCTGCACCTTTAGAAAGAATAAACATTTTTTGAAGTAGTTATGAGTATTTCTATATTTAACATTTTCAAGTACTCCAGCCATGTTTTAAAACAGAAAAAATATTATAAATATTTATCACGAAAAGATGATTTTTTGGTCTCTATCCCGTCTGTCGTGTCAGTCAAGTGAGAAACAATTACTACTTTGCGAAAAATATATCGTTGTTTTGTGACACAGAGTAAACATATTACGAGAGGGGCTCCTGATAATGTATTTTCATTTATACCGAATGACAAAGTAAGCATATTAAATGCCGCGTGTATGCCAGCACGCCTAACATCACTCGCACTTTAATACCAAGTGAGCGTTCGTCGACGGAACGTTATATTTAAAATTCATCGATAATTCAGAAACTATTTTACTGCGTCGTAATGGATACAGTTTTCTTTTATACTTATCACAATCTTTACTCCTCGATCGTACTCCTTACCTCCAATTTTCTTGAGTCGAATCTTCATATGGTGAGACGGTATAAGAAACGTCTGTAAATTCGTCGCCAAAACATGGTGTTAAATATGGCTTGTAGGCGTCGTTCGTGTCGTTAGTGTATCAAAAATATAATAATACAGACAGGGCGAAACTGACTGTTATGGCGACTAATTGTTGACGGTTGTCAAAAAAACACCTATCGTGCACTAAGATTGTTTGTCTAGTTCGTCTAATTAGTTTAATGTAATAATGGGGATGACAATCTTTACAAAGTTCTTAAATTTTTGTTCAATTACGAAAAATATATTGTTACCTTGTAGATAATTTTTATAATGCATTTTTGGATAGTTACCAAAAACCATCCACCATCAATAAACTCATTAACGTTAATTGCTTATATGAATTATTACTATTTTTATTTGTGTTATTATGATTCTTACAACAAATGTAATCAATAATCAAACTAATTTACCGATACAAGGCATAACAAATAATTTCAATTAAAAAATAATTGTTTCAGTTACAAAAAAAACTTTACGTGCAGAGAATCGAAAGCAGTACCTCGCGCGGTGTCATACAGTTTTTTGTTATTGTGCGTGAAATCAAACTTAACAAACAAATGCAGCTTCGTAGTAGTTAGATTGTAGACTTTAGGCTGTATTTATCAGCATCTTTGAGTCTTGATATTATTTCAATAAATATAAAAAGTAAAATGATGGCTCATGGTGGCGGAGAGTCTTGTGATGCTGCGGATGATACTCGCTACTGCGAGTCTCTGTGTTGCTACTGTCGCTGCGGGTGGTGCCATAGCTTATGCAAAGGATATTTCCGATGTGACTTTCGGGTGTATCGCTTCAATTTTTTCGATGAGATGTCGTTGTCTAAGGTCTCTCACTTTATGAGCACTTGTACATGAACTTGTAGTATAGGTATCACTTATAGTTCACTAGGTGATCTAGGTTATTGCAATTTGCAGAGCGGAGGAGCTGTTTATCTGATGAGTTATTTAAAGTGCATTTTCCGGTTTCGTGTGAAGCACTAAACTTGATGCAGGGGTATGTGAGATTGCAATTTACCCTCTCGCATGTCCCAGTCGCTGACATTTTCTACGTACACACTATAATCTCGGCCACCTAACCACATTTGAATGCAATTTATATTTACGTCGGATATACATTGTTATAGCATTTTTTAGGTGGTTTTTTTCGAAATTAGGTGGGTAATCGTATTACGATTGCAGAAACATCTTAAGGCACTACTACCGCTACACGAAATTTATTTATAAAACGAATCAAGGTTAAACAAAATTAAAATGTTTAGCTTATGTGACAGCTAATAACAACACAGACAGCTGATAGCAACGCATGCGCAAAACATACATGTATATATAGCACATAGTCACTAACTTTCGCAGCACCGCTTATGCGGAGCCTTTTTTGGGGCCACTTTCAGGGACGCGCCAGAATACGGAATTTGGACGCCTTCCCTATAGTCTCCTTGGCGGATGGCGTCGGTTGCGTTCTTGTCACTCATGTTAATGAGCGTATATTTATGTAACAAAGGATGCTTAGGAAGGGAAAGAAAAGAGCGGAAAATAAAGGGTACATAAGGACCACACCGAGAGAGGAAAGGCCTGCTTGTTTCTGGCCAGCCACGACGCAAGTACTGAAACGAGATATGAGTACGAGCTGAAGAAGAAAGGAAAGTATCGAAGTAAGGAAAGCGCCGGGTAGGAACAGCACAAGTTCGCAAAAATTAGGAACTCTTTTCTGTTGTGAAGGCGTGAGTACCAGACATAAGTACGCGCTGATAAAGCGGGAAAAGTGACAGGTTAGGAAAGAGCCAAAACAATAAAAGGACAAGAAAGAGATATACGGAAGTTTCTTCGGGTTCTTTACGCGAGTTCCTGAAAAGACCGGCTTGGGATTCCAGATTAGAAACAGTGGAATTCGGCGCAAGTAGCGAACGGACGCAAAGTAATAGCATTTGAAAAAGGAGAAAGAAGGGAGATAATGGGAGTAGAGTCCGAATAAGGAACGTGCTGAAGATGAGCGACTACTGAAAAGAAACAGATAGCTAGGTCCGATCACAGAGAGCGTAAGGAACTGGAAAGAAACGATAACTTGGGTATCTCTTGAAGGTTGAACAAAAATCGCTAAAGAAGGAAAAGTGATCGTAATTCAAATACATAAGAAATTGCCAGCTGACTCAGCATCCCGCGTTAATTTAAAGTCTAACAGTCAGCCATAAGAAAAGATACAGTAGGTAATGAGAGTAAGAGAGAAAAAAGAACAACAAAAGGGGCAGTGGCCGAGGATGGCCATACTCTCAGCAACTGACAGGTCCGCGAGTGACACACACATAAACAACACATTTAGGCACACATATATACCCGAAAACTGTATACGCAGCTGCAAGCGACACATATACAAACAAACACAAGCAAGCAACTCGTACACCGATAGGCATCGAGCCGAACATTGCGACACCACCCACATACGAAACACTCATACAAGACATCAAAACGCGCACAAAAATGAATCATTGTAAAGACACACACAAATACACAAACATACATGGATGTACACGACTCAAGAAATGGAAATGAAAATAAAAAAACGGTTTCCTGTATACGATAAAATGGTCTCAATTAATTTGCTCCCTGGTCGAGTTCCGAATCCAAATAAATTTAATGTAATTAGGGGTTACCCGTTAAAATACCTATGTCAGAGTTTCTTTTGCCCTGCTGCACACTCTACATCTCGTATGTCTGCAGCCCTTTCCTTGCTTCCCTCCCACACGCCCGCATCTCATCATTGTTCAAATTTTCTTGATTTCTCCTGTTATATTCTGTTTCGCCTAGTATTCCTCCATTCTCACCTCTTTCTTCATGTTCTGATACTCTCTGCAGTATCGTGTACCCCTCATTTTATCCAAGTGTTCTGTACTTCCTGGACCGCCATCTTTTGCATCACCCTTCTGATCTTGACCCTATTTCTATTTGTTTTCCCGTCTTATTAGTGTGTCTCTTACATGTCCCTCTCCCGCCTGATCCATGGCTTCTTCTATCTCTGTCCCTCAGATGGTCGCGTTTCCGTTTTGCATCCTGCTCCCTCCTTCCATCAAACATTACTTTGACCATAGCTCCTCTCCCATTTCCATGATATTCCTTATTCAATAGGCTGCTCTCTTTTTCATTATCATCTCTATTCTCTCGGATCATGTTTCCACTTTCTAAATGTAGTCCGGTGTGTTTCTTTCAAATCCTATTGCCATCTTGGTGTACCTGAGCTGCGTTCTCTTCATTTTTTCTCTCCTTTGTCATGCCTAGATTCCCACTTCATATGGCAGTCCGCTTCTTGCTATTGCCTCCGTTCTCCTTAATCTCTCCCTCCGGTTTCCGATTCTCACCCTCTTAGCTATTCCCCATGCTCCATCGACTGCTTTTTATATCTTGCCCTATACCATTCGTATATGTTTCTCGAAGGTGTTACCTATCGAGAACCATACTCCTAGATATTTGTAATGTCTCTCTACTTCCAGCCTTTTTCCGTTCATCTACCGTTCCTTCTCTTTCTTTCGCCTACCCTCTTCCCTAAATACCATGGTCTACGTTTTTCTATATTGACTTCTAATTTGCTTATACCCACGTACTTTCTCAGTTACTTAAACATTCCTCATAGACCCTCTCCCGCGTCTGCTACCATTACAACATCCGCAAACTTTAGTGCATTTATTTTCTCTCCTATAATTACCTACCCCGTCCATTTGGCGTTTTCATCCCACTTCTATGTCTTTGATGTACCAGTTGAATAGAGTGTCTACTCTGTAATCGCTGTCTACCTCTAATCCAGTTCTGAACTTGCATGCTACCCCCTCTTTAGTTATTATTTCATTCTGTGTTTCCTTGTAAATGTTTTTTATCATTCATAACAATCTACCTTGAACTCATGCCTTCTCCAGTTTCTTTACCATTATCTGTCCGTGTATCGAGTATTTATATAGAATACTTAAGAGTAATCGATATTTATATAGAAGGGAATCCCATTTCTTTGCTCCAATGATTAATTATATGTCACATGGGAATTGTGAAATATTTCTCGACGTTTTAGTAACAGCAATTTTCAAATTTGGTTTGTTGTTTGACGCGTTAAGGGAACACTTCCAATCTGCGAAACAACTATCTCTATTTCACGCATGGTGTTTCAATGCATATATGGCATATGCTCTTAACTTAGTTCTCGTGTTACACTAGCGTGAAGAAGTTTCCCTCACATCGTAGGGTATAAATAGGGAGCGTTCGTGATTTTGTAGATTCAACGTTTAGTTAGATCTACACTTCTATTCGGCGGCCGCCACCCACAAACGAACTATCTATGCAGACGTACTCATGCCACAAATTATTGCTTTTAATGACGATCGTGCAACTTCGCACAATTATTTTCACCTGACTATACAGTGGTGCTTTGAGTGGCTTGTTTTGGAGTGGACACATTGGATTTTCATTGTGAAAAATGGAAAAATTTAAATAAATTACGTACGTCAATATTATCAACGAAGAAAGGCTCCTATAGTAGGACACCTCTCGGGGAAATATTTCACGAGCAGCAAAAAACGCACCGTTATAGTAACTTAATAGAATCGGGTTGCTATTAAGATAATTCACGACCAAAAAATCGATCGTTTATCGTTAAAAAATATATATTTTCAACAAAAATGAAAATGCTTCGATTAAGGACTGGTTTTTAATGCTATCAATAAGCACACCAAATTTCATCAAAATCCATCGAGTGGTTTTTAAATTATAGTGGTCACCGTCTTGGAAAACATAGTTTCGAGAAAAACGCCTTTAAAGTTTTTGGATGTGGATACGGTATTGTATGTTCGTAAAATTTTGAGCTCAATGGATGAAGCTGAACTTTTTTGAAATGTATATTGATCCGCTGAATCCGAAAATCACAATTTTTGCCGAAAAGTCGGGCATTCAGTTTTTTGTAGCCAATTGTTAAAACAATTTTTTAAAAAACTAAAGTTTTTTCGGATGAATTATTTAAAAAAAATATTTTGGGCAATTTTAAAATGAAAGTATTTCACATAAAATTTTGCTAAAGTTCATAGTTTTTGAGTAATACATTTTCGAAAAGTTTTTAAAAAGTTTTCCAATTTTACACTTCATTTATGAATAGAAATATTAATTAAAAAATTACTTACATCGAAACATCAATTCCTGGCCCATACAATAGGGCTTCTGCCGATGTGGAAGCTTCCAAAATATCAATTTGTTGTTGTCTTCGAAGCATTCTGCCTTCCCAGGTATTATCGTTTGCGCGTTTGTCAGCCGCTACCTGCCATGGGGACCGGACGCCCCTTCACCAATTGTGGGATATCCCGGAAACTATTCATCGGATTGACTTGAAATTTTAAGGGAATATTTTCGAAAGATCATACTTCAAGAAAATGTAGAAAAACCGATTTTTTGAAAATTCTGACTGCATCTCACGCCTTAAAGCGTCCGCAAAACTGTAAAAACTAGTGTTTCGCTTACGCGGCAGTAATGTAGATCACGTCCGATATGTTGTATATATACGGATTTTATTTTTACTGTAACAGCCTCAATAATTTTTTTTCCATGAATTAAAGCTATTAGTTTGTTTTTGGCAGAATGTCAACTCATGTATGTATAATGTAAATTTAGAATACTTTTCAGTATTCTTTATTATCGGCATAGGCAGAAAAAAATTAATTGAAAAAAGTATCAATTTCAATGCTAACTGCTCACGTCATTGAATCATTTTCTTTGTTTTTCGAATATTTCCGATCTTTGTGCTCCAGTTTTCGGTATCACAGCAATTACGTTAAGAAAAACGATTTCAGGATTATTTTTATAGATTAATTAGTCCTTTCATATATTTTTCTTCCATTTTTAGGCTCCATTGGAATATCGCGGTCACTTTCACTTTGTAGTCTGGCTCCTTCATATTGGTCGGTTACTTGTTATCGGAGCGGCGCTGGCGGCGAAATGTTGTAGCTGAACTTTTTGGATTGTGGCAGATGCTGTTTTTATCGCTTCCTGTATGGATTTTGGACTCCTGTACTCGATATTTAATTTCCTTATACAGAAAATGCTTATACGCATGCGTTTTCGTGGAATAGCAATATAGCGGTACATGTGAACGAATTGAAATTCGAGACAACTCCCGCTGTTCGTAACATATTTTTGCCTTCAGTGTTACCAGATTGCTGCTGATCAATCTTTCTACATGTCTTTTAATCCTCCTTTTTACTTTTGATTCTTGCTTTTACTTTTAGTCCTTGTTACAATGAAAAATTTGCCATGATTGTATTTCGAAAACATATCGGTCAGTAATTTCGTTTTTTTTTCAACCTCATCAACGTGATAGTTTTCCGATACTTTGCTGTCTGATATTTTTTAATGTATCGACGCGTTCACACGTAATATTGATGACTCGGGCTATAATGATGATCTCAGACAATTACTCTATATGTAATTGCAAAGTACATGCAAAAGCTGCTAATTTTGTGCAGATCCTCTCTAGGGTGGACAGGAACGCGCTATCCGAGAACGACGCGATAGACATCACAGTTATCACTGCCTACTATAAATTTTACTAAAATATTTTGGAAGAGGCATTCGCACGACAACTACCTCAAAGGGAACGAGTTCTATCTGCGATGGCAAATCGATCGATTGGTTAAACGATCCTGACATCTCATATACCGTGTCAGTTTTCGTATGCGGTGGACACGAACCTGCGCAACTGATACCGAATTCGGCGAAAGAATTTATACAGTTCTCGGATCTGCTCGCCTCTTTCACTCCGGGTCATCATCCGTCTAGTATTCGAAACTTTGAATCATGCAAGATTCAGACGGTAGAGTTGCGGGATGACATCAAATAGACGTTATTAGGCCATGTGCCGCTAGTATTTAATACGTTTTAATTGACCTACGTTTCATGCCTAGTGGGGGTACACGATTTCCTTTAAACCCATATAAAAGGGTGTGGAGGCAGGCACAAATCTTGATTCATTCTCCGTGTCGTGGTGAGTGTACAGAGTCGTATTGGGTAACATCTTCCCCATCATTGTAAGAATCGAACCAATTATTTCGTTGTAAAGTACACGGAGGATGCTTCTGTCCGCCAGGGCGGCCAAGTGCGCTGCTCTTATGGCTGAACCGGACGAACTTTATCCAGGTTTTCTGAAATAAACGTTTTTCTCTCTATAAATTCATTAAAGTAACTCTCTTTTATTTAACGTAAGAAAATGACATTTTTTCAAACGGCGTCTGCGTGTGCTTGGTGTTATAGAGAGGATCATGTATCCCAGGAATACTCGAACTCTGCCAAAGACGCCTGTGACTGGAGGAGTACCGATAGACGAAGCTACGTGCACGGTAATAAACAATATGTACCTATTCGTATCCTTCGATATTCAGTGACAATCGCTGTAATGGGTCAGATGAAATGCTTTTTTTTTTCAAACCTTATAAAATTTACAACACTGTCGCCAGATCAGGGGTTTTTCTCTTAAAATTTGGGTTTTTATCGTGTTGGGGGACTAATGTGGAGAAAACATACTTTCGGCTGTCAAATGTTCGCCATTTTGTTTATCTTTTAATGCCACACCTGCCGCAGACCGCTCGGTTTTCGAGCAAATTCCAATGTAAACGCCGCACCATTGGCTAGATAACGTTGAATGGAAATGGGTATCTGAGCTTTATACTGTACAATATATATAATTCTAAGATAGAATAGATATAGTTCTATCTGAGATAGCATATATATAAGTCTAGGGCTGTAGAATAGATATAATAAAACAGCTATAATTTTTGCGCCATAAAAACTTTTATTCACCCGAAATGAGATGAGGTTTAGCCGGCAAAGCAATTAATTAAATATTTCCCGAATCTTTTCTCAAAAACGCCCGGTTAATCAATAAATTCCGCGAAGTTCGTGATTTCCAAAAGAAATTTACAGATTCACTCACTACCCCGTGCGGAAAACTGATAGGGCATCCCTAATAAAAATAAGGGCCTTTCAGGGCTTTCCTAGTGCTTTCCCTAGTAGGGATTTCCACAATGGACCCAGACTTGGCCATTATCGGGATAAACTTGTAGGGATTCCCACAATAGGCCCCGACTTGGCCATTATGGGGATAAACCTGTAGGGATTTCCACAAAAGGACCCGACTTGGCCATTATAGGAATCAACCTGTAGGGATTTCCACAATAGGCCCAGACTTTGCCAGTATAGGGATAAACAAGTAGGGATCTCCACAATAGGCCCAGATCTGACTATTATAGCGATAAACCAGTATAAATAGCTTAGGCTACATGGTTGATGGTATTTCAATTATTCAAATCGATTATATACTTCGATCGAATAATATTATCGAACGCAAATTGGGAAAAAGCGTAAGGGCATTAGCAAATAAAAAATCAACGATGAACACAAATATGCAGACAAACATCAGACAGTATTTATTTATCAAATTAAAGAAACATTTTACATAGACACAAACAATTACTCATGGTTTCACTCATACATGGAGTAATGCTAGCGCATAAGTGTGAACAGTCTCAACCAGTTTTCTCGACATTTTTATAGCAACTAATTTCCGCTCAATACTCATCATAGGGAAAATTATTTCTTCTGAAGACTTCGCTGATATTCCCCATTCATAAACTTTATCTGACTGTGTAGGATAAGTAAATAAATTGGCCTTTGTTTTCCAGATTTTTCCCTCAATGGAAATAGATTCTAGTGATTCAGTAGACCCATATATTTTTTTTTATTTCTACTACACATCCATTCCTTAGAATGGATTATTTTTTGTATTCATTTTGTCATGGTAGTTTGTCATAAAGGCTCACATGCAAATACGCAAGCACATTTCTACGCGCGCACACATACATACACATGTACTCACGCCCACACCTATGCATATGAACAATTACATAAAAACAAATACAGATATACCCTGACGCATTTAACATACACGTATATCCACTGATACGGATATTTTATGGCGCTGAAATGGTTATGATGAGGCTCCATTGAGGCAACTTATAAGGCCCCGGTCGTTGCGCCTTTAAGGGCCCTTGTTGACAAAGTGTGACCGGCCGCTAACGGCCCTCATGTGGCTTCCAGATTAGGGCCCGAATAAAGTTAGGGGAATATTATTGGGGCCCGATCACAGCCCCAACTCAATTTCCGCACGGGACGAATAAAGTCTCAAAACCTGGCGAGTGCGTGTCGAAATGCAAATGGAGTAAGGTAATATTTTTACATACCAATTTCTACTTCATTTAACCCCTTGAAGCATACATTTTTCCTTACGTGCAATCAGCTCAAAACTTTGTACTCGGGGTTTCGGGGTCGCTGATTACAAATCTGCACGCAAAATTTGAAAACTCAAGATGGCGGATCCAATATGGTGGACCACAAATGCAAAATTTTTTGTTTGGGTTATAATAATATATAAAATTATTTATATATTATAATACAAAAGAAAATAAAAAAGCAGAAAGAAATAAAAAAATATGCAGCTAGAAACCGAAACAGAACCGTAATGACGGTGATAAGTATTATAATTAATTTCCCTGATTGAATCGGGCTTTCTTCCTTCTTTGTATGCAGTGTGTACGTATATTAATGAGTAAGATATGGTTTTCGTATGTGTGGATTCCTTGTATCAGGCGTTCAGTATATGCGACTGGTTTAGAGTGTGTATTTATGTGTGTTTTTTAATAAATATATAAATATATTTTTATTATATATTATAATAAATATAATATAAAAAATATATAAAATAAAAAAGCAAAAAAAATAAAATAAAAAAGTAGAAAAAAATAAAAAATATGCAGCTAGAAACTGGCTACGTCCTCGCCGTTAGCTCCGGGTAATGCTAGAAGCGTAATTCTATTAGAAATTCAGTATAACAGAATCAACATATTGAGCAGCTCCGATGTTTCAGTAATTCCAGTAAAATCTCCGGTTTTGGTCCGCCATATTGGATTCGCCATTTTGAATTTCTGGATTTTGAGCTCGAATTCGTAATCAGCGACCCAATAAACGTCTCTGAATTCATTTTTTGTGTATGGTTTACCTGCTAGATTAAGCACAATTACATTTATTGTCTAAAAAACGTGTTTTTTTGTACTGTAGTGATGATCAACATCCACTAAGTGCAACATAAGCCCTTAATAGTGATATTGTAGTAACAATTGATCTCCTAACATCCTAAATATACATTTACATTCGTCGTTATGCGCTAAAAAACACTACCAGTATGTCACTATGCTTCAAAGGGTTGATAATCTGCAATCATAATACTTTAATGGTACATGCAGGGTAAAGAGAAGCAGCCCCATTATCGGATGTATGATTTTTGATTAACGAAACTTCAAACAATGCCGTAAAATTATTTCTGCAATACTCTTGTAGAATTTCCGCGAAATCCACTGACAAGGAACATCACTTGAGTGTCCGCCTTCGATTTTGTTGAAACTCATATAATATGTGATGAAGGATTGAAAACTATTAAACATGTATTTTTTTCCGCCGAAAAAGGGGTGTAAGGAGGAAACCACCCTTAACAAAGGATCAGCTCAAAAATGACAAATAGAACCTGAATTTCATTTTAAACGATCTGTTCAATGATAATCAACTTGATGGGTGCGCGAAGAAATCGTCCCCGTTTTACATATAGGGTAAAACCACAACTTTTTTCTCCACAATTTTGCTACATTTTTATTGAAATTCCCATCTGAAACATTCACTTGCAGAATGGCATGGATATAAGCATGAAAATATAGAAACTGCGGACGAACGTGACGGAGTTATGTAAGGGTTTCCCGTTTGACTGTGAAACCACATAAACCGACCGAGTACTACGGCAGACGGCATCGGTGTTGAAACTTTTCAGCGTGCGACATTTCGTCATAAGGGCTCAGACCTAGTCAACATTCTTAAAAATAGCGATTTTTGGTTTTCGATGGATTCTCAAAATATATTTAACATTTCAAACATAGTCTCTGCAAATATCAAGTCAACCTGTTGAAGATTGAGCTACTCATGGGCGTTTATAGGTAGGTTCCGCGAAACGGCGAATGTTAAACGCGTTTTTGTCGAAATGACTTTTTTCAAATCGGTGACCACGGCAACCAACCTAGCGCGGAGTACCCGAGATCGGGACTATGACGTCACGGAGGGGAGGGGGGCTATCACGGAGTGGGGAGGCGAGTTGTCGGCGAGAGTGTCTCTGGGGAGGCGGTAGCCGTGCGTACTATAAACCGGCGAGTGGGAGGGGGAAGCTACCGTTGACGAAGGTTTTGCGAGGGGCCGGGTGCATCATAGAGTGGCGGGTGAACGTTGGAAATCCATAAATCTTGTAATTTATTATACACAAAAAATGATCTACCCATCACCGATGCCGGCGGAGTGTTTTTATTTCTACGCTATTGGGAGAAGTCTGTATGAAAAAAATGGACACCAGTGTGTGCACGTGTGTAACTACATATTTGGCTAGGAAAATGTTCGGCAATAAGAAAAAGTTAGCTGCCATATGAACGGCGACCTTTCGAAGGCCATTAAGGCGTTACCCCCACTTGTAGCGCAAAAAAAGGCCTTTTTTCATGAATTAAAAAAAAAAAAACTACAAAACTTTTTTAATCGATCAATATACCATCAGAACACATCTTGAAGAACTTTCAGTAATTTTGTTATTGAAAAATATTACATTGTTTAGTGGCAAACGGCCGTCAATGAAATAATGTTTTTATATACACGGTTTGCGGTGACCAACATTGCGGCGAAGTGGATCATCTGAAAAAAAAAATGCGGATGGATTTAGTCAAATATAAGTATAAACTAGTCTTTAATCGAAGGATTTAAAAAAATATTCATTTTTCACAAAATGGCGGACAGTCAAAGTTAATGGTACGATTTTAACGAAAAAAAACGGCCGTTTTTTGGCTATAATACGGCCATTTTTTTCGAAAAAAAAAATCGAACGATTAAAGACTACATTTTTATGTATTAAATAAGACTGCAAAATTTCAAGAAGATCGGTTCATTAGTGTTCGAGTAATCTTGGTCACCGACTTCAGAAATGCCATTTTGAGAAAAACGCGTTTAAAGTTTCTCTTTTAACGCTCTTTCAACGCGGATTCTTCTCTTTCAACGCTCATATCTCAGTCAATTTTGATCAGATCGACATGAAATTTTCAGGACATATTCTCAGATACTTATACTTAAAAAAATGCAATTAAAAAAAAATCGATTTTTTTCAAAATCGCAATTGGGGGTAACCCCTTAAATGCTTCACTTATTATATGCAGCTGCGGTTAGGAGTTATTATTTACAGCGCAGAGGTCTTAGTTTTATTCCGAAAGATAACGTCAATATGTTCACATGTGCAACTATATGTGCAGTGAAACAGGCCGAGCATCCCCTGGACTTGACTAAAAACGAGCTCGAACAGGTTGCAAAAGTTTTTCTCCTGAAATAATGGGGTGAATACATTGGTTTATTGTAAAAACCGGTATGCTGGTCTAGTGGTTAGCGTGCTTGCCTCTAAACCAGTACATCGGGAGGTCGCGGGTTCGAATCCAGTTCTAGACGGATGTCACGCACACGGACCGGTACACGTCTGTATCGTGTGTGTATGAGTGTAGCCTGTAATTTGTTTCTCGACGAAACGCGACGAGCTCCGAAACCCGTGAAAAACGACCCAACCGACCCAACCTCGAGCCAGCGTCACGCCAATCACATTCTACGATTGGCCGATGAACGGTGGCACTATCGGCTTAGTGTTGCGCCACGGTAGGAATGACCTCTTCGGCCCAACGCTGGCCTGTACGGTTGGCCAATTGTAGGCTTACCGGCAATCCTAACAGTTGGCCGGGTATTGTCCCAACATTGGGCTAAAGAGATTACGATCATTGGCTGACGGTTGGCGTGATCACCGGCCCATAGTAGGGCTAAGGTCGGCTTCATATTGTTGGCGCAATATTCGGGCTAGTGTTGGCCCAGTGTAGGGCTGTCAAAACAACCCAATGCTTAGCCAACAATCGATCAGATTCACAAGTTTCTGTGCTCGATGATTGCTCATCGAAAGAATTATTAGATTCACTAACATCCTTATGCACAATCACTTGTTCGTGGAATGTTTCCAAATTTGTTTCACTATCTACTTGTCTTTTTGTTTCGTTGCCTCTGATCCTAACCTGCTGTAAAGAGTCTTCTAATTTTTGTCGTCGTTTTAATACTCGACGTTTCTTAATACTATCATAATAACTCGGCATTTTTTTAATACACCACAAAACTTTAGTATGAATCAATTTTATTTTTAATAAAGTGAATTTCAGATAACAGTAATTATGAGTTTTTATTATCACAGGACGTAGAAAATTGCATGCAGCGATAATAAAAAAATATATAATAATGATATACGTAAAAAAGTGTTCTTGTATATATGGACTATACCGTTCAAAGCCAGTGTTGGGCCAAGATTGGCAATTCGTCAGTTTGCCATGCTAAAAATAAGCATTGGCAAAACCACGGTCAAACGATTGGTTCAGACTCAGGGCCTGCGCTCGCCCCGACAATTGGCCGACGGCCATTATTTAGTACCGGTCCAGCGTTGGCTCTTCGATAGTGTGCCAAGCTCCAATTCGAGACTGGCAAACCCATGATCAACCGATTGGCCCATGTTCGGGGCCAACACTGGGACCCGATAGTTGGCTGACAGTTGGTAATCGATATTTGGCCCAAGGTTGGGTGTTCGTTGGTTTGCCATGCTTCAAATGAGCACTGGCAGAATCATGGCCAAATCATTGGCCCGTATAAAGGACCAACACTGGGTATTAGTGGTTGGTGCTGAATATCGTACCAAGCGTCGGCCGCATCTTAAGCGCCGGCAAATTTTTCACGGGTATTCCCTCTCTTCACCCTCCTACTACGACAATTTACCGACATCAGACTCTGGAGGCTCTGCCTAGAGATCGGGATTTTGAGCGTCCTTTTCAGGACCCGATCAACCAGGTCAAAACACAATCATTCACAAATACACTCACCAAAGTCGTCAACGTTAACCGGTACCTCGAACTGATTTTCTTCCTCGGACGTAGAGGTGGAGGGTCCGGTTAACAATGAGAATTTCTTCTTCTAAATGTTTTTTATTTCTTTAAAAATGTTCTTATGTTCTTGACATTTTTGTTGCTCTTAATCGGATAAAAAAAACGCTGTTCTTTATTTATCCTTCTAATATATGAATCGAAAAGTGAACAGGGAAAGCGCAGAAACCTGTTTGCGTTTAAAATATATACGTGTTAAGTCGTATGAATGTGACGAGGCCATCGGTTTATGTGTCACAGAGGGTAGCGCGAGTTGTGGTGTTTTCACACACTTTATTGTATAGAGAAAAGTGAAATTTCTTGTCGCTCCTGGACGAGGGCTCGACAATATGGGAAAAACCAATTATTCGGTTAGAAATTGCGTACAGTACCGTAATGACGGTGATAACTATTATAATTAATTTCCCTGATCGAATCGGGCTTTCTTCCTTCTTTGTATGGACTGTGTACGTATATTAATGAGTAAGATATGGTTTTCGTATGTGTGGATTCCTTGTATCAGGCGTTCGGTATATGCGACTGGTTTAGAGTGTGTACGTGTTTGATTGTGTTGCTTGTGGGTGAGAAGTCGTTTATGGGTGTGTGGCGTTGTGAATGCGTGCTGGTGGCCTCTCAGGCCACCAGCAGTCTCAGGTGAAGATGTTTTTTTCTTTCTTCTTTCATTCACCTTCATTTAACTATTTTTACAATAATATCAACGCGCAAAGTGAATCGTGTTCGCGGTTCACACTTCTGATACCAATGTGACAGTCGAACAAACGGTTAAGGATGCGCCGATGAGACGGCGCATCCAGCAGGTACCAAATGAGAACGCGGATGCTTGATGTAAAGTACGCAATGCTCGTAATAAAGAATAAAAAATGTTGAGGGAGTGCACGTTGTGGCGGTTGGAGACTCGGAGATGCACTGACTTCTCTGGGTCCAGAGGGAAGGAGTATGATTGAAGTGGTGGGGCCTGATAAGGTAGAGGGGGGTGATACGAGAAAGCTTAGTGAAGCGCGTACGACCGAGGATAAAGGGGCGAAGTGACAAAGAAGTCATAGACGAGGGTATTTAAAAAATAGAGTAACTAACTAACTCTCTACTAAACTTCTGATCAAATGAGAGTTTTGGCTTGGAATGTATGTGTATGCCGTTCTCACCTTACTGGAAAAGGCTAACAATTATTACTACTATATATATCTCGCATTTAGAAAAATAATTTCACTAACCATATGATAGATAGCAGTATCATGATCATTCACAAACGAGACTTTTATGCCTAATATACAAACGATTTAGAATTCTCTTGCCGCCGCAATGTTACCAAAGTACAAACAGGAGATCTCATTTTTCCAACACTGTATATATATATATATCATTTTAATTACATATCAGGCTCTGCGCATCCTCACATTCGGCAGCTGCACGAGTCCACCGAAGGGCGAGTGGACAAGAACGGGAATAACGCTTCGTCCGCCTATGCAGAATTTGGCATTTGGATTGAGAGCACCCAGAAATTCGACCAGGGGTCTTATCACGGTCACCCAAGCCATAATGCTGAAACACCTGTTGTTCAAAACTAACAAGCAGGACAGCCCTACTACACCGGATAGGTAAGTACTTGACCTTTGTTTAATTCATCATGGTCACCGGGGGATGAAAGAGCCACGTGCCGTTTCTTGGACCATTTAACGGAGACTTTGTCCTTGGAGTGCCATATTTCAGGTGTTTACATTTTATTTTTTTTAAAGGAAACGGGTAAAGCTTCTTGAGTGCGGTTTTTTTCTTGCTTTTATTCATGATATACAGAACGTAAAAAAAAATTTTTTTTGAAAAAAAAACCAAAATGGCGGCCGTTGCAGCTCCGCGAAAACAGGTCCTCAAATTGCGGGAGGTAAACGGCTGACATCACTGCCTCCTGTTTGTTGATCTGAAACACAAATTCAAAGCAAATTATCAATCTGTGACCATTTGGTCATGGAATGACGGATGGGTTTTTCGTTTAGTACAAATTTCGGAAAATGGCGGCAATTTAAAAAAAATCGAATTTTCGCGTTTTTTTTCGCATAAAAAGATAAATAATAAATGCAAAAATGTATCTATCGAAAAAACGATTTGTCATTCCTTGAAGACATATTTTCTGAGAATGCTCTCCAAATTTCAGGTCGATATGTTAATAACAGCGGTCAGAAGAATGTCAGCCATTTTTAAAAACTTGTTTTCGAGAAAAAAGCGTTTAAAGTTTCGTAATGTGTTTACACGAATGTGTTTATAATTACCGCTAATCGGCAATGCCTGGTCCATAGAGGCATCCCTCCTCTTCTTCTAGCTGCTCATGTTGAGCCGCTAACATCTCCCGCCGATTTCAAGGACAAAGTCTCCCTTAACCCAATGCACTTTCCTATTATTGGAACTTCGTTTGTTGGATAACAGCAATAACGATTGAAATTGACAACCATAAAAATAAGTTAATGAAAACACTAATTTTCTCACACCATACAATTTTTCAAAGTAAGGTTCATCCGTGTTATGTAATGTTCAAAGTATGTTCGTCAACTTTTTTAGCCCGATGTGGGTTCCGCTCGTAAGAATGATTAAAAAATTCACCAATCTAAAAACGGCAGCACAGGAGACCGAATGCCGTGTTCTGATTCTCCCATAAAAGTGTATCAATGACGGGTTCCTCCCGAGCGGCTCTGCTCTCAAGTTGTGCTAATACGCTAAATACCGGGTGTCCCACATAAAATGTAATATGCTTATACCTCAAAAAGTGCATGTTAGAAAGGAAATGGTTGGAATAGAATTTGTACGATTGACAGATCGAAAAAAAATATTAAAGTAAGTTAGTTTGATCTTGGTTATTATTTTCAAGCTTGTACGAAGATGGACTTGAGTTAAAAATGTTGTACCCCATTAGTTTAATACCACATTATCATAGCTTACCTCAGGGGCATCCCAAAATACTACGATTGAGTACCTTTGCGTCGAGTTCATTTCGAGTCAAGAGCTTTGGAAGTCACAGCACTGTCGATAGTGCAACTTGGCTGATCTATAATCTATACATATAAAAGAACATGCCGTGACTGATTCATCAACGCCGAGCAAAAAACCGCTGAAGTTGATTACATGAAATTTAGACAGTAGGTTGCCAGTGTTGCTGCGTTGGTACAATTGTACCACTTGTGATACTTTCCGGAATACGTTGGTACGCAAGTATGACGTTGAAATTGCTGGCGATTTTTAAAATATCTGGTACTTTTTGGCACTTCCTGTTTTATTCTGTCTATTTAGCATCCTTATTATTTTTATTTCCTCAATTGTTTTAAACTCTGTTTTCATGATAAAACGACCCACTAAACTTACCCAGAAAAACTAAAACGAACAAAACAAAAAATATATTAGAATGAGAGTTTTAAATAGATTTCAAAAATTAAAAATAATCCACCCCCTCCTAAAATATCAATTTTAGATAAATTCGAATTTGATAACTAAATGACGAAGCAAAATAATGCTATCAGCAAACGCACGCTAACGACCGCAGTAAATAAATAAATATACTAACAATTAAATACAAAAACTACAAAGATTATTTTATCATGAAAAAATAAAAAATGCGCTAAAAACAATTCGAAAACAAAAAACCGTAACCAACAAACAAACGTACAATCAGATGTTTCATTTAAAAACTTTCGAAATTGAAAAACAAACAAGCTAATAAACAAACTGGTAAAATATCCGACTCTGTTCAGGCCTCAGCTTTACCGAAAATATCAATGTGATTTATTTTTTAATGGATCTTATTTTAAATAAATGCTATCTTCCTTTCATAATTACCGGTGTTTCGCACAATTTTTAATTCACTGCCTGAATTTCACGCATGTTGTGGCTGTGGCCGGTTGGTAGGGTGGAAGTGGCGGCAGTACAATCGGTATCTGAGGTAAGTTGGCCACGATTGCCGCGGACTTCACTGTTCTGTTTGTGCTACTACGCGAGTGTAGTAGCACTGTTCTGTTTGTGCTACCACTTTTTCATGTTTACATTCACGAAATCTCGCTGTTTTATTTTCACCTGCTAGCGATTAAAATCTACCTCGACTCGTTTGATATTTCTTTCTAAATACTGACATGAAACGGTAAGTGTACGAATAGAGTATCTTTAGTTTTAAAAAATTCAATTAAGTCTGTCGCTCGTTTTTATTGTTGTCGACAGAAAACTTGCTGAATTGATACATTGTCCTAGCCGATTTGCTTTCTTTCACGGTTTCGCCTTGTTATCTTCCTTTTTATGATAGCCCTTGTGCCGTGTCTTCTTCCCAAGGTCATAATTATGTAGCAGTAGACCGTAAATATTTTCATGATTGTGTAAAGAAAAATGTAAATCGGATTGTTGACGTAGCTTTCTAAAACCACTAAAAATCCCTGTCGCTGAGGTCGAGGCTGTCGAGCAACACCCGAATATGTCGAGCATAAACGCAAAATCGGCTCGCAATTGCGACAATTACAAAAAATTTGTTGCCTAAACCGTGACAGGAAATTAAAACCGGTATCCCGTGAAAAACGACGCAACCGACCCAACCTCGAGCCAGCGTCACGCCAATCACATTCTACCATTGGCCGACGAACGGCAGCACTACCGGCTTAGTGTTGCGCCACTGTAGGAGTGATCTCGTCGGCACAACGCTGGCATGTACGGTTGGCCAATAGTAGGCTTACCGGAAATCCTAACAGTTGGCCGGGTATTGGCCCAACATTGGGCTATTAGTGGACCAACACTGGGTATTAGTGGTTGGTGCTGAATATCGTACCAAGCGTCGGCCGCATCTTAAGCGCCGGCAAATTTTTCAGGGTTATATGCTGAAAGTGTGTACCTCTCAATCACGGTTCATATTCGATTTCTATTACAACTGCATCCTTGGTGCCGTGTGCATTTTCCGTTATATATTTTTCTACAGACCTTACGATTTCGTTCGAAGGCGTTCACTAGATATTCGAACACATTCAATATATGTTCGAAGACGTTCGTGGTGGTTCACCAAAAAAAAACTCAACTGCTTTAATCGTTGAATGGCTAAAGTTGAACGTATACGCCTTTATGCATGCAGAGAAGTCGCTCTATCTCTACACGCACGCGATCCGATCGCTTCGTATCTCTCTTCCAGCTACATGGGTCTACCAACTTGAACCCTCCCTCAGGCGAGAGCTGCTAAATAATAAAATTGATAAAAGAAAATAAAAATAAAATGACAATAGAATAAAAACAAGTTTAAAATAAAATAAAAATCAACGAATAATCAATCAATCAATAATCAATCAATCGATACCTCCTCCACCGTCCCCTTCCAACCTTGTTCCCCCTCCCGCGCGTGGCGTCATCCACCGCCCGCGTGAACCCCCTGCCCGCACCCCCTCAGAGGACCAGCGTTAGAACTCTCATAGCTATATCACTATTATACGCGCACATGGCTTTAACTTCGTATGATTATTTTATATGTTCCATGTTGCTAACGGTGCGCGCTGACCTTTATCACGAACGTTTCAGGCTACTGAAACCGAACTACGACAGACAAGTGGAAATCGTAGCTGGTGCGATTTCCGAGATAATTTGGCGCTGTGCCAGTGGTAATGCTGCTCCGAACGCAAGTTATCCGGCGGGTCGACACAACGCTGCCGCCAGTATTCCAAAGGCTATTGTCGTCTTACCACAAGAAGCATCTTACGTGCATCACAGCGTGCAATACTTTCAAGACGGATTGACAGAAACGGTATACTATCTCTATGAAATGCGCACATACATGCACATGTATGTGCCTACGTACTATAGGTATGGTCATATGTACTGTAGCATGTTTAGAATCGGATTTATTGCGGTAAACTTGATGTCGTCTCCGAAGAGTAAAAGCCGTTCGCTTCAGGCCAGGCGTCTGTATTCTTTCGCGAAACTTATTTTACTTTAAACAACCATGCCAACGTGAACTAGCTTTCTTCTTCTTCTCCGATTTGACGAGGCGCATACCACAGTGGAGACGGCCTGTTTTAAAAAGCCCTGGTCTCTTTTGAAAATGATGATCGGTGCTTTATTTTTTTCAATTTCCATTGGTTCTTTGTATGCGCTTGTCTCTATTTTCAAGCCCATCCTTTTCACTTTTTACTTAACTATTTTTAAAAAGTCCCTGAAAGATCCTCTAGAGTGCTGGTCGTAGCAAGTCTTTCCTCATACCAATGGATATCGAGTCCCAATAAAGAGGACAACCTGTACTTCTGCTTAAGGTAGTTCTGTAGGTACACGTATAAGCTAAAAGTTTCGGTCGAAGCTTATGGTAACATCCAAGGCCTATACGATGCTGTTGGTTGTAAATTTTGGACAGAGCTTGTACCCTCTACATGTCCCACACATTTGCACCTCATGCATAGATAGATCTCATACTCGTATAGAGATCGGTGCTGTATTCGTTGCAACAGCGCGATTTTCCTGCAGTCATAGCGTTGAGCTACCTACGATCCGTCTTTCGCGATATATTTTATATAAATAAAAAAAGCGAGAAAATGTCAACCCAAGTGCGATACAAAGGAAAGTTTACAAGAAAAAAGGCGCTTGCTAAAAGACTGAACGCTGTGGCAGCCATGTGTCAAGCAAATGCGGCTAAACGAGATAAGAATAACCATAAGCTCAACGATCAGCAATAGAAATTCGCTGTCGAAGGACGCTGGATCGTGGATTTTCTACGTCTCGCTGACAGTCTGTTTAATTCAAAACACGAGAAGTATAGGCAATGGGGCGGTCCTTCCCCAAAATGCCTTAGCTAAGAATTCCCGCACTGCAAATCGTGAGGCGTCCGTTGTTACGATGAATTGTTGCGTGAAATGTGGGTACTGTAATACTGGTTCTTCGCATTGTAAATCTCGTAGTGTTTCAAAAGCTGCTTACTGCGGTCCACCCCATCAGAAGGTACACTCCATTTTCAATAACATGGTGAGTAGTTTTGCAATTTACGAGAAGTTTTTTTATAAGTCTTCTGTAGTATCTGACAAGTCGCAGGAAGTGTTGCACGTTTTCAGCATTCTTCGGTTGTGGGAATTCCTTAACTGCTGTGAGTTTGGATGGGGCTGGCCGTACGCTTTCCTTACTGATGATGTGACCTCGGTATACGACCTCTGGTCCTAGAAGTTCGCATTTATCTGGTTGTAGCTTAAGTTGTCAGGCTCGTGATCGTTTCTTTTAAATCGTGTTCCTCCAATGTTCATGCATATATGACTAGGTATATCATTCACGTAAGAATGCGTCTGATGCTAGTATTTCGGTTAAAACTAGGTTCATAAGACATTGAAATGTTGCAGGTGCCTTTTTTAAACCAAATGGCATCTCTATAATTTCGTAATGACGGTAGGATGTTGAAAACGCAGTTTTATGTTGGTCCTCCGGATGCATTTTAATTGAATGAAATGCAGAGGCAAGATCGAAAGTTGAAAAATAGATTGCACCTCCGAGTTGATCTAGAATTTCGTCAATAAGTGGAAGTGGATACGTGTCCGTAATAGTTTTTTTCGTTAAGCCCTCGATAGTCTAACACTATGCACCAACGTTTATTTCCCTTCGAATCTGCCTTTTTTAGCACGATTCCTAAGGGTGAATTGTACGGGGATTGGGAGGACTATTCCTGCATCCAATAGTTCATTGACATGACGATCAATTTCTTCTTCCAAGGCAGGAGGATAGCGGTATTGACGAGATTGGATAGGTAGTTCATCTACCGTTGGAATTCGATTATGGGTGACGCTTGTTGTCATAAGTTTTTCTCTCGGGATGTAGTAACGATCTTGAAATTCTTCTATGCGATGCTCGATACTTTCTCGTTCTTCTTTGTTAAGGTAGTTCTGTAGGTACACATATGCGTCAAAAGTTTCAGTCGAAGCGTTGATAAGTTTGTACAGCGAATTGAAGAAATGGAGAATAAAGGTCATTAAACAGAATTTACATTCTGTGAACTGGACATCTGCAAAAAAATTGGTGAAATTCACCTTTATTCCTGGCTCTAGTCTCCCTGTTTTGTCGTATTGTTTTATTTTCTGAGAATTTATCTTTTCGACGGAAGCTGTGGAGTAAAGTGATTAATTAAACGAAAGACAGGAGTTTGTTTGGGAAAAAGCCGTGAGGCATAAAAGCCCAATTTATTTTCGAAAGAATATTAACGAGGAACAGGAACAAGAACAAGATCGTATGGAATGATGAGGTGCGAATCAATTATCATATATATGTATATGTGTGTGTGTGTGTGTGTGTGTGTGTGTGTGTGTGTGTGTGTGTGTGTGTGTGTGCGTGTTATGTTACAAAAATATATTGCATGTTATTCGATAAAATTCTCTAATTATCACAATGATATTAACTAATTGCTTATAGTTTATGTCATACAGCAATTAATTATAGGAATTCATTTGGTCTCTTAGCCATATCTGCGACTATGATGATGCAAGCAGTCCGTAGCATAGGGGCAGCGTGCGTAGCTATGAGTAGGTAGGTTCGACGGTCGAAACCCATATAGGTGAAATATTTCCTTCGATAGAAATTATCTCAAATGACCAGGGAATGTCGAATTACGATATAAAATCGTTGTCGAAAAACGCTCAATTAATTATTTCTTTTGATTTTGGATATATTCAATATTCGGAGACAAGGAAAAACCTATTTGATTTAAATAGATCCCATTTAAAGTATTTTTTTTGGCAGTGCGATAGGAATCCCTACTGGATCCCGATGGGAATCCCTTTTGTATCCCGATAGGGAATCCCTATAGGAATCTAATGTACGAGCGTGACGTTTCCTGATCGGGATCCAATGGGGTGCCCCATTGGATCCCTATCAGGGAGTAGAGAGAAGTAGAGGAATCCTATAGGATTCGTAACACAATTTCTACGCGGGATGCGAGAGCAGGGAGCAGGAGGGTCGAGCGACCATTTGTATCGGTTTTTTCCATGAAGAAATTTATTCCGAGTACCGCTGAGAGCAGATTGGGATGTACGATGCCTTTTTATTCTCTCTGCATCGCGTGCGATCATGTCATCGTCGCTGTCTGCACCGTCACGGGCAAAAACTCATCCTCCTTCTAAAGAATCTTCTTCAGAATCCTCAAATTCTTTTTTATGGTCTGTTGCATTATCCTGAGGTTCCTCTTCATTATTTTGAGCCTGCAGCATCCTCCGGATCTTTTCCGCCTTTCGCACTCACGACCTCGCCTCCATGGCTTTATTCCAATGAAAAAATCTGAATAGTATAAAAACGTACATAATGTAATTTGTGTTGATAACACACTGATTTTATAAACATAAATGATAAAAAACGATGAAAATAATTATATATTTACACAGAGCAAAACATCGAAAAAGTGTGAGGTTACGTTAACCCCGGGCCCTCGAAGAATGTTTACTGCGGCACTTCCAAACTCCAACTGACAGTTATTCCTGTACGAGCCTTCTCTAGATAGTTCCCCCTCCTAATGCAATCGATCTTTTCACGAGTCTACCCAAACTGCCGGAAAGCCAGGGCCCCAAAAATTATGTGGGGTTTGGGGTACCCATGTGTAGGGTCCTAGGGTTAAACTTCTCACGTTTGTAGGGGTTCGTTAGGACCGATGTATTGTGCAAGCAGTAAGTTGCGATGCTGAACCATTTTCGAGAAAACAGAGGTAGAAGTTAGCGTGAACCGCTTTTATTTTGGTTCGTTTCAGCTGTTAGTATGAGCCGACCGTAGCATAGCGGGCAGCGGCCCAGACTCATAATCACAGGATGGCTGGATCGAGTGTATTTTGAGGGACTTTTCGAAGATTTTTTTGAAAAACAACAGCTGATATGATCCGGTATAAACGCTGTTGACGCAAATTTCTCCCTTCGTTCTTTCGGAAATGTTTGAGTATCGGGGGATACTACAATATTCGTGGCCGCTAATTCTGACCACGCAGCCTTCATATATGACCCAAAATAAAACTTTTTTCAAGGGTGGTGAAAATCGAAATTCGACGCTTAAAGAGGTGAAACAGGGGTTTTAAAGCATGGGTTTGTTTGCGTTGGTTTGGATGTTTTTTAATGCTCACATATGTGTCGGATACACAGTTAAGGTAGTACGAGCGCGCAATCATGATTTCTATAGATTTTGTTCAAATTTTAACCAGACATTGTTCATATCATAATGCATGTTTAGGTGAAATTTCAGAACAGTCGACTATTTAGATTGGGAGATAATGGGTTTTAAAATTGCAACTTTTAACACTTCAGGGTCTGCATTGAAATTTGGACAGAATAATTTTCCGTAAAAAAATATTTGCCCCCTATAATAAGAAGACATATGCCAACACCACAGAACAGTATTGTTCAATATTTCGAGAAAAGAAAAATTATCGTGTTCCTAAAGTTAAAAATGTCATAAAAAATATTTGCATTATATATATTAATATTTTACATTGTTTATGTTATATTCATTAACAAATAAAAGCGTTGGTTCCTTCATAACTACTTAAAAACTTTGCTCGATTAAAAATTACTTCCAAATAAAAATTTGTGTTGCAGTATTATTTTAAATATGCCGTGCAAACTCACGTCATTGGATACGTGGAACGATGCGGTATTGCCAGATGTCTTCTTATTATAGGAGACAAATATTTTTACGGAAAATTATTCTGTCTAAATTTCAATGCAGACCCTGCAGTGTTCAAAGTTGCAATTTTAAAACCCATTATCTCCGATAATGGGTCGACTGTTCTGAAATTTCACTCAAACATGCATAATGATATGAACAATGTCTAGATAAAATTTGAACAAAATCTATAGAAATCAAGATTGCTACCTTAAGGAGTTAAAAGTGGGACTTGACTGTCTATATGCACCGAACGGCGAGGAAAACATGGTATCGTTTCATAAATAAAATAAATGTGGTAAGTTTTATTGTAAATCTGGTCCAAAAATAGATTTTTTTCCATGCAAACCTTAACACTCCCGTTTACCCCCCTTAAAGGTTACATTTTGGAAAATGCTGAAATACATATTGAATTATTTGTATTGTAGTGTATTCAGACCAAGTTTCAAGAAAATTGGACCAAAAAATATGGTGTCTCTTATAAACTTAAAAACGCCCGTTTCACCCCTATAAAGAGCGAATTTCGATTTTTACCACACTTCAAAAAAGTCTTATTTTTGTTAAAATATGAAGACTGCGTGGTCAGAATTAAGGGCCACAGATATCGTAATACTGCCGAGTGTTGCAACTTACTGCTTGCACAGTGAATAATCCTAATGGACACCTACAACTGTGTGAAGTTTACAGAAAGGCAGTGTCCTGAATGCCTGGCCCTCTCCTTGTTAGGAAGTAGTTGATTGCGGGGTTCCTTTAGGAACCTCGCAATTAACTTACACTGTAACAATCTGATGCGTCTGTCAGAATCTCTAGTGCAATATCGCTTATGACCGATTTTTAGTTCGGAATAAAGATTTCCCGTTACTTTATATATTTTTATCATATCTCGAATGATATATTTTTTTTGTCTTGCAGCTTCACCTTTTCGAGTTTGCGGCATTGCAGGATATTGAAGTTTTCCTCAAACGCTATTTGTATCAGGTAAGTGTTGAATCGAGTGAAATAAATTTGAAGTAGCTGCCCGTGATAGACAATTAGTGCGCCCGTGGTATGATAATAATTTTTTTTATACGTATATAAAAGCATGGTCCGCTGAATAGATCCGAGTGTTCCGTACCAAACTGTAAGTGTACCCTAATGAGCGCTACAATGAAATCACCAACGCTGGGAGAGGCAGTAAAGGGGTCTGCATACGCTTGATATTTAAAAAATGCGATTTTCGTGATTGCATAGTTTTATAGCCAAGTTTGCACAGGTGAAATAACACTGTTTATACACAAAAGAGTACTGGAGTGAAGACTTAAAACATAGCAACAACAAAAATAAGGCGAGTAATAAAACCGCATCCATGCACGCAGAGTTAGCTGAGTAGCGATAACGGTCTTACATGCAGGTCTTGCAACGAAGTTAAATTTTCGAGGTATAAGGGTATTTTTTGTTTCTTGGTCAACTGATATTAACTGCAATAGAACAAGCGACGTGAAAAATATGTTAGCATCAGACTTACTTCCATCATCATCGGTAAATCTTTGTTTATATGCATTTTGGCCAGAAGTGCCATCGCAACCCCACTTACAAATTAAATTCAAGTTGCGAACACTTTCTTTACATAAGCTTTTCATAACTTCGTCTTGAATCAACAAGATTCTCTGAATTGTGTGATCCAGCAAAGACTGCAGTTTCACTTCAGCACTACATTCTGTAACGCTAATGTCTGATCTTGGTGGATAACATTGAAGCTTCGCTTGATGTATTACATTATACGACGGAAATAACCTACAGCACTGTTCTCTGGTTGAATTCCGAAATTTCTGATAGTCAGATTTTGATATATTAAGTTTAACTACAAGCGATAGGGCTTTATCAGGAGTATAAGGAATTTCTGAAATCGATTCCAAAGATTCTCTATACTTTTAAGGTCTTGATGGGCTTCCCAGCGTCACATCTTGAACAACTTTTGCGGCATCAAATCTACCAGCTGCTCGAAGGCTCATTTGAGCCGAATAAGACAGTTTTTCTGTACTTCCAGTTGCACGCAAATCTTCAGTTTTCCTCCGTTTTGAGCGCACACTAGCTTCAGCAAATCCTAAAGAAGGCCGACCCATGCTGCTGGACTGTATGTAAGCTTCTTGGATTTTTTCCAGGGGAACAAACACACTGAGACATGTGGAAACTTTGTCGAAAAATCTGTCTTCGGGCCTCGAAGCTTGCTTCCACTTTTCATTAAATTGGGACAATAATGCGCGTATTGCAAGTTTTGCGTCATCCGACAGAGTAAAAGGTCGTTGTAGTTTCTCTGACATGAACTTTTCAATTTCCAGATATGCTGAAGCTGCACCACGATTAAAACTATTTTCCACGAGTGCGAAAATATCTTTTCTCGTTAATCCAGGTGCTGCAGGATCATCGTCGGCAGATTCTAAAATGTTAAAGTATAATACATATGAATAAGTAATCACATATTCAGCCTTACAATATTATAGATGACTATAATATTGTGAAATGCTATGAAAACCATCAAGACATTTTTTAAAAATCCTCATTTTTTATCATCGATTTCGATTAGACACTTCAAAATATACATTTTTTCAGAGGTTACTTTTCGCCAAGATTTTGGGCCTTTTGGAAGAGGCCTAGCAGAAAGTGACTTGATACAAAATATTTCAATTTTGAAGCGTGAAATCTAAATCCGCTATAAAAACTGAGGGTGATGATAAAAAAAATCTATGTGGGCCTCACTGGGCCCACGTGGGGCACTGGGCCCACAACGTGAGTACACCCCTGAAGAGATCATTTGAAACCATACAACTCCTATCTGAATCACTTCTCCATATTTTGTGTTTTAATTGTTCGAAATCGAGAAAAATGCATTTTTTATCACAAAACCTTGTACCAATAGCGGTGGCGCAATAATGCGCAATTTTTTTTGCTGTTCCATTAAACAATAGAATAATCTACAACCTCGAATAAGTCCGGCCGCTTTTCAACGCTTTATACTTCAACTTTTCGCTACGTGTTTACAATTTTCAGTAGCAATTCTACGTTAATTTTCGGAAAAATCATTCGTTAACTGATATCACATACATCATTATTACAAATTTTTCATTACATGATGATATTCTACTTACTTTCCCCTTTCGAATCCATTTTGAAAATCGTCAATTGGTTTATTTTTCTGTAACTGGCGACGTGTTCAAAAGCGCACTGAAAATTAGGCACAGAGCGCGACGCGTCTGGTTCGAGCGAAGGGCACTTTTGAACTGGGACACAATAGCAGGTATAAAGAATCGTCCCCTCTCGAGTCTGGAACTCGACCCTTGGACTATTACTGTATCTAACCCACTCTGCAGATCCCCGAAATCAATACTTTATTTTCAGACTTTTGGCCGTCGGTTTGGGTTTCCGTCCCATTGTGGCTCGTACGGGGTATCGATGCAGTCGTACCAATAAGAGAACGTCGACGTTCTCACCCGTGTGCAAAATTTCGTTGAGCGATACTCCCGTTTCCGTAGCGCTTGACCCGTTAAAAACAACTTTCAATTTCGTTGTACTACTCGATTCTTTCAACACCCCGTGGTGAGGAAGATGATAAACCCGTGCGTCTTGAGAAAGCGCACGTGAAGCCTGTTCCATGTGAGATTGTTCCGCATAGTCCCGCAGAAACTCTGAATATAGCTTCTGATATGAGGCGTCCCGTGATAGCCGTCGTAAAAGCCTTTGCAGGCCCTGGGCTGCCCTCCCGTACGAGTCCCCGAAATGACTCATAGACGACATTATCGGCAATTAAACGATATATCGTTCCGTTGAATCCCGCGAGTGTGACCGGACAAAATGAGACACATTCCTGCTCTTCAGGAGTAAATTGACGAGCAGGTAAACTGGGAGCCTCTTCCTGTTCTCAAAACCGAGTGAGAAGATCCTGAACTTTCTCGAAGTCATGATCTACCGAAACATGCTGAGACAATTCCGTAAATGAAGCCCGATTGGCGATTGGACCAAGCACGCACCACTCGAATACTGAATTCTTATTCATAGGCGTACCGTCTGCTCCTTTCCGCATTGATGGACGAATAAATTGAGCATATGAGTCTGCTCTTAACATGAAATCAATCGCCCATGATGAAAGAAAGTCTGGGTCTGCTAATTGCAGCCCGTCCAAATGAGATCAATGTAATCCGGATTTGGAGAAGGAAGGATAGGCATTAGCTTAGGTAAAATGAACACTTTAACATTTATTGCTTGAATTTACTGAGCGTAGAGTGCAGATGACTGCGCCCCGAGTCATCCCCGAATAAGTTCCGCAGATCCCGATGATTGGAATGACCGAGTTGTCCCGCTGAAGCTGGAGATGGCTCACCAGTTTCTCCGAAATAAAGGTGAGCTCTGACCCGTTGTCGATTGGTATTCGTACCCGGTGAGTTGCCCCGAATGCTAATTTGAGGTCCGCGAGTCCCGTGGCCAGCAGCGTTGAAAAACCCGAAAGCGGTTGGTGAGTTAGCACCCGAGCAAGCTAATGTCTCCCTCATTCATTGCGTTGAGCCCGATCGTTGAGTAGCTCCCGATGAGCTTCACGTTTCCGCAGAAGATGACTGTGTGTTACGTTGAGCAGCTCCCGTTACTCTTTGGCCCCGGATTTCGACCACTCGGCGTGTATCATCGTACGATGCTTACGATCACACTCCTGGCACCTCGTCGTCCCCTGGCACGTCGCCACGCTGTGTTTCCCCAGACAATTGAAACACAGACGCTGACGGGTGAATTCTTCCCCGCCTTGCCTCGTTTGGGAGTTGCCGAAAGCTCGGGCACGCCACGATGAAGAACCCTTGCCGTATGAGCACGCATACCCGGATAATGATGTGGATGCACCCGATGAAAACGGTCCCGATCTAAAAGGCCGCGAAGTAGTTGGCCCTCATGAGAATGCGTGTATCCATGAGTTGATTCTTGAAAAAGACCGCATGGGCCAAGCTTAAAAAGATTATAAACGAAAAATTGGAAGTTCTTGAAGACTTTCACAAGGGGTAAAGATGGCACTTTCTAAAAAAAATTGAATATGTTTCAGCGTGGTTTTTTGAGGGAAAGAGTGTAGATAAATGTTTGAAAAAATGATTTTATGCCAAAAAATAGTGTTTTCTAGTTTAAGAAAACATATTAAGGCATACTGAGCTGATTATACATGAAATTACTTTTAAAATAATACATTGAGATCAAGGTACAGGATATAGAACTGGGTTTATATAATAATACTGAAAAAATCGCTACAGGCAGTTTGACATGGGATATTAGAAATGAAAACAAAAGAAATGTATATTATAGTGATAAATGCAGGAATGTAGATTTGTTCATTGTAAATTTAGTTCGGCGCGCATCGAAAGCACTGCATCGAGCAATGATCTTGGCAACGTGGGAATCGACATTCAAGGTTTCGTCAGGTAACAAAAGATACCACGCTACAACTTCGCTCCTTACACTGGCTCCACCCCCGATGCTATACGGCCTATTCATCTTATGAGCAGATATAATGCGAGAGCGAGGAGCAGGAGGGTCGAGTGACCATTCGGTTTTTTCCGTAAAGAAATTTACTCCGAGCACCGCCGAGAGCAGATTGGGATGTACGACGCATTTATATTCTCTCCGCTTCTCGTGTGACCGTGTCATCGTCGCTGTCTGCACAGTCATGGGCAGAATCCCGTCCTCCTTCTAAAGAATCTTCATCAGAATCTGCCAATTCTTCTTCATGGTCTGATTCACTATCAGTCGAGTCGTTGTCCTAAGGTACCTCTTCATTATTGTGAGCATACAGCATCCTCCGGACCTCCTCCGCCCTTCGTACTCGCGACCTCGTCGCCATGGCTTTATTCTAATAAAAAATTCAGAATAGTATAAAAACGTTCATAATGTAATTTGTGTTGATAACACACTGATTGTATAAGGATAAATAACGAAAAACAATGGGAATAATTATATACTTACACAGAGAAAAACATCGCAAAAGGTGTGGGGTTACGCTAACCAGGGGCTCTCGAAGAATGTTCACTTCGTCACGTTCAAACTATAACTGACGGTTATTCCTGCACGAACCTGCTCTAAACAGTCCCCCTTCCTAATGCGATCGATATTTTGACTTGACTACCCAAACTGCGGGAACGCCGGACCCCAAAAATGATGTGGGGTTTGGGGTACACATGTGTAGGGTCCTAGGGTTAACATACTATCCCGGAATATTGTACAGAATATTGTACTTTATGGCCCAAAGATAATGCTGCTTGATATGGGATATGCCGAATCAACGCACGGAACGCGCGTCCACTACTCGGTGATGAACAAAAATGCATTATTAATATGCTTATTGTTATCATAACACTTAGATTATTATTATTATTATGCACTTATAATATTATTAGTAACTTATATAGTTATAACTAATGATAATTCATAACTATAGTAGAAAGAAATCACGGCTATGTTATAGAGTATAAGGACTAGACGTAAATAAAATCACCGTTAATGCGTATTTTATGAAGACACCAAGTCAATAGTAATTTTTTTCTGAAGTTTCAAGATGAGGGCGGCCCAGGAGCAATACTTTTGTTGTACAGCATCCTTCTCTCGAGAGGCTTGTCCAAGTGAGTAAATGTAGTGATTTTGAGAAGTTTTCATATGATATGTATTATTTCTCTTACAGATTATACACGGTAAACTCGACCAGTATTTTTATCTTGATTCCCGAGTTCTTCTTCCAGACTGACATTCGTCCATTAGAAACTCAACCCGAGTTCTTTGTCCGAAAAAATCTAATCAAGGAAAGTTCAATACATAAAGTTACGGTTTTTTTGTTAACATTCTTAATAACGGGTACCAGTGAGTTGGGATATGACTGGTCAGTGAACGTTCTCATTCCGGGGAAATGTGATATTTTTCGTTTGTACATGTCGCATTGTGTGCATATATGTGTATGGGTATGTGTCGCGTGTGCAGAAAAATGATAAGTTCTGAGCAGTTAAAAGCTTTATTCTGCAATAATGAAATACATTTTCCTTCTCTCATAATAGTTCCTATCTTGACGTTGTCTTTCCGTGGCTACTTCTACTTTTTTCATTTTGTTTTTCCCACTTTACTTTTGTAGTCATTGCTCGGCTCTTTGGGTTTAACTTTATCAATAATATCCGATATAAAACTTTGATATATACACATGCGCACACGCATACGCGTACGCAGTTATACGGGGTGTGCCATTTCAATTGCACACATCAAACAAATAGCAAAAATGAAGTCACATAAAAAAAAAGTTTCCTACAAAAGATTTTCAAATGCGACTTTAGGCTTTTTTTTATTTATTCAACAAATAATGGGGTTCAAAAGGAATTTGACGAAGTGAAACTCAATATTCTGTGTAGCGATTCTAAAGTTGAATTCTCGCTCATGTGCGTGTGCGCGCGTGTTGTCTAGCATTACAATGGCACAAGAAATGAAGAAAATCCGTATTCCAACAGAAATCAATTCTGAATTTACGAATTTACAAAAATAAAGTACTGAATTTACGAGCGTGTACGAGAACTGTCCTTTAAATGCCACAATCAAATCCTAAAATGAATAAATGTGACGACGACAAGCTGGTCCTTTTTAATCGACCGTTATCACCTGCATTGTCTTTATATCTTAGAGAAATAACTGCCTGTAATGACGGGACAGACAAAAATTCGAACCATTTCATGAGAGCTTTATTTGCTCGCTGAGAGTCCGGAAATACAAGAATATCAAAGTATAAATGAATGCAAACTGGAGATGATAGATTTATCCTAGTAATTTAATTTGCATCATATAGTACATCGATGAAGTAACATTCATTGGATTTCCTATTTTCAAAACATTAAAGTTCGAAAACTCCCGTGTTTTTCAAGGTGGCGAAATAATTTTTTCGTTAGATTCCTTTCCGAACCAGCCCGTGTTCAAGCAAATTAAGACTATATGTGAACCCATTTACAATAATGAAGGTCTATTGCAGGATTTAATAAATGCTATTTTAAAGCAATAAACACGATAGTTTGCAATGACGACTCTTTTAAACAATACAAAGGGTCACCCTCTGTGATTGGGTTGTTTGGCAATAAAAAATAAGACACGGTGTACATATATTGCTGGTATAAAATGACACTTTTTGTAATGGTATTGTATTAAAATGAAATCGAAACACTATGAAGCTTAAAACGAGAAATGTATCTGGTGCTGCTACCTATCTGAATAATTTGTTCAAAGTGACATGTTATATTTCTCCCTGAATAATATATTATAATAGTACTGTCAATGTGATATATATTTTTAAGCAAGGCTAAACATTTTAGATTAAGCTAAATAAATCAATAAAAATTATTGGTTTGTCATTATGATCTTACTTTCCATTCGACGTAACATAAACATTCATTTTTATATTCACGTGAAAATTATATGATTTTGAAGGCGTAATTTCGAAGAATTGTTGATGTCATTCGAGCCTATATAGATATCAATTGTACTAATATCAGAATTTTACTTTGGAATGTTTAGTGTCCGAAGCGATATGCAGGACTCAAAAGCTTCTATACTAAGTGGGTATCCGGAAGAAGGTCCTTTAACAATTGTTATGCTAGCACTAACTGGACGAGCTTCACCTCATCTTCACAATGGAGTCATTCACATGGGGGATGAAAATGCCTACGTAAGTTTTTATCGCAGAGAAAAAATTGAGATATTGGTGATAATCCTTAACACGAGAATTCAGGAGCTTTGTTGCTTTCCAAAATAATATCCTCTTGATTCAAAATCGAGTAAATGTTAGGCTATAAAAACGAAGCGACGTCGAAATTCCTCAATATGAAGGTGCAGGTTTACTGGATTCATTTTTTTTAGTAATTTTGTCTGACCGGGTGTGATCGATCAGCATGGAATTTGAGCTAATTCGAGCAATTCAATTATAAAAAAGCGCTCAACGTTTGGCGGTGAAAAATTCGAAATTGTTTGACAGATTGTATTCCTCGACGAGAAATGGAAAAAATTTAATTGATACGCTGAATTTCTCTATATTCTCAGACCTTTCGTCCATTGAGTGTCTAAAAACACATCGCTGCTGCCAAATGTCTATAAGCTGTATGCCCAGACTAATGCCGTGTCCCCCTAAAAATGCCAATTAGCCCTCGCCGTACAAATGCGTTCACTTATATGACGATCCAATTGGACACGCTTCGAAAAGACGTTTTTCAATTGATGCTCATTTTTAAGTTTGTTCGGGTTGCGTAACATCTATTTTTAAAGACCATGTATTACCATATTCCATAGACCATATTCTATTTTCGGACGTGTTCTAGTCGTAGATGTCTATAAAAGCTTCGACATTGTTACGGACTACTTTTCGTATCCGTATCCTTCCGTATCGCCTAACCCCCCTCGATCCGCATACGGCCGAACGCTCGCAATATTTCGCAACCCTGAATCATGAAATCCATTTCTTTCTTTGAGGAAACGGACTTTGACCGTTTCGAAACGATGTGAGCCAGAAGGTTGCAGCAATTCCGACCATTTACGAGATCGTCCTTATAAAATCGCTCATCGATTTTCGTAATTCGCCCCCACGACAACCTCATTATAGCTACTTTCCGGAATCGCCATGGCAATCGACCATTCCTGTTGAGTTGCAGGATACGCCGGAAGTGATGGTACAAAAGGTTTTCATCGCGCTCGGTATCACAGATTTAGTCTCCGATGTACTTGAGATTCGACCCCTCACCAAAACGGTCTTAAATCCCGTCGGTGATCGAACTGGCTCCTCCCTTGCCACGAGATCGCCGCAAAAAAGTTTCGTAGTCGTTCTCAAATCCTCAAACGCTTGAGATTTCATCATTGCCAGAAAGCGCGCTACAAAAGCGCTCAAGATAAACGAAGTTTTCCCCCTCGAATGAACTGGCAATATCTTTGTAAACGACATGCTCTCTACGTCTGCTTACAAACTGCTTCGGGAAACTAGAGCCAAAGCAAAGTCTGCCGGACATAAATTTATATGGACGCGAGGAAATAATATCGACGTACGAAAATCCGAAGGTGAAACGCGTTTCACGATCCAAAACGAGGCGGATCTGGAAAAGTTTGTTTGACTAGATCACAAACACATCGACAATAGACCGCCACGTAACCAAAGTGGCTCCCACTGTCTGGAATGTTCTTCGATAAAAATCGCTCAATTTAATGCGAATTCCCTGCTTAGCCATCTCGACGTCATTGAAGCTCATCTCTTTTGTAAATTTTACCAGGTTATTTCGATATCGGAGACGTGGCTAAACAGTGGTATCTCGGATTCTCTGATTGCTCTAACGGATGACGTGCCTTCGCGAAATGATCGTAAATTAAGTCGTGGTGGCGGAGTAGTTATCTACGTTCATAAAACATTTCAAATCAAAGCACTTGCCATGTCACCAAACACTATACTCAATGCACCGGAATTCATTATCATTGAAATAAAAAATCCAGCAGCAGCGACAATACTATTCGGCTCCATTTATAGGAGGCCGAAAGGTTTTCTCTTTGACGAATTTTTAGATATATTCTCACGATTTACGATTACGTACAAAAATATTGTAATTGGTGGCGATTTAAACTGCAATCATTTGAGTAACAATTTCGAAGCCACTTTTCTCCGTAACCTCGTCCTGACTCAATCGTGGCATATCGTCGAGTCGGCCGCTAAATTCCATACAACGTCCTGTGACTCCTGCCTAGACGCATTTGTAATCGACGATTCGTCTAAACTGTCTGCTTTCCAGAAATCTGATGCTCCATTTTTGCCGGCCACGATTTTATTACCCTGACCTATAAATTTGATACGCGGCCAGTCACTGATCATATGATTTCTCATCGTGCTTTGAATCGATTCAATGATATTCAATGTTGCCGCTCTCTTTCTACTGCACTCGAAAATACTGATGTTGATTCAAATTATTCTTGCTCAAACGGGTCCAAATTGAATGAATGGGTATATAATCTCAGTCAAATCGTTATATCCGAGTTTGATAATCATGCTCCGAAACAGGTCTTTCGCGTACACCGCTCCCTGGTACATTCGCTCCCTGGTTAACTTCCGAGCTCCAAAAAAGGATCAAAAAGCGCAATGTTCTCTTCAAGCACGCGAAAAGATCAAACAGCGTGTTGATCTACGCTATATATAGACAGTTTCGGTCTTTAAGGTCTACTAGGGATGGGTATCATTCGGCGAAGATTGACGGGCATCGCGAGCGCTACGCGTCTGTGGACGGAACTGAGAGTCTTTGGCTTTACTAAATCAAACGCCGTCACGCCCTTCAATTTTTACTCGGCTCACGAGTTTAACGACTTTTTTTTGTAATAGTATCAAATACAGTAGATCGTTGTCATCTTGCAAAGCTTACCGACATCATTTACGAGCAAAATCCCGGTGGTCCGATTTTTTAGTTTGCTGCAGTAGATACCGAATGTGTTTCCAGACTTATCAAACATACTACTGCTGCCTCGTTGTCTGCTGGTCAAGATGGTTTGAGTCCATTTATACTCATAACGGTCTTCCAGTACTCTTGAATATTCTGACCGCAATCTTTAACACCTGTTTACAGCTAGCTTATTTCCCCCAAGTCTGGAAACGTGCCTCAATTCGTCCTCTACTGAAGTTGGACCCGCCTAGATCGATTTCCGACACACGACCTATTGCAAACTTGTCTGAGCTCTCAAAAATCTTTGAACGGATAGTCCATCAACAGATCGTCAAATTTGTGACAGAACATATCATCCTCGATGCACGGCAGTCCGGATACAGACAGGGGTTGAGTACTCAAACTGCTCTCTACGAATTTGTCACGACGTAAAGGCTGCAGTTGATGACAGGCGGGTTACCATCCTCGTACTTTTTTTATTTTAGTAAGTCCTTCGATACTGTAGCACATTCCATACTGCTTAGGAAACTAAGGAGGATTGGACTCTCCGATCTGGTCCTCAAATGGGTGTTTGCTTATCTTACTCACAGATCGCAAGCGGTCATTGATGAACAAGGGCTCTGCGTTGAATGGCGTGATACTCATGCCGGTGTTTCTCAGGGTTCAGTCCTAGGGCCTCTCCTTTTTTCACTTCTCAGTAATGATATTGGACTAGTGCTTCGTCACACTGAATACATGATCTTCGCCGATAGATATTACAGTAGATATTACAGCTGTCATAAATCGCATCTCCGAAGACGTCCGAGTAGTGGCTGAGTATGCAAATTTAAATGGTCTCAAACTCAATCTACAAAAGTCCCTTATTTTGGTACTAGGCAGCAGGGCACATATGAATAAAATACACCTCGACGACCTACCGCCCATAGTTGTAAATTATACTCTGATACCTTATGTGAGTGAGGCACGCAACCTTGGAGTGATCATGTCACCCGATCTTTCTTGGCAAAGACACGTTATATATAGCAGTATCGCGCAACGTAAATTATTCTCTCGATAAATTAAAATATCATAAAAACGTATTATCACAAGAACTCGGGACTTCTCTCATCACCTCTTTCATCTTTCCTATTCTCGACTCTTCCTGCCGGGTATATAACGATGTGTCGGCTAAGCAAAACCTCAAATTGCAGAAACTCCTAAACTCAACTATAAGATTTATCTGCAACTTGCGCAAAGATGAGCATGTTACACCGTATTGGCGACGGCTAGGTTGGTTGACAGTCAGGGCACGTGACTATATTCCATGGGTATCATGGTATTCAATATTCTTGACAACAATGCGCCGGATTACTTGATAGAGATGTTTAGGTTATCTCTATCTTCGCTGCACACGGCTCGACGTGCTGTTAATACATTTCACATTCCACTTCATCATTCCGCCACGTTCAGAAATTCGTTTGGTCTTGCAGCAACACATCTCTGGCACTCACTTCCGCTTGCCGTTCAATCGTCACTAAATATTACTATTTTCAAATTCAGACTTTTCGGTCACCTGTTTGAACAGGATGTGTCTAGCGCCCAATGTATCTACATTCACTATTGCATGCGCATTGTCGCCATTTGGTGCAGGCTTTCAAATTTAATTTTTGACCGATTTTCACCAATCTCAATTCCATCAAATTGCATTGTTTAGAGGTTGAGGTGTACTTGCATTGGATTGAACTTCGGTGTGCCATTTTTATTTTTACGTTTATTTTTTATGCTTATTTTGTTTACTATTATTTTTATTTTATATTTTGCGTTTGGCTTTGAGTTTGTTTTGCGTTTGACCTTGCATCTAATTTTCTGCTTTATTCGGTTGAAAATTGCGCTCGATATTTGGCATTTGATCTGTGGTTGTGTATCAATAGGGAACCTAACAAACCGCTGCTTACTTTAATGTAAATTTAATTTAATTCTTAATCTTAATCTTAAGTGTTATTTTATTATATAAATATAAGGCGTTATCGCATTCAACCCATGTTAGTTAACATGCATGTATTTATGATCATTGTTTTTTTAGTTATAATTATTTTTTCGTTCATTTAAATATTGTTTCATATTATCTGTACTTGTTTGCTTAAAGGTTTTACCAAGGCATCAAATAAATCATCAAACAATCAATCAATCTCTCTCTCTTTTTCGCTCTCCCTCTTCTTCTTCTATTCCTCCATTCTTTTGTTCCGTTCAATACAAGCGATTCGTATCGGCTCTCCGTTGTCGCATAAGTATTCACTTCAATAATAATAATATTACAACCAGGTAATAATCGGGCTTGTAACAACTTGAACATATTGTATTGATAAAAAAAAAATTGTTCGTATATTTACGTATACACATTTCTTGGTCCAGTTTAATGAGTGCTGTTCTGGTATAATGAGGGTCGTTCGCTATTTTGTAGCATGAAATATCGGTATGGGGTTTTCAGGCTGCAGCAAGTACGGCATTGTATAATACGATATAGATGTTTCTAAGATTGCCCGAGATTGGCGAAGTCCACGTCAGTTATGACATTAAGAAAGACTGATATCTGAAAACCTCCAAGAAATGTCCTAAATAATTTGTTTCCTTTACGCACAGAAAAACCCCACACCTAGGCGGAAAAACTCTGACCTGGCAACACTGAAACCCATATTATGAGCTTTGCTTCCATCAAATTCCGTGTGAAAATGATAGAGTATTCACCTTTCCAAATTTTCCTACAACGCTCCGTCCATATAGAAATTTGATAGAATCATTTTTTGACAATACTCGACCGATTGAGACAAAATATAGGCTATAAATACCGATTCGTGGCCAGCGACAAAAATAAATTAAGATTTGGGTTTTTTTGTAAAATTCAACGAATGTTTCGCTTGAGGAGTTATAACAATGTTATTTCCGCATTTAATTCATTTATATCCTGAGCACTTGAGCTAGCAGCACAAAAGGAACACAAATTTTCAGCTTTATTTTATTGAATACAATGACAAATAAAAGAGGTTTCAAATTGTTGTTTGAATAGATATTAAACTTACGTTGATGGGCTCGAAAACTCAGTTGGCCTTCGTCTCGAACGGCGCGCGGGTTTGAATATTTGAATTTGAAATAATTGTGATGTTGGCGGACAAACGTAAGCGTTTATAGGGTAAAATTATTTTTACAACTATTTCAGGCAGTACCACAATGGGGTGTTCTTGTCAGGAACGAAATAGGATTCTTAATCAACGATGGTGAAGGACAAGCAAACAAGGTTCCCGGCTCGCGACTGAAAACTCCTAGCCTACCGATCTGGGTAACTCTGTGCTTGGGTCACTATGGCGTGTTATTTAACACGAATCGGGAACTTCTAAGAAATTACCATGCCGAAAGACGGTAGGTTTCACGTTTTCGTTTTAAATACTTGAAAACGGTTGATGATTTTATGGTAAAAATCGGATAGTGGTTACTTTTTTTAAACGTACTCCGATATATCTAATGAAGGTTTAATTTTCACGTTTCCAAATGCTCCACTATAGAGCACTGCAAATCCAAAGAACCCAAAATGACGTAGCTCAGTGCATGGTCTTATACTGACAGAAAAATTCGATTGATTTTAACTAGATGCATATTTTTGATAAAAAAAAATCTGAATTGACTACATTTTTCCTAAAATCAATTTTTTCACATTGCATTTCATGATTGCAATGATTTATTTTCAACATATTTATTTATTCAAGTTAAGATCTATTTAATATCGTCTAATACCCAAATATTTTATTGACCGAGCGAAGTCTCACAATCTGCTGGAATAAATCGGCGTTCGTATGTTTGCATGTTTGTTCAATGATAACTTGCATACCGTCGATCCGATCTTCATGAAATTTTGTAGTCAAGTAGTTCATCCCAATAAAATTTTTCGGGGCATTGAGGCCGAGCAAAGCAAAGTTTTCGTGAACTAAAAATGGAAGAGACAGGCAGACAGAAACATAGTCACTTTCGCTTTTATAATAGTAGTGTATTATAGAATAGTATTATAATATGAATAATATTGTAGGCGAGTAATTCATCCAACTACAATTGTTAAGTTCGGATAATGAGCCTAATCGGTCAAGGGGTTTATACGGTGATGTTTAGATGTGCTTAAAAATTAAAGCCTTGCAGTCGAGAATCGATGAAGAGAGGAGATTGGGCCATCCTGCAAGTACAATAGTGTGAAGAAAAAACAACTGTGGTTTATATAATAAATACAATAATAATGATAATAATAATTTGCGCTGTTCTCCATCTCAAGAGACAAAGAGCAGAGGGTGTCGCTGCTGATGTTCGGCTGGTGGACGGGAGCGTCTTCAAAGACCTGGACGCCGGAGGGTCTTACCGATACCTTGGCATCGAGTAAAAGGGGCCCTCCGCAGCGAGTATAGGTGGCGTCTCAAACGGATCTGGAAATCAGATCTGTCTGGAAAAAATAAGATCACTGTCACCAATATTCTCGCTGTCCCGGTCCTGCTCTACTCATTTGGCGTCGTCCAATGGCGTAGAGACGAGCCTAAACAGCTCGACATCGGTAAACGCAAGACAATGAACATCCAGCGGAGTCTGCACCCTCAATCTTCCACCCCGCGCCTTCATATGCTGCGTCAGAGCGGCGGGCGCGGGCTCTTGGGATTTGAGTGTTTTCATGACCGTATGGTCCTCGGAATAGCACACGATGTAATAACGAGGTCCGATCCGCTCCTGGAGATTGTGAACCAGCATGAATATCATGGGGCAGGGGCTTTTCTTTATAAGGCGGCAGATCGTGTGGCAGAAACCCTCGGCTTGGAGTTCCGCCGGCGCCGGCGTGGCACCTTGCCATCAAACTCCGGCGCTCGGTTGCCCAAGTCCCGACGTCGGCGGGCAAATCAGGGCTGCCGAGCAGACTGTCCTGACTCGGCAGCACGTGGACAGACCCATGCACGGTGTGTCTTTCCACCACATCGAGGAGCAAGGGCTGTCCACCCAGCTGACCTTTTCCTTCTTGCGGTCAGCTGGATCGATGTCCGAGACCGAAGGGTCTTTCTGCACCTGCCAAGACGGAGTCATCAACACCCTGGTCTATCGCAGTCACGTTATGGGTCAGCCTCTGCCGACCACTTTGTGTCGTGCATGCAAACAATCGAAAAGAACAGTCGCTCCATCAGATCGATGGCCAAATTTCTTTTAACAAACTGCGCAACCACACGGCTTCTTTTGTGGCAGATGACGCGGCAACGTACTCTGCCTCGGTGCTACTCAATGTCACAATTTTCTGTCGTTTCGATGACCATGTTACTGGGCGACCTGAGAGGCCAAACACGTATCCGGAGGTAGATCTACGAGTCTGTAAATCCCCCGCGTAATCCGCGTCTGCAAAACCAACTAGACTAGACTCGCTTCCGCCGTTTTTATATTCGATCCCTAGATCCGAAGTATCAACTAGATAAGAGAAGCTTCTCTTTACAGCCTGCCAGTGACTTAAATCGTGTTGATTGAGAAATTTATTACTCGCGGTATTGACAGCAACCGCAATATCTGTTCGTGACACGATTGCGACGAACATCAACGATCCCACTGCTTCGCGATAGGGAACGTTATTCACACACTCGTTAATTTCTGCCGGACGCAACACTGTGTGGATCGACCGGCACACTCAGGCTTTTTGCTTCGTTCATTCGGAATTTTTCGAGGATACGTTTGATGTACGCGCTTTGGGGTATGAATACCGACTTTCGCGCTCTGTCTCGACAAAATTGTAAACCTACAAACAAACTCCCGTCGCTCAGCGTGATCTCGAACTGGCGACCTAACGGCTCAGTTACGCGATTGAGAATTTCTCCTGATTCACACGCGGTCAACCCATCGTCAACAAAAAGCGCAAGATGCACTATCGAGCCTTCGAAATCACCGATAAACATGCATTTATCTGCACTTGTATCTTTGAAATTAAATTGTCTATAAAATCCGGCGAATTTTTTGTTCCAACAACGTGGGGATCCTGCTTTAGTCCGTAAAGCGACTTATTGAGTCGACACATGACGCTCACTCCGCCTGATTCATTTTCTTCTACGTCGAGTCCTTCTGGGATCTTCATATGTATCTCCTCGTCGGGATTTCCATACAGAAAGGCCGTACGAACATCTTTCGCGACCATTGCAGGAGTACTGCGTTACGAAAAAGTTCAAGAATTCAAAGTACCAACATTCACCGAGGATGGGGCCGCCCCACGTTCCGCAGTTCACGGTCACCTGCAGCATTGGCAAGCTCGAGGTGGAGGCGTTTGCGAGCTCAAAGAAAAAAGGCGAACCACGATATAGCCCAAGATGCTTGACAATCTCGGGAGAAGTACGAGTTTTAAAAAGTCACACGACCTGCTGACCGACGATACCTGGCAACCTGCGATCGACATCACCGAGTACATAGCAAAGCTCAACATGCTGGACCTGAAGATAGAAAAGCCGTCTATGGCGGTCGATGTGTCGGTCAGCAGAACGTAGAGCCTCTATCCCGGTGTGGAGAATTACAGCGGTATAAAGAGAACTCCGATGGCGAGAACCCCAATTAAAATGTGTATAAATATCGAAGTTTTCATTGATACGGATTTCATTACAAAATTTCGGACTCTGAATTGGAAATACACTTACGAAATTATCGTTCAATTTAATTAATATTTAATACATAATGCGAGTAATATTTTAATATTAATTAATATTTTAATATTATATATTTTATTTTAATTTTTTTAAATATTATTATTTTAATTATTATTTTAATATTTAATTTTAATATTTTAATATTAAAAAATATCAATTAATATTTAATACATAATGCATACTCTTGGACTATCTTTGACCCAGTGATATACCATTTTTCTCAATAAATTCGTAAGTGTAATGCATTGACTTTGAGTCAAGTATATTTTTTTTAACCATCATTGCGGTAAAACGATAATTCGTGAAAGCTATTTTTAGTGCAAACTCCTAAAATTTGTAATCAAAACAGTATTTATGAAACATTCCGTATCTCAATCAATTTTTAACTCGCCTGATAATTTGATTATTCCTATAAATTAAACATAATGGACAGGGGTTATATTAACAATGCTTCATTGATATATCATATATACGTACGAACGCATGTTTACACATACGTATGCCTGTATGCGTAACAGCGTGTATATATGTGGCATTCAAGAATGTGTTGTACTCGCAAGGTTGCAGAATACAACGAAGCGATCGATCGATCGAGGAAACGTTTGTGAAACGGCATTGCAAACCATTAAGTACCCTCCTCGCGAAAGACTGATTTTTGCCAAAATGCGAACGGGAAAATGGCACTTTGCGACACATCGTGGCCAAGCATCGTACGATGTTTGATCTGAGACAAATTGCGACAGAATCGAAAATTCGAAGACTTTACCAGGAAACAGTCAATCCTTGATTGGCTTTTGAAGGGTTTAGCTTTAAGTTGCGACCAAAATTCTGTATTTCAAATTTGGGACCAACCCAGTAAATATATTATATTCCTATTAAACGAATATTTGAGCTCTAACTCATAATTGTGATAACGATCCCAAAATACCTATCCCGTGTTTTTCGAGCCATATAACACATATAACACATGGCATATCGACATCCTACTTAGCGCTTAGAAGTGGAGACGAGGGAAATTGGTTCGCGTTGTAGACGTGAAGTAAAATTTATTCTTTATTCTATATTCAATTTGAAGCTACTCATTACTACTTTTGTTTCCTACGTCTGTGAGGAACTATAGGGCCAAAATTGACTGAAAATTTCGACTCGGGTTGTATAGTCCAATTAGAATACACATGACTTCTAGTCAACGAAGCCAGCATGTCGCCATTTTTTGTAGGTAATTTGGGCCGCTAGGATTCTACCCATTAAATATGTTTCGATTCTTTGGTATTTTCTGGCCGCCAAAAATGATCTTAAAGAAAACGACATTTTCATGTTATTTTTTCAATGGGATTTATTAAAAAATGCTTCCCGTAATAGTTGTACACCATAATATCATCTACCAAATTATTCTTACACAAAAATTACGTAGGGTAGTTATTTTAACGATAAATCACAGTTGAACAACGATTTTTTTGTTTGTTGTGTACACTTTGGTTATTTATCATCGTACTATTCTGGAAGCCATGTCATATAGTTCAGCAATAATAACTGATGCGCGTGAAAATGGTGTTTCCTTATAGCAAGTGATCTGGAAGGCTTACAGAGTGCAACAAAATCGTGGTGGTAGTGCCCGGCGCTAACATTCATGACTTATCTAAAAAAATGATTTCGAAAAAACAAACACGTTTTTCAAGGATATAACATTTTAGCTTATAAATAAACATAAATAACTGCTTAAAAATTGGAGCCACTTAAAATATTCTTCGAGATTCTTATTCGTCTTTACGAGACGCGTCATTTAAAAAAAAAGTCTCAATATCGTCGTTACAAGCGGAGCAACATTTATTTATACGTTTCCTCGATTGATTATTATTGCAATTAACGTTTTCGCGTTATTCAAGTTCGTGACCAATCGTAATATTTTTGGGCATGACATTCAATATGATACAAATCCGCTGGAGTATTCATCTCATTGCAGATCGTGATTAAATTCGATCGCCCGCGCACGGAATAGCGGACGGCGTTGTCGGTGCGGCCGGGGGACATGGTGGAGGAACTGACGCTCCTGCCAAGGTTTTCCTCACGCAGTTTAGTCGACTATTTCTATATCTCCTTCATAATTTGTCGTTAAAAGGTTTCTTTTTTCAACTTCGCGTATTTTTTTCCTCACGAATTCGAAAATTCCCGTGGAAATGAATGTTTTTTTAATATTTACCCCAATAACTATTCTTTTACTTTAATTTTGATTTTGGGATACCTGTAAATTATATTATATTAAAACGGTGAGGGTATCATACATACATTTCTGTTCGTCCGCAATTTGATTTATTACAATAATAATGTAATATACATTCTTACAAACTAGCTTCGCAGTAAAAATTCAATTTTTTTCGTTACGTCCACAGTCGCCATTTTTTTCTGAATCATTCGTATTTTCTTCGGTTATCGAATACGTAATTTCAGCCGCGTTATCGACATCGTCCGTAAATATTAAAAGCCCTTTGTCGATTTCATCGGTTACTATTATTTCGGGGTCGATAACGTTTGAACAATTTTTCAATTATTGTAGAATATTGTGTATTTTAACCCAACCTCTCGTCACGTCCTATTTGTTACACAATTATATGTATCGTAACCACTGGAAATAAGTTCGAACAAATTAGACGGATCGAAAGATTGGCTTAAAATGCACAACAGTCTGCAAGAAACGTAACGGGTGAAATTGTTCAAACGTTATTGAACCCGCAAAAGTTGTACGCGACGAAGAGTTTTTAAGATTTACGGACGATGTCGAATGCTTGCGGTCCGGGATCGAACCCGGACCGCAAGCATTGTTAATCCGCCAGGCTGCCAACTCAGCCACGACACTCATTGAGGATACAGAAACATTTTTGACGCACGCTTATGTATAATGTTTGTTGAAAAAAAACCGCTAAAATGACCGCGGCAAATGCTCAAGATTTCTCTTTGAACCTTCCACGGTCGTTTCGTCGTTTTATTATTCAACACGTTTCGTCGTTAATTTTTTGAATCCGCATTCTCGGCATAAACAGGCAACCGAGAGAAACAATGATCTCGATACATGATTTTCACTTTGAAATTCATTTGATGCCTATTCTGATCCGCAGTACGGCCACACAAATATGTCAAGCTCGATCGAACGGAAAACCTCGTCCGTTCGCCTCTCGAGTAAGCACGATTTGCGAGGGGCGCAGACTTTTCCCCCACCGAGCTACCCATTCGTGTTCACGCTGACTGCGATACCGACTTGAGCGGTGATCACGACTCGCGCGGCTACAAAACAATCTGCAACCTCGACAGAGGCGATGATCACAAAATTATGTTCCCGAACTCGCCGCCGCGATTTAGCGGCATTCCCGAGGCACGCCGAAAACGGGCGCGTTGTACATCTGCCTACCAATCTCTGCCCCCCTCTGTAACGAAGATATTGTGACCTTATTTCGCCAATGGCGTGTCCGGCAAAGACGAATACGAATCTCGAAGAATATTTCCAGTAACTTCAAAATTCGAGTAGTTATTTATATTTGTTCATAAACAAACATGTTACATCCTCGAAAAACCTGTTTTTTCGGAATATTTTTTGAGCCCAATCATGAATGTACACGCTGAAAACTACCTCCACGATTTTTTGGCGCCCTCTGAGCTTTCTGGATCACTCGCTATAAGGAAACGTCGGATTTACGAAAATCGGTTATTATTGCTGAATTGGCAATAGATTCTTCTCGGTGACCTATGAGTTTCAGAATAGTGAGTTGATAAATAACCTAAGTACCTACAATAAACAAAACAAAATCTTTGCTCAACTGTGATTTACCGTTAAACTAACAATCCTACTTAATTTTTGTGTAGGACCCATTTTGTAATCGGCAGTACGGTGCACAACTCTTATAGTAAGCATTTTTTATAAAAGCCATTCCAAAAAAAACAATAAAATACTTTTTTTAATCTCTTTTAGTGTTCATAAAACACCATAGAATCGGAGATATTTTGGGGCTACATTGGTGGAGGTCTTAATTACCTGCAAAAAATAGCGACATGCTGGATTCATTGAGTAGAAGTCGTCCACATTTTTATTGGACTAGTAGTCGACCGCACACCGTCTGCGTGTCTACGACTGGTGGTTTAATTTCAAGAAGTTCTACGATTGCAATGATGTTTATCTACAATAATTATTATTGTCTGGTAGATTCGACGTCCTGTACTACACCTGTGGCGGTAGCCACGCTACTTTGACCATCGATACAAGATCAAGAGACAGTATCGACGGCCTCGAAACGACCTCGGGAGACTCCGTGGACATCGCGGTCACACCGCTGGAGAAGTTAATCCATTCAAAGTATGTACGAATTTGTGTACCCATATAAGGAAACCCAGATCCCAATATCTATTTCGAACATACCTTGATCGTAATTAATAGTGAGGCAGACCGAGAAAGTGAGATACGTGAAAATGCGATAAAAATAGGAAAAAATCAACCATACCAAATATGCGAATTATTTATTTTTGATTGTTATTGAATATGTTATGCCCGCTCGTGTCAATGAGCGGGCTGAGATTGGTTTTCTGAACAACTGTAAAGTATTCAGTCTTCTAATCTATCTCAGAAGATATATTTCGGGTTAGCTATTACAGCGCTAGGCGCACCTATCTATTGGCTTAAAATAAAGGAGATGAGGGAATTACATAGACGCAAAGAGTATACTCATGAAAGATTTGAATGATAAAATATAGATATATTTTGTTATACCAAATTTGGGAAATTGTAATGCTTCATGCATGGAAGATATGATATTATTTCACTGTCATTCCGATGATGTTCCGGCAATCGATCTCACAGTATACCAATGTGTCGAACCCAATATTTGAGAAGCAAGAACTTTGGAACGTGTTCGAGCCCATTCTTCGTCAAGTCCCATGGGTTCTTGGCTGGGTGTACCGCATCCATACCAGCACATGCAAAAACCTCGACGTTATCTTTCGGAATGAATACAAAACCGAATGCAATGTCATTTCATAAGTGCTAGCCTCCGTTCTTACAGCTGCATAAAAAGTTTATCAGTGAAGAGTTTATTTAATACCTAGCATTACAATTATTTACATTGCCGAGAGTGTATCATATACGTTGCCTTTCACATGTATATTTACATGTGAACAGGACAATTTTTTCCCCATTATCTGGCAAAACGATTCACCGGTATCAATAACGGCCCCTCCCCTTACCGAGAAAATTGTTGCTTCGTCTACGATGTCCCCTGGCTACCGGGGTCCCCTTACCTGTGAGTCCCGCGCCTTCAACCGTTATCCCCTCCGCATGGACCCCGTGTTTTTGAGCATCCTCTTCCCCCGCATGACGTCACTCACCGGACTCCCCGCACCCCTCCGCGCGAGTCGAAAATCGTCATCTACTCCCCCGAATACCCCAAAACGGCCCTAGTCCCTCGTGAGACCGCCAGAGATAAGAGTTGAACTTTCAATCGAGTCTATACTCATGTCGCTATTATTTGTTAACTAACTGTTGATGCAGAGACTCACATACCTCTCGCGTTATCTCGAATAACGTTGCACGTCTATATTCAACCGATTACATACACGCAATGCCCTGAAAGCATCACTGTTCAGAAATCATATTGAATTGTGAGGGCAAAATCGGGAAATTTCAAACCATTGCATAAATGTTACTTAAAAAGTTTATACTATAACTGAATTTCTGTATAATGTCAATGTTACGCTACATCCAGAACGATTCAAATTCGAGAAAACTCGTGCCCTTGTGAATACCTCTCTCTGCTTACAGTATTGTCGGATTACTGTTACTCGAAACGCGTCGAACCTTTGTTGAAATTTGATTTTCAAAAAATGGTATTCCGGATTACAGTACTATTTAAAATCTATGTTTTTTAAGTTCCCATGTTCATAGGATATATTTAAAGATGATTTGTGAAAATATAATTTCGAAACATTAAAAAATAGATGAGTAGAGCGTTGTTCCCTAAAACTCTTGATCGATCTTTGAAAAAACTTAGCATTTGGTTCGTTTTTGTACCCCTAGACTTGCATCATTGGTAGTACATTATCATAACCATCGCTGAATATGCTTGTAGCAATATTTGCTGCGCTTACAACGATTTTCAAGCGATTTGAAGTAGTTTTTGATCCCATCGATTTTAAAAGGGTATTTACACTCTCGGGACTCTTTTGCGTGAAACCTTCGAAACAACGTGATAATAAGTGATTGGAATCCTTTTTTTCATAAGCAGGCGGAGTAACAGTTAGAGAATACAGCTATTTTCACATATTATGAGTTTCAATATCTTCGTTTTCATAAGCATTTTTAAAATAACTAATTTAACACTTTTAGCCGTGAAAACTGTAGTATCGGATTTCTAGTTTTTACGAATAGGAAGCCACGGCTTAGTTGCAGGTCTCCTCGTTTCGCAGTAACGAGATAACGATTAAAATTCGTATTTGTGCACTTCTCGAATCTACAAAAGTTTCCTAGAATGATTGCTTCCTACGACTTTGTTACAACAAATTGACTTATGTCAAAAGAAGGCGACACTGTAATCTGCGATTTTTTTTCAGATGGCAGGACGCACTGATCCAGTGGACTGGGACATCAGTCTTATAGACCAGATGGCAGATATAAGATCCACGGCTTACGAGTGCAGGTGTAGTCGTATTGTTAATTAAAGTCGGTGATCAGGACTGTCGACATATACTCGATCTAATTAAAAGTCCAGTGTAAAATCCTTGTAAATGTTTCAACATAATGAAATCGTGTTGAATATGTATGTGATTAGAATTAGAACATTTATGTACCTAGAATCTTGTTGCATTTCCATATCGTAAATATCCATCGGTGTATGCTTATTATAAATTTTTGCCGTATCTAAACATCCAATTGAGATTGGCAATAAACCTATTTTATCAAAACTTTATTAGCTGAAACATACGTCCGAAGAAACTGTTTCTCCATGCACTTTATCCTTTATGAGCACTCTATCTTGTCGGTCAAAGCAAAGCGTATGTCTCTGATGTAGCCCACCAGAGTCCAGGGCCTTGATAACTAGAAAGCCTCTGTCACTTACTAGGCAAACAATAAGCAAATTATTCTGCACTTACCGAAATATACTTTTCCCAAGAACTGTCAAACGCGTTCCAAAGTTAAACCAAAGAACAGATATGTTCTTTGGTTAAACACACGTAACTCGGGACGCGTCACTGCCGTATCTAGAAGGCGGGTTTTTAGCGCACATGCGCCACCGTCGAAAATGCGAACTCACCCGGCGATACGTGCGCCACTGGCTAAGACGCTAACTACGAATTTATTGACCAGGGCTCCCGCGTTCGCCACGCTTGGAACATCTTCATTTTCAGAGCAAGAATCAGACGACAGCAGCATAATAAATGTTGCCATTAAGTCCGAAAAGCGCGCGAGTCATGAGACCCCCAACCTTTAACGTTGAACATCGCACACACGGTGTAACAACCATCGCCAAAACAGGGGAACCAGCACTCTTAGCGACTCGTAAATTCTCCAGACCAAGAAAACCCAAAAAATGTTTCTGCTGTCCTGACGCAAGCAACACACACTAGTGCCCCACGTGCACAAGTAGCGAAAGAAAAAAGGGCCACAAAGGAGTAGCTCACAAGCAAAAATAATCAGGTATTCCCCGGGCCAGGAACAACCCCCACCGACCCTGCCACACGTTGCTAACACCAACAGCTACGAAAATGCATCCTTTCATCAGCAAGGAAAAGCTCCCTCCCCGATGCCATTAAATAATCTCCCCCCCCCCCCCCCCTACGATAGGAAACGGAAACGAAAGTAGTACAACAAACACCGACGACGATGAGCCAGTAAACAACGAAGTTCAACCGGTACTCATCAACGTCATCGAAACAAGAGACAACCTCGAAATGATCAAAAATAATCATATTTGTTTCATTTCCGCCGATGGTACAGTCTCGAACGAAATCGACAAACGATTAAGCGAGACGGGCTTGCTAAAAAATCTATGCCCAACTAACACCTTCAAAATCAGACCAGTCCTCATATTAGGAACACCAAAGAAACGAGTGTTGGCTGTAATAACACAGGAAAACTTCACATCACCCTTATCGAAATAAAATCTCACCAAATCCCTTCGAAATCTGAAAACAAGGATGGAAGAATTGAACGTGAAATCAATAGCATTTTCTCAGAAGCGCAGAAGCCCTCAACGACTCAGCATGGGCATAAATAAAAAGCATCATTCGATAAATTTTCGGATTTCGGATATCGAAATCCAAAAAAAAATCTGCCGCGATTAAATTACTGGTCTACCAGAGCAAGACAGGCTCGACATCATAAAAGAATGCTACGAATCTCCAATAGTAAGTCATAAGGGCGCAACCAAAACATACAACAGAATCCGACAACAATATTTTTGGAATAATCTCATAAAACAAGTAGAAGACTACATTCGACAATGCGCCAGTTTCCAGAGGAAGAAATTGGTGAGAATTAAAACCAAACAACCCATGCAGTTACCGATACCCCGATTGGCGTACTCAACAAAATTGCAATGGATATAGTCGGACCGATAACCCCAGAATGTGAACTTGGTCAGCTTCATACTAACCATTCAGGACAACCTATCGAAATTTTCATTTGCAATTCCGCTAAAGAGCGCGACCGCGCACGAAATCGCTTACGCCCTAGTCACAGAATTCATATCCTTATTCGGATGTCCCAAAGTAATATTAACGGATGGTGCAGCCTTCATCGGCCGAGCAATGAAATAATTCGGAAGATTCCAGAAATCAAGAAAATTTAAACGACGTCATTTTAGCCACAATCGAACGGATCGCTCGAACGAAGTCACCAAGTGCTCACAGATTACTTGAAACATTACACCAATCAAAAAGATTGGCATAAGTGGCTTACGACTGACAACTTTCGCATACAAAACAAGCGTACACGAAAGTATGAAATATACACCATTCCAGGTAGTCGTAGGCAAGGTAGCACGACTACCCTCACAATTTTCATATATGGACGAAATCTTAACTTACGACGAACATGTGAGAAATCTTGGGCACCATTTACAAGAACTTCGACAATCAGCTCACAACAACCTCAAAAATTCCAAACACAAATCCAAGATCCACTACGATAAAACAATCAATCCCGTAATTTTCAAAATCGGAGATTAAATCTACCTGATTAAAAATCAGCGAACACGAAAATTTGACAACAACTACTTAGGTTCTTATGAGATAACACAAACTTTCCCAGACCAAAACGATATCAAAATCGCGCCAGGAAACAATAAGCGGAAAATCATCCACTGTGATCGGGCTAAATTAGCGCACTAGCAAGCAACCATACCTTCAGGAAAGCCCGGCGCACTCATACCCACACAACCATACCTTTCAGGTCTACTAAGACGCTGGTAAGATGTTCCTGACGATCGCTCTACTCATCTCCGCCCTCCCGGCAGTTTTCCGGGTGCCCGGAAGCCCGTGGAGGCGTCCCTTCCACTCGACACTCACCCCGAACGCGGACCTATAGCAGGATTAGGACGAATTTAATTATTATTTATAATTTTTCAAATATTTTATTTATTCGCGAGGAACTGGGCCCCTGAGCATCCGGAGGAGGGAGAAATGGCGGGGAGGCTGTGGACTTCGAGTGTTCGGCATCGGAAGGGAAGGATAAATCCTGCTGGGGCTTCGACGCCGCCCTCGTGGACGACGGCTCGGTCATCTTGGCGAACAAGAACAATCGACTCGCCCGGCGGAGCTTCAACCGCGTATCCCATCCGTATCGAGCTATGGTGGAGGTTCGAACTTAGTTCTGGTTCGTTCAATCCTCACCACGTAAGGACAAGAGATCGAGAGATGGTGGCTATGAGATCTGGTCCGTCCGTCCGCCCCATGAGAGCTTAGTCGAGAAAAAAGTCCCATCGATACTCCAACGTTCACGCGTGGCCACGCAGCCTACGACCGAGCCGGACTCCGCCGGAGGCGCGTCGAAGCCCAGCTCGGAGTTGCGACGCAACCGACAGCAACCTCATCATCGCTGTCCGCTACTATCGCCATCATCGCCGCCATTATTCATTTTGCCGGCCGTCATCGAACGATGCCTTCATCCAGCGTATTCGTCGCTAATAGGCGTCTCAACACACACACACACACACACACATGTGAACACACACTCACACACACCTGTACACCGATCGAACGCCGGCGAGTCCTGATAACGTAGGCGGGTGGTGACGTCCCTCCCCACCCGTAAAAAATAGGGAAAATTAGGGAAAGGGGGGAGGGCCGACGTCTCGCTCGCGATAAAAGCAAAGGGATAGGGGACTTCTCCACGGAGCGTTGAGCAAGACGGAAGGTCAGGGTACGGGATCGGTTTTCGCAGCCTGGGAGGCATCCCTGCGGGTGCCCGACGGTGAGTCCCGGCTACTCCAGGGAGAACGGGACTAGGATCCTCCGGCTAAAAGTGCGTCTCCTCAACGGGTTACCCCTTTCGTCGGGCTTGCCGCCGGTTGCCGCCTCGCGGAACCGCGATCGTGTGCTCACTTCTCTTCCGTTTTTTTGTTTGTTTATTATTAAGGTTGAAACGTCGCGTTCGGGGGCGTTCGGGGTACATACGTGGAGTGTCCCGTCTCTTATCGCGTACCTCACAAACAAGTTTGGTGAATTTTCGTACCGTGAGGGCGTGAGAGTGCACGGATTGGGGTAGGTGTGCGTTTGTGCCGGGGAGTCATACGCGTTGTTGTTAATCATCCGTTTCCCCGTGTACGTGTGTGCAGGCCCGGGCAGAGTGTGAATGGGTGCGATTTTTTTTGGTCCTTATATTTCTTTTTCTTTGCTCTCCCCGCAAGATAATTTTTCGTGTTGAACTCTCGCGTTGCGCCAAACTTATTTGGTTATCTATTTATTTATTTATCGTTCTGTTTGATAATTTGTTGGTCTGTTTGTTTATTGAATTTTCTGTTTATTTAATTAATTATTTATTTATTTGTTAACTCATTTTTGTTGAGTGAGAAACCGGAAAAGGGGGGGGGAGTTGTCCCCCAAATACGGGGGTTAACCCTTTGGACCGTTAGTGTTGGCGCCTTTATTATTTTTATTCCGTCCTTTTTCCCCTTTCTGGTAAATCCTTTTGCGGCCCAAACCCTGCCCGTCTACCACGTCCCAAGGCTGCAGCTGGCCGGCAACCTCGTCGCCATCGGGAGGACAACCTGAACCCTTTTCCGCGACGTGTCGCTTCGGCGGCTGGTGCCCAATAAGATAAAAACGCCGGGGTGGGCGAAAGGCGTTTTGTGACGGAAAAAAAGTCGTTCGTCAAGGTGAGGGCACTGATGCCAGCAACGGCACGCTCTGACGTTCTGTTGGTGGCATCAGTCCTGGATTTGCAGATAGGCCGTATAGGCAGCTGCCTAGGGGCGGCAGACTTTAGGGGGGCGGCGGATTTTAGAGGCACCTAAACAGGCCTAGGTAAATACAAGCGATTAAGATAGAAAAGGCTGCACAAGGTTAAGTGACCTATACTTAAGAAAAGTATAAATCCGGCACTGGTTGGCATTTTTGGAACACGCAGTAACAGTCTCGTCGGCATAACCGAGGCACGATATGAACTGCAAAAATTCAATTTAAATCAAACAGAATTTATCACGATTCTATTTGTTTCGAATCTATTTCAAGTGCACTATATGCATAGAATATTTTATACATCCAAAATAAAAGGAAATACTCACTTTAAAGTTCTACGACAATGATCTTCGATCATATTCGTCATTCCCTGGTCTTTTGGAATGATCTTTTTCGAAGAAAATAATTTTGACTGCACATGGGATCGAACTTAAGACCTACCTACTTATAGCTACGCATGCTGCCCCTCCGCTACCGAATGTTTGTAGTATCTTTAGCGCGAATATGGCATAAGCGACCGAATGAATTCCTACAATTATTTGTCGTATCACATAAACTATATCATCTAGTTAATATCGTTGTGATAGAGTATTTTCGAGTATCATGCTATAGATTTTTCGAACACAATCTATGTATATATACATATAGTACCTTTAGTTGGGATAAATGTAAAGTCATGAATACCGATACGGGTAGGCTTAAATATATGACATTGAGGGCGACGACGTATAGACGGATATAAAGCGCGAAATTTAAAAACTCGATACGAGCGATCATTCGGCGGACAATAGATATGGTATGCCGCTTGTCAATAAGAAGGTACCAGGTATTATGAAAGACGAATGTAATCGTGTAATTATGACCGAGTTCATTGAACTTCGATCGAAAATGTATGCGATACGGGTCGAGGGTAGGAAGTACACTAAAAAATTGAAGATGTCAAAAGTAGTGTTGTGGCTAGAACGATTACGTTTGACAATATGCTCAGTGCTTGAACGAAGAAATTGAAATGGCTCATAGTCGAACGTGCATGAGATGAAAGTTGCACAAAATCTACAGTGTAGTCCTCACGTCGATAAGCGGGATATTATACATGGAACAGTAAGTCCTGACGATGATAAGCGGTATATCATACCTGAAACAGTAAGTTCTCACGATGATAAGCGGTATACCATACCTGTAACCTCTAAAACCCGGCCATGGGGGCATTACACAATACTGTCGTTAAAAATTATGTACATTTTTGTAAATAGAACATGATGTTGATCGTGTAAAAATGATGTACATTTTTTGTAAACTGTCATTATTTTTGTAAAAATGGATTATTGTCTGTAAACTGTCATTATTTTTGTAAAAATGGATTATTGTCTGTAAGTAAAGAAAACGGCTTTTTTGTAATCCATGCGTTTATAGTACCCATTATTTTCCTATATACCATCCTCATATACTTTCCAAGGGTGAGGGAAAACAGGGATTCAAGGACGAGGAAAGTGGTGTGGACATGGAGCGCCACGTGCGGAAGAGACAGGAGTAGAATTGACCGCTAGAACGTCACAAAAGTCAAAATATATTTTTTCCGTCACATTTTCTTTATTGCCGAGTACAAATCAGATTGACTTATTCAACTATTGTCGCTATTCTCGAAACCTAGCCATTTTACAAACATCCTATTACCACGCTTCTTTAATACTGCTTCAACGACATAGATATGGGGGTACTTGACACGGAGAAGCCCTTGTTAGTAGAAACCACCGGCGATAGGTTCTATTTTATGGCCCTTCAAACGATATGTCACCAGATGCGATCTTTTCACACGAAATATTGTAAATATTTCTGGGGTCCAGTTTGTCGTGTAACCCGTTCCAACAATACCCTTGAATTTGCTGATTTTCACTTTATCACCAATGGTCAACTTCGGTGATGCTTTCATTGGATACCAAGGCTTATTGAAAACCTGTTTGAATATTTGCTTTTTATTTTTCGCGTTTACATTTTTCGGTTTCATCTTAATGGTGCGGTGCACAGTATCATTGTACTCGGCTCTTAGGTTATCAAGAATATCGATTCACGTATAATTGTATAATATAACCACGAAGTATAATATAACGTGTTGTATAATATGACGTATAATTGTATAATATACCGTATAACATTATCACGAAGACTAAATTGCATCCGCATCTTATTTTTTAATGTACGAACGAAACGCTCGCAAATGGATGCCTTTAAGTTGCTATATGTTGAATACATGTGAATATTGTACTTTTTCATTGGGTTTTTAAAGTTATAATTGTAAAACTCTTTTTCCTGATCAACGTGCAAGTTCTGCGGTATGTGTCCCTCAACAAGTATCGGCTTCATTGCGGCTGCAGCATCTTTACCATGCGTACTTAGCATTAGCATAGCCTAGACAAATTTTGAAAAAGTATCGATGATGAGGAGGAGAAATTTATGTTTCAAGTTTCTACGAGCGTATGATGACATATCGATGAGATCAGTTTGCCAGGTCTCGTTCAAACCACGGATGTTTACATGTCGACGTGGATAGATTCGCCGAGCAGACTTAAGGGGTAAGGTGCCGTCAGAGGCGTGAAAAAAGCAGCGTTTTCAATCATTTTTTTTTATAGTACGTGCTTGCGGTGACCATCATAAAATTTTACTGGATCATCTGAAATAAGAATACCAAAAAAAATCATTAGTTTGATAATAAATCTAGTTCTTAATCGAAGCTTTTTTTCAAAAATTAACAAAATGACGGCTTCCGAGAGATAACTTTTAATTTTCGACAAAAAAATCGCTCGTTTATGGTAAAAAAAAAATGTAAATTTTCAACAAATTGAAAGTCCTTCGATTAAGGACTAGTTTTTAATGCTATCAATAAGCACACCAAATTTCATAAAAATCCATCGAGTGGTCCTTGACTTATAGTGGTCACCGACTTGAAAAATATAGTTTTGAGAAAAACGCGTTTAAAGTTTTTCGGTGTGGATACGGTATTATATATGTTCGTAAAATTTGGAGCTCGCTGGATGAAGCTAAACCTTTTTTATGTATTTTGATCCGCTGAATCCGAATATCACACTTTTTTGCCAAAATGTCGAGCATTCAATTGTTTATAGCCAATTGTTAAAACAATTTTTCAAAAAATTAAGGTTTTTCGGGAAGAATTTTTTTTTATTAACATTTTGGGCAATTTTAAAACGAAAGTATTCTTTATAATTTGTTTGCTACAGTTCATAGTTTTTGAGTAATACGTTTATGAAAAATTGTGAAAGAGTTTTCCAATTATACACTTGATTTATGTATAGAAATACTAATTAAAAAATTACTTACATCGAATCATTAATTCCTGGCCCGTACAATAGGGCTTCTGCCGATGTGGAAGCTTCCAAAATATCAATTTGTTGTTGTTTTCGAAGCATTTTGCCTTTCTGGATATTATCGTTTGCGCGTGTGTCAGCCGCTACCAGCCATGGGGACCCGACGCCCCTTCACTAATTGTGGGATATCCCGAAAACTATTCATCGGATTGACTAGACATTTTCAGGGAATATTTTCGAAACATACTTCAAGAAAATTTGTTAAAAAATCGATTTTTTGAAAATTCTGACTGCATCTCACCCCTTAAAGATGCGCTTATACGTGCAACGAAAATTGCTCAATTCCGGGCAAGGGGATATTACGATATCTGTGGCCCCAAGTTTTGGCCATGCAGTCTTTATATTTGGCCCAAAATAAGACTTTTTATAAGAACACAAAAAATCGAAATTCGGCTTTTAAGGGGGTGAAACAGAGGTTTTCAATTTTTAATGAGGCGGAGTATTTTTTGGGTAGATTTCTTTAGAAATCGGCGTAAACATTCTAGAAAACAAGTAATTTTTAAAAAGTTAGGTAGTTCATTGAAACACGATTTGTAACGGGATAAACGGGAGCTTGGAACGTTGTTAAACATTATATTTTTTCGTCAAATCCTCTGAAATTCAGCTTCCCAGAAGGGTGATTGCATCATTGGGGGATATTACGGTATCTGTGGCCCCTAATTCTGACCACGCAGCCATCATATGTGACCCAAAATAAGACTTTTTTGAGGAGTGGTAAAAATCGAAATTCGATTCTTAAGGGATTGATACGGGGGTTTTAAAGTTTGTATGGGACATCATATTTTTTTGACAGATTTGCTTGAAACTTGATGTAAATACTCTACAATACAAATAATTGAACACGTATTTCTACATTTCCTAAAAGTGGACTCTTAAGAGAGTTAAACGGGAGGGTAAAAGTTTGTATGAGACAACATATTTTTTTGTCAGATTTACTTGAAACTTGGCATAAATACACTAGAATACAAATAATTAAACACGTATTTCAACAATTTATGAAGTTTAACCTTTAAGGGGGTTAAACGGGAGTGTTAACGTTGATAAGAGAAAACATATTTTTTTACCAGATTTACTTGAAACTTACTAAATTGATTTGATATAGAACACTAGATGTTTTCCTCTGTGTTTGGTGCGTGTAGACAGTCAAGTAGTACTTTTTTAGCCCCTTAACTGTGTTTGTTTCAGTTGGCATAAATATACCAAACAAATACATGTGTAATTATTTGTATTGGAGTGTATTTATACCGAGTTTCGAGCAAATCTGACCAAAAAATATGTTGTCTCATATAAACTTTGAAACCTCCGTTTCACCCCCTTAAGGGTCAAATTTCGATTTTTACCACTCTTGAAAAAAGTCTTATTTTGGGTCAAATATGAAGACTGCGTAGTCGGAATTAGGGGCCACAGATATCGTAATACTGCCCCGGGCAAGATTGACCAAGTATGACGTCACGACTACATCCAGAAATTTACTGCGATTCGTATATGGAGCAATTGTTGCTGGATATGTCGCCACAACATATTGAGCAATATGACGCAACTTGAGTAAACTAGGCAATATATTCATACACTAGCAATTCAGTTGAGCATCTGTCGTCAGCCATGACGACGTTTTTCTTGCGGCGGTGGCTTGTAGCGCTTTTATTATATTGAGTCCGAAACAAAAAAAAAGAAAAGTAATGGGCGGATTTGGATGTGGACGTACTTAGCTAGACGAAAGCCATCTTCATTCCGCAATGAATGAAATAAAGTTGGTGCAATGGTTTCGGCAATATTGCTTCTAATTTCTCCGAATATTCTCTATTGCTGAATGTTGCCCCTTGGGTTGCCGCATATCCAGTGGGTATCGAAAATCCAAGGCAATTGTGTTTCTATCTCGTTTTTACGTATACTCAGATGTCGCTTTCGCGGCTGGGGGGTGCGGAGTGCCGCAGCCTCCGCGGCGGGTGGCGTTAATCTTTTGTATGAATCGCCAGTTGCCAGAAATCGAAGGGTTATGGAAAGTTTTGTTGGTGCAGAAATTGGATCGCTCATATTGGTCGTCTGTTTGGTTATTAGCGGACCAACTTTTCGGAAAAGTAATTCAAAGTGACATCGGGACATTCTAGTAAAGTTTTTGAATAGCACATCGTCCAATTTATTGCACAATGATGACTTTCGTCTTGCTAAGTACGTCCGCATCCAAATCCGTCTATTCCTTTCCTTTGTTTTTTGTTTCGCACTCAATATAATAAAAGCACTTCAAGCCGCTACCGCAACAAAAATATCGTCCATAGCTGACGATAGTTGCTCTATTGAAATGATAGTGTATGGATCTATTGCCCAGTTTACTTAAGTTGCTCCATATTGCTAAATATGTTGTGGCGACATATCCAGCAACAATTGATCCATATAGGAATCGCAGTAAGCTGCTGGATGTAGTCGTAGACCCTTCCTCCACCCCGCTTCCCCCGCGGTAGACGAAGGGTTAGAACCGACCTTCCTCTATTGTTTTTTCGGATTATTATTTTCGGCGCGGCAATTAGAAATCCAATAGTAAATGATCATCTAGCGGATCGTAAACCTTATAATTTTATGACTGATGATTGCTTCCGACGTGGTCAATAAGAATATTTCTTACCATCAGCTTATAAAATCTATTAAACTTTCAGTGTCGATATTTTTATTTTGTTATCGGTTGGTTTTTTGGCAGGAAATTAAAAATTGACAGTTAATTTTTTCATCAGCAACATACGCACGGTCTCTTATTTAAGATACACATTACATCCTAGCGGATGTCCCTTCTCTCATCTAAGTTTCTTATCTCGTTTATTCCCAATATCCTTAATTGCCGTCATAAGCGTATTAAATGTATAAATCTAAGAACAAGACGCATAACAGCGTTGAACGGAACTTGCGTACGTTCCGCGAGCATATTCAAATCACAGCGATGTATACACGATAGCAGCACCGCCACAGTCATTGACTTTTCCTATCACATTGGCTTTCAACAAGAACACGATCTCAGGCACATATTCCACGAAAAGCCGCAGCTCAAAAAATCAAACAGGCACTCACTCCAAAAACTTTACGCTAGCCATCCGCATGGGGACAGAGAAGTCTGCATGATTCGACTCGGTAACCAGAGCGGCGTATGAAAACATCCGGGCCGTCCGAATCCAGCGGTCGCCGCGTTATCGCGAACGACTTAGCGCGAATTTCGGCTACACACCTCATGCGCGTTTTGTTAACAAAGCGAAATTGCCCCTTCGATCAGCGCCATTATTTCTAAGAAGAGAAACCCAAGATTGTCTCCCACTCACTCGAAAAAATTCGCATGCGAACCAAGAAGGGTCAGTGTGCAAAAGATCGAAGCAGTCTCCCGTCAACTACCATCGACTCAAGTTCTTCTATCAAGTCTCAATCCCAGTTTCCGACAATCTTCATCAAATTCAGAGCTCAGTCTTCCATCAACCAATATCGAATCAAGTTCTTCTATCGAATCTTAATTCAGAAGCCGAACGAATATCTCCAATTAACCTTCATACGAGCAGTCTTCTTTTTTCGAGTCACAATAGTTTTATATTTTACACTTGACTTTACCGTGAATATCAGTCTCAATTCATCGACCTCGCGCCTAGTTCATATTTCTATCCACGCGCAGTGTCCGTCGTAGTAAACACATCGAGTATACACACGACCGGCGTAAAATCCTGCGAGCGCCTTACCAGCGATTATACCAGCGAGCGCACGAGGCCAAGAGCGAAGACCCTCGTAACGCGAGCGACAACAAACATCTACGCGAGCGAGCGAGCGAGCGTCCGAGCGTCAAACACAACAAATGTACGCTGACCATACTTTTTCTGTATCATTTATCATAGGCCTGATCGTTTTAACCCGGCTAGCATCTTATAATAAATAACATAGTGTCAATCGTACACCAATTCTGTCGAATTATTCCTCAATACCGAAACCTCGCGTCAATTCCTTAATTCTATTCTTTCCCACGCACCACCCCTTTTTACCCTCATCCCGTGCTATTGCGCTAGGCGTAGGCAACAAAGAGGGAAACGAAAATATGATGCTCTCATCCCTTCCGGATGTGACATACACGATTAATTTATGTTTTGTGTCATTAATAATTCAATACGAATCGTTGGAAATAGATGATAACATGAAATAAAGTTATGCAACAATTAAATAAAAACTGACAGTGGATCTTTAATTCACTGGGTTTTCCAAATATTACCGCTGCAAAAAAAATAATAACTGTATTAATAAGAAAAGGATCTGAAAATTTATAAAACAAATGTTGCCGTCTTGAGAAATAGGATAAATCGAGTGAGGGCGGTTCCAATAGAATTACCACGGCGCATCTCTACGAATCCATGAACATTGGATGCGGATCACCAGTCTGCGTAATCGTGATTCTTCTGGTCGCCGTTATCCTTCACCGGGCGTGAGAAAACTCTCTACCTTGCACCTACCCTCAACACCAAATTATCGGACCAAACAATCTGAAATTGTGAATCATTAAAGCAATTTCAATTAGAGGATCTCGATGTGAGAGAATTTGCAATTTCTGTCAGAAATTCTACGATGAAAATGTTAACATTTTTTTATTTAAACAAATATATATCTTTTCTATTATGCTAGCTGATTCTCATTAAGGGAGACTACCAGACTAGACTCCGGAATAAGTATAATTCGACAATTTTTTGTGTTTACCTAGTTCATAGAATAAAAACTTCCGTTTAGTGGACTTTATTATACATAGTTCCAAGTATCTTTAAAAAAAAATCCACGCGTTTTTGTGGAATTCATGGATGAAGCGAGTGACCTTTGTCTGATAGTGCACTACCTCCGGCAATATTATATCGCCAATTCTTCGTCGATTGGCTTGAAATATTTTTTGAAACCTTTTAACAACATTTTACATCGAAGTACGTAGGGGATTTGTAAGAGGCGGAAAACTTTTTCCGAAAAAAATTGTGTTTAGCGATATTATTTTCCGAAAAGAATGATGTTTTTCCAAACATGCACCATTTACCCAACATCGATATTTTTCTATTCCTCTACGTAATTTGCAGCCAAACCTTACATAGAATTCGAAGTATTTTGAATTTTTGTTTCAGGCAAAACATTTGAGGAGTACTCGTGCCGCCCGCAGGACACTATCAGACAAAGGTGAGTCGCTCCATTCAGACTCAGCGACGCCTTTTGTTACAAAATATTGTGAAGATACTTGAAGATGTGTAGAATAAAAGCCATCAAACGGGATTTACTTTCTAACAACTAGGTAAACATACCAAATTGACGATATTCACCTTTTCCGGACTGGTCGTCTCCCTTAACATGTTACAATCCGATCTTTTGAGTTCATTCGCTTTATTCATATTCTATAATGTTCAAAGAGCAATTATATAAAAAGTGGCCGGGTCCATAATATCCAGTGTATCAGGTGTAGAAGTATGAAACCGGAATTTTCCTATAGATGGTGCTAGCCATCAGTTTAGGGACCGTAAGACCGCTTATGCAGCGCCATCTTCTCCCTCTAACAGCCGACGAAAATTTTCAACACACAACAACCCACGTTCCCTACATCGGTATATTTTTCTATAACCTTAAACATGTCGAGTTTTGTCCCCCGATCTACGGTTTGCGGACAGCATTGGTTTTCTGTTATCATTTGAAGAAAACTGCTGCAGAATCACATCGAATGCTTGTCGATGCTTACGGTGAACATGCTCTTGGTAAAACACAGTGTTTCGAGTGGTTCAAAAAATTCAAAAGGGGTGATTTTGACGTGGGAAACGAAGAGCGTGGGAAACCACAGAAAAAGTTCGCAGACAACGAATAAATCTATTATGAGCTGCTAAAATCTGGTGAAACCGTTAACACTGATCGCTACCAACAGCAAATGATCGATTTAAATCGAGCATTGCGTGAAAAACGACCTGAATATGGAAAAGGGCAACACAAAGTCATTTTGCTCCATGATAATGCTCCATCACACACAGCAAAACAGGTCAGGGAAATGATCGAGGCGTTCAGTTGGGAAATACTAGCGCATGCCGCTCATTCTCCAGACTTGGCTCCGTCCTATTATCATCTATTCGCATCAATGGGACACGCTCTCGCTAAACAACGCTTTAATTCGTCTGTAAATGTACGAAAATGGCTCGACAACTGGTTCGCTTCAAAAGAAGAACTGTTTTTTTTGGCGTGGCATTCATAAACTGCCGGAGAGGTGGGAAAAATGTATAAATAGCAATGGAGATTATTTTGAATAAAATATTTTTTATCATTTTCAAACAACAGCCGTGTAATTTTTACAAAAAAAATCGGTGTCATACTTCCACACCTGGTAAGTACGGTCTTGTACAAATGCTCAGGCTTGGGAACTCTACTGGTCGACAAAGTTCTATTTCGTAAACCTAATTTAATTTACTTTATCGTCATAACCAACACTGTAATCGGCCCTTGCATTCTGTAAGACGAGCATGTAAATAAGAAGTAGATTCAATTTTTTTGTATATAAGATGGCCGATAGAATTATTGTACCAATGTAAAGAGAAAAAACACGGTGTAAATATTTTGCTGCTCGAAACTCATGGAATCCACTGTTTGCTGATGCACCGTACTTCAAAACGTTTTCCACCAAGAAAGTGAGAATTTCAATCGTGTGGTAGCGGAATCAATGCTTGGTACTTCAAGGGGCTATACCAGTGCGAACGCTGAAAATTTGGGTGATTTTCGGGAACTTTTTGGAAGAAAAGTACTCAATTAAATGTTTCGGAAAATTAAGAATATATTTGGCTATATTTGACCTATATTACATAATTTTTTCATAGAAAAATATTGAGATCCAAGCGACTCATGCGCTGTCTTCGGAGGCGCCAAAAAAAAAAGTTCCTCCACTGCTGACATGATTCCGACTGATTGAGTAACTGAAACCGAAAAAGGAAGAAATGTTGTTAAACTGGAAGGTATTTCCTGTACAACGACGTAGGATTTTCGAAAAATATCAAAACCTAAAAAAATGGCGTAGGTATGAAAAAAGTCTGTTTTCTTGCCTATAAAATGGTCGTTTTTTTCAATGGCAAATCGTCAATTTTCATCCAATCAAAAATATCCTACGTCATTGTAGAGTAAATATATTGAAGAGTACTCAGTTCAAATTTCAAGTCAATCGGATAATTGCTCTTTGAATCACAATGTCAGCAAATTTGAAAAAACTCATTTCGAGAAAAACGCGTTCAAAGATTTAACTATCGATTTTTGCAAGATAAAATGTAAAATGTAAAATGAATATTCATGAAAGTGTAAACTGTCGAAAAAGGCAACAAAAAAATCGATTTTTTTTAAGTGTCACACTGGTATAGCCTCTGAAATAGATCAGGAGCATTCTGTCAAAAAGTACCGTCAATAAAAATCGCAAAATTTTCGAAAATACCTCACACCATCGGAATCAGCGTGAGTTTATGTGGGTCAGACCAGTACGTAAAACCTCTGGGACCATAGTAAAATTATACCGAGGTATTATTACGGAAAATTGCAATGACGAAATCTTAGGTCAAAGCTAAGAATTTTTCTTTGAGACCCTAAACAGATAAAAATCCCAGTTGAAGAGTTTTTGTTTATTGTTGCAGCTGCGGAGTTACCGAATTACCATTTGGTGAAAAAAACCCCAAAACGGTGCATATTTTACTGCGTAGGTGGTCAAATTTAGCTAGAGAATATTCCCTTGACACGTTTCGAACAGAACGGGAAGGTAGGTCTTGTACAATTTTCACTTGGCAGATAATTGCCATACGTTTTTGGAGCGCCACATTTTAAATTCTATAGGTACCATGAAAAATTAGATTTCGTAAGTATGCATAAGGGGTCGTATATATTTATAATCTTGAGATAAACGATTTATTGCATTCTCTTGTCGCACATATGGAATATTTACTGTTACAATTTCAAGTTGATTCGATGAAAATTGACGAAGTTTTAAGGGCCCAGTCTAATTTGAAGCCACGAAAAAAACGCTATTTACGCGATTTTTTTTTTAGGATTTTATAAAAGATATGAATATAAAAGTTGTTGGGCTTGATAAATAAAGTCTTGAAATACATTTTTTTTTAAATTAATTCATTTTTATTCATTTTTAAGTACAAAAACTATAGTTTAACGTAACGCCTCAAAAATAGGTGGGCTAGGTAGCTCCATCAAAACGCGGCAATGGCTTGTCTGAAACAAAAACATCGAAGTCCATTAGCTTCAGTATGACACAAGCTACAAAATAACCCTCGGATATAAAGTTTTATCAAAAAATAAAAAATGGCAGGTGAAAAACGAAAAAAGTATTTTAAAATGCGTTTTTTCGCAGTTTTTCGCAAAAAACAAGAGTAAAAATAAAAATTTTGAAACCATTGAGAGTCATCTTGTTGCGAATCATGTTTTCAATATGTGGTTCAAATTTTAAGAGAATCGGTTTATTAGTTTTAGAGATACGATGGAGCTAGATTTTAAAAACGTTGTTTTGACAAAAAACGCGTTTGAAGTTTATACTATGAAAAACTCTTACCTTAACTCAATCGGCAATTCCTGCACCGTACAAAATCCCTTCTGATTGCTCATTATCGTCGATTTCTTCAAGTCTTGCTTGCTTTCGATTTCTTGAAATTTTCAAAGTGGACCGGTCCCTTAAGCCTCTTGTGCGCAAGTGAAACAGCGTGTCGGTGTTGCTGACCGCATGCATTAACTAAGAATGAACCCCCCGCATATTATCTCGACTACCGTGTTCTACCGCAACATTTTTTGGATGTCATAAAACCTATTTACGTCGAGCTTCCGAAAAATAATTATTAGTAAATGATCTTCAAGGTTTCAACGAAATAAAAACGACAATTATAATGAAAATACAATAGAGCGTCGATTATCCGAACGTCAGTCATTTTCATGCTTTTTTATTTATATAAAATATTTCGCGAAAGATGGATCGTAGGAAGTTCAACACTGTGACTGCAGGAAAATAGCGCTGTTGCCACGATTACAGCGCCGCTTTCTATACGAGTATGATACCTATCTATGCATGAGGTGCGAATGTGTGGGACATATAGAGGGACAAGCTCTGTCAAAAATGTACAACCAACAGCATCATGGGGCATTGGAAACTTCGACCGAAACTTTTGGCTCATACGTGTACCTACAGAACTACCTTAATCAGGAATTCCGTACGTATTTCTCTGCGGAATGCAATTAGGAACATAACTTTTAAATTTGAAGTAAAGCGAGTGAAAATTGTTGAAGTATCGAGTCGTCGGCCATTTTGTACATCGAAAAAAAATATATATTTTTTCTAACAGCGTAATATTCATACTAAATGGATGTGTAATTAATTTTATGAGTGGATTACTTTTTCATACCAAAAAATTGTTAAACTCGCACATCTTAATCAGCCTTTGTCTCAAATAATAGTATGAGTGGACACAACCCATAACGACATCGAAGCCGCATACATGTTTCAAGTAGTTTGACACTATTTTTTAGTGTAAATTGCAATAAAATCTCTGTCGATTTTCTCTGAAATTGCGTGTACACCTACTTTACTGAATTGTTTATTGTCACTTAAGAGGATATATCGTCACGTGGGATCGGCAACAATAAAAACATTTGCGACCTCATTGCACACACGCCTTAGTAAGTATTGGTTGCTCCATTTGGAGCATTTGCTGCATAAACGACATGGTATGTTGCCTTTTATTAGTAAGCGGAGCCCGCGAAAGAAAGTGGAGCACAACGAGGCGTGGGAAATCGCGAGCATCCTCGATCCTATGCTAAATCAATTATTATCAAGTCGTGAAATCATAACGCCATAGAATATAACTTTTAGCCTCAGTCCGGTATCGATATTAAATGTTTATACATGCACATGGGTGCGCGCGTGTTTCTATGATTAAGCGCCACACACGCAAACACCCACACACACTACAACACAAAGTTCCTGATCCTAATATTGCCTAACTAATATGTCCCGAACTATGCATTGCTCGAAAAAAAAATGTTCCCAATAATACTTATACTGATTTAAGGGGATTATCTGTTGGTGCACATGAGTATTGTGCGGGTCGAGGCACCTCGAAGATTTCAACAGGACCTTGGTTTTTTAAAAAGCACCTGTACCTTTTTATTAAAATAGATGTGTAATACATTCTAATACCAATTCACTGACCTATGCAATGCTGGTCTTTGAAGATAGTTTATTTTCGTTTATCACTAGTGAAAATGCTCGCTAGATTGAATATTAGAAAAATGTTTTTTTTTTCTGTCTCAACAAATCTAAATATCACGGATCACTACCACATATTTGGTAGTGATCCGAGATATTTAGATTTGTATTTCATTTCAATAGGTGTTCGAAATTACCTTGAACGACTTCGACTTCCTAATGTTTATTATGCGGCTTGAGATGCTCCACAAGATGGTTAAAAATGTACCATTCCATTTTAAAAAGTGGAGGTGACCTTCACTGTGCGTTAGGACCTCCACCGAAATAAAAAAAAAAATCGGTCGCATTTGATGGCCCCCTTCACACCGTATAAGTTTTGTTTGGGACATTTTTTTCCCACGTCGGTAATTACCAAGTTATTTCGGGTGGCAGAGATAACACGGACACCTTGTATACCTGACGTAAAACTTCAAACGCGTTTTTCTCGGAATTACTTTTTCAAAATTGGTGACCAAAATATCTCAAAAACAACTAAACCGATCTGCTTCAAATTTCACAGAATTTTTTTCTATGTCAAAATGCAGTCCTTAATCAAAAGATTTTTTTTCAATGCATACTTTTTTATATCAAAGAAAATAGAGTGTATTTTTTCACCGAAATTTCGACGATCACTTTCGATCGGCGACCATTTTTTTCAAAAATCATTATTTTATTGAATCCTTCGATTAAAGACTAGACAATACGGTACAAAAACTAAATTCCCTTGGTTTTTTAATTTCAGATGATTTGTTCCTGAGCAGGAGTGGTCACCGCAAAGGACCTTTTTTGCACAGCGGTCTATGCAATATACTGTATCTCCGTTGTTTATAAATATTTTCCAATAAAAAAATTATCAAGGATACGTGAGATGATACCCTTTGCTATGAAAAAAGTGGAAAAACCTGCACCCAATTCCCAAAAAATGCAGGAAAACACCTCTTTCTTCCGGCCGCGAACTCGGTGCAACCCGTTAAGCAGGAAATGATCGGGACGATATAGAATTTTTCGTTCCTACCATCAGAATAAATAACCTTTGCGACATAGTATGTATATTTTCTCACATTTTACCATTGCACCAATTGCCAGTTTGCGGTCAAAATATATTCAATGCAATCTGTAGTCGTTGTGTGACAAAGTAGGACATTCATGTTTTTATCTAACTTTTTGAATGATTTAAATCAAATGAGATGTAAAGTTTTCGGGGACTAAAGGGCACATCACTGATCTTATCTGTACTTCACGGGATCATTAATCAAATTACCATTCACATAACCAATTCTCGGTAACAATGTGTTTAATGTGGTTATGTAAAAAGATTGGAGAATGATTTTACTTCTTTGAAATACAATCATGCAAAGTTCACTTGCCAGAACGAGCATATTGCCATGATTTAAAACATACTATCTCCAATCTTCAGCGTGTGATTAAGCAATTTCATTGTTTTAAACCTGAGAGTCGAGTAGTTAGGAAATAAAAATCTTTCGTTGAGCTTTCTTCTCCTAAGGCGGTCATCCCATGTGGCAGGTCCAAATAATCGAAAACTTGTTTGTGCACATTGCAAAAAATATGTACGTGCTGTATGGACCCGGCGTAGCAGACTAATGGCGAGTCAACATGTTCTTTGTGTTAAGGGAGGTTTCTGCCTTGTTGGGTCAAATTTTTTTTCTTCTTTTATTGGAAAGACCTAATTTTAAGAATACATTCAGCAATCGTCCTCAGATGATTTGTTGCAACGCTGTTTGATCCTCTGGCGCTTGGCTCCAAAACACATGTTTTGCTCAATAAATATATATATATAACTGGCAGCTTATATTGCCGCATGTGTATTCAACGAAGGCATCACCCCCCACTGCGTATGATGGAAGTGATGGGTATCACATTTGGACCTCAGGCAAATATAATGGCCGACATGAAAAAAGCTGATGCTCCTCATTCCGCAGCATCAAAAGAGGCAAGATTGGCCCGAAGATTGGAGCGGACGGCTCAAGAAGAACTTTTCGAAGAAGAGGAAGGTATCCTCTATGCTCCTGGCATAGCAGATTAGGTGTAAGTATGAAACTTTTTCATTTCATTCGCACGTAAACTTCGGTTGAACTATATTTTTCAAGTTTACGGAAGTGCTCCTACACGCCCTAGATGAGCAATCTTTATGAAATTTGCAGGCACATGTACAGCAAACGTCTTCATTAGTTGAAGTAGAATTATTCAAAATATCTTGAAGTTTTTATTTATTGAACAAAAAACTGCGAACATTTTTTGGAAAAAAAAAAGAAACTTCCTTCCGATCGCTCACTATTTTTTTATTTTTCATTTTTGTTTTTATTCTAGTTCAACTTATACACAATATTATACAAAGTAAAAATATGTTTGATTTTTTTGCTTCAGATCACCTGTCCGGGACTTAGGACTTCCGCAAGCGAAAAATGTCATCGACGGCGCACCGACATACGTGGCTCCTCCGACTCCCACCACCATGTTTTGTCGAACTTTAAAAAATATTTTGATGTTCAATAAAGACCGCTTAGTCATCATGCCAAATATCAACATTCTGTATGCAATACGTTTCGCATAAAAAATTGGTGAAAAGTCGAACATTTTTTGGCCCAACAAGGCAGAAACGTCCCTTAAGGCCATGTGTCACACCGATCGAACGACCACGAGTGCGAGAGAGATAGCTGATTTACAGATTCTCAATGTTCTCCTGAACGGTTGATTTTTTGCAAAAAAGAAAAGAAACTCCTTCCACTCTGGTAAACGACGAACAACGTCCTCCTCTTCGTTTGCTCGAAATTTGGTCCGTCTGAGAGAGAACTTGGCAGTGGGATTCTTACCGACTGAACGTGTGAGCCATGTCCTCAATCGGTTTAAATAAAATTTAAATGCGTTTTTCGCAAAACTGTAATTTTCAAATTGGTTTGTTTGGGTTCGGACGGAATCTAGAACTCAACTTGTAAAACCGTGTCAAAAATGGAATTTTCGATATTTTTACTTTACTCTAGTTCCGGCGTTAGCGTCAGGTCTACAAACTAAAATGCCGTTTGAATGATTGATTCGAGGCGAGCAATACCTCCGGAATCATGGCAGCCGGCAACCAACTTTTTGGACACATGTGAGTCTTCCGAACGGCGTAAAGTCGATTCAACTCGTTATTTTTGTTTGATGAAATTCTGAGGGACTACAAAAATGGAAATAAATGTTTGGTAAAAGTTCGCAGATGCTGTGTATTAATGCTTCATCAAAAGAGATTGAAAAAAAAAGAGAAACAAAATAGCTGTCACATGAGACGACCCCCTTAACCATGCACGCTAACATTAGTGTACAAAGACTAGGGAGGTGGCGTTCTTGTCATTGACGACGAAATTTTCCTTTGCATTACTTAGCGTTAAGACGCTGCCGTGTCTCTTAACTGCCAGGCATTCACGATATGCTTGTGAATCAATTTACAAAAGATATTAAGTGCGAGTAAAGCTATAATTTATCGATAATATAAATCAGCGTTTTTATAAACGACATTAGTCCAAGGTGGGTCATTCGAATACAGCAGAAAAAATGTTCTCGATATTCAGCATAGGAAGAATTTATACGGTAATAAATTATGTTAATTTGGAAATTTGGACAAAATCGGACACGCTGTTTTCGAGATACTAGGTGCGCAACCAAGTTTCCGCGGTTTTTTTACCAATAAAAAATTGAAAATTTCAAGACCCATACAAAAAATGGTTCATTCGAAGTATTGTCCCTCGCTATTTACACATTTTTGCCATCTCTCTGGCAAAATATATAAATACCGCGACGATAAAAAGACGCGTATTTGGACTGAAACCATTCGTCCAACCAATGTTGTACTGCATTGTAATTGGCCAAGTGCAGCCCATCCAAGCCATGCGCCATCGACCGGAACAAGTGATAGTCTGAAGGGGCCAGGTCTGGCGAATACGGCGGGTGCGCTAGCAGATCCCATTTCAGTGTTTTTTGGTGTCCTGGACGATGGAACTGTGATGGCACGGAGCGTTGTCGTGCTGCAATATCTCACTTTCGTGTCTCGTGTCCTATTCTGGCCGTTTTTCGAGCAATGCGTGGTTCAAATTGATTAATTGTTGTCGGTAGCGATGCCCATTGACAGTTTCGCCCGGTTTCAGCAGCTCATAGTACACGATTCTTTTCTGGTCCCACCAAACGCAGAGCATTGTCTTTTTTCCGAAGCAATTTGGCCGTGCCGTCGATGTTGACGCTTCGCCAAGTGAAAGCCACGATTTTCTGCGTTTGGGATTCTCGAAATATATCCATTTTTCATCGCCAGTATCAATTCGATGCAGGAAACTCTTTCTGTTCTGCCGCAAAAGCAAAATTTCGGAAGTGGCTCTTCGATTTTCCATTTGTCTCTCAGTTAACTCATGCGGCACCCACTTTCCTTCCTTATGAATTTTTCCCATGGCGTGCAAACGTTTCGAAATACATTGCCGAGTCACATTTAATGCCTCGGCAAGTTGATCTTCTGTTTGAGTGTCATCTTCATCCAATAACGCTTGCAGATCATGCGACCGCAAATGTTTGCGGTCTTCCCGAGCGCTCCTTGTCCCCAGTCTCACAATCGCAACTTCTGAACCGCTTGAACCAATCTTCACACGTTGTTTTTTATGGATATGTTCGCCGTAGGCCTCCTCAAGTAACCGACGTGCTTCAGCGGCTGCTTTTTTTAGGTTGAAGCAGAAAAGCAATGCTTCCCGCAAATGCTGTTTATTTGGCACAAACTTTTACATTTTCGAGGTTACAAAAAAGGTCGTTGTGTTGCGATCTTTGTTTATATTACGACTGGGCAGCCTTAACACATGTCCAAGCTATAAAGACACCCAATTTCAGACCTGTATGCCGACTACATGTGTCGCTAGCGCCATCCATGTGTAAACCCCGGGAACTTAGTTGTGCAATACATCTGGCACCGACTTTGGAAACTATGTTTCGAGATAATCGCGTTTGAAGCGCTTCCAGTCAACGAATTTATTTTGAAAAAATCCTGAACATACCTCAATGTGCATATTTTTCAATTTAAAAAAACCCCGGATCCGATCGAAACATTAGTTTTTGAGATAAAAATTCCCGAAGTTTACCTGTTTTTCTCGCCGTTTACTCAGGTACCATGGATAATAAACATGGATACAGGCATTAAAATTAACAACGGAATTTTTATTCAAACCTTTTACATACCCTTCGCGTCAACTTTCTAATCTTATTTAGTTGCAATGTTTTTGATGAGTCAACGAACTTTCCCCTCTGAAGGAAAAATAAGATTGAATAATTGTCTTTTCTTTATTCACAATATAAGTACGGTCTCTGACAGCAGATAAATAGACATTTCAATTTTTCATTACCAATCCAATCCAAATTTTGGTTAAAAAATCACAATTTCAATTAAGTGTATAGTCTTAAAACAATACATGCTCTATTAATAGCTGTGGCGTAAAAAAACGTCGTATTCTCCATAACATTTAGGGTGCTCAGCAATGTAAGAAATAGAAGGGAATACAACGGAAGCGGGCAGTCGTAGCAGGACGCGCGTACAGGCACATATAATTATCGTAGAGCGTATCCCCTCGCGAACACCTGTGCAGATGGATGGAGTCCCCCCTTTTCCTCCCGTTTCCTCAACGGTACGTCCGCTCTGGTTTGTAGTAACAAACTCGCACGGCAGACAGTTTCACAAGCGAGCGTCGTCCTCAATGAACGTTGGCGTTCTCCGCGTCTCAAAAGTTCTGAAAAGTGCGAAAAAAATTCATCTACATTATTCTTACGTACATAAAAGTATGTATGCAGTGAAAATCATCAAAAATAAATTATTATTTTGATGCGAACAAAATAAGTGGAATTTGATATCATGATCGAATGAGGAAACTTTTTAAATATTCGTTTGTGTGTATCGTGTATATTTTTTCCGAGCAACTATGCCAAGTATTACAGTCAAATTTTGAGGAATTATTTGAGTTCAGCGATACCACTGAGGGAATACATGTTTCATCCGTAAAGCGATCCCGTGACGATTGATGGACGTAAAGGACAGGCAGTTTTCGTAGTACGTTTTTCATTTATTTATTTCACTTGACGTTTTGTTTGATTGCACATTGAGTCGCGCTCTACAAACATTGTTCCTGTTCTTAAGATATTTTTATGCTACTTCATCGGCCATGTTCATATTATATGATATTATATACATATAATAGCATCAACATGACCGATAAAGTAGCATAAAAATATATTAGGAACAGGGACGCTATTTGCAAAGCGCGACTATATATATATATATATATATATATATATATTGTTTTTTCTTATACCGGCACCCTTTTTTACATTCGGCTCCTTTTTTCGTATGATTCACAGGGAAAAAAAACTAATAATTTCACATTTATAAAGCGAATTCGCTAGGAGATTTAAAATTATTCATTCACAAAAGATAACGTATTTATTATATTTACGATTGCATACATCATTTACATTCTACTTGTTAAGAGCTATTTTAGTTCTATGCGAAAAGCTTCTGATATATTTTACATAATATGGAGACGTAACCGTTTGCCTGACAAAAATATATATTTCACTTGATACTCGTCAAGTTTCTAAGACATTCGACTATGAAATAACCAATATTTATTGAGAAAAATAAACGCATTTATTTCGTTAGAGGACGAAAAAGCTCTCAAAATATTTGATGAAGCATTTTTCTAACAATTGGTTAATAACTTTTTTAATACTATCGTTATAATATGAATATCGTTTTGTTGCCAAATTTAAAAGAGACACAACGCATAATCTTCCATTTAACACCGTTTTCGTGAACCGATGCTAAATGGCCGCTGCTAAGTTTTACAATAATATCAAAACCTTAGTATAGTCTCAAAACAATAACAAGCATGGTCTTCCGCTAAATACTTATGTAACAGAATGAAAATTAAACTAAAATTCAACACACACAATATATTACCCAGCGTACAGATTATTGTACACAAAAAAAAACGAAAATAACACCAATCGTTGAATGGGCAAGAAACCTCACCGCAAAATTTTCAAAATTCTTTTGAAACCGTAGAACTATCTCGTAATATTATAAGGCATACTGCGAAGTATAGTTTTTTTAAACCTACGCACGTGATTATCTAGATATTGTCAACCCTTAGCAATTTACATGAAGAATAAGGTATTGCAATCAATCGAAAAAGGCGATCAATAGCGTGTTGACCCTTACTAGAAACATGTTAGAAGGCGCATACTTTATAAATATTATAGCTAACTATTATTGACCAATAAAGCCCTACACTACGAGAACATTAAGAGCACTTCGTATGTTTTAGAATTATGTATGGAAGTCACTGGTAGGGTGATAAAAGTACATTTAAAAGGTATTAAAGAAAGTTATAAACAGTGTTTTTATCGGAACGTAACTTATTACGGTATATTTATCTATGATTCAATTAAAATGAAAAGTTTATGTCTATACACATTTCGTTACCAATAATACATTTCGCGAAACCTTTGTGACAATAAAAAGTATCTTCTAAATGATCATTGCGGGAGCACTTTCAAAATGTCTACCGATTTTTTTCCTATCTGTGCCATAATCCGACAGAGTATAAACACTTCCCAAGGGGTTAAATTCCCTGAAAATAAAAAAAACAGTAACCGAATAAAAAAAGATGGAATTAATTAAAAACGAATAATACATGAAAGTATATAAAGTAAGTAAATTGAAAATGCGCATGTACAATTTCGCCGACATGGCTTGACTACGAAGCGTGAAAACTCTTTCTTACCCCATCTGCTAAATAAACAATACTCACAAAATTAAGTCTATCGCAACATTTTGTTAATCTTATTCCAATTATTTGGTTTCGTAATTGACCGATATTTCTCGGGTCAACCAAAAATTTGCTGCCATTTATGTATGATTATTTATGAATTTCAATGTAAATAAACATTGTTTTAGTTGGGATGTAAAGCATAATAACTTTCAATAATTATCATTTTAAAATGGTATTATTAAAATATTATTTACGCAAAAGGTAATTTAACTGGTATATAACTCTGTTGGCTTTACATAATATGTTCGTATATTTTTATGCATAGTTATCAATTTTTCGGATTTCGAAGGTGCACCATGAAGAACGCTATTATAATCCCACTCGGTCGTTCGTTCGTTACGGCAATATAACTGGGAAACTAGAAAGTCGCCATTTTGCAATAACATGTAAAAGTGGGTTAACATGAAAAAATCGTTTAATTATAAATTTGTTTATTATTCTAGGCACTTGTTTGCATACGTCTGCGTAAACCGTTTCATGATACTCATAAAATTAGCTGAGTTATAGAGATAATATGGAATCTACTCGGGGAGTGCGGTCGAGACAGAGCCAACTTTAAGGTCGTTCTGTAGCTTTGGTCAGGTCTTAGGAGTCGGCTGAAATCTAAGTATGGTGGAGATATGACCTTCATGGACTGATGCCCAAAAATGCCATTCGATTCACCGTTTAGTTAATGAGATATTTGCAATGGAATATGGGTATTTTTGTACGAGATCCCTATACCTCACACGTAAACCGATAGGAGTTTGCTCGCATTTCTCGATATAGGTTCTAAACGGATGTTAGGCTTTCAAAATAAAAACACACGTGTACGCACTCCTATTGTGGAATTGATTTTAAAAAATGACAAACTTTGACCGTTTAGTTTCGGAGATATCGATTAATAAAAAGTGGTAATTTTATCGCACATCGAACTCGGGCTCAACCATCTGTAACAGAATGGCAACAGTGTACGCTGCAACCAGCTGATTGGCGCGTGGTCTGAGAACTCGAAGCGTGTTTTTTTCCCGAGTTCTAGTAATTCTGAGACGGATGTGAAATAAATGTATTCTGCAAACAAACTTAATTTGTTCAATCGCTTTTCAACGGCATTGGATGTTACTACACGCTTCGTCCGAAACTCTTGGCTCATACGTGTACCTACAGAACTACGTTAAGGTAGTTCTAACCATAACCTCAACGATCAGCAACAAACACACACACACACACTTATATGAATATATATAACACGAATGAATGCATGCATAAATTGAACAAATTGAATTTGATTGCACAATAAATTTATTTCACATCCGTCTCCGAATTACTAGAACTCAGGGAAAAAAACACACTTCGGGTTCTCAGACCACGCGCCGATCAGCTGGCTGCAGCGTACACTGTTGCCATTCCGTTACAGATGGTTGGGCCCGAGTTCGATGTGGGATAAAATTACCGCTTTTCATAAGTCGATATCTCTGAAACTAAACGGTCAAAGTTTGTCATTTTTTTTAAATCGATTCCACAATAGCGGAATCCAAATTGTTCTGAGATGAGTTGATTTGTTACTTTTTCACGGTTTTCCGGTCTATTTAGTATTATTTTTCCAAAATTTTACTGAGTGTAGTTAGTAAGCTTATAGGTTTACAGTTTTGCGGAAATAGTTTGTCTTTGCCCAGGGAAAGCACAGGGAAGATGTGGAAAATCTTTGCCATTATAAGCGGCTATATTTGATTGAGTTGAGGTCGTTTTATTAACGGAAACAAATAAAAATGGCCTCCCATTCAGCGGTCGGGGCGTAGCAAGCTAGTGTGCAGTCGCGCGTGCACCCATCCGATATTGGCCTAACGCTGCTTGACATGGGAGATCGCCGCGGCTGCAAACTAGCCGCGTGTCTCCTACAAAAAATTTCAAAGGTTTTTTGCTCTATATCGAGCAATTCGGCTTCCTCTCCATTTTTCGGCACCGGAAAAGATGTGCACAAAAAATGGCTGCAGATTAGGAGTAAGGAAAATGCGTGAATGGCGCTTTTATTTCGTGTTGAAGCTATAAAACTTTTGAAAATCATTACATGCATTGCCGAGTCGCGCTGAAAAGAGGATGCAAACTTTATTCTCGTGTTCCTTATTGCGTGAAAATGTTTAAGTGGAAAGTGGCCCCTGAAACACAAAGCCTGTGACAAGTGGAAACAAATATTTAACACAGTATGCAGGTGTATATTGATCTCATATACCTTATCTCGATTGTATTTTTAATGACATCAGCAAGGCGTGCAGCAGTCTTCTACTTTCATTGGAACATAAATGTAACAAGCAAAGTGCAATACCCTGGCGAGTGTGTGTTCAATGAGGATTCAACTGGACACGAAGAGAAGTGCGGCGCTCGTTCCGCTTTCTAAAACGAAAAAGCCGAATCTAAAAGTATCCGTTTGATAGTGTGCCACGAATACCGCCTAATAACAAGAAATTATTTTCATCCACTGTAAAATTTATTAGATGTGCTTCAACTAGTAAGACGCAAGATTGCGGAACATACTATTGTAAATAACTAAAAAGTCTTCAGGTGCGCACATAATTGCGATATTTAATAGAAACTTGCCTACTTTAAAAGAGTTTGCGAATTTATGTGTTTCTCAAACAACAGTATTTCACAGATACTGTGATAAGAGGCAACGCGATTTGTATGCACAAATTTTGCACATTTGTATACTTATTTTACCCTTGAGAGTGGAGAAAATCAATATAATTCTTTTAAAACTTCGCGGCTGTTTCTGTGATGGCAATATTCTGAAAATTACAATGAGGTGGAACGTGGCCGATCTGTAAAAAAAACTCTCATGAAGAATTTTTTCAATAAACTATGTTTGGTTCTACAGAATATCACGAAATTTGCACAGTCGATGTCAAATGAATAAACAAACAACGTCTGTCATCGCGATTTTCCCGATTATGAAAAAAAAAACATACGGTTACTCCTACCACGCGAGACCCCCTAACGCACAGTGGGGCCGAATCCCAAAAAGCTGGCCAAAACTCGAAAACGTTATGAATTTGGCTGAAAGTCAGTACTCGGGGGTTTCGGGGTAGCTGATTATGAATCCGAAGTCAAAATTTGAAATAAAAACAAAATGGCGGATTTGACATGAACCACTTTTATAGGGAAAGTACAAAATAGATACATATGTTGTATAGTACGATAAAACATACAATCGGTTGATTTAAAGTTCACGCATCGTCATCCGAAGAATAATTTGATTCACAATCAGTTGATTCAACTTTTAAATCGCTAGCGTTTCCTGTACTGGCTGGTATACGTGGCGCAACTAACAATAGAACTGCTTCTGGGAGCAAGGCGTTTAAGTTTTTTTCCAGGCAATTCGCGCAAACTTGAAATAAATGGATCGGATATTAATAATAAGCATGAAATAATGTCTTCCATTGTTTTGGCACTTTAATGCAAAATCTTCACGAAACTTTTTAATGAATTTATTAGTAGACTCTTGAGCGTCTTCAGACATTTGTCCTATCGGCAATACCGATGAGTTTATCACTTCTGCGCCATGAATAGATATATGAATAGACCTTATATACTGAAGTTGGCATGTAGAACCACGAATATAACTGCACAAAGTAGCGAGCTGTCTGTAAGGCATAATCGTGAAATTTTATGAAATCGATTTCATGGCCACTTGAAATTGTCTGCAATATGACATGGAAACGCTTAATCAAGTGCTCATCAACCATTGTAATAGCAGCAGAAATGCTTGAGTTTTCGAAATATCGTCGAGGGGTGTTCCCATTATTCGACCTACCGAAACCAGGCTTTGGTTGATCGACTATTAGACCCAATTCGATACGAAAAACCTTCTGTATATTTGTTTTTTGGATTCTTATTTGCTCCTTTTCTTCATCACTACGCGCTTGCCACTTTTTTATTTCAAGGTTATATGCTTCATGCAAACAACATTCGAAAAACCGTATCCATGCATGCAAAGTTGATGATCCAAACTGTAAACGATCTTCAGATACTTCCTTCTCTAGAATTGCATCGATATTGTTAAAGTCTTTTGAAACTGCTTTGCATAAATAGCATCATTAAGTAGACGTATAATGCGTAACAGCATTACAAACTTTACCGTCTACCATGGTGAAAGAAAATCGGAAAGAAACTCTTATTTCTTTTCCATCTATGATATTTTCAAAAGGGACAAGATTGTTCTCTTGCTGTTTCATATAATCCATTTCCTCACGAGTGGCTTCAAGGCTCTCATGAAAATTGGATCCTAATTGGTCTACAAAAGCGAGGAGACGACGGCCTCGGATTTTTCCATACAACAAGTCAAGTGTTTCTTTCTTGGCCGTCTGAAACAAGGTGCAGCGGAACGATTGAGGTAAAAAAAATATTAGCGTCGGACTTGCTTCCATCATCATTGGTGAACTTTTGCTTGTACGTGCTTTAGCCAGAAGTGCCATCGCAGCACCATGGACAAATTAAATTCAAGTTGCTAACATTTTCAGGAGACAAACTTTTGACAATATCCATTTCTGTTAATAATATTCTATCAGCTGTGTGATTCAGCCGAGCCTGCAATTTTACCTCAGAACTATATTCATTGACAGATATATCTGACTTAGGCGGATAACATTTGAGCTTGGCTTCATATGGCAATTTATACGGTAGAAATAAATTACAGCTGTTCTCTTTGCTTCTATTACGAAGCCCCTGATGTTGTGATTTCGATTATTTTAGTTCCACTATGAGTGACGGAGCAGCATCGGCAAATAAAGTCGTTTCTTGAAACGCATCTATGGACTCCTTACACTTCTTACAAGGAGACGGCAGGACGGCAGGACCGTGGGGTCGGGGATTTAGCCGATTTTTTTTTGTGGTGAAAGAGTACCCCTAGCACCTCACGTGGTTAAAGTAGTAGGACGCACTACTCGGAAAATTCCGAGAAAAATCGATTCAAAGTTACTTGGGCGCCTTATGAGTTTAAAATGTCACGCACTTGTCGAGCCGCCGTCCAGTCTAGACGGTTAGGGCTTGGTCTTTTGCGCCGGAGGTCTCGCGTTCGATTCCTCCTTCGGATCTTATTTTTCTTTCTTTTTTTTGTTATCCCAACAATTATTCAAAAAGTTTCTCATCCCTACATTATTTAAAAAAAAAATATTTTAGCTCGAGAACGTAAAGTTTTTCATTCACTGAAAAATATTCGTGCTCGTTGTTCTATTTGGTCTTATAGCCTTGTAAGGGTCTAAAGAATTTTGACCTGGGGTCCCCTTAGGATTATAACGGACATATGCGCATAGGACTGTACGTTAGTCTGTGAGAATTGAACAGCAGTTCATTTTTCGATTTCGTCGTGATCAGACGTGCCTATTTCTTATTGTTAAATTGCAAAGTTCTCTTACAATTAGAAGTTAAAAATGTCGACTGAAGAAGTTGCTGGCTCTTCTGGAATAGGAGAGGAAATTCCTGAAGAATCCATGTACAGTGATAAATAAAAATCGCGATTGAAGGACGCAGTACCTTCCAGTCCAGTCGGACTGGAGGAGGACATCACATCAATGCCGCTCATTGTTGGGAGACAACGTCATCGAAGCAACCACCCAGCAAAAAGCCCTTCAGAATTATGGAAGAGGTCATTAATAATGCCATACTTGGACTCCATTATTACATCTCTTGAAGTATGTTTTGCTGAAGAAAACACCCCATCATTCGCATTATCTAAATTACACCCGGCGCAAATGCAAACGATGTCAGTCGAAAAACTCACAGAAACTTGCAAAACTATAACCCAATTTTATGACTTACCGAACATAAAAAATGAAATTGAACTTTGGCCGCAATTGTGGAATGATGAAACCCAACCCAACAAATCTAACCGTTGTTGATGTCGTAAAAGAGACAAAAGCCTTCTTTCCCGAAACGGGAAAAGCGTTGAAAATTTGGATCGCTCTACCGTGCACAACATGTACGGTAGAGTGATTGTTTAACAGCCTCAGGAGACTAAAAACTTGGTTGTGAAGCACTATTGGAGGAAATCGCCTCAATGGTCTGGCCATGATGAGTGTGCACAGAAAACGTATTAATGAAAACTCGCAAGACTTTCATGTTAAAGTGGTCGAGAAGTTTACAAAAAACCCCCGAAGATTATGTTTTCAATAACTTAATTTAAAAAAAGAGTCTCGCTTTACTATTAAAAACTTGTAATTTTCAAAAATTAATCTGTCCTATATTTCTAATGAATATAATAGCTTTGTTTACAAGTTGTATTCATTATAAAGTCAAGAGTTCGTGCTGCTTTACACATTGGAGTTTGTACCGTCCTTATTACAATCGCCATAGAGATAAGACTCGCACTACAAGTGTAATGCTTAATGTGCTCTTGACTGTACCTACAATTCATACTTTTCCCATCCTCCATATTTCAACTTGCCCCCCCCCCCCGGGCCATCGGCTGGCGACGCCCTTGCTCGCACATACTTCCCCACCATTTTAATTCTTGCACAAAGCTCTCTCTTTGCGCATGGCGTCGTTTGGATTCCGTTCCGGGGGTTGAAAAAGGTCCCAGTGTTTTACCGTTTGGTAAGTATTGGGAGTACAAATAAGTTGTTTCACTAAAGATGGCCCCGTCGTTTGACAAAAGATGGCCCCACCAGAAGGTTATAGTTGAAATTGTCAGATGTAAAACGTCATATCGTAAGGTTGGACATCTGGCAAGACCATAGCCTTGATATATTCGCGATTTTGTATCAGCATCACATAATTGTTTCGTGCAAAAATGATGTGATGCTGATACAAAATCGCGGATATTTCAAGGTTATGGTCTTGCCAGATGTCCAACCTTACGATATGACGTTTCACATCTGACAATTTCAACTACAACCTCCTGGTAGGGCCATCTTTTGTCAAACGGCGGAGACTTATTCGTACTCCTAATAACAGAAGCCGATAGTCGAGGATTGGCCAACATTTCTGGAACAAGCATAGCAATCGGTTTCCACGTATGGGCAAGCATTGCCTGTCACATCAGGCCAGTAACTCCACTGACACTTGGTAAACAGAGTCACGAAATGGCCACAGTTGAAATATAATTTTTCGGAACGCAATACTTATGGACCCTAAACAACAAAACCGCATGGAGATATACTTTTTTTGGACACCCAGTTTGAACTTCCCCGAATTGACGCCTGGCATAAATAGTAGCTGAAGCGATTTGAATAATTTCATATCTGAATTATACAAACGTCGTTACAAACTCTCCTATAAGGAACGTTAGAAAAGTTCGCGATCTAGCTGCGAAAAATAACGAATCATCTGCCGTCTCCGGCCCAGCTTTCGAAGCCTCAGACTCAAAACTACCAACACCTTTAGGCCATCCCAGTACTGGGTACGGTGAGATTATTTATCAAAAAAGGTGGTTGAAACTTAAATTATATACACGACATCAGCCAGTACTGATTGTTCAGCACGACATCAGCCAGAGCTGAGCCGATTGTCGACGCACGGCTGTACATTGCCATTTCTATACTATCCGTCCCAATGTTGGCACGAGCTATGTTCGACCATTTGTGAACGTATTGTACAGGACTATCGCAAATGTCTGGGCTTCCTTAATTTTTTATTCGATCTATATAAGTGTCCAGTTTAATTCGGTATTTGTAAAAGTCCTTAGGTAATTATGGAAGAATCTACATGGATCATAAGACATAGATAATACAAAAACTATGTTCAGATTATGTAAGGATAGTTATCCTTATGAATTGTGCACATTTATAACAAAAATCGATATACCGTACAAGAACAAAATACTGGCCAGAAATAATAAAAATTATTAGGTGCGCAATTAAGTTCTCGGTGTTTTTTTGATAAAAATGCCACTTTATTGTGAACAAATGGTTACAAATAAATCATTGAAAATATTGCCCATCGCTAGTGACAATTTTTTTCCATCTTTCCGGCAGAGCTCGAATACCGTCACGGTAGAAGTGTTCGTCTTTCGAGGCTATCCACGAATCAAGCCATTTTGAGATGTCTTCATATGAGCGGAACTGCTGATTAGCCAGACCATGTGCCATCGAACGGAACAAGTAATAATCGGACGGCGCAATATCTGGGGAATATGGCGGGTGGGGTAGGACTTCCCATTTAAGCGTTCCTAAGTAGGTTTTAACGGGTTTGGCAACGTGAGACCGAGCATTGTCATACTGTAAAATCACTTTTTCGTGCCTCTGCGCATATTGTGGCCGCTTTTTGCGCAGTGCTCGGCTTAATCGCATCAATTGAGTTCAATACCGTTCCCCAGTGATGGTTTCGTTCGGTTTCAACAGCTCATAATAAATAACACCGCCTTGGTCCTACCAAATACACAGCAAAACCTTCGCAGCGTGAATATTCGGCCGAGCCGACGATGTAGAAGCATGACCGGGTAGTCCCCACGATTTTGTTCTCTTTGGGTTGCTGTAATGAATCCATTTTTCATCACCCGTAACGATGCGATGAAGAAAACCCTTCCTTTTTTCCCGCTGGAGTAGTTGTTCACAGGCGAAAAACCGACGCTCAACGTCTCTCGGCTTCAAATCATAAGAAACCCAAGTTCCTTGTTTTTGAATCATTCCCAACGCATGCTATAGCTTGGAAATGGCTTGGCGGGTAACTCCTAATGCTGAAGCAAGCTCTTTTTGCATTTGGCACGGATCCTCATCGAGCAATGCCTCCAATTCAGCGTCTTCGAAGGTTTTTGGCCTTCCTTCACGTGAATGGTCGTCAACATTGAAATCACCGTCTTTGAAGCGACGGAACCAATCACGGCACGTTGTTTCACTTAGAGCAGCATCTCCGTAAACTTTTTGGAGTTCTCGATGCGCTTCAGCCGCCGTTTTCATCAAATGAAAGAAGAAAAGCAACACTTCCCGCAAATGACGATTATTTGGCACAAAATCAGACATTTTCACACAACCAAAAGTATACGACGCAAAAACAAAATCACTAATGTGTCAAAGCGGTTTGTTTACCATATGTCTAAGCTTGGTTCATGACGTTTTGGTTATGTCACAATCGGCCAGCACTTACTAGTGGAGCCATCTCTCGAAAAACAGCGGGATCTTAGTTGCGCACCTAATATTATATGAAGAAATGATGTATATGATAATAAAAGATAACAATCTAGATAGCAATAAATAATATAGAATGTTAAAATAATTTAATTTCGAGCTACAATAGATTATTGCTACATAGACTATATTTAATTATATTTGCTATCCTCTCTATCTCAAATCTATTAAGCCTACCAAGGGATTTACATCTCCAAACAGGCTTGAAAGATTTCAAGATTATTTCTAAGCTCCTACACTTTAGATGGTTCTCAAACTATTTGAATACACTTTATTAACTTACATTACGAACAAAGTTACTGATGCCTTGTTGCATTTTCAAAATGACTATAACTGACATTTACGTTACGTATTTTTAAAATCGTTATTGTCTAACCACTATTGTACGCTTCTATTACACCGATTAATGGTTGTTGCAGATGTTCTGGGCAATGCTCGAAACGGTTGATGGCGAGCGTGGATTAACATGGTTAACATCATTCTAAAGCTTCTACCTCTCTTCTATTGGCTTCTACATCAGAACTCGGCACTTGGTAAGTCGGCCAAAACTACATGTAATACAAATAAATATTTCCATTGCGATTCGCCTACGGATAGCTACACACGTTGTTATTAAACATTAATGTTGTTTTTCGGTATTCCGGTTTTATTTTAGTTTTTTTATATAACAGAAAATGGAGGGCGGGCACCATGAAAACTCGAACTCTCTCAACAACATGCACATTATAAAATTGATTGGAAAAGCTTAAACATATTTTACATGTTAGCACATGATGAAGATTTAAACCATACTTGCCTAAATTACAAAAATCAGAGTCTCACTTTATGACTCATTTCGTGGTCTTCAGTGATTTTAAACGTTATTTGATTTTTCACGATTCGTTACTCCTCATCTACACGTCTAATTTCCGGCACCTATCTTCAATAGTTTAGAAGTTACAGGCTGTATTGAACTACACGGGCAGACCGACAATGAATTTTCACTATATGAACGTTTTTTTTTAAACGGTGTTGAAATTCAGTCAAATTTTAGGATCAGAGGTGGTATTTATATTAGCGCAGGTTCATAGGACACGAATCACAGCAATTTTGTTGCTACTATTCAGTGAAACATCCATGGCGGCAATAACCTGAAAAACTACTATTGCAGAATTGACCTATGCAATTGACAATGAGAGGTTTGCCGTTTACCCTAACCTGGCTTTACTCTCGAGAATGCCATTATTAACTCTCACAGATCATCAAATTGTTGAGGGGTATTTGTATCTGATGCACCTTTGATGGAGTAAAGATATAACTACTCGGTTAGAAGATTCGTCAGTTTCTATGAATGATGGGATTAACAATCGAACAATCAAAATTTACCGAAAAACGTCTCTCCCCTTCTTGTGAATATTTTGAACAAAATCGTGATCAACGGTACGCCCTCCCCCCCCCCCCCCATTCCCCGGCCGCTCCCGGATTAGGCTCATTATGATGTGTCTGATTCCCAAACTGTCTTAACGTTTCAGACCCATTTTTGTAATTTCTGCCACTTATCATACTGAAAGGTCGAATTTTTATTCGAGGGCAGACCTCGAATCGAGAAAATCGCCTCGGAAATATTACGAGCGAATCACGAGGACTGGCGGTGGTACAACTTTCAACAGGCCGCGTGGCTCACTGGGTAGCGAGCGAGAATAGTAAGCGGAGAGTCCCGGTTCGATTCCCGCTGTAAAAAGTAAAAAAATAAATGCGCAGGGCGCACTTATTTATACATTTGTTGACTAACAATATTTATAATAAATTAAATTTCGGTACAAAAAAGACGAGCGTCGGGTAGAGTGTTAACGGATACTTTATTTTTGTCACAATTTATAAATATAACGCAGCAAAGTTATACAATGGATCGCAACGTTTTATTCCGCAGTCGCGGTTCCGCAGGAGGCCGGGTGATAGGCGTCTTACAAGGAGACCTTACAGGCTGTCACTCGCTGATTTTCATAAGTCTCAGACATGTTGTAGAGGGACCTACCCTGAGTACCTGAGTAAAGGGATTTTATACAACGCTCTTTAGTTTTTGAGAAAAATCGTTCGAAAGTTTAGCTCGTAGTAGCTACGAGCTAAACTTTCGAACGATTTTTCTACTACTATACCAGTACGGTTGCACCTTTGTCGAACCAGCTGGCGTGGCCCAGTGGGCAAGGTTCCCGGCTCTGACGCTCGAGGTCCAGGGTTCGAGTCCCGTGATGGCGTTTTTTTTCACAAAACATAAATAAATTCGATGGATGATGCCGTCTAATTATTTATTATTATTTATTTATTTAGTTATTTTTATTAATTTTTAAATTTATTCTTTTAATTTTTTACTTTCCATTTTTTACAAATTATTTATTATTATTTTATTTTTCACGCAGAGAAAAAAGAGAGGAAGAAATTATAACATCTTTTACAAGAAACTGCAGTTTATTATTTTTCATTACAATATACAGGTTTTTCTTACTCGCTATCACTGTGGTCGCTTGTTACATCAGAACAATATTGCGGGTGGTATTTGTCGTAAACGCAAGCAAAACGCAAGACCAAAGAGCAACGCTGTTTGGTCTTGTGTTTTGCTTGCTTTTACGACAAATACCATCCGCAATATTGTTCTGATGTAATAAGCGACCGCAGTGATAGCGAGTAAGAAAAATTATTGTATATTGTAATGAAAAATTACTGTATATTGTAATGAAAAATAATAAACTGCAGTTTCTTGTGAAAGATGTTATAATTCCTTCCTTTCTTTTTTTTCTGCGTGAAAAATAAAATAATAATACATAATTTTAAAAAAATGGAAAGAAAAAAATTAAAAATAAAAATAAATTAATTTAAAAAATAATAATAATAATAATAAATAATTGGACGGTTTTGCATCATCCATCGAATTTATTTATATTTTGTGGAAAACAAAGAAAAACGCCATCCCGAGACTCGAACCCTGGACCTCGAGCGTCAGAGCCGGGAACCTTGCCCACTGGGCCACGCCCGCTGGTTCGACAAAGGTGCAACCGTACTGGTATAGTAGCTACTAGTAGCTACGAGCTAAACTTTCGAACGTTTTTTCTCGAAAACTAAAGAGCGTTGTATAAAATCCTTTTGAAATTTCCAACTTTGAATGGTCAGAACGCACAGAACTCCGAAAGAATAGTACCCCGAAAGATCAAAACTCCGAAAGAATTTTACGCGAAAGACCAATACTCCGAAAATCTTAACATCGTCAAAATAATTCAGCTGTGGAAGTTTTAAAAGTTTCAAAATTTTTACTAAATCGACGAATTATTTCAAGATTTTTTTTATTACGAAGCGATTTTCCACCAATTTTGAAATTTGTCTAGACAACGTTCTACATCATTTACAGTCAACTGTGTGGACTTTCGCTGGCATGATCATGACATGAGGGCCGGGTTGAAGTTCCGAATCTTAATGTTCCGAAATTACAAGGTTCGTCAAGATTATGCCAGCGAAAGTCTACACAGTTGACTGTAAATTATGTAGAACGTATAACATTGTCTACACAAATTTCAAAATTGACGTAATATCCCTTCGTAATAAATTTAAAAATATTGAAATAATTCGTCGATTTATTGAACATTTTGAAACTTCTAAAACTTTCGGAATTCAACGTTCAACGTTCGGAATTTTAACCCGGCCCCGTCAAGATTTTCGGAGTTCTGGTCATCAAAGTTTGGAAATTCAACTCGGCCCCGTCCAGATTTTCGGAGTTTTCGTCTTTCGGGTAAAATTCTTTCGGAGCTTCGCTCTTTCAGGGTATTATTCTTGCGGAGTTTTGAGCGTTCTGATTATTAAAAGTTCGGAATTTCAACCCGACCCCGTTCAACCGTTTCCGAGAAATCTTGCTCGCCGACTATAAAAACACTTTAAACACTTTAAAAAAAACATAACTTCGAGAATATTCGCCGGATTGACAAGAAATTTTCTGTGTGTAGTTAAATATATGTACATTACGAAACTAAAAAATTTTAACCGATTTGTCAGAAATTTTTCCTTTATATAACCCCTTAAGCGTCGGGTCAAATGTAAATGGGAAAAGTAAGGAAGTTCATAAACGCTAGACGTACGTTTTAGTGAATGCTCCAACGACTCCGTGCGTACATATTCCATCACCGACATCCGGTCCGAAATGGCATAACTTTCCCGTGCGCCGCGACACCGAAACGAATGACTGTACCATCAATGTTATTCGCCCAACAGCATGACTCCGATATTACATTCGTCCTACGAGACAGCCATTATTAGGCTGTTAATGATAATTTAAATGTAAAGCTCGTTTATTAGAGCGAACTATTTTTTCTATAATAGGAAAACATGTGATAGTAAAACTTTGATCTCATTCTTAACGACAAATACTGAAATCAACCGACAGCAGTAGGTGCAACGTCAGTGTGCCGCTTCGGTGATCGTTCCCGTTGACCAACGTTATTAGCCCAGGCCAATACTCGGATGGGGGAGCCGCTTAGCAGGCGCACCGGCTTGCTTGCAGACTACCGGGTAGAGTCAGTTCTATCGAGTTTCCGATAGTAATACATATAGAGGTATTCCAAGCGTACAGGATTTCAAACTATATAGGAAACGCCAGGGTCGAATTTAAAGGTGTGGAGGCCCTCGGGTATTGAAGAAGTGCGCTGCTCCTATTTATTTTTTAGACATGAAAAAAACATCTTTTATAGTGTTCAGTTGATTTCCCGAGTAGAAATTTCTTAGGGTTAGCCTGACCAGGATCAGGCCCCGATCGGGGTGTGATAGGGGTAACACCTATTACGGACATCCTGATCCGGCCCCGATCGGGCCGGAAGTATTTAGGCCCTACATCAGGCTATACTAAAATGGCCCTACTAAGGCCGTCCCTGATAAGATCCTACTAAGGCTTTCCCCGATAGGGCCCTACCAAGGCTTGCCCTGATAGGCCCTACTAAGGCTTTCCATGATAGGGCCTTACTAAGGCTATCCCTAATGTGGCCCTACTAAGGCTTTCCCCGATAGGGCCGTACCAAGGCTTGCCCTGATAGGCCCTACTATGGCTTTCCCTGATGAGGCCATAAATAGGCTTGCCCGATGCCTGCCTCAGCAGTCGCTAGATGCACATAACCTCTCATTTTTCACATGGAAACTTCGATTTTACAGCATCGTAGCTTCGGAGTTTCGATGCATTCCTGAATTCTATTTAAAAAAAGGTGCTATAGACTGTCACGACAAAAAACGTTATGCAACTCGGATACGTGTTAGAAGATTTCGGCAGCTTTGTAAGGCGAAGAGAGAGAGAGAGAGAGAGAGAGAGAGAGAGAGAGAGAGAGAGAGCAACTATATATATATATATATATATATATATATATATATATATATATATATATATATTTAAATTATTTTTATTATATATATAATATATATATATATATATATATATATATATATATATATATATATATATATATATATATAAGGTTAAGTTTCAAAAATCTATAGCATGTTATTCGATAAACCTCTTTAATTGTCACAATGATATTAACTAATTGATATACTTTATGTGATACAACAAATAATTATAGGAATTCATTTGGTCTGTTATGCCATATCTGGGACCAAGATGTTACAAGCACTCGGTAGCATAGGGGCAGCGTGCCTAGCTATGGGTAGGAAGGTACGAGGTTCGATTCCCATATAGGCCAAATATTTTCTTCGAACAAAAACGTTACAGCAGGCCAGGGAATGACGAATTATGATACAAAATCAATTGTAGTGGAACTCTAAATTAAGTGGTTCATTCAATTTTGCTTTTTTGAAATATTATATGCATTTCTTTCTGATCAGGCAACCTGATAGGGGCCTGATCAGGCAACCAGATCAGGCCCATATGTGACACAACGTTACATTTCCTAGTAGGGCCCTTTCAGGCTGCCTTATTAGTGCCCTACCAGGGCAGTCAGGCAACCTGATCGGGCCCTGATCTGGGCCCCATCGAAATTTCTACGCGGGTTATTACGAAAAAAACAAGATCCTTTCCAACAAAATTCGACGATTTTGTAGAATACAAAAAAATATAATTATATTATTAGGGGAATGAAGATATGCGAGCCTTATTCGACGAAAAATCACTAATGACTTCGGTGAATTCCAGCTCCCGGAGTAAATCACTTTCTATGCTAAACAGTGGTACGTTGACAGCCTATTTTGTTTCATGGTGGTTTGTAGCCTTTTTTATCATTTTAATTTTTGAAAATGAACGCTTTTCAGTGCAGTTAAACACCATCGACACGTAGTCCATATTGTAGATCCATAATGTAATTACGATGTTGGAAAATGCAGCTCTAAAATTGTGATTTTCAAGTATTTGATAATGGAGCAGCTCCGCAGATTGGTATTTTTGACAGTCCTTTCTGTACAGGTCAATTAATGATAAAAATTAGACCGACTCATTTTCAGGCTTGGATTCCCAATCATCATTTTAAACTTTCACTAATTCCCGTATTGCAGTGTACAAATGTGCTGCGCCGATCGCCTCGAAATGATGAGGGGGGTACAAATCGAACGTACAGGATCATATGCATGCAGTCCTTCAGACATAGAAACAGATAGCTGATCGATCACTGGTATAAAACTTGACACTTTAAATATCTCTTTTGGTGATAGGTTAATGTTTAATACACATGAGTTGGACTTATCAATTAAAACGTTTTTTTTTCTCTTTTCATTCATACAAGTAAAAAAAAACTATTTTTCGATAAATAGCATATACTGGCCGGTTTAAACATCTGCCGCTGCGTAATGTAACTTTCATAAGCGTTATTTAGCAGTTATGAAAAACATTATGATTAAACGAATTTGTTTTCCTATTACACCACTAAATTTAAATAAATTAATGGGTGGCTCAATCCACGTGACATATTTAAAATGTTGATCTATTAAATATGGTTTCATAGAGAATTTATCGCGTTTCGCGTTGTTCATTCTTTTTTTATTCCAATACCCTTCGAAATGTTATTAAGACACATACACAAAACATTACATACACAAAAAAGACAACTTTTGAAAAATCTCACTTTAACCCGAACTTTTAAGAATATTTGAGATTTCCAAAATAAAAAAAATTCAACTAAATGTTGAAGTTACAACATTTGGAGCGTCCAAATTTTTGGTTTCTTCGCAGTAGGCAGAAACAGTGAAATTCGGCATAGCACTCAATGAGCGAAGAGTACACACGATTCACGAGTTTTCTCCATCCGTACCACCAGGATTTATAAAATCACCGCAGTTTGAGTGTTTCTCGCTCATGATCCTTCTTATATTATGTTAATAATACGTGTTGATAATCATCATCATCATCATCACCATACGCAGTATTGAAGATATTATCGACATTGGCCTCCTCCTCCTCCGCCTCCTCCTCCTACAAAGCCAATTCCTGTTTCTCGTCTTATAGTATTCGTGATCTGTTCACATTCTCAGTTTCGTGCACTTGGCTCGAATATCTATCGCATGTTTTTTTCTTCGATTGGTCTGATCAGAGGGGATATCAGGGGGTACATTTTCGGAAATGTTTAGGTTTACGCGTAAATGTATTTAACCGTTTCTCTCTTTACACACAATCGTTTTTTAACACTTCATAATGTTATAGTTTTATAACATTCCATATAATCCAAATCATAGCCCCGTGGAAGAATGTCCGTGGAATCTGAGAATTAGCACTCGTTTGTCATCTCTCCAGCTGAGAGAAACTTCATTTTGCATCGCTGTATAAACAATGTATTTTTTACTCATGATCAATTGTTGCACTATGACGAGGTTTTCGTGCGCAAACAAGCAATGTTTAAAGTCTTCGAATGTGATGGATTTCCGGGTTGACCGCCGAATACCCTTAGTTCGCTTCTTCACATCGTCACAGTCGAGGATGTTAAACGAGTACAATTTTGCTCCCAAGTCTACAAATTCCATCATAATACGACCATTATTCTCATCCTTCATGAGGCCTATTTCCTCTTATTTCGCGAGAGCATGTTGTATGGATTATTCGGCGAATAATCAGACGTGTCAAACTTGTCAATGTCACACTTCGTCGTTTCATTAATGTCGGACACGCTGGTGTGATAAATCAGACTATCAGTGTCCATATACAACAATTTTGCTCGATTGTAGTCAAAATCATAAATCCAGGGCTTAGGTAAATCGAGAATCGAAAATCCTGTGGATATGGGCTTATCAAATAGAACGCACGCTCTATTGAGCTCGATTATAACAATGTCATTGTCAAATATGGTGCAGCTACGGAATATGGGCTCTTAGCGATCTGCGCTTCCGCTCCCCACCGCCTCTACCATACGAGTCGTACTTCCCGATGTTTCCTCACATTTTCCATTGTTTTACCAAAGACCGGATTGTTCACGAGATTGTAAAAAAATGCTCAAAGTCATTGTCAGATTTCATTCCTAATTCCATATTTCTATCGATGTATTTTTTTTGCGAAACGCTCTGTTTGAATGTGAAAATTCTTTGCATTTTTGTGATGCGCAATCCTAATTCCAAGCATTGCTTAAAATTGCGATAATGATTTCAAAAGCTACGAAAATTTCTCATTAGCATGAAGTTCACGTGAGTAATTAATACCCAAGAGTGGACGTCGAAATTACGAATCCGTTATTGTGAATCTCGATAACAAAGATGGACCTGGCACACATTGGGTTGCATACAGAAAAAACCAACGATGGAGTCATGCAATTTGACGGTTTTGACAATTTTAGCTACCTCAAGATCTGGAGAGATATTTGGGTGCTGGTAGCACTGTCAGATGCAATCATGAACGATATCAGGACTATGATAATGTTCTATGTAGTGATTTATGTATGAAATTTTGAACTGTACAAAAAGGATTCTGTTCGGTTACAGTTGAACGACAAATATCCTTGAATAATTATTTCACGCTGACGCTTTAGCAAAACAACTCCATCACACCTACCGAACTATAGCCGTTTAAAAATCATGCTCTCGGACTCATAGAATTGCTCACGTTCAACTCGATACCATAACGAGTATACCATATGGTCCGTGAAGACAGGAAGTCATTATACGATTTTTAAATGCCGACTCGAGATTGACCCACTTTAGTTTATCGCAAGCATTGCTCACACCAGCACCGCTTACACCAGCGCTGCTTACACTTGCTCCACGCACGATTTTTGCTTTCAACGACCACAATTTCACTATTGTCGATTGAATTTTTAGTTTTTGACCGACATTGAGCCCTGGTTTTTTCAATGTTTTCCCCAAGAGTTTGACGTGCACGTCACAGAACTTTTGCCACTTTTCAACGTGAGAGAAATTGTTCTTCACACCGCTCAACTTATGGATAATTTATCGCAATCGTCCATGGTGCAGACTGCTCGATTAATCGAAATCAAATACCGATGCAGAACGACTCACAAATATATTTAAGACGGAATGACACTTCATCGCGGTCGGTATGGTAGAACCATTATAGATACCCAAAAATCTATGAAACGGCTCTTCAGATTCCGTCGAAACTTTGGCAAACGACATCAAATAGATAGACAAACAGCTGTCTGCCCCTCAAATTTTCTTAAAGTTCTCAAATTCAGAAAATTTGAGGAGCAGACAGCTGTTCGTGTATCTATTTGACGTCGTTTGGCAAAGTTTCGGCAGGATCTGAAGAGCCGTTTCAGAGATTTTTGGGTATCTATAATTGTTCTACCATGCCGACCGCGATGAGGTGTCATTCCGTCTTAAAAAGAACATTTCTATACAACCTCGCACGTGTGCCTGTATGTGTGTGTGTGTGTGTGCGTGTGCGCACGCTCGAAGGTCGAGTTTGTATACACAAGATCGAGTTCCAAACAGCGAGATGATGGGCGCTCTTTCTCAAGCTTTTCAATCTTCAACTCAAAATGATTTTTTCTTGATATGCTTTATTAGTATCCTTCATAATCCATTATGCATCCATATCTTCAAAGTCTGCGTCCAACGTTTCAATAACTAGATAATTTTTCACATTTAGTATATGAGCTAGCTGTTCTCGATTTTAATGGCCCTTAACGTATGCGATAAACTTTCCACCGATGTAGGCCATGCAGACATTTCGTTTGTACGCTGCTGCCAACATCAGCTGAAATGTTGCTGAATTCGCGAATTTCGGGCTGTTACATTTTCTGCCGCGATAGACCATGCATAGATATTTTCTATGCGCTGCTGCCAACATGGTCTCGAATGTTGTCGAATCAACCTCAAGGGCCTTGGTGATCGTTCCGGGTAGAAACACGCTGCGTTCTACGCTGAAAGTCGTTCAAGGTCATCCAAGGTCAGTATCAATGATACAAATCTAAATATCTCGGATCACTACGAAATATTTAGTAGTGATCCGAGATATTTATATTTGTATCATCGATACTGACCTTGAATGACCTTGAACGACTTTGACCCCTCAATGTTTTTTATGCGGCTTGAGATGTTTCACGAGATGGTTGAAAAAAGTACCATTCCATTTAAAAAAGTGGAGGTGACCTTCACTGTGCGGCAGCGTCTGCAACGAAAAAAACATTGGTCGCATTTGATGGCCCCTTCACACCGTACGAGTTTTGTCTGGAACATTTTTTTGTGACGTCGATAATTACCGAGTTATTTCTGGTGGCAGAGATAAGAGAGACACCCTATATAATAGCCGCCCGTGTTTCACCTACTTCTCAAACGTCCATTGGTCTCTCGCGGACAATGTTCCAAAGATAATCATCCATAGTCCGAACAAGTGCGTTCCCAGTGTTGTACAACGACGTTGCGAGCGCGATGCTATTCGCAGCGTCCGTTTTGAAGGAGAACTCTGAGCAGTGTATATTCTGGTAACGTCTGCCGATAGGAAAAAAATAAGAAAAAATGTGAAATACGAGAGCACTGGACAGTCGATGCCATGGCTCGCCTTGGCCGGAACTTCGCTCCAAGGAAGCGCGTCCCCCCCCCCCCCCCCCCCCCCCCCCACCGCATGCCGGCATGATAGACACAAATGTTCACTACGCATACGTTTTCGAGTGTATGACGTAGGTGTCCTTTACGGGTATAAAGTTCGATATGTAACGATGTTTTTTAGCTGACCAAAATATGGCGCAAACCCCGATCGATTACTTAGGAATTAATTTTAAAGAAATGTATTATGCGATTCAGTTTAATTTGGATGTATCATTAGTATAATAAAGGTATCTATGGGAAGTTAATGCCGAAATATAAGCGAAAAGCAGAAAAGATATAAATCTTTAGGGAATGAGAAGTGGAATATGGTGGGAATGTAATAAGGGGAAGACCCCGTACAATAGAATCTACGACATAATATCAATCTTTAGCCTAGTTAGATAGTATACTAATGGAAAATCAGTGTTTAATTGTCATGGTTATAAAACAAATTTTTTTTCCGTATGATTCATATCACCTCTCCAAGTTTCCATATATTAGTGGTAATATGGGTATTAATAATTCACCAAAAATAAAGTAGATCGCATAAGCAGTTTTTCCACAATTAATTTCCAACATTCTGGACGAGTTTTAGCTGACACTGTATCCCCTTCAACAATTTGTTTTTGCATAGCTTCTCAAGTGTAAGGCCTAGAATAGGGATCCATAGGTAACAGAAATCAAAGGTTAGCTCGGTAATCGGACTGAATAAAATACTCTTCTGAAACGCGTAACGGGATTATATTCGCGAGATTAACGCATCTGTTCGTAACCACGCGGAACAATTTGGTACTCGTAGCTTCGGTCTCATATGAACCTTCATATCCTGCTCCGCCAACCTCCGTAAAAATACACTTTGTTATACAAAATGGACCCGAATTGTCCGATATGTCTGCGAATCCGATGCTCCCAATAATTTCATACGTTATTGGCACACATCGCAGTACAATTCAGCTTTCATGAATGCCAGTTGACGCCCGACAAATTATGAAAATTATTTTGACAACGGTTGCCTTACATACATGTCTGGAAACATTATTGGTGGCAAAAGTTTTTTTTTCTTTAAAAGCCAATTTTAAGAACCAAACTGAGGAATTTCAATATCATCGCGTTTTTTTACTCTGTACTCTAGTACTCTGTTAATTTAAAAAAAAATTCATCGTAGATTCCATTGTACGGGGTCTTCCCCTTTATTTCATTCCCACCACATTCCACCTTTCATTCCCACCTAGCGGCCACAGCCGACTTTCGCTCTGTATCGCATGCGCCGTATTTCTGCGATGCGTATAGGGAAACTGCGGAAAACCTATACCAAAACAGACGGTCCTAGGTTCGCTTCCTTTTTTCGGAGCTAGTCGCGTTTCGTCGAAAAATAAATTGCGGTCTACAGGCAAATACACGACACACGTACGTACCGGTCCGTGTGCATAATATCCGTGTACAACTGAAGCTACGACACGCTCGTTTTTATTTTTTTCCGAGTCTGGGAATCGAATCCGCGACGTCCCGATGGTCTGGTTTAGAGGCAACTCCGCTAACCAGTAGACCAGCACAGCGGTTACTCTGATAGTTTTTAACTATATAATACCACTGTCTGCCTCTACATGTCTACCTCCCTCATATAGGCATATAGCACATACTCTGTGTGAGTGAGTACATACACGCTTTTCGTAGCAATTATTAACGATTACGTTACCCTTTTGGAACTTGAGTCATTTTTTCACGGAATGCAACGGTCTAAGTATCAAAATGCGGGTTTCTAATATGGCTAACGGCTATTTCTCTCAGATTTGTGATTAGTTCATCCTAGGTATCGTTTTTCAACCTGTTTTGAATAAAGTTTTCTGTAGTGAGTAGATTTGTCATTTTTTTGTCGAAATAATAAACATCTGAGAGAATTTGTTTCGTTTTTTAGCAGTGTAACGACGCACAGTGGGGCCAAGTCCCAAAAGGCTGCCCAAAACTTGAATACATTATAAATTTGGCTGAAAGTCAGTACTCGGGGATTTTCAGGGTCGCTGATTATGAATCCGAAGTCAAAATTTGAAATAAACACGAAATGGGGGAATTGACATGAACCACTTTTATAGAGAAATCGCAAAATAGATACATATGTTGTATAATACAATAAAACATACAATCGGTTGATTTAATGTTCACGCATCGTTGTCCGAAGAAAAATTTGATTCACAATCAGTTGATTCAACGTTTAAATCGCTGGAGCTTCCTGTACTTGCTGGTATACGTGGCGTAACTGACAATAGAACTGCTTCTGGGAGCAACGACTTTAAGTTTTTTTCGAGGCAATTCGCGCAAACTTTCAATAAATAGATCGGATATTAATAATAAGCCTGACATAATGTCTTCCATTGTTCTGGCTCGGGAACACTTTCTTGCAAAATCTTCACGAAACTTTTCAATGAATTTAGGTATTAGTAGACTCTTAAGCGTCTTCAGACATTTGTCCTATCGGCAATACCGATGAATTTATCACTTCTGCGCCATGAATCAATACCTTATGTACCGAAGTCGGCATGTAGAACCACGGATATAACTGCACAAAGTAGCGAGCTGTCTGTAAGGCATAATCTTGAAATTTTATGAAATCGATTTCATGGCCACTCGACATTGTCTGCAATATGACATGGAAACGCTTAATCAAGTGCTCATCAACTATTGTAATAGCAGCAGAAATGCTTGAGTTTTCGAAAAATCGTCGAGGGGTGTTCCCATTATTCGAGCTACCGAAACCAGGCTTTGGTTGATCGACTATTAGACCCAATTCGATACGGAAACCCTTCTGTATATTTGTTTTTCGGATGCTTATTTGTTCCTTTCCTTTATCACTACGCGCTTGCCACTTTTTTATTTCAAGCTTATATGCTTCATGCAAACAACATTCGAAAAACCGTATCCATGCATGCAAAGTTGATGATCCAAACTGTAAATGATCTTCCGATACTTCCTTCTCTAGAATTGCATCGATATTGTTAAAGTCTTTTGAAGTTGCTTTGCATAAATGGCATCGTTGAGTAGATACGTTATGCGTGATAGCATTACAAACTTTACCGTCTACCGTGGTGAAAGCAAGTCGGAAAGAAACTCTTATTTCCTTTCCATCTATGATTTTTTTCGATAGGGACAAGATTATTCTCTTGCTGTTTAATATAATCCATTTCCTCACGAGTGGCTTTAGGACTCTCGTGAAAAAATTGGATCCTAATTGGTCTACAAAAGCGAAGAGTGACAGCCTCGGACTTTTCCATACAACAAGTCAAGCGTTTGTTTCTTCGCCGTCTGATACAAGCTGCAGTGGAACGATTGAGGTAAAAAAAAATATTAGCATCGGACTTGCTTCCATCATCATTGGTGAACTTTTGCTTGTACGTACTTTGGCCACAAGTGCCTTCGCAGACACACTCACAAATTAAATTCAAGTTGTTAACATTTTCAGGAGACAAACTTTTGACAACATCCATTTGTGTTAATAATATTCTATCAGCTGTGTGATTCAGCAAAGCCTGCAATTTCACCTCAGGACTACATTCATTGACAGAAAAATATCTGACTTAGTCGGATAACATTTGAGCTTGGCTTGATATGGCAATTAATACGGTGCAAATAAATTACAGCTGTTCTCTTCGCTTCTATTACGAAGCCCCTGATATTGTGATTTCGATCATTTTAGTTCCACTATGAGCGACAGAGCAGCATCGGCAGATAAAGTCGTTTCTTGAATCGCATCTATGAACTCCTCATACTTCTTAGCTTTAGATGGGCTCCCCAATCCCACATCACGGATAATTTTCGCAGCATCTGATTTCTCAGTTGAACGAAGGCTCATTTAAGTCGCATACGTCAATTCTTCCATATTATGTCTTGCGCGTAATTATTCAGTCCTCCTTCGTTTTGTTCGGTCAATCACGGCCAAAACTCCAACAACCAAAACAAGACGGCCTTAGTAGGGCCATTTTAGTATTGCCTGATCTAGGGCCTAGATACTTCCGGCCCGGTCGGGGCCGGATCAGGATGCCCGTAATAGGTGTTACCCGTATCACACCCCGATTGGGGCCTGATCCTGATCAGGCTAACCCTAAGAAATGTCTACGCGGGTAGTTTTCGTTGCACAGGTCACGCTACTATAATTATTAGCAACGCATATATCTCAAAAAAACTTTGGAGAACGTCCCCCGCCTTCAAAATCAGTCCTAGTTTCCAGGTCTGTATGTTAGATTGTGATTCTGATCATTCAACATTAGTTAGACTGAACTGAATATTTTTAGAATATTTTATGACCAAATCGTAGCCCAAACGGCGATGAGGTAAGGATTCCCTGTACGCAATCCGATGGAAGTGCGAAGATAAAACTTGAACCATTCATAAATGGTATGCCCATTGATTTTGATCAATGGTAATATAAATATAAGTAAGATAACTTCCTTTTTATTCACAAAAAATTAGTTAATTTATTGTACGATAAATATATGATGATTTTTTTAACGCGCTTAGCGCTTTGAAGTACCAATTTCTGCATTTTCTTTGCGGCTGTATTTACGAAACTGCTCGTTTAGTAGTTTGAAAACTACTGCAAGTGCAATGCAGCCTCTTCTTACGGGAATAATACAAACTGACGCCTTTTCAGTGCCTTTTACAAAATTTGTGGAATCAATTCAACACAATAAACCGATTTGGCAAACAGTCTATCCGAATTGGGTTGTATTCATTTTTTTTCACATATAGAAACAATGTATTTTTCCATTTGATTTAAAATCTATGTTTTGAACATTTTTTAAACACAACATTTTTTGCATTTTTGTTATATCACAATGTACTAAAATTATAATCGACCTTTTGGATTAGCTGTTCAGAAATATCGTGCTATAAAAATGCGAACTGACAAAGTTCTCTTGTTGCGAATTTCTTCTTCCTTGATCCAAATAATGGGTGAGAAAGTAATGAGCAAGTTGAGGTTTGACCGACACATCGACATCAAGGTAGTCAAAGATGAAGTAAAGCATAGCGGATGTTGTGGTCTGGTCGCGGAAGTAGGAGGCAGAGAGAGAGAGAGAGAGAGAGAGAGAGAGAGCAGGTGTAATTGAGAGACGATTCATCGATGCTCGGAAATGTGCGAGGATATTCCCTCGTATAGCTCACTGGGGTCTGAGATGGGAAGTTCTCACGATCCCACCACTGTTCGTCTTTCCGCACAAGAGGAAGCCCTGCGCCTTACTTTCTGAAAAGTTCAGAAGGACTGACACGTGTGGAAATAATAAAACACAAAAAATCACGCTTAACATTGATACGCAGTCTTTATCCAACGAACGTCTGTAGATGGTACACAATTGTGGAAGTTCTTCTGCAAATACCTTAACCAACAGACTTTCTTAAATGTATTAAATCCCACTGTATATTCTAGCATATATTAAAAGAAACCCTTTTCCACACTATTAAAGCATAAAAAATACGTTATTCTGAACATATAACTCTCTCAGGAATCTGTAACCGTCTGCTTGAGCATAACCTGTCATGACCGTCTGCTTTAGCATAGCTAGGTCACAGTTCCCCTGTTCCTTCACAGAAATAATGTGACACAGTAGTGGATTAAGGCGGGATATACATTTAGACAGGAAAACACTAAGCAATATTGTGGAATTTTTTAAACTAAGAAATAATTATTCTACAACTATCAAACTTTAGATATATTTTAATAGTATATTTAAGTATACAAAACAATTTTTTAAATTAATTCATCATCAAAATGGCGGGGCTGTGGCAGAGTGTTACAGCAAGGTCGCCACGGGAGTGGCGAATCGGCGTGCAATCTAGCTTCCCGTAGACTTTGATTTACAAAACAGTTGAAACATTTTTTTCATTTAGAACATGTATAGTTTGTATGTGACGGTAAGTAAAATGAAAAAAATGCAAATTTGAGAAAATGGCACGCATTTACAAAGAAAATTAACATTTCACGCAACATTTCTGTATAATGTGCATTAAAGACGGTTTCAACTCAATCGGCTCAATAGTTTTTGAGTAATCCTCCACGCCAATTTCGATAATGCAATTTGAGAAAAACGCGTTTGAAGTTCACGCCCGCTCCGAATCCGAGTGGTGAGGCACAGCGTTGACGGGCTGTAACGTTTGAAGTTTTTCGAATTTCGCTTTGAAACTGTAGGAAAATATTCTACGTATATAGTTTTATCGTTTAAAGAAGAAAAAAACAAATCGATTTTCTGATCGTTGTAAATGTATATCCCGCCTTAAGAAAGAATGGTTGTCGACAACAATCTAATCGACTGATAAGAGAGAGGTCCCCTCCCGAATCAAGGGAATCCTGGAACAAAATAAATATTACGCCATTTTAAAAAACCACGCCGCGCCTTCTGGAAAGCGAATGATCGGAAGGGGGTTCGTTTTCCAACAAGACAACGACCCAAAACATACTTCACAACTCTGCTCGAAGTATCTTGAATCGAAGCAAGAAAGGGGCGAGCTTCGAATTATCCAATGGCCTCCTCAATCTCCCGATCTCAATCCCATAGAACTGATGTGGGATGAAATGGATTGGCAAGTGCGCAAAGTCACTCATTCATCCACCGAAAATCTATGGGATTTCCTACAAAAATCTTGGAAAGAAACACCCCGAGAGATTTTCCAAAAACTTGTGGAGAGGATGCCGCGTGTGGTGAAGAGCGTGCTATCGGCGAGAGTCGGCAATCACGATACACATTAAAACCAGCCCCCTGACACTGGCCTACTATTCCTATACGATAAACGGAAACGCGTTTTGTCCCGGCTTTTTAGTTCTTAAAATCGCCACTACCTAGCGTTGGCTGTTATGTGACAGCCTTCGGCTCTAAATACTCCGATAAGCTGAACAATTCGATACTTTTGTGGCTTTCGCCTGTAATCGTTATTGCGACCTTATTTATTGTACTCGAACGGAAAATCATTAGAGCGAAAAATCATTCCAAATATAACAATAGACTTTTATTTATGTAAAATATTCGAAACACTGGCGCAACATACATATATAGCATGCCTCTCACACGACTACTAGCGCCACAGTGCGGCAAGGACATTTTGCGAACAGCATTTATCTACCAGTGTCAGGGGGTTGATTAAAACGAAGACACTAGTAGCAAGCGATGCTACTCGGAGGCGCTGCGTTCGCCTGGATGTGGCGCTCTCGCGACTGCGAAGAGCATTTCAAACGCATCTACTGCGGATGTTGACATGGTTGAAAGACTTTATTCGATTCAGCAAACCCACCGAGGGTGGAACAATTTGAATTTAATAAACTCGGTCAATGAAATATATATGTTCTTTTTTTCTTGAAAATAGTTGTACGGGACAGAAGATGTTTTTTGGAAAACGGTGCAACGGCGTCCCATCTCTTCGTCAGCGAAGGCCTGGGGGTTGGCGATACAATCGGTATTCTCGGGGTAATTGGTGATCCAGGACCAAACGGAGACATCGATTTGCGGCTCCAGGAGCATGACAGTCCAGTGACCATTTCACCTCGGTCCAAGAATTTGACCCTTTCGAGCCCTTTGGACAAAGAAGGCTTGGACGGTCCTGCGAGTGTTCTTGTCAACGTTATTTGTGAACGAAAACGCACGTTAGATCCGGTCAGTTTAAATTATATTAAACAGACCTTAAAACTTACTTTTTTGGCTTTATATATTTACTTCAAGAATTGTGCTCCATTTACCTGGAACTTTAAAGGGCTTTAATTATTACTCATGTTACTAGAAAATATTTGTTTCTGTTCTATTGATTACTCAAACGTCTATTGCTCACACCATACCGATATCTCATTCCATCTCTCTTGCACGTAACTCGCGTATGTCTGAATCTTAGCAGCCACCGAATTGTTTTTCATAGTTTTTGTAGTCACTCTTTTTAAATTTTGCCCTACAAGATAGGATGCCTTCCGTCTTCCATGGAAGCGCTTTATCGCTAACGGCGCAAACCTCACTTGTATGACGCAAAGTGCCCACTGTATACTTTGTATAATAAAAAGTATTTCGGAAAATCGTAAATATCCATTCAGAATCCGTGCGGGCCAATTTAATTCGTTTGCTTGTCACTTGCAGAGTTTCGTGATTCCAGTAAACATACGAGTGACTGATGCCAATGACAACGCGCCCCAATTCGTCAATGCTCCTTACGTTCTAAATATTTCGGAGGTAAGCAGGGTCGCGCCAGCACTTTTTTCTTTTATACTCTAAATGTTGTAGTGACTTCTGAACGGATTTGTGCATCTCTATCATAAAACAAACAGTAGTCAAATGTAAATTCTAAGGTTCATATGTGTGTATCAAAGATTGGGGTACTGAGATTGAAAAAAGTACTGTACGACACAAAGAAATGTGAGACACAGGGAACTAGACTACAGGAGTCCCGAATCCCTGTTTATAACTAACCACGAAATTGTAGGAAAATAGGGTTCTGAACAAGCCGCGGGTTTGTTACTCGGGTCCTATTTGATATATTTTGAATAAGGGCTATTACAATCAACTAAATTGGTTTATTGGTTCTTCTTATTTGATTTACCCAACATTTTCATAAAGTCAAATGGTTTAAATTTATTTCTACTATTGCGTAGATTTATTACACACACACATATATATATATATATATATATATATATATATATATTCAAATCGAGATCTATTTAACGCCGCTGAGGAGTACCCATTTAATTTGCTGCTAAGAATTCGGGAATCTGGTGTTCTTTACTCAAGAAAATATTGAGCCGTGTAGACTGAATACGTCAATTTAATGTTTTCTCGATGAATCAACATTTATCGATTTGATTTTTTAGTATAGTGTCCTTATTTTGATTGCACTCTTTTTCCAATCAACCTCCATTTGACATAACTTACTATTAACTTTCTTATCCAATTCCGCACTTAAAAAAAATTAATTTACCAATAACAATTTTTCAATCATATTCTGCAATTTTTTATTCATTGTAACACGCAACGTTTCATATAGTTGATATTGCAATTCGTTCTATGTGATTTTCGGACGACTTCACACGAGAGCCAAAAAACTTATTCCCATGTCGAAAAGTTGCGGCTTGGGGTCACGTGACGTAATGCATACGCTGAATGAAGCGTTGTAATTGCTTATTGACATAGAACGTTTTACGGATGCGTTCAGAATACATTTTTTAAACATAATGGTCACAAAAGCATAGACCCCCAAGTAGTAATTTTTAAAAAGTTGTCCAAAAGTCGGCTAAGTGGGTACCAAATGTCCGCCTGGAAGTTGTTTTAAAGTTAACAACCATCCAAAAAGATAACTGTTGGCCATATGGTAACTTATAGGTAGCTTCCAAGCCGACGTTTGGTAGCCATTTAGACAACTTCTGGACGACTGTTTGGAAATTGCTACCTGTGACGTTTCGGAATATCAACGACGATATGCGTTTTCTTGATGTTCGATTTTGACACCCATCGTATCTAATATCTTCAATATTGTTTAAAATCCGTTAAAAATGAAAGCAGCTAAGAAAGTGGCGATTTGGATCTTAGCGGTTCGGGCGTGAAAATTTCGACGCGGCGTCCCGTCACGGCGGTAGTGCAGAGCTCGAAGCTTTTTGCTACGAGCCGCGGCTTACTGCCGCCGGATGACGCACCACTCGTTTCTTATAAGACGGCGATGTCTCGCGCTACTTGACAAAGTCGAGTCCCGATCACGGTCTTACATACAGGTCTTGCAACGAAGCTATATTTTCGTGGTGGGGGTAGGCACGCTTATCGGCTTCACTTTTCGATTCACTAGGCGCCGCTACGCGTCGCTACTAGCAAGAGGAAGTAGTTTCCCCCTTACCTCTTACCGGCGAGTGGGCCCAAGGTGTTTACGTATGTTTTTGTGGCGCGATTGTCGAAATAACCTTTATTTGCGACCATATACCAGAAGGTTCTACGTGATTTACCGTGATACACTTTTTATCGTGTTTTTACGCATAAGTGTGATTTTTTTTGGTAGTGTTTGCGAAAAAAATGCGAAATGGCTACGGGTTGCGCGGTTCGCAATTGTAAAACTGGGTACAAAAATTGTAAGCAGAAATGCTCCGTGTTTCGCGTGCCCAGAAACGTCGAACGATACAAAAAATGGCTCGATGCTATTCCGGGACTGAAAGAGTCTCAGTACGTGTGCGAAAAACATTTCGAAGAACGATGTATTGTGATACATTGGAGAAAAAAGGATGTAAATGGTCGTAATATGTGCTGGTATGAATTAATGTATTCAAAAAGTTTTCAGTTTTTTTTATGAAAGTATTCATCTTTTTTGTTAATCAACACATTTTTTTATTGGTTTCGTATATTATGCAGTTTACACGACAGTACGGTAAATTAAGTTAGGGCAAATGGCGCATGCGTTGCGTTCAGAAGAGAAAAGGACAGAAGAGCTATTTCTCTATTTGTCGCACCACTACTTCCCCTTGTCGCCACGCACCAAGCGGCAGAAATCGGAATAAAAAACAAAACCGCTAAGGGTGCCTACCCCCACTACCGCCGTTGTCAGACCTGTATGTAAGACCGTGGTCTCGATAGATGGATTGCTGCGCGTGTGTCGTCGTGTATTCGCTACGCCGGCCGCGTACAGAAAGAAATAAGACCGGGTCCACACTATGCGGTCCCACGGGAGCGTTTTTGCGTGTATTCCGTGTGTATCGAACGATACACGCAACTAAATTTAGCGGCCATAGCACGCTTTGTAACATGCGCTCGCTTTGCAGGAGAGCGGTGAAACAAAGCATTGAACATTGTATGGAAAAAAGGGGCTCGAATAGATTTCTTGTTCGGACGACCCTCATCAGTGGAATTTAAGTATGGTCGAAGTTTGCAGAGACTCGTCCTGTTGAATAGTGGTGACATTTCCCCTTTTTTCAAATTCATTTGAACAAATAAGTTCTTCCATCCCCAAGCCACATGCCAAAGAACAGATATTACATGGAACCACGGGCGCGTGTTAATATTTGGCAGAAAAAATGTAACTAGTATTTCCGCTGGTAGACTGCACGGCGATGTCTCTCTCTAGCGTATGCCTATCGGGCTATAATGCTGCCCCGCTTCTATTAATGGCCGACTGACTGACGAAGCATCGGGTGGTTTGGTAGGTGGCAGCGCATCATTTTAAAGGGTGGATGCAGTCAGAATTTTCAAAAAATCGATTTTTTCAAAACATTTTCTTGAAGTATGATGTTTCGAAAATATTCCCTGAAAATTTCAAGTCAATCCGATGAATAGTTTCCGTGATATCCCACAATTAGTGAACGGTCGTCGGGTCCCCATGGCAGGTAGCGGCTGACAAACACGCAAACGATAATACCCGGGAAGGCAGAATGCGTCGAAGACAACAAAAAATTGATATTTTGGAAGCTTCCACATCGGCAGAAGCCCTATTGTATGGGCCAGGAATTGATGATTCGATGTAAGTAATTTTTTAATTAGTATTTCTATACATAAATCAAGTTCAAAATTGGAAATCTCTTTCAGAAGTTTTCAAAAATTTATTATTCAAAAACTATGAACTTTAGCAAAATATTATAAAGAATACTTTCGTTTTAAAATTGCCCAAAATATTTTTTTTTTAAATAGTCTCGAAAAACTTTAATTTTTTGAAAAATTGTTTTAACAATTGGCTATAAACCATTGAATGGTCGACTTTTCGGAAAAAATTGTGATATTCGGATAGGGCGGATCAAAATACATAAAAAAGTTAACGAGTGGAAGAGGCGTGACGACAGTGCGTAGAAGAGGGAGAGAGGTGGGGGCGAAGAGCGGCGCGGCGATTATAATTGCGGGGGATTTAAATGCAAGAATAGGAGAGGAACAAAGAATCGTGAGCTGTGAGAGAGAGACGGCGGCGACGGAGGGGATGAGGCACTCGCAGCACGCGGTAGTAAACGCAGAGGGAAAGAAACTTCTCGATTTTTGTGAGAGTCTGGGTCTCGCAATATTGAATGGAAGGACGAAGGGAGACGAGGAAGGGAAGATAACCTACGTAGGCGGAGGGGGGGCATGGTCGGTGCTAGACCTAATCATCAGGCTCGAGGATAAGGAGGAGGAGGTTGTCAGGAAAATAGAAGTGATACCGAGGACGGTGTCGGATCACTTACCGGTGGTATTTGAACTCGGAGGAGGAGAGGCCCCTCTCCTCCTCCGGATGGAGATAGGAGCGGGTCGAAGGAAAAAAGAGGTGAAAGGGGTGAGCCTGGCATGGAAGGAGGAGGAAGAGGAAGATTCGTAAAAGAATTAGATAGAGTGTGGCAGGTAGAGGAAGGCACGGCAGGGGACTGGGGGAGCCTAAAAGACGTCATTTGGCTAGCAGCGGAAAATACTGGAATGACGAGAGAAATAAGAAAGGGCGGAGAAGAGAAGGGCTGGTACGATAAACGAGTGTAGGGAACAAAAAACAAGGGTATGGGGAGCACTGAAGAATCTGCTTGCCAGCAAGGAATGAGGATGGCGGGTGGGGGCACTGCAGACATGGAGAAGTGTCAACTATTACAGGAACGAAGAACAATGAAAGAGCCATGCAGCAGGAAAAAGACGGAATGGTTCGAGGGGAGGTGGAAGAAAGTGGCAGAGAGTAAAAATATGGAGGAGTGGTGGACCGCGGTAGGGAAATTACGAATTTAAAAAAGGAGGATGGGGGCCGAATTAGCAAGGAGGAGTGAATCTTGCACTTCACGAAGTTACTGGGGGGAAGGAGGGGGGAAAAAGCCGGTGGCAGGAGCTCAAAAAGCGGAAATGCGGTATGGGGGATAATGAAGAGGGCGAAGGTGAAGGGCTTGAAGGAGCGGCTGCAGCTGTTCGACTCGCTGGTCAAGGCGGGAGCACTATAGGGGTGGAATCTGGGCCTGGTAAAGAAGGGAGGAAATAGAGAAGCTACAGGGGAAACTGGTAAAAATGGTCCTCGGGGTGGCAAGGGACACGCCGAGCTACCTGTGGAAGCTTGAAGCAGACAGGAGGAGCGTGGAGATCGAAGCAAGGAAAAGGGCAAGAAGTTATATAACTCAAATCCTGAAAATGGAAGAGGGAAGATGGCCGAAGGTATGCTTGAGAGAGGAAATCAGAAATATTCTGAACGGACACCCATCAAGATGGGGGAAGAATTCAAGAAGGCGATGGAAGATGTCGGGGACGGGAAAGTAGTCAATCTGGCGTGGTCAAATGCAGAAAGCTGGGAAATGATCGAGAGTTGCTTGATAGAGGCGGTAGGCAAGAAAACGGAACAAGACATGCAAGGAGACTGGGTTAAGGCGGACAGGTCGTCCTTCTGCGCTGGGTACAGGGAAGTTAAGGTGGGGTGCGAGAGAGAGAAATATTGAGATAAAAAAGGGCTGGCGGGGAAATCGAAGGAACAATGGGCAAGACTGAGGTACGGAAATGTGGGGAAAGTTGGGAAAGAAGGTTTTAGTAGCTGGGCCTGTGGAATATGCCGGGAGAAGGATGAGAGCCTGGAGCATATCTGGACGTGCGAGATAGCGAAAGGGGAGATAAAGGGAAAATGGGTGAGGGCAGTGGATGCCTGGAGAGGAGGGAGGGAAGGCAAGGAATTAGAGCGTTGGACGGAAGACACGCTAAGAGGAGAACCGGTGCTGGTAATCTGCGAGTACTTAAGGACGTTCGCGAAATTAAAAAGGGCAAGAACCGAGGACGATCAAGAGGTGGAGGATTAAAAAGCACAAAACGGCATACGGTGCTTAGGGTGAAATATTGTAATTCTAATTCTGATTTTTAACTTTAATTTTAATTCATTACCTTATAGGTTAGAGATAAGGATGAAAAGAAGGAGGATTTTGTAAAAAAGCGTAAGCTGTACAGATGGAATAAAACTACTACCACATAAAAAAAAGTTCAGCTTCATCCATCGAGATCAAAATTTTACGAACATATAATACCGTATCCACATCGAAAAACTTTAAACACGTTTTTCTCGACACTATGTTTTTCAAGTCGGTGACCACTATAATTCAAAAACCACTTGATGGATTTTCATTAAATTTGGTGTGCTTATTGATAGCATTAAAAATTAGTCCTTAATCGAAGGATTTTCATTTTTGTTGAAAATTTCTTTTTTTTTAACAATAAACGAGCGATTTTTTGGTCGAAAATCGAAAGTTATCTGTCGGAAGCCGCCATTTTGTTAATTTTTGGAAAAAAGGCTTCGATTGAGGACTAGATTTATTATTAAACTAATGATTTTTTTTTTTTTTAAATTTCAGATTATCCAATAAAATTTTATGATGGTCACCGCAAAGCACTACATGCCGAAGGGGGTCCGACAAAGATGCCGATATCCTTATATATAATCAATATTTTTCTTTGAAAATTTGTACAAGTCAAGTTGAAATATAACATAAAAAATCTGTGTAACCACTTTTGTAAAACAAACTTAATTACTATTAAAAAAAAAATTCTTGAATTTGCTCGATTTTCACGCCTCTGACTGCATCTCATCCCTTAAATACTTCCGGAATTTGCCGCTTATTTTTTCGTATCGTGCCTACCATAGAAAAATTGAATTCTCGCTTCATTTTATTGAATCTTTCAATTGAGGTGAACCATTGTTCGTGTTCGTGTGATGAATCGTTTCACTCAGTTGACGCACGTAATATGACGGTACACTTTCGCCTCGCTCTACCGGTACTTGGCCAACGTGCGGTATGGCGTTATACAGGTAGTGAGTTTTCGCGTCCTTCATGGCAAGTATTTTTCATCCTATACCGTGCCGTCTAAGGTTTGACAAAGACACGTGCTGAGAAACGTCCGCGGAACCCAAGCAATTGTTCGTCAATTGTCAAAAACTAGCTCGACTTATAGCTGTTTTGGCAGCTGTTTATAAAGATTTCGCAAATTTCGCGAATCGGAGCAAGTACATCTGTGGCGCGTCTCTCAGCCCGAGTCTGTTTATCGTTGAAACGAAGACAACTAATAAACTCAAATCGATGTTGTGGCATTGTTGCTTTGCGGACTATTGACCCGAAGTCTATCTCCATAGCGCGACTATATCTCAGATAAATGCACTTTGTTATTGTTGTGCACGCCACAAAAGTATAAGACGCCTACGAAGGCCTTCAATTCGTTTGGAGCATGGGAGGTCAACCTTTTTTCAAACCCAATTGCCTTTTTTTTGCTAATTAAAGCAAACAAGCAAGTTTGCTTTTGGTGATATGTACAATCAAAGTTAACATTTATATTCATTTGACCCAGCTCCTTTAGATTTAGAGTAAGGGTTCTTAATGACGCAAAATCAACGTTGCCTGTTTCCGCTGCGTAGCGTAGTATTTCGGCGTTCGTAAATTTCGAGATAATGTCAAAAATCTCCGCGGAAAACAGCGCGCTCAAGAATTGAAGGAGTGAACTCGATGAGGCAGCTGCACCGATAGCTCTAGGCAATATCATTGTTATGTTGAACCTACGGCCTCGAATTTCCGGACGGAAGAGACACTATTTATATGTATTTTTGCCGTAGACGAATTTACGGCGTTGGCTTGCTTTTCCAGCCTCCTGTTCGTCCTCCTCTTCATTTTCACTTTCCTCCGGTTCTGAACTTGGAATACTAGCTTCGCTGGCGTCACTGTCAGCCTCTTCTTTCAGACTTTCAAACTTGAGAGCCGGTTTGCCCTCCGGCATAACTTTTTTTTAGGGCGGGGTTGGCGGCGCTCTTCCCTTTCTAGCAAGTTCCTGATCGAAATCGTTTTGGCTCGGAAACGAAATATTAAGGTTTACAGATGACGTGTTAAAGACACATGGAAATAAAGATATTTGTTATTGAAATATATATTTTATACGTTAAAAATAACTATCTATTTGAATGATGTATGCCTTTTTTATTTGTATATATCAAGTAATTCTTGACACGCAAAAAATATATTCAAAACAGTAGAATCGTAGTAGGCCGTCAGAAAAAAGAATTACTTGACACTAATAGATCGTCGTTAAGTCACATAGACTTTCCATAATAGTGCTCATATATGCATGGATGTGTATATGTTTATTTTGTTTTTAATTCTGACAGCTGATACCCTCAACCGTGATTTACTGAAGTTTGGACGCGATGCTACTGAATTATCTATTCTCTGAATCGTAATATTGAAATTGCGCAAGCGATAGAAACTCTTCACTGCGAGGGAAGCGAAGAAGCGTGCAATCCAAACATGGCTGATTTTTGTATCGCATTGCAAATTAGTCGATATCCTGATTCTATCGCCTTTTTTATACGATTAACGCAAGAAACCACTTCTGTATCATATTCAGGCATACTCATTTGGTTTTACTTTATTTTGGTCGAACAAGTAAATATTTCCAAGAACAAAATTGTTAAGAGCTCACATAACTCGTTAATTTTATTATTCAATATTACGGAAAGAACGGCGGTTATTGAATTTACAATGAGATACTTAAGGTATAAGTATTGGTAAGAAGGGGCGCTGTGGCCAAGGGCGCTACTTTAATTTACTACGCGATTCACACCTTGGACACACGGTATATCGTCGACTTTACATCTCATCTGAATTGTTCTCGCACGCCCTCAGCGTTATCGGCTCGGTCACACAGAAACTATTCCACGGATTGGAATTTACCCGCAGGCTCACACAGGGTCGTTTTTACTCTTTTCTACGCGGTCGCGACGAGTCCTCTCGACCGTAAAGCTTCGTTGCAATCCCCTTGCGCGTCGCCTCGTGCCCACGATTCACCCAGCCCGCACGCACGCTACGGCGGCCTCCCGCAGGTATTATTACGTGCTTCGGGTACGCCCGCACCGATTCTCCGCCACGTGGCAGCCGTGCAGCGCTTCGACCGCGCGCGCATTGTCCCACTTGCGCCGCCTAGGTCCGCGGCAATTTTAAATTGCCAGGCGTTCTCTAACAAAATATATATTATTCGAAATAGCGTAAGGCATTGCGAATATAATGAGCGAGCCATGAACGCACGCTAACAGAATGTAACCGACGATTACGAAAGCGCATACGCATTGATTCAGGCTTTCCCTGGTGGCGCGAAATCGGCTTACAAGGAAAGGGCCAGACGTTCAGCGCACCGATTTTCTTTAAACTTTTCACAGTTGTCGGAGGCCATTCGGACCATACACTGTGCAAGCAGAAAGTAACGTTACCCAACGGTTTCTGAGAAAATGAAGGGAGAAGTTTGTGAAAACAGATTCTATGCGGCTCCGTTTGAACCGTTACCACAAGCCGCCGGTAGGGTTCAGGCAGCGGCCCGGACTCATAACCGCAGGATCACCGGATCGAGTCTTCGTCAGACGACCTTTTTCTTCAATTTAAGGGAAGGAAAATCAAACATATTTTTACTTGGTACAATATTGTGTATAAGTTGACCTAAAATCAAGAAGATAAATTGAAGAATAAAAAATAGTGAGCATAGAACTGCGAAAATTTTTGGGAAAAAAACAATCTTCCTTCCGATCGCTCACAATTTTTTTATTTTTCTTCTTGATTCTAGGTCCTTATACACAATATTGTACAAAGTAAAAATATGTTTGATTTTTTTGCTTCAGGTCACCTGTCCGGGACTTAGAACTTCCGTAAGTGAAGAATGTCATCGCCCGCGCACCGACATACGTGGCTCCTCCCACTCCCACCACCATGTTTTGTCAAACTTTAAAAAATATATTGTTGTTCAATAAAGACCACTTAGTCAACATGCCAAATATCAACATTCTACATTTGATACTTTTTGCATTAAAAATTGGTGAAAAATCAAACGTTTTTTGGACCAACAAAGCAGAACCTTCCCTTAATCTGCTTTTCGTTTCTTATTTTGACCAGTGTCATGTTATATAAATTTTATTCCTTTTTTAAAATGTTTTTCTTGAAATAAACCTACTTTTAATGAATCTAGAAGATGTCATATTACGTTCATGAGGAATATAATGGAAAATAAGCTAACTTTATATTAAAGTATTATTCATCGCAACTTTCTTCTATAAATGTTGATGTTGATTAATTCCTTATAAAAGTAATATTACTTCCTCTAGAATAATAGAAAATAAGTTTATTAAAAGTTTTATTAGTATCTATTTCAAGAAAAAATTATTCTAAGTTTGTTTCGAGGAAAAAAAATTATGTAACAAAAGGATACAACTAATTTGACATGCTTCAGAATGATGAAAATAAGGAACGAAAAAAACATGGATTTAATTAATAAAAAAGAGAGTTGTGAAAAGCAGACTCGGTACACTGATCCCGCGATTATGGGTCCGGGCCGCTGCTCGCTATGCTACCGGCGGTTCGTGCTAACAGTTGGAACGAACCGGTATAAAAGCTGTTTAAGCTAACGTCTCCCTCCGTTTACTCGGAAATGGTTGAGTAGCACAACTTGCATTGTACAGTGTACAGTGTGTACCTAGTCCTACCCGAGTAGAAATTATGCTAGTCTTTCTGAGTTACGACCTAATAACTGGCTCGCCCAATTGACCAATGGCTGCGTCGCTATGAGCTAGTAATATTCTGAATGTTTTGTTATTCAGCCGTTGTCTATTCACTGTCCAATCGAGACTAGTCAAGTACTGTTACGAACGAAAAAGTGAGGTTATATGACTTACACGTACTATCATCTAGTGGATGACTCATGGCTGGGTAGCCAACTTAAGTCTGTTTGGGTTAGCAGATGGCGTTGCAAATGAAAAAATGCACCCGGCCATGCACCCCGCGATTAGACACTGTCCAGCCGATCGTGGTCACAAATGACAAGGTGAGGTTATGTGACTAAGTGTAGTCCCATCGAGCGATTGGCTCATGGCTGGCTAAGCAACCCGAGTAAAAATTACTTAGGGTTAGCCTGACCAGGATCAGGCCCGATCGGGGTGTGATACAGGTAACACCTATTACGGACATCCTGATCCGGCCCCGATCGGGCCGGAAGTATTTAGGCCCTAAATCAGGCTGTACTAAAATGGCCCTATTAAGGCCGTCCCTGATAAGATCCTCCTAAGGCTTTCCCCGATAGGGCCCTACCAAGGCTTGCCCTGATAGGCCCTACTATGGTTTTCCCTGATGAGGCCATAAATAGGCTTGCCCTATAACTGCCTCAGCAGTTGCTAGAAGCACATAGCCTCTTATTTTCCACATGGAAACTTCGATTTTACAGCATCGTAGCTTCGGAGTTTCGATGCATTCCTGAATGCTATTAAAAAAAGGTGCTATAGACTGTCACGACAAAAAACGTTATGCAACTCGGATGCGTGTTAGAAGATTTCGGCAGCTTTGTAAGGCGAAGGGAGAGAGAGGAATTATATATATATATATATATATGGTTAAGTTTCAAAAATCTATAGCATGTTATTCGATAAACCTCTTTAATTATCACAATGATATTAACTAATTGATATACTTTATGTGATACAACAAATAATTATTGGAATTCATTTGGTCTCTTATGCCATATCTGGGACCAAGATGTCACAAGCACTCGGTAGCATAGGGGCAGCGTGCCTAGCTTTGGGTAGGAAGGTACGAGGTTCGATTCATATATAGGCGAAATATTTTCTTCGAACAAAAACATTTCAGCAGGCCAGGGAATGAGGAATTATGGGATAAAATCATTGTAGTAGAACTGTAAATTAAGTGGTTCATTACATTTTCGATTTTTGAAATATTATATGCATTTCTTTCTGATCAGGCAACCTGATAGGGGCCTGATCAGGCAACCAAGTCAGGCCCATATGTGACACAACATTACATTTCCTAGAAGGGCCCTTTCAGGCTGCCTTTTTAGCGCCCTACCAGGGCAATCAGGCAACCTGATTGGGCCCTGATTTGGGCCCCATCAAAATTTCTACTCGGGAACTTGAGTTACAAGCGTGTGACGTTACAAATGTTCAAAAAATCCTCAAGGCGATATCCCGCGATGACTAACTGCGGCTGCACTCGCCAGAATAAATTATCGGACAAATTCAATTTAAGGTTATGTAATTCTATGCGATTGTAACTCAATGCGAAAGAAATTAAGACATCGATCCGATAATGATATTCACATTCGTTGATTCACACATTTTTCAATAATCCAACTTAGTGCATTGTCACATATGTAGGCAATACGAAAATACAGAAATTAAACTACTAGCATCAAAATTCAGAAATTAAACTGGCTCAGTAGACTACGTCACAACTCATCACGATTAAGCGTTAGTCCGATATAATTAAACATTGAATCATTGATATATTTACAACGCAAATATCATAACCGTAAATAATGAACAACGAAGAATATAGTAAACGGTGCAATGATGTAAATACTGCACACAAAAAAGTCATGAAAAAATGTGTATCTATTGCCGTAAATTTTTTTATCTCGCCTCCAGTAATTTTCTGATCCCAGTCACTAGCTGGAAGAAACTAGGTCATGGCTAGGCGAGAAATATTATACAGTCGTCAGATATTTCTTTCTATCTAGTCACCACCAAATTTTTTGTATTCAGTCATTAGAGTACCAAGCGTTACAAGGCTGGGTAGTCAATAGCCAAAACGGCGAGCTAATGGTGATTCGAAATATAACTTGACTAGCTTGTGGCTAGGCGGTGATGAGTTACGCTTTCCACTCGGAGACCTACAACTGTGTGAATCGGTCTCCTGACCCTCATCTTGTACGGATTCCCTGTCTGCCCTTCCTTTTGTTCAGGAACGGATTCCTGATTTATGGACGAAATGTTGAGACGTGCGGAGCAGGCCTATCTGCGCTTACAAGTGTTGAATTTTCACAACTATTTGATATTCTTCAGTGCTGCCCCCGTCCCCTTGAATGATTATCGGGGGGCTTTCTACAATGATGTTAGATTCCGTAGGATAGGAGAGGCCCATATCAGATTCCGAAGGGCGGGGGGGGGGGTGCAATGGAATCACCACTAAGAGGGGGAAGGCTGAGGGGCCAGTCGCACTGCTTATAACTGCTAGAATATTCTGACCGAACGTTTAAACCCATAAATCCATCTTTCTAAAGGTAACTGTTGTTGGAACAAGGGTACTGCAAGGAGTGCGGGCGGTTGATGCTGATCAACCCGGTGCATATTCAACAGTCCAGTACTCTGTCTTGCCCGGACCTTATTCGGTGAGTTATAAAAAGGATTTTACTATGGTTTCTTTTCAGTGTCCCCAGCAACTATGCATCGATAATCACTCATAATTGGATTTTGTATTGTATATGTTAATGCAGCATATCTGAAGTGATAGCGAAAAGGTTCCGTTGATGGTGATTGATTATTGTTCATCACGAGATACTGATTTGAATACTTAAATACCTGGTCTAAATTTGTTCAGCGTCCCTCCGTATATGTAACACTTTCGGGCTCTACAAACCCTTTCATTTTTACTGTCAATTTCTCACTTCACTTTTTTCAATTCCCAAGAGAATGCCCTCGAAGTGTTGGCTATAGTCACTATTCCCTGATGTACGACTGTATGGCAATTTATATGTGGGCACAGGGAAACTGGGGCAGCCCTAAGGCGATACAAGCGACTATTTTTTTCAGTGAGTTTCAATTGTGTCACCCTCATAAGCCCTCTCATAGCACCCCAGTATAACGACTTCAGTAATTGACAGTATAATCACTTTCGGAGATTTCCGAATGCGCACAACGACCGCGCGTTGATCACTCTGAATCCTACATCATTTTGCCCCTTTTTCGTTAATTGCTTCGTTCAGAGATTTAGGAAATTAAGTTGCGTGCGGCACACTTCTAGTTTTATATAACAACTTATTGCTATTGATTTCCAGGATTACTTCGTTTTCGTAAACGCTTTGGAAGGAACGCTCGTTCTCAGAAAACCGTTGGACTACGAAATCCTCAGCAATTTTTCAGTTGGCATTCGTGCCCAGGTGAGTTAATTCGAATAGCGTTGCTATTTTTTTTAGATAAAGCCTTTATATTAAAGGAAGGTTGTGCCTTGTTGGGCCAAAGTGTTCGATTTTTCACCAATTTTTTATGCGAAAAGTATTGAATGTAGAATGTTGATATTTGGTATGTTGACTAAGCGGTCTTTATTGAACATCAAAATGTTTTTTAAAGTTTGACAAAACATGGTTGTAGGTAAAACACAATCTCTTTGATTTAGGACCAAGGTAATCCACCACAGTCGTCAGTTACCACCCTCTTCGTAAACGTTGTTGATGCCGATGACCAGAATCCTGCTTTCCTCAACGATCAATATCAGATAACCATTCCGGATCAAACCAAACCGGTAAGTTGCGGCTCCCGTAAATACGAAGTTTTATTCAAGTCCTAGTAGCTAGCATGCTTGTCTCTAAACCTGAACATCGGGAGACCGCGGGTTTGAATCTTAGTCTCGTAGTCTCAGAGAAAAATAAATACGGGCGTGACGTAGTTCCAGTTGGTGTAGGGTTCCGCAGTTTCCCTATACCCATGGCAGAAATGTCATGGTGAATGCAGGGGAAAGTCGGCAGCGGCCGCGAGGTGGGAATTATAAGTGGAATATGGTGGAAGTGTAATAAGGGGAAAGATTCCGTACAATGAAGACTCCGATTTAAAAAAAAAACATATTTTCATTCATCGGAATAATCATCGACCCGCAGAAGATGAACGAGCATTTTGCATAAATAAACTAAATCATTTGATCTACTGCGGATATATTGCAAGAACAATGTTGTTGATCCATGGCTATCGAAAATGATCAAAATCAGTGAACTGAACTTCAAAGAAGAACTTCTGCTATGAATTCAATGCTTTACGGCTCGATAAAACTGCGGAACAACTTTAGGCAAATTTCTTTATATTTGTTAACGTACGTAATCACATTGTCCATTGAAAAGCACTAGAAGAACAATAACTGAATCAAAATTTTACATGTTTGCAGAATACGGTTTTGAGCGTTGATCCAGCCCCGATCCAAGCTGTTGATCAAGACATTGGTATCAATGCTCCTGTCAGGTACACCTTCCAAGGTGGAGTTTTGCCGTTTCTCAATCTCAATCCCGAAACTGGTGAGGTTACGATGGCCAGGTCGTTAGTGAATTACGAGCTGGTGACACCTGCAACTGTTGTACTTAAAGTGAGTTTAATGTTTTTATTCGTTCTGTATTGTCAAACAGTGTCTGGGTTACAAGGAAAGTCATTTACTCTCCGCCTCCGATTTCGTCTAGACACATATACACTTAAAGAGCTTGAAAAACCATAGATCACGTGTTTTTTTATTATCTGTCGATACGCGGTTTCGAGGGATAAAATCACCGAGTGTTGGGCATATCAAGGGGTAACATTGTAGTTTCCCATAGAAACAGTTAACCGATTTCAATGGAACAAAAATGGAAATTTTTCTTATTCAAGTAAATAGAAAAGCCACGAGGTATTGAAAAAGGAAAAAATATCTTAACAGATTGAATCACTACTTCACTTTGATTTTTTCTATCCCATATTTAGAACTTGCGAATCGATGTGAATGAAACGGGTACTACTTTAGAGGAAAAACAAAATTTAAGTGAACAGGTTTTTGCATTTTAGAAAAGGGAGCAAGTTTGAGGGGGTAAACTACCCCTTACATATCAATACAATAGTTTTCATATACAACCGCTTTGCTCGCAATTCAGACATCTATGTGTATTCGAAATATTCACCTCAATGTGAATGTTTTTTTTTCTGAAACAAGATATTACTTGTAATTAAGGGGTTGAACTCACCACCAATTTTTTCCTCTATTTGTGTATATTAAAAATTATACCATTAGTATTAACTCGCAGCATTTCAGTGGATCAGCACAAGCTAATTTCACATACGATCGCACTTTGGCGAAAAACTTATTAGAGGGGTTGATCGTTAGAATTCAATAATAAAAAGATTGTTTTCTTTTTTACGCAGGCAACGCAAATCGATAATCCAGACCGTTACGCCCTCGCAACTGTTGTTGTATCCATGGAAGGACTACTGGGTGTCGGACCGACCGCTGGTAATGAACTATGTTGCAATCTTAATTCTTCGTTAATTATTCGCCACTCAGGCGACATGGCTTAATGCACGTCTTTTTGAGCTGAACGGTGTCTATTAAATCGGTACCTATACGCTGTAGTGTGTTAGACTGATCCAAGTACCTTTTGGTGGAAGTTCAAGTCAGATAATTATCCACGATTACAAAAAGTCTGGAAGGGTAAGTTGCGAACTAGGTGGTGGGTAGCCCAAAAAAAGCCCTAACCAAGTTGGAGCTATTTTTATAGAGTAGTTTGCCCAAGGAATCATAAGTGGAAATTCTGTTCACTACATTCGTATCGGTCAACTGATGCGGTTGGGGGCCATATCTGTTGGCCGCTAAAAATTAATCTTCAGAATCACAATTTGTCTATGAATAAGTTACAACATCAGCCCCACATAACGCGCTACTTGTTTCCTCCAGTTTGATATGTGTTTCTGCTCTATCGTTAGTTAAAAAACGATGCAGCATGAGATAAATGTTCTTCATTCTCGAACATGATAAAAATTTCAAAAAAGCGCTAGGGTCCACGAATAAAAAACTGATATTTATTAAAATCAGGACTTCAGTGGAACAAATGAAACTTGAACATGGAAGATAGCATTTGCATGCGTAAACTCGGCAACGATATGAAAAGGTGACGTGTCGAAAACCAAAGGCACAAAGGGGACGGATATATGTAACATCTCATTACATTAAACAGATCTCTCGACAATATCAAATACGCATAGTCTTGGTATTGTTTGATGTGTTCCTGAAGAGTTCTGGCTTCCAGCTATTTGTTAATAATTACTAAAAATGTTTACCAGCATCTCAACTCTACAAGTGTGATCTGCTGATGGATAGGCGTGAGTTCTAGGTGGATTCTGTGTATGATATTACAGTGTTGTTCTTGTTTCATGTATCCGAAAACAGTTCTGGCTTTTAGCGATTGTCAAATTATTATTATCAATGTTTATCAGCATTTTAACTATATAAGCGTGATCTGCTAATGGATACACGGGTATTCTATGTGCATTCTGTCTGGGATATCATAGTGTTATTATGGTCTGATGTATTCGAGAAGGATTATGACTTCCAGCTATTGTCAAATAATTATTACCAATTTCTCCAAGATAATTTCACCAACATAAACCAAGTTTCTCAAAATCTGAACTATACAAATGTGATCTGCTAATGGACAAGCGCGAGTTCTAGGTGCCTTCTTTGTGGGGTAGTAATGTTCCAGTATTCTTCGTTGTATTTAAAAAGAGGTCTGGCTTTTAGCAATTTTTAAATAATCCTTAACAATTGTTATCAGCATCCCGCCTATACAAGTCGGAACGGCTAATGGTTAGCCGTGAATTCTGGGTGCCTGCTGTGTGAGATATTATAGGAGATATTATAGGAGAGATATAGTTTGATGTATTCGAGAAGATTTCTGGCGTCAGCGATTAGCAATTAGCTGGAAGCCAGAACTCTTCTCGAATACATGCAACAATATTAACACTGTAATATCCTACACATAATGCACCTAGAATTCACGTCTACCCATCAGCAGATCACACTTCTGTTGTTAAGATGCAGATAAACATTTTTAATAATTGTTTAAAAGTAGCTTGAAGTCAGAACTCTTCTCGAATACGTCAAACAATGCAAAAACTATGTTATCCCCAGTGTTGGGCAACATGCAATCTAAGTACTGATTCTTAACTACGATTACATTATGTAGTTAGTAATAACGGTTACTGAATACATGAAGTAGTTATAATAGAAGCGGTTGAATTCCAATTACTAACTACAAAATTCAGTTGCAAATCACGATTGTGTTATGTGTGTTAAGATTCACAATGTGTGTGCCACAATCTCATCAGCCGGCAGAACGTATACTCAACGCGCAATAACTTGACTAGCTTTGCATTGAAGCCGATGGTAACAAGCGAATAAATTGTATATAGCTACCTATTATTATTTATATTCTCCATTAAGATATAACGCGACCACGTGCAATGCGACGTTGCCATTACGTATCAGTTATCTATTGCTAGAGAACGCGAGCGGACCAGCCATTTCTACAGGTTGAGGTGCCGCGTTTGATTTTAGTCGCGCGGCGCAGGCGGATTTAGTCGATAGATTAAGGGGGGATTGTCTTTTTTTTTCGCAAAATTTACCGCTTTTTGGGAATTTTTTTGTGAAGTAAGTATACAACGGAAAACTTGTGAAACTTGGCATATAGTTTTATTGATCTGTTTACTACATACAAAATTTTTTTTAAACAATTTCATAAAAAAATCCGCCTCCCACCCCCCTCGACGCACGATGGTCCTTTTTTGATGGTGTGCACGATTACAGCCTTCACGTTCATCCTGCAACAAAAACCCAAAAAGCATTTTACTTTAGACACATATAGCTATCGTTCGATGAAGGGGAAAAAAAATTGACGATTTGGTGACGTTTTGAACTTGAAGTATCGATTTTTCGAAAAAAATTGATCGATTTTTTGTTATAAATAAAAAACTATTAAACGTATTGCTTTTTTGCTTCATCAAACGATAAAAGGATGTCAGCTGAGCATTCTGTCCAAATTTGAAGGCAATCGGTTGAATAGTTTTTGAGAAATCGTGCACACCAGTTGTGAAAAAGCTGTTTCGAGAAAAACGCGTTTAAGGGGGGATTGTTTGATGAAATTGTTTAAAAAATTTTTTGTATGTAGTAAACAGATCAATAAAACTATATGCCAAGTTTCACAAGATGTCCATTGTATACTTTCTTCACAAAAAAATTCCCAAAAAGCGGTAAATTTTGCGAAAAAAAAGACAATCCCCCCTTAAATCGAGGGCAAGAGTAAGGCGTCGCGACGACTTAATTGTGTTTGATGCTTCTTGTTATAACTACGGAGGATAAAAATTGTTCTTCTGTCGACTCCCAGGCTCAGAGCTCAGAGTGTGAGCCTCCTACAGAAAAAGTTGACGAAAACCTGCCGTGTATTCTTGATGGAAAAGTCTTCAAACTTTGTGAGGAAGAGTCTACGGATTGTAAAATAATTGGAATGTGTACATTGTCTCCCGAAACAAGTGAAAATATCGGGTACAAAACCCTCAACATCTAACTTCATTACGCACCTGAAGCGAAAACACCGGGAAAGCGTACTCAAGGGCTACAAAGATCATTGTGATACAGTTAAAAAAAATTAAGCTCCAAGTTCAACGAAAAAAAACAACCTCACAGACACAAACACAGTCTAAAGTATAGCAAGAAGAATAACAAAAATCTTAGTGAATTTTTTTATACACTCTATGATACTGTTAAGAGCAATTGAAGGTCGGTATTTCAAGGGAACATATGAAAAGGCGGGTATGATTTAAAATAGTTTAAGCCTTATGAGTCGAAGATCGTTGAGGCGATTAATTGAAGACTATTACGTCAACGAATCCAATAACATAAAAACCATGCTGCAGAATGTATCGTATGTATGCACTACGACAGACATGTGATCTGAAAAAAAAAACGTTTTATAGGTGTTACGGCACACTGGATCACCTCAGATTTGCAAAGAAAATCAATCACCCTGGCATGTCGAAAATACGAAGGGACGCATAGTTGAGATAGACTTGCTTATCTACTAGGAGACATACACGGTGAATTTGGACTTGACTTGCACAAAGTTTTATCCACTGCCCCCCCCCCCCCCCCCCCCCCCACTTAACGGGGGATTAGCCTCGTATACGTCTAGAACAGCGTTTCTGAGTTGAGTTGATGCTGCCTCTAACTCTTCTCTGTTGTGGAATCTGGTGGGGATTCTAGGTACCTAGGCCGCCGGAGCGGCCCGGTACCCCTCCCAATCCGTCTTTCTGAGATTGCGGCGCCATTCGGCGGCCTGCACATTTTGGAGAGACAGATGTATCTGCCTGTGATCTGAGAAATTGCGGGTCGAAGTTTTCCAGACTCTTTATGATTCGTAAGGCGCAAGCGATGAAGCGACAGAGCGAGTAGCCGAGCGGCCGAGACTCTCGTCCGGGCGGCTCGGGTTCAAATCTCGTCAATTTTGTTTTGTTTTCAAATTCCTTGTAATTTTTTGACTATTATCGAATACATGAGCCACAATTTGACGGTTGATTTTGGTTTTTCTTTGAATGGAGTGCCGTGTAGAAAGCGTTTCAATGAAGTACCAGGGAATATAGAAAGTAAATACAATAATCTGCTTTACAACTTGAAAAAAATGCCTAATCAATGTCATTTTCCTGGTTGACGCGTACACTCCTTTGGATGATATTCGTTGTAATAACAATCGAAATATTTGAAGTGTCGGCATCACGAACATTAGATAAATGCTAATTCGCTCGCATCGCAGTCACATTTTTTCTTTCTCAATTTCGCCGGAAAAGCCACTGCGTTTACGTCGTTGAAAAATTATTTTTCTGTTGGGTTCAGTTTCGCATCATGCGAGGCATATGTGTAATGAAATTCGACTTGTAGTCTATTGTATGCAAGCTATCCGAAAGTTTGCAATCAAAATGATCGGTCATTCATGTACCTTATCATGTTTTTATATGCTGGAACCTGTAGTTGGTCATGTACGAGCGAATGAATTTTGATCATATCCTCCCTCGACGTGATTTATCATGTTGTAGTATATATGTAGTGTTCCGGAAGTGGCGAATGTAATGTTTCACTTGGCGATAAAAGTACACATCGCATGGCTGACAAAATGGTGTGCATCGCGGTGGTATAACTGATAAAGTGCAGATGGGAAGCCATCTTCATCAGTGAATTTCAGCTGGTGTAAATCTGTGGAGGTTTGACGGCCCCACGAGTCAAGATTGTACAGGAATGGATTGGTTTCTACACGCGGCTGTATTACTTTATGCAAACACTCTTTGTAGGTGTTTTTTTTTTGTAGTTTCCCAGATTTCGTCAACATGATGTGAATATTTGGGTACTGCAACATATATTCGTCGACTCGAGGGCCGAATTTACCGGTGACTTCTTGGAGACAAACGAATACTTTGGACAGTAATTTGCCGGATGACGTGATAGCATATTGTGCGGTATAAGAATGCGTCAGTTTGTTCATTTGCCCCACGGAAATTACGGTCACTTTTTCACCTTTACGTGACAAAGTGCGCCTACTGCTTATGCTATACTCACATCCCGTTTGATCCGTATTGATAACGTAATCAGGGTCGAATTGCTCGACCATCTCACTTGTCTGTTGTTGATATTTTGAAGCGGTTTCCATCAGTTCGTCTAATGTTCTCTTGTCCTTTTCACTGACGTACTTCGTGACATGTCGTTGCGATATACGATGCTTTGATTTAAAGCGAGTTACCCAAGTATCTGGGAAGGCAGCAGCCATTGCCCACTGTTGGAGCATTCGAGTTGTTACTAGGCGTGCTTTCTGATCTCTCGCCTCGATAAACCGATTATAAACATAAGGATTGATTACTTCTAATTGGTCATTCCGTATACCAACTTATTCAATTTGAGCTCTCCACTTTGACAACTGCCTTATCAATAGCGTTGTTGAGTGTTTTTGCAAAGTTGCTAAGGACCTTTTTGGATGTAAGTCAACAAGTTCCACGGCCTTAATTTTTACAGCAAATGGAATTCTCTTGCGCGCGGCTACCTCATCTTCTGCGTTGGATTCCGAAGAAGTAATGTCTTGTTCCATCTTTCTTTTTTCTTCTTTGCGACGGTTTCTTCACTGCCTGTTCCAAGACCAGCGCTTTCTTCTTCTGCGTTGGAGAATAACACTTCCTGTTCAGTAAACACCATACTTCCGTACATATCCAGAAAGCGCTTGAACAATTCTCTGCTGATTAATGCAGACCGTTCACTGATCTTGGGGCTTTCCGATTCAACTATGAATTTGTGTTGAATCAATAGCTTCCGGAGATAACATATTCCGTCAGCCAATCCTTGTTTTTCTTCCTCGTTGGCTGGAGGCCATAACAGATTACTTCTGTGGTCTTCCATCAAATCTTCAATATCATAGTTATTGGATTCACTGGTCACTTGGGAACTCCTTGCACTCTACTCCATTTCAAAACGTCTGCACACTCCGAAAGGACGCGCTCAACTAACGAGCACCGTCCTTTTTGGCAGTGCGAACCTTTAACACTCACATAAAAATCAGGATACTGCATTCGTGAAACAGCAGGTGGGGTGACAATGAATAGTAGAACATCAACGCTTGCGGGCCGTCCACGAATTTCGGCAAATCAATGCCCTATGGGACCGACGGGTATTAAATTGTTATCACCCTGCCGAGAAACTTCCATGGAATGTGAACGGAAGGTTTACCCGAACGGCTTACGCGGAATATTCATCAGGTATCCGAATTTTCAAATAATACAGCAGATTACTGTATTTACTTTCTATATTCTCTGGTACTTCATTGAAACACTTCCTGCGCGTCACTCCATTGAAAGAAAAACCAATATTAATCGTCAAATTGTGGCTCACGTATCCAATAATAATGAAAAAATTACAAGGAATTTGAAAACAAAAAATTATGGGATTTGAACCCGAGCCGCCCGGACGAGAGTCTCGTTCGCTGGCCGCTCGGTTACTCGCTCTGTTGCTTCACCGCTTACGCCTCACGAGTCATAAAGAGTCCGGTCAACTTGAACCCGCAATTTCTCGGAAACGGGGCCGTGTTGGCACATAATGCTTTTGGGGTTTGATTAGTACCTACCCACACTATAACCACGCGGAGTCGGTATCCGTAACTCGATGCACTTCCCGGACCGTCCTCTCGTTAGTCCGCCGCGCCCGGCCCCCTTCTAACGGGTGAAAGAACCCATTCGAGGCGCCATAATCCAAACATGGATTTTTTGTAGCGATTGGAGACATCGAAAAATGTTTATTTCTCCTGTATACCGAAAAATATAAGTTTTTCAATGTCTCCGCTCGCTGCGAAGAAATCCATCTTTTCACAAAAAAAAAACGAAAGATGTTTGTTTCTTTTCTTCCACAATATCAGCCATTTAAGAAAAATACTGGTACTCTGCAAATCAGCATTCTTTCACCTTGAGAAATCCTCATATTTTTTTTCCTGTCGACGCCTGAAGCGCTCAGAACTTTTCATTGCGTTTGTTCGATGCAACACAAATTGATATTTGCGACTCGCTATATCTAAAGTTATAAGTTTTTTCCGTAATTGAGCAAACAAATCCGTTCTGAACGTTGCACTACTGCAGACTTGTTTCAGTCGTTGCGCTTGATGCGAGGCTGATGGATATTTTTAGCGCCCCGATACCTATGGGTAAACGTTTTTCGTTGTTATTAAACAATGAAAACGTTATTTTTATTGCTTACACTTTCTATTAGCTGTATATTAGTTTCAGTTTCGGAAACCGTACTTGAAAGAGACTTTTTATACGTGAAAATATGGATTTTTTTACCTATGTTCAATGTAAGACTCCATATTTTCTCCGTTTTATTTTTCCCAGGGTAAGTATGAGTTCAATGCACTGCTTGCCGTCCTATTCCAAATTGCGAAGAATTTTTTGTGGTTTAATTATGAAACACGAAGAACCTTTCCAAATTTATTTTTGGCCCTAAAAAGGGCCCGTGTTTTTTCGTATTCGATTAATTCTTTGAATCGGAAGGTTTCGACACGGGGAACCTTCGTCCCGCTGCCGCGACTCTTAATAATATTTTAGGGTATGCTTTTCATGGACAAGTAAACTAAACTACACAGAACCAAGTGAATTGGCGATGATATTGTAAGATATAAAATACATATTATTGGATATTGAGTAAATAAATGCTCCAAATGCATATCTTACACAGGTAGCCGATTGCCCGTGAAATTTGTTCTAAAGGATTACGAAGCCACCGTACCTGAGAACACTCCGCCTGGGAGTGTTATCCTGACTGCAGGAGTAAATAAAATAGATCCGGTAAGTCACAAACAAAAGTACTCTTATGGCTTGTTTAATTATCGCCATAAATTGCCTTGATGCCGTAATGAGTTAACCTAGAGGACGTCTAGAATTTGTTTAGATGTAAATATTGCGCGCGATCATTAAATCGCGAAAGTATGAATCTTCAAAAAGTAAATGAGACGAGAGAGGACGAAACTTCTGGGGCAAATTTGAGCAGCCAAAAAACATGTTAAAGCCGGGTACATACTTGCGCACGAACGCGAATGCGGCAGGCCGAGGCCACACCGAACTGACTATTTTGACCTCCCTCACGGGTCGTCTGGTGTCCCTGACCCAGGTCAGAGTCACTGGGCGAATCGGGAAGTACAGCTCCCAGGGCTCTGAGCTCCTTCTAATTCCGGGGTGTGAGTGCCTGAGCCTAAGAAGGATTACTAAGAAGGAAAAAACGGACGAATCGCTATCGGCCTCCCCGGTGCCGTTGGGGCAGGTTCGCGGGCGTACTATAAGTTTTCTTGCCCCGGTAAGGCGGAAGGCCAAGGTGGACACATAGGACCGACCACTGTTGTGGGATTAAAAATGGACAAAAACAGGAACACAGAGCAAACCCAGATGGAAACGGCACCCGACCAAAGCAAACTAACACGGACCAGCAGCGTGACGTTGATCACTTCGGTAGGAAGACGCTCGCGAAGAAATGTGAAGTGCTTACGCGAGAAGCTGCACTTGGACAGCGATTCGGCGGAGTCATGCAGACGCGGATGTACTTCCAAGAGATCTGTCCAGGAGAGATACAAACCGAAGCCGAACTGCATGCAGACTGAGAGTTGGATTGAGGAGGCAACGTTCCTGTGGTCGGCTGACACCGCACAGCAGGAGGAACAGGCTGTGGAAGCGATGAAGGCGAGGAAGAACAAGGAGGTGCAAGACGCGTCCGATATTGACGAGGATGAAGCCCTCGAGCTTTGTCTCGAGCGAAAAAAACTCGAGAAATTCATGTTTTAAGAGTCGAACAAGCTGTCAAAGCTAATCATCAAGCAGCTCTTATGGCGCATCGCTGGAAATGAGCACCTTATCGGGAACTCATACTTCCACAAACTGGAATTGGCAGACGTGGAAGCGGAAGCTCTGGAAAAGAGACTGGCTGAAGCGAAGAAGAAACTGGAGGAGAAGGAGGCAGAGCTGCAGACAGCAAAGCGAAAGCTTGAGGAGAGAGAAAAGGAGGCTCCGCGGCAGACGTACGCGTCTGCCACAAAGCAAAGACACGTTGGCTCGTACGGTTGGGGCTCCGGCCCCGTCTGTCGGGCCAGGCACGGTAAGGCGATATACATGCCATGCCGTGGTCATCTGACTACAGGACACGGGCGACAACCGGGATAGCGACACAACAAAGGGAGATCTCTGTAAGGGACCCCACGGCCTTCGGTCATAACTACGGTTTGTCTCTATGGGGTAAACCCGTAGTCAGGAACTTGTTCTCAGCGTTGCCTCGCAAGAGGGCGTTGAGATGGTAAAAAACGCGGACCTAAACGGAGTCAAACTCTGGGCTAAAGAGCCAAAAAAAGATAACGCCGGCAATCATGATCTACGATGTCGAGCCAGGACAAGATCTAAATGAGATCCAAGTGGACTTCATCACGAAGAATGTGAGACGGGAAACGTCGGAACGCGAAGAGGAGTTGAGGAAGATAGTGGTGGTGCGTCATTTCTACTTCAGCCAAAAGAATAAGTATAACAGGAGGCACTGCTGAGGTGCTGGAATTGGGTAAAGTTTACCTCTCCTGGAGTACGTACAGGGTAGCGGAGTGTATTAACATCACGAGATGTTTTAAGTGCCTAGCCTACGGGCACTTAGCGAAAAAGTACACTGCTCTAGACTCGCTCAGCGAGTGCTGCGGCAGTAAATACCATAGACGGGACAAATGTGACAAGGTCGGGACACCTCAGTGCGCGAATTGCGTGCGATGCAAGCGGAGAAGTGTGGACCACCACGTCAAAAGCCGAACCTGTCCGGAATATATTCGACAGGTTGAGCAGTATCGAAGTAGACTTGAGCTTCCGTGAGGCAGCCGACGGGCCATGTGCCATAACTTGAGGGGTCTCCTCACTTTAGACGCTAAAAAGGCTATTTTGATTAATCTTTTGATAGGTTTATATTATAGATAGTGATATAAAATTTGTTACACTAAATAAATACACTTTCTAAGTACATAAAACAATGTTTTAAATGTATTTATGCAACCCAAACAAACTTTAAACGTGTTTTTCTCGAAACAACGTTTTTCGATGGCTTGTTGATAAAATCTTTGAAACTACTAAACCGATCCTCATGAAATTTTAACCACATATTCTTCACAACTATAGCTATAGCGCATATTAAATATTTTGTTAAATTTTGATATTTACTTTTTTTTCCAAAAACGGTGAATAAAACGTTTTTTTTTAATTTTTCGAGAAGTGTCCGCCATTTTGTTATTTTTGCACATATCACAAATCGTATGATATGCGTTATAGCCATTAACATACTGAATCTGAAACCGTTTGATTTTTTTGTTTCGGTTTATTTGGGGCCGCGTTGAAATTCCAAACTTCAAATGCTCCGACGGTTTTGAATTCCGAATTTTAATGTTCCGAACTTCAAGGTGGGGCCGGGATGAAATTCCGAACTTTGAATGGTCAGAACACTCAAAACTCAGAAAGAATAGTACCCCGAATGATCAAAACTCCGCAAGAATTTTACACGAAACACCAAAACTCCGAAAATCTTAACACCGTCATAATAATTCGGCTACGGAAGTTTTAAAAGTTTGAAAATTTTCAATAAATCGACGAATTATTTAAAGAATTTTTTTTTATTAAGAAGTGATTTCGCGACAATTTTGAAATTTGTCTAGACAACGTTCTACATAATTTACAGTCAACTGTGTGGACTCTCGCTGGCATGATCTTGACATGAGGGCCGGGTTGAAATTCCGAACTTTGAATGCGCCGACGGTTTAAAATTCCTAATTTTAATGTTCTGAAATTATAAGATTCGTCAAGATTATGCCAGCAAAAGTCTACACAGTTGACTGTAAATGAAGTAAAACGTATAACATTGTCTAGACAAACTTAAAAATTGACGTAAAATCACTTCTAAATAAAAAAAAATTCTTGGAATAATTCGACGATTTATTGAAATTTTTTAAACTTTAAAAACTTCCATTGCCAAATTATTTTGATGGTGTTCAGATTTTCGGAGTTTTGGTCTTTCGTGTAAAATTCATGCGGAGTTTTGATCATTCGGGGTAGTATACTTTCGGAGTTTTGAGCGTTCGGATCATTCAACCTTCGGAATTTCAACCCGGCCCCGTTCAGATTTCCGGAGTTTTGGACTTTCGAGTAAAATTCTTTCGCAGTTTTGATCTTTCGGGGTAGTATTCTTTCGGAATTTTAAGCATTCTGATCATTCAAAGTTCGGAATTTTAACCCGACCCCGATCATATATCTCCGAGATTTTATCAACAGCGCAGGCCTACAATTTTTTTAGGACATTTTTTAATTACCATATTCGTCTATAAATAGTGACTTAAATAAATTGTTTTTTTTTTAATGCGTTTCGAAACTGTATTTATTAAGAGTAACAACTTTTATGCCAATATCTATATTTTAAACCTTTAAAAAAATTAATGAACATAGCTTTTTTTAGCGTCTAAAGTGAGAAGACCCCTTAAAAAAAAGACGAAAAATAGGAGTGCGTGTGCTACGTTAGTGCATCGATACGCCATCGGTAATCCCGACCCGCGAGGGTCGATGGGCCAAGTGACTCGATCAAGATTTTTAATCCATTTAATATACCACATAATACAAGCTTGAAGCTTCGAAGTGCGTCGAGGTGGGTATGAGCGCCAGATCGCATACCGCATAATAAACGAGTTCAATAATAATAATAATAATAATAATGACCATTTTGACCACGGTGACCACAGTTGATGTGTAGACAATCACGTCCAAGCTGAGCACGAATGTCTCTTGGTCGACTATCTGACAGCGTTTGGCTCGATCCGAGGCCGTGCGCCGAACGACTCGGGGCAGTTTGCCGCGCGTCGGACCGATGTGCACACGAGCATGATCGTGCGGCCTCGGCCTGCTTCATTCGCGTTCGTGCTCAAGTCTGTACCCGGCTTTTATTGTTTACCGTTTGCTTGCGTTCCTCAGTTCCTTGCTGAAATTACTTGTGTGTGTCTGTTTATATATATATATGTAAATATATATATATAGGCACACTAGGCACAAAAATTGTATATATACACTAGGCACATTATATATACACACTAGGCAATTATATATACACACTAGGCACAAAAATTAAAGGATATGAGAAAATCCGAAATTTCCGCTGATGTCAAAGGACTGTCATGGTGTGAAAAATGGTCGTACAGCAAAAACAAAAAAAAAAGCAAATTTGAGCTTAAGTCTCTAGTTTTGAGAACCTGGAATCAAAACTATCCTTGACTATTTTAGGGCAATTACAAAAAAACCAGCGGCAAATTTGTTCCCAAACTTTTGCTTATCATTCGAAACGTGCACGGGTTTGAAAAAGGTAAATAAATGCCTTTTTGCGATTTTTCGTTTAACTTGGAATAACTGCGCAAATAATGAACAGATAAAGGATCATTTCCATTTTTCTTTTACCTCAAAGTATCCGAAAGAAGCCCACAAAAGTTCAAACCGCTGCAATTTTTTTCATAGTGCTCCGAACGATTGAAATTGCAACTTTTGCTGAAAAGTTAATTGAAGGATACATTTTTCTTTATTCATACATTATTCCAAGATGAATTTTTTTTTGTCAATTGTCCATATTTTCATCCAGAATTTTTCCATGATCAAGGAATCATTGGGTATCTGCAATTTAGCTATCTTTCTCGCACTCATTCATGTCCGTTCGGTGGATGTGAGTCATAGCCTTTAAAATGACATTTGAAGAAATAGTGGATTGAGACCTTTGGTAAAAATCGAACCATTTTTTTACGAGTACTTAGCATTCTGAATATTATAAATAATTGATAATTTTAAAAAATTGGATTTTTTTCTTTAAAAGCAGTCTTCCTTTTTTTTCTAGGTAGTTCAATAATTGACATTTTTGGTGATAAAAATATGGATTATGGACAAAAAAAAACATTTTCATTTCGAAAAATTCATAAAAAAGGAAAAATTTATCCTTTAATTGACATTTCAGCAAAAGTTGCAATTTCAATCAGTCGGAGTACTATGAAAAAAAATCGCAGCAGTTTGAACATTTGTGGGTTTCTTGGGGATACTTTGAGGTAAAAGAAAAATGGATTGTATCCTTCGTCTGTTCATTATTTGTACAGTTATTCCAAGTTAAACGAAAAATCGTAAAAAGGCATTTTTTTACCTATTTTAAATCAAATTTTCCGAATCGAAAGAAAATCATGAAAAGACAATAAAAGCAACTTATAGCAATTACTCTGAAGTTTTCAGAACCCTCCCTTTATTTTCTGTACGACCATTAGTTCCCGAGCAATTGATGATCAAAGTCAAAAATGTCTTTTTTGCTTTGAACTCCGATAACTCGGCGAAAAACCATTGTACAGAGCTGTTCGACCGCTCAAACTAAAGGGAAAGAGTCATGCTAAAAGAGTCTTTGAATGAAATTACAAAAAAAAATCATTAACGCCCGTGGGCCTTTCGAAAGATGAGCAAAAATTTCGAGAAGAAAAAATGTCCGCTCGTTTTTTGTATGATTACTCTAAAATGATTACCAATACAAATATTTTACTTCAGGATCTCAAATCTAGAGACATGAAGCTTCAATTTTCTTTTTTTTTTTGTTTACGACCATTGTTCACACTGTAAAAGCCTTTTGAAAATCAGTGAAAAATTTCGGATTTCTTTCATATCCTTTAATTTTTATGCCTAGTGTATATATATATACACTAAATATATATATATATATATATATATATATATATATATATATATATATATATATATATATATATATATATATATATATATATATATATATATATTGAAAGTACAAATAAGTCTCCCCCGTTTGACAAAATATGGCCCCATCAGGAGGTTATGGTTGAAATTGTGAGATGTAAAACGTCATATCGTAAGGTTGGGCATCTGGCAAGACCATAACTTTGAAATATTAGCGATTTTGTATCAGCATCATATAATTTTTTTCGTGCGAAAATGTCGAGTTTTGAGCCGATGCAAACTTACTGCTAGACTGACAATAAGTACAAGTTGAATCGTGTTGGTTACTGCTTTTCCAATGTAAACAAAATTAATTAATCGTCCACGAGTCCGTTCATCCACAAAGCGGGGAATGTTGTGCAAACCATGTTGCTGCTATTATTTTTTAAAAACTATTTTTAACCATCGGCCTCACGAAAAATCGTATGTGCAGAGATTCCGATACGTGACTTGTTCCCAAATCGCATTGCTCATTAAATGGCGATATTTCTAGAAACTGAAATTTTGGCTGGAGGGTGCGGTTGAAGATTTGGAACGATTCTCTATTACTCACACCGGCGAGCTCATCTTAAAAGGAACACTCGATTATGAAAGAAGAATTCAGCATAGTTTTTTAGTACATGTGGCTGATGACAAGCACGTAAGTAGTAGATTTCTGCTGAAATTGTAGTAATTGGTAATTGCGATACGAAATGCGCATTAGTAATAAGATAGTTGGAGATCTGGTTTCAAATCAGAGACCATAGGAAATGTTATGCAATGCAGATTTTTTATGACAATGAAGTTGCTTTGTTCAGTAAGCACATAACAAATTGATCTGTATTTAAGTAATCATAAAAAATAAGGAAATTTGTTAATGAGATTTTGGGAGTAATATATTAAAAAGGGGGAATGTTTTTGTCAGAGGTGAATGGAGTAAAATTCCATGTAGTTATAATATTACAGAGAAATGAGTCCACTGATTATCCACAACCAAATTTGCCTTCAGAGAATAATTAGCTTCTGATTTTGCTCGAATAAATCAACTGAGTAGTTCCATAAATATACCTGTGAATTAATGTTAAACGATGGAATTCCAAGGTACGTGGAAAAGATTTCCACATTTTACCCATGTCGAAAAAAAATATGATTTCATCTTGGATAAAGAAAATTAATATGATTATGTTAATTTTCCTTATCCGTACACGCCAACGTCTAGACATTAATTAATGAACTAATGTTGGCGCGTATACGGATAAGGAAAATTAACATAATCATATCCGTATACACGCCATCTTTTGGACATTAATTGATTAATTTAAGTCTGAACCTTGGCGTGTATACGGATTCCTGTATTCACACTTTACCCAAACAAACCCAACAAACTCGCTTTAGCACAAAAAATTAGGATAAGATATAGGCGCAAGCCACACGGAAAATACGTCGGGCGAAGACGCGCCGGTCCCCGTGCAGAAATGTGACCGGGCATTCCCGAGTTGACGTCTGGTCCAGGCCTGGCTTGCCTCATCTGATTTACCTAATCGGGCCCTTTTGTGGAACAGACTAGGAATATCACAAAACCTTTTCCTGGGGAGAACATTGACATTTCCTGAATATTAAATCCTAACCTATTTTTAAATAATACTTTTTGCGTCATCAAAGATATTAATAATTAAATGTAATAATATGATTACATTTATTGTAATTGTATGCTCCGTTTTATCATCATATTATTTTCTTTAAGAATAATCGACACCTGACAATGCTATCATAAAGAATAAATTATGATAGTCAACGAAAATTATATGCTGATATGATGGAGGATATAATGACAATAAATGTAATCACATTGTCACGGTGAATTATTAATATCTATAGTACGACGCCGACGTTAATTTTTTTTTCATTTTTCTTGTCCTCTACATATCAACAAAAGTAATTTTGAGGTTGGTTTTATCGACATTTCCTTGTCATTTACTGCTTGTTCTCCGGCCTGTTCCTGATCAGTTCCCGATCTACTCTCTACTACTTTCCTGGTCATTTTCCGCTTGTTCCCCGGCCGTTCCTGATCAGTTCCCAAGAAAGGGAACAGCGGATCGGGACCTAACCTTAGACCCGTTACATTGCGAACCTATTCCAGGGTGGAAGGCCCGACCAGAGCCTGATATTATCTCGGGAAGGCAGATCAGGGGCAGTACTTTTGCCCGACTCAAATTTCTACACGGGTCTTTCATACAAAGTACAATGAAGACCGCCGCGTCTTCGCCCGACGTCTCTACTGTGGAGCCTGCGCCTTAGAATACATTTTTTTGACACGAACGTTACCACGGAAGAACCGGCCGTGTTGAATTTGGTGGGAATCAATATAACAGTTCATAATACATTAAAAAGTAATGATTTTTCGAAAAATTCGTATAACGCTACAATTGTCTGAAACATCGTGATTCAATTTTGTATGCCCTTTAGAAAAGCGTCGGTTTTGAATTCAGCCCAATTTTTGTGCTAGGCTCCTTTCTGTCTAAAAAATTAGCAGTCAGAGAATTGTTCGATTCGTTTTTTCTGAGAACAGGCAAAAAATCTAAATAAGAGCTTAAAATAGGATCAAGAAAATTGGCCTCCGTATAATCTATTTCGACCATTTCCGAAGTTTATACAGAATCGGGTGAGTGTTTTCCCCCGTCCACCTAAAAAACCTGAAGATATTATTATTTCTCTATGTGGTGGCAAATGTATTGTATTTTTTATTTATTTTTTTAACCCTTCCTCTGTACAGGGTTGTTCCCCCCTTAATACATTCCCCACCATATTCCACTTTATATCTCCACTTGCGGCCGCAGCCGACTTCCCCTCTGTTTCGCATTCACCATGACATTTCTACCATGGGTATAGGGAAACTGCGGCAAACTTATACCAATACAGCCGGTCCCAGGTTCGCTTCCCCGTTTCGGAACTAGTCGCGTTTCGTCCAGAAATAAATCACAGGGTACAGCCATACACACATGAAGCACAGGTACCGCTCAGTGTGCGTGCGATTCGTGTAGAACTGGAGCTACGTTACGTCCGTATTTATTTTTTTCCGAGACTACGAGACTGCGAATCGAACCCGCGACCTGCCGATGTACTGGTTCAGAGGCAAGTACGCTAACCACAAAACCAGCACACCGGTTACAAATCCAAATGCATTGTATTTATATTAATAATGTATATGAGCTTCTTTCTGGGCCTTCGCGAGAGCGTCATTTTTCATACATCACATCTTGCTCGTTAATAATTTCATAGATATTACGCAAAAACGGTTCGAACTTTGAGGGGTGGTGGGCGGGCGAACGAGGCTGCGTCGCCAAAGATGCTCCGCAGGTTTTCATTTTGGAGATGAAAAGAAGCTTTGCCTGAAAACTCAGCGCAATTATCCGAGGTTTATGCTTTTAGAAAGCTTATACTAGATTTCAGACACAATATACATAAACACCACCATGATAGATTTGATTAAATTTTGTCAAAATCCCCGGAAGCGTTCAGATTTTATAATATTATAAACATTAGTGTATGTGAAAAAATGCAGTGAACGCTCTAGCTCACTGTTTTTGCTTATTTTGAAGATAGGGGGTTGAGATATTATACACAAATGCAAAATCATTGATGACGGATCGGCATTGAATTTCACTGCGTATACCCGAGGTATATGTATGTACATTTTTTAAGAAGTAAAAAAATGTTCTCCCAAATTCCGAGATATCGGACGGTTTTTTCCTAAATCAAGTATTACAGAGATGTTATCTAGAAAAAAAAATGGAAATTGAAACCTGCACGTTGCTTCCTTTTGAATTTATTACGCTCACAGAGCTTTCTCTATGAGATAAACCCCGTTCAAAACCCATCTTTTCATGGCGAAAACCTTGTGAGCGAAATAAAACGATTTTTCAGAATCTTGCATCGATAATTTTGTATTAACATCGATTTGTTTCGATCCTAGAATCACACAGCGCGAGTGAATGTGTCCGTGGAAGACATAAACGAGTGGGAGCCGAGATTTCGTCATCCCAGATACGAATTTCACGCTCGTACTTTGAGGGACGGATCGATAGTCGGTGAGTCAAAATGTTTTGTTTTCGTCCGCGATGAATCTCAAGGCGAAAAAAGCAATGTTAAGCAATATGAGAAATTCGAGCACTGGGGTGAATGTTTCGGAGAGTAAATAAAAATCGCTGAATTGTTGAAAATACAGGTAGACTAGAAGCTGCCGATGGCGATCGAGGCGATAGGGTGACGCTGTCGTTAAGAGGTCCCGATGCAAGGTAAGCTGTGATAAGAATGCTAATAATATTTTCTTGTGTAATCGGTACTATTGAAATTTTACCATTAACATGCATTCAAAAAAAACCTCACAAACACCGAACTCCTTTGCTCTTTTGCGGAATTTTAGTCAAGCCTTTTGTTTCAATTTGCTTTCTTTATTTATACCAAGAAAATTGAAATCTATATTCCCGGCGTACCTTCTATACAATATTGGTTTATTAATACGAGTACATGTAAGTCACTTAAGGCCTAAGGCCACTGTAACGGTCCAAAAAAAAAGGTTTTTTCAAGAATTTTTTGCTTCCAAAATTGAAGGTAATTGAAAAAAAACTTTTAAGGGTGTTATCGGGCATACATTAAACTTTATTATCAAATTTTTTTACAGCAAAAAAAAAACAAAATGGCGGTTCCACAGCTATCTTCCCGGGGCATGTTTTGCTTGCAGGGCTCCGCGGCACGCAGCACCACTGGTGCACTTTTGAATCTAGAACCAAAAAAAACCATCAATCTAGAGGGTTATAGCTAGAGAATGTCGATCGGATTTTAAAAAGTATCAATTTTTGTGGATTTGGCGTGCGTTTGAAAAAAAAAATTGATTTTTGACGAAAAAAACGGCTAGTTTTTTGTTAATAAAAAATCAATAAATAAAGTTATTGAAAATCCCGATCGACATTCTCAAGATAATGTTAATGTTCACATCTGGTCAAAATTTCAAGTAAAAAAAATGAAAATTGTTCGAGTGATGCTGCGTGCCATTTTGAAAAACCGTATTTCGAGAAAAACGCGTTTAAAGTTTTGCGAATAGTTTTTTATTGGAAAAAATAAAAAAAAGAAGGTAAAAAAAAATTTACCGTTAGTCTGCAATCCCAGCACCATACATTTGTCCTTCGATGGCCAAATTTTCGTCTGGCAAAATTTACAGTGGCCTTACCCCTTAAGTACACTCGAGTAAATCGGGGCTGCCCCTCTGCGCTAGTGAAGGGTACGGGCTCACTGTACGCATCGACAGTCATTTGCCTTCGCCGCTAATCTTCTTCGGCGCTCTCGTAACTATCTCGATCGCTCGGTGCTGTACTTTAGGCTTTATGGGCCCTTTCTTCTGATTGCCGTTTCCTCCGACTCTGGTAATTTTTTTCCGCACATGCCGATGTTCTTGTGAAATTTTGATTTTTCAACTCTGCTCGTACGAAATTGTCCTTATTGCTGTTAAAGCCGATACCGCTAGCGGTTTAGAAAGAGCATCTCAATCGCTTTTTAACGACACCTCGATTCGAACTTTTACTATCCCATCTCGTCTACTTTTACGGTAGGCCACTGTATTTGATTGAGCTTCAGTTGCGTTGTGGTCGAAAACTCATTGTCAGTAAAGTTACCTCCCGGTTGGTAAACGGCGCAAAGCGGTCACCGGACCGCGTCCCCATTTTGTCGGTCTATTACTGTGAATTATTTAATAGACGAAAGAATAGTGTATAATCACACGAGAATGGCCATTTTCAAGGTCGTTCGAGATACACGATAACGGCGAACTCATACTTCGTTCCGGTGGTCATTTTAACGGAAGTTTAGCGAGACTGGTTGCCATTGCTTCGGATTCTGGAAAACCGCCGCGGTAAGCCATTTTTAGCATTATTTTACCTACACGGAGACTAGAGTGCAGAGGTGCAAACTCTATGTAAAAGTTCTAGCAAACGGCTCCGAATTGCAAAAATATGAAGCATCCATCGTTGACATTAGATGACAATAGTTGACGTTAGTTCGACTGCGGAAGGATCGCTATATTTTATTTTATTCGTTGTTTCTAGATACGCGGTTACGTGCACTTCATATGATATGATAGACGTTATGAGTTTGCTAACTCTTTTGCTAATGTTTTAAAGCTGACATGAATTTTACCAAAAGTTACATCGCATATTTTCCCCGTTCTATACTCACGATTCTTCTTCGCAACTACATACCACATTTGGATTTTATAAAGTGCTCTCGTTACTTGAGGCTGAAAATCAGCAATTCCACCTCTTAAAAAAAATCCACGTTGCTGTTAACGGTGAACCTACAATTTCATATACTAGATACCTTCATGACGGAGAGTTTTTCTCGTTTTATAATTTCAACATTACCATTTAATTGAACAGCATATACATTTCGCTGATATGTTTTTCTAACCTTAATGCATTCAGGTTAATTCGATTTGATCAAGCCCTAAGCTTCAATAGGGCTTGATCACTAGAGGTCAGTAGAGGGAGTTTGGCGCCTTGAACTCTAGTCTTCCTTCTTATATCTAAGAAAAGTTGCAGGCACCAAGGCCATATAAGGAAATAGATTTATTACAACGTCCTAGCGCAGAATAAACCAGAGGAAACAATGAGTCACTTGTCTTAATAAGTTGTTTGTTTCATTTGTTACTTGAATACATACAAAAATCATAAATCTTCGCTTTCATTGCTTTAAGGTAATCCTATTGCCAGGCTTCAATCCGTAGGATTTTCATTTTTTTAGCTTAAGTGAATATATTAATAATTGTCCCTGTAAAATTTCAGGGTCGGTTATCGACCTAATTACAGAGAAAAAAAATAAAAATTGCGTATTTTTGTGAAGGAATTCCAGTACGACATACAAAAAGTGTATATAATAGTGGGAATCCGTCAGATTCTAACAAATAATCATGCTCTCAGAAAAAATTACGCTTATCGACCTAATTTTTACGTAATCTCAAGTATAATTTGAACTTCCGGTATTGGATTTATTACCACTTGTTACGATAAAGAGACATGGCAGCAAGGCAACAGCTGACTGTAGTCCTAACCTCATACCATTCGTTCGGAATTCCACACATATTTCATTTTCGCCGACAATTTTTCCACGCTTTTCATCAGTCGTGGCCCGAATACAATGCTTTACATTTCCAGCTTCAGACATTGTTTTGGCAGATCGATGTTAAAGAGCATGAAGGTTAAACTCGCCTGTTTGAGTAAAAAGTGACGGAGATAGAACCAATGTTGCCAAATATCAAACCTAGTAATACTGCGCGAATCGTTGGAGTAACTATTTTTTTCACATTTCATTAAACAGTTTACACATGGAACGTTTTAAGTATTACAAATTATTTTTTTTTGCATTTGTTAAAAATATAAATTGTACAAGTATGATCAGTGGTATGACTAGTGTGAAGCGATAGGATTACCTTAAAAAGAAACGGTTGCTTGTTGTATTTGCTGTTTTTATCTCACAATTTATCGCTGCACTACATTCATTAAATCGACGCAAAATACGTATGTCTCATCCCATATCATTTTAAGCAGCAGTAGCAAAAAACACTTTATTATATTCTATTTTTTTGGTTAATGCCTGCATTTTTCTTAGAATTTGCAACATCGTGTTTTTTAATTACCTTCCCACAATACCACTTTCCCAACGCGACATTCGATAATTCTCTGAATCGTGCATAATTCTATTTGGCAATTAGATACATAATAAATAAGCCAAGTACATTTGAAAAATGAACCGAAAGCTTGACACTTTTAGACCCGAAATCAGATTTTTTTTAGTAAATAAATTGCCAAGAATTTTCGCAGTCGAAAACGTATATTTTTTAGGCAAATTTAAGGATTTCTTCACAAAATGATACGAAAAAGACGCGAAAAAGGGGTAATCTATTCAGTAGAAAATGTTTTATGTGATCGATTTATCCATTAATTTGATCTTGATGTATTTTTCCAATGTTCCTCTGAACGTCATTTCGAGCTTCAGCGATTCCGTCCCTTGCACTTTTATCCCACATTTGTTACTTAACTTTCTCCTCTTTCTGACAAAACCGCAAGATTATTGCCCGCAGCTACTCTCTCCTCATGCTTGACGGCATTTGTTTTGCAGGATGGCCACTGCTGTCGGTGCAACAATACTTATACAGTTTATTCGCTTAAAAAAAGAGTGACAATATTTGTCTCACTGAAGAAGAATGAAACACCTGAACGTGCGCGAGTCGCGCAGTGATGTGCATTGAGTGGGCATTACAACATTTATTCTATTTTTTTTTTCGTGTAGTACTAGCATGATACCTGTGATCGTGCATTTACCGAGTTCAGGATCCTTACCGATTGCAGCACGGGCCGCTCCAGCATGGCTTGGTAGCAGCGTTCTACTCATCGCTATTTTCGGAGCCGTCTTGGGTCTTCTAGGAGTCGTCATCCTAATCCTCATTCTTTACATTTATAAGCAGTACGTAAGGCCTTAATAATTTTACTACTGATACTTTCGTAACGTCGTAAAACGTGGTATGGGCAGAGCTTGCTTACTATCTGGTATTTACATTATGTTGAAGATTGCATCGTTCTTCTTTTTAATTGTTAACATTTTCCCTTCTATGCTGTGAAAGTCCCTCAAACTTTGTTAATGATCCTCATTACGGATTTTCAAACTCATTAATATTTTTTCAAAAATATTCTTATTTTCGGGCGAGAATTAAAAGTAAACGGTTTTAAAGAGACGAACAATAGGTCTAACTACATTTTCAAAGGAGCTTTACTTTATATAACGGCTTGTTCATTTATCCACCTCCATCGTCGGTTCATAGATGAACAAAAAATATTCTCGCGCTCTACCTCATCCTTTTCGATGCACATTACGGTTAGCCTAAACCTATTAAGGAAATGTAGCACACGCTCCGACCGCTTCGGAATTGAGATCCCCCATTTCTCCTAAACGATACAACTAATTGGGATGGAATTTGTTGCGTACACGTAAGATCGTTGCACCAAGAGCTTGAGGCTGGGCATTTTCTCGTATTAAAAAATTACAGAGTGTATTTACCATGGGATAAATGGTGCATTACTAACTAGTGCACCGAATTTATGGAAATTTGAGGAACATAAACCCAGATAGACAAACGTGCCGTAAACATTGACGTGTCAGCATCATAGCTACAAGATGGCAACATGAGGGCTCACACTGTGGCACCATTGTGTTGTGTTTTGCTTCCGATTTAGGCTGCGAATTTGCGATACAGTACGTGGTTTGGCGAAATAAATGTTTAGTGCCAAGATAGCAAGTTGGCAGCACAAATACACAACAATAACCTGCTGCAGCGACGTCTCGCCCTATGTCAAAGAGTCGAGTCCCGATAGGTGACCATTGCTGCGCGTGTATGCACGTGTATTCGCTACGCAAGCCGCGGACAGAAAGAAGTAACCTGCTCGCACGAGAACGAAAACACATACTATCGAACGATATACACAACTAAATTTAGCGACCAGAGCACGCTTCATAGCATGCGCTCGCTCTGCAGAAGAGCGCGAAACATTGTTGCATTGAACATTATATGGACTGATTGTATGTAATGGAATCGATTTCATTTTTCGACGACGATCATCGGAGGATTTCTGATAACGGTTGTACTTTCTAGCAAATGCGGTTTCTAGAGACCCGTTCTGTGGATGGCTTGTCACATTTTACCACCTTTGTTTAATTAATTCGATCAAATAAGCTCGAGCACGATTGATATTCTCGATGCAGCTTATCGTCGATCAATTCGATTTCGACCAAATTCTCGAGCGAGCGTGATGGCCAAATACTCACTTTGCGAAAGACTGGTAAAACTTTACAAGCAATGCCTGTTGTTTAAGGGGGGATTGTCTTTTTTTTTCGCAAAATTTACCGCTTTTTGGGAATTTTTTTGTGAAGAAAGTATACAACGGAAAACTTGTGAAACTTGGCATATAGTTTTATTGATCTGTTTACTACATACAAAAAAATTTTTAAACAATTTCATCAAAAAATCCGCCTCCCACCCCCCTCGACGTGCGATGGTCATTTTTTGATGGTGTGCACGATTACAGCCTCCACGTTCATCCTGCAACAGAAACCCAAAAAGCATTTTACTTTAGACACATATAGCTATGGTTCGATGAAGGGAAAAAAAATTGACGATTTGGTGACGTTTTGAACTTGAAGTATCGATTTTTCGAAAAAAATTGATCGATTTTTTGTTATAAATAAAAAACTATTAAACGTATTGCTTTTTTGCTTCATCAAACGATAAAAGGATGTCAGCTGAGCATTCTGTCCAAATTTGAAGGCAATCGGTTGAATAGTTTTTGAGAAATCGTGCACACCATCAAAAAAGGACCATCGCGCGTCGAGGGGGGTGGGAGGCGGATTTTTTGATGAAATTGTTTAAACATTTTTTTGTATGTAGTAAACAGATCAATAAAACTATATGCCAAGTTTCACAAGTTTTCCGTTGTATACTTACTTCACAAAAAAAATCCCAAAAAGCGGTAAATGTTGCGAAAAAAAAGACAATCCCCCCTTAAGCAAACACGTTTGGCACTTTTCTCTCGGCCGGGATTTATCTTCGGCAGGTTCTCCACGGGTCGAATGCTCTAGCAATGGAGATCGCTAGAGTCTCGCTCTATAGAAAAGCGGTGGAATTCTGCGATCATGAATTCCTTAAACTAATGGGCTTGAATCGATTTCTTTTTTCGACGACAGTCATCGGTGGAAATTTCATTACTGTTGATCCTCCTGGCAAACAGGGTGTGCTAGAGACTAGTCTTTTCATCCTTTTTAATTAATTTAAACAAATAAGACATCCAAAAATGTTGTAATAACGTTGTAGAATGACCATTCCGGTTTATAAATATCATCTGTGCCACTACTCATTTTGCTAGAATTCTTGATTTTCCCTTTTAATTTCCTGTATGTCGACGTCAAGTTCTCTTTTTCTTAATTTCGTGATGGGTATTGTTCCATCTTTTAAATTACTTTTTATCCGTAACCACGCATCATGGACATGGTTCTTATTTTTATGTTGGCGCGACGAATCATTCCAAAGCTCTTATTCATTTTCGTAAAGATTTAAAAACTCGACTGGCAGTTCGTTCGTCCACTCTATTGTACGGCCGCAGAGGAAATGAACGGGAACCGATGCGCCCGTGCAGGCCACGACAGGCCCCTCGCGCACGCCTTTGAACTTACCAACTCCCGATGGATCGGACGGGCGACGGCAGTCCAGCACAGGCGAAATTCGCACTGAGTCGTTCGCGGTAACGCGGCGACCGTTTGATTCGGACGGCCCGGATGTTTTCATACTCCGCTCTGGTTACCGAGTCGCATCATGCAGACTTCTTTTTGTCTCTATGCGGATGCCAGAGTAATATTTTGTAGTGAGTTCTTGATTGGTTTTTTTTCGAGCTGCGACCTTTAGTGGAAAATTTGCCCTGGACCATGTTCTCGTTGAAAGCTGAGCGAGTCGGTGGAGCTCGACCTCTGCGTTACTCGAGTGGATACTTGGGTTTACGCCTCGGAGCGTATGTGCCTAATCTCGTTCTTCGTGAAACCTCACTAAGCCAAAGATCGTTGGGCATAGGGTATCGCACGTGTTTTCTAGCGACGTGACAAAACATACGAGATAATATTAGAGTTGCCCAAAATAAAATAACATGGATTAATTTTTTTACAAATTAATATACATATATATTGCGTATTTGTGAGACGTTTTATTATATTAAAGGTTTCGCCTTGATGATGGTAAAATATTGATTATAAAATATATGAATTGATTTTATTCAATACATTTTTTTACCCACAAATTATTTTTCCCTCGTTTTATTACCTGGCGGAAAAATCGCATTAGAATAGTTTTTAAACAAATACGAAAATGTACTGCTATTTTCTTGTAAAAGCGTGACTTCACATTGCTGTCCAGTTGCCGATAATGCAGAACACAAGTTAGCCGTTATAACACCGCAATTAGGTTGCCTTGTTTATGCCGAGGAGGAAGTGTTATAACGTGTTGCAAATATGCTGGCGAGGGAGCATTACAGTATGTCCCAAATATTCCAGACATTTTTCGATGCAATGTGTAGCCAATCTGTTGTCTATGATAAAATCACATACCCTGTTTTTGCCGCTAACGGAACGTCAACAGCTTGCCTCCAATGTACCCTCAATATCCTCTATTTTCGTACTGTAATATTAACACGAGCATTCATGCGAGAATACATAATGGTATGTTGCTTGAACGCAGCTTAATGTGGCTGCAAAAGATGCCTCTTCGCCATCGAAACTTGCCAACGCGTTGTCAAAAAAATGTCTATCTGCGAAGATCTAGACCGTGAAAAAACACCTATTATGAGTTTTGTTTAAAGTGATATTTTGGAAAAGAAAGGAGAACAGAGGTTTCCCAATTTTTTACATAAATTCAGCAAAAATGTACTAACGAAGCTCAAAATATTATCGGAGATCGCGAAAATCTAGTTTATCTGTTTTCTCACTGGCGGTGCTCAGCTCGCATTCTCCGTGTTCACCGACAGCGCTCGTATCCTTCCTGGATAGCAATTTCCTTTGTGACAAGTCAGAAGCAGCACCAAAAACGTCGAACATTCATTCGGTTTAAATGAAAATTCGTGATTGGGTGTTCCGCTATTTCTCTGCCAAGATTTTATGTATATTGGCGGGTACAAGTATTTGCCGTTAGAAAGTTCTTCAACCCAGTAGCAGTGTGAACACGTCGAAGACGGGATTCGAGGAAGCATTCGCAGCGCTGACAAGGGGACCGTACAGGCTGCCACTCATGAATTTTGATAAGTCTCAGATATGTTGTAGAGGGACCTACCCTGACAAGGGGACTTTACAGGCTGTCACTCCCGGATTTTGATGAGTCTCAGATATTTTGTAGAGGGACCTACCCTGAGTACCTGAGTAAAGGGATTTTATACAACGCTCTTTAGTTTTCGAGAAAAAACGTTCGAAAGTTTAGCTCGTATCTACTAGTAGCTTCTATACCGGTACGGTTGCACCTTTGTCGAACCAGCGGGCGTGGCCCAGTGGGCAAGGTTCCCGGCTCTCACGCTCGCGGTCCAGGGTTCAAGTCCCGTGATGGCGTTTTTTTTTCACAAAATATAAATAAATTCGATGGATGATGCAAAACCGTCTAATTATTTATTATTATTTTATTTATTTATCTTTTTTTATTTTTTTTAATTTTTTACGTTCTATTTTTATTAAATTATTTATTATTTTTTCATTTTCCACGCAGAATAAAAAGAGAGCAAGAAATTATAACATCTTTCACAAGAAACTGCAGTTTATTATTTTTCATTACAATATACAGGTTTTTCTTACTCGCTATCACTGTGGTCGCTTGTTACATCAGAACAATATTGCGGGTGGTATTTGTCGTAAAAGCAAGCAAAACACAAGACCAAAGAGCAACGCGCACATTCTATAAAAGCTATGGCCTTGCAGGCGCACGGATTTTTGAGCAGCGTTATTGGAACGCATACTTGATTGACATTTAAAAACAGCGGTCTTTCCTCAATTAACTTCGATGCAAACCACGCATATTTAATCATCGGCGCGAAAGCAGGTGCGCTTAATTGATGAAGAATCAAAGAATGAATTTGTATGGAATCTTCCCTCGACGCAAATTCTATGTTATTTTTTAACAAATCGGGAGCATTTTGTATTTGTTTTGTGAAAATGTTCACTTGCCGGTAAAAATATACATCGCACGGTTGGCAAATCGGCGTGCACTTGCGCGGTATAACTTTAATACTGCATGTACATGCCTTCTTCTCGTCTACAAAGATGTGATCGCAAAGCGTTTGATCAGCGCCGATGATTAAATATGCGTGGTTTGCATCGAAGTTAATTGAGGAAAGACCGCTGTTTTTAAATGTCAATCAAGTATGCTTGATGATAGACGACCGGCTTCGTCTATCAATTTGACATTGTCTGGTCAAATTTCGTAAAATTCGGAAGAGCCGTTCAGGCTCTTAGGTATAGGGAAACTGCGGAAAACCTATTACCAATACAGCCAGTCATCAATTCGCCCCCCCAGTCGTGGAAGTAGTCTTATTTTGCTGCGAAATGCTGAAGAAAAACATTTCACGACGAAATGTACGCGACTGGGTTTCGAACCCGGGACCTCCCGGTCCGCAGGTTTAGTGGCAAGCGCGCTAACCACTAGACCGTCGCACCGGTTTCGTTATTTCTGTTGTATACAATGTATAAATATCATTTCAGACGTCCCTTGTAAAAAGTATGCTCTGACAATGAAAAATGGAATCATTCCTTCTTGAAACCTGCGAGTGACTCCTATAACCTTAAAAAATCTACATCGAGAGCTGACAGAGCCAAAAAAAAAACGGAAAATAAATTATTCACTGCAGTAGGATCTTTACAATCTACAATGGAGGTAAATCCAATAGCAGACTTGCAGGAAATCAAGAACGAAGTAATTGTCTAGGTTTGCTGCTATACTTTGACCGGCCACATTGAAATATCGCTGCGCCACGTCTAGGACGTGCAAATCGCGAATTGTCAACTTTAACGGAAAATTCGAACTTGCGTTACATTCCCAGCAAACTAACGCTTTAACGGTTAACGAAGTCAACTTTTTGAATAGCGTAATAATGATTAACGAAGTTAATTTTTGGATTAACTCTGCCCACTTTTGCATATTTCGTCCAGCATGTATCGTCTTAATCTGTTTTTGAACCATGTGGGTATACCTTTTCCTGGTCTTTCGCCCCTCCATGTATCCACTTTCTTCGACCAATCATTCTTCATTCCCTTTTTACCCTTCTCGCATCTCTAAATATCCTCCAAACTCTCTTCTCAACCTCTGCAGATTTCATCGGATCAGTTTAAATAACCCTTTTTCCCTGGTTCTCCGAAGTTCCCGCAACTCTATCAAGCACATTCCTTCTAGTCGCTTCTTCCTCCGTCCGCATTCCAGTATTTTTCTCCTTTCATCGCTATTTTTAGATCTTTCTATATTTCGCAGAATGGAGACTATTATACTAATTATATATTATATTATACTAGTGAAAATAGTTGAAAGACCAACAAAATTTCCGGATTTTTTAAAATGAATTGCAATGGGCTGTAGATGGTTGCACGGGAACGAAAAAAAGCATTTTGAAGTTTGAAGTTTTCAGTTTACGGTTTTTGAAGAAAAAAATTATTGGTTGGCTGTTATCGAAAAATCATAAGAACAATAGAATGTGCTATTCTGCTTCAACTTTCAGAGAGTTCGCAGCCCGAAATATTTGTTTTCACAATATTTACTTTCACAAACCTCTAGATTTATTTTTTCTCTCTTAAATTTGATCAGCTGGAGAGCTCTGCACGATGATTTGCCACCAAGTTGTTAGCTGTGAAAACAAAAAATGACACTTTCGACTCTGATGTGTGATTATTCATTAAGTAATTGTCGTACTGAATTTCGTACAGAAAATCGTAGATTGATAAATCGATTTAATTTAAATGTTGGAGATATCCAACTTCTCAATCTCGAGATAAATAATTGGCATTAACATAGTTTTATCTGGGTCCAGCACTATGAATGTATTCATTCTGCAATGTTTCTATAGCAAAAGACCTAAGAATGGAGGGTCCGTCGGCTCAGTGGGTACTGGATACCGAGAAAAATCACCTGTTCCCGCGGCGCTGAGTTCCACGCCTCAAGTACTGGGAGCGAGTATTCTGGAAGATGTCCTCGAGAGCCCCAGGAATCATCCACTTCGCACCAATGACGTGGATAATCCGGTCTTTGGCGGGGACAATGATCGCTCGTACGATGCCACGGTCAAAAGTAAGCTCGCACTCGCTTTAGAGAGCTTTGACCTATTCAGAAATAAGTATTCATAGCCATTGAAGTATTTCTGTTGAAGCCGAAGGCAGAAACTCCAATTTGGCCACGACCACGCGTCTGGCACATCCGATTTTATTTTACGGAGTATAGATGTTTTTTTCAACGCATTGCGTTAAAAAGTCATACAGCGTGGTGTCAAATGCTCTACATGAGAGTATATTCAAACGCACAGTACAAGATGTGCGTTAAATCTATAATCGAATTAAATTTTCGGTTGACGAATGTCGGATATAACAAAAGGATACTTCCTTGAAGTTTCAGTAATTTAGTGTGGTACTGAACAAAAAGTTACATCGAACAAAAGACTAAACATTTTTGTTACTTAAGGGCAAGTACAAGGTCAACATCCGTTCATAAATTTTCAAAACGAGCTTTCTCGTCGGTGGTTACTTTTTTTTAGGAATAAGGAACATCAGGCCCTCGAAAATTTCCTGACGCAGAGCTTAACGATTTTTTTGCCCTGGACGCTATTCACTTCTGAGAAATCTGTGTCCGAAAATTTCAGCTATCACTCCCGCAATATTTCACGTGGTGCATGTTCTACTTTGCCTTAAGGCGCAGTGTCACACAGACCGAGCAGCCATGAGTGCGGAATAGATAGGTGATTTGCAGATTCTCAGTATTCTTCGAGACGGCTGATATTACTCGACAGGCAAACGGAGCGAGGTTTTCCGTCCGATGGAGCTCGCCATATTTGTGTGGCCGTACTGCGGATTAAAATATGCATTGAATGAGTTTTAAAGTGAAAACATGTATGGAGATCATTGTTTTCTCTCGATTGCCTGTTTATGCCGAGAAAGCGGGTTAAAAAAATTAACGACGAAACGCGTTGAAAAATAAAACGCCAAAAGCACCGTGGAAGCTTCAAAGAGAAATCTTGAGCCTTTGCCGCGGTCGTTTCGGCGGTTTTTTTTCAACACTAAACATTATAGATAAAGGTTCATCATAAATGTTTCTCTATCCTCGATAAGCGTCGTGGTTGAGTTGGCAGCCTGACGGATTAACAATGCTTGCGGTCAGGGTTCGAACCCCAGTGAATCGATGATTATCTATTTTTTTCCTTAATTTTATATTCAAAAAGTGTCGAACTTCCTCTCGCTTTAGCCACTCTCGCCTGTCCAGGAATTATTGATAATATTTAGTTCATATACACCACCGGCGAAAAGTTTCCGGACAAAAGTTTAAAAGAGTGCCGGAACGGTTTTCATGCCATTTCGCCGGTAGTTGACGTAAGCCAATTTAATAAACGGCATTTTAAAGAGGAGGGATTACCTTTATTTTGGCTTCTAGCAAAATATTTTACGATTTTTTTTTACAATTAGCACCCGGTTTTGGAATCGACCATTTTTCGTCGTTTTTTGTTCCTTTTTGAGTGGACCCCGTTTGCAGTAAAAAAAAAAAAAATATTTACGCATTTCTTCGACCGAAATGATAAAGGGGAAAGCCTAAGCTTCAATTTCGTTATTTTGTAAATTTTCTACTATTTTTTTCTGACAATATTTCGTTTTGTGTGAAAAATATATAATTTGAAAATTGCTCCGGAGTACGAAAACGATGAGATTTTCATCAAAACCTCAAGATAGCAAAAAAGTTGTATTGATTCTTGTCAGTGCACGAGAATTTTTTCGAATTTTTTTTTTTCATCTATTTCCGGTCATAGCTTGATTGATCTGAATACCATAGCAACAATATAATTGAATTTTTTACTTACATATTAAACTTTGGTCTCTTCGAACAGGCGAGAGTAACTAAAGCGAGAGGGAGTTCGAATTTTTTTCAATATAAAACGAAGACAAAATAATATATAAAAAATCGATACGCGGGGTACCGAACCCTGACCGCAAAAGCATTGTTAATTCGTCAGGCTGCCAACTCAGCCACGACGCTCATTGAGGATAGAGAACCATTTATGATACACGCTGATCTATAATGTTTAGTGTTGAAAAAAAACCGCCGAAACGACCGCGGCAAAAACTCAAGATTTCTCTTTGAACCTTCCACGGTCATTCGGCATTTTGTTTTCCAATGCATTTCGACTTTTTTTTTAACCTGCATTCTCGGCACAAACAGGCAATCAAGAGAAAACAATGATCTCGATACATGTTTTCACTTTGAAATTCATTTTATGCATATACTAATCCGCAGTACGGCCACACAAATATGTCGAGCTCGATTGGACGGAAAACCTCGCTCGATGCTAGACCTCGGGTATTCCCTATTCGTCATCACCGATTTCGCTCAAATTTATAGGACATGCAGGGCTTGGCTAGAAATGAAAGTACCCGAAGTGGGAACTCCAGATGGCCAAGCGTTTAGAAAATAAAAATGTTGACGCGGCTCTCGCACCGTATAAGCCATTTACGTTAGTATGTTTGCCAAGCAGCGGTTGGCGTAGTGGTAAGAGCTCGGACTAGTAATTCGATGGTCAACCCTTCCTCCTGCTGGACCTAGAGCCAGCAGTCCATCCTCAAACCTCGAACTGTAGCAACGTGCACTCCCTCGCCCATTTCCATCAGTAATAAAAGTCTCAATCGCAAACGTCTTCGTCTCGTTAGTAGTCCCCCGCGCAATCCTCGATCATCCGCTCGGACCATTGCAATTTCTTCGTTTTTTTCCTCTTCTTTGGAGCCAGCCATCCACGAAAACGCAGTCGTTGCATAATTTTGTTTGTCCATCTTATTCACAACGTACACGTTATATGTAAAAATGTATAAAGTGATTAATAATATGTCTCGTATAAACGTTTTTTGCGCCAAACTGTAGAAGTCCAGTTACGTGATGGTTGCTTGAAGTTAGCTGGATTAGGCGAATTGAAGTAAGCCGTAAGTCCAGTTGCTTGACATCGCCTGAAGCTAGCCGGGTTAAGCGAATTGAAGTAAGCCGCAAGTCCGGTTGCTCGACCACCGCCAGACCCCCGCCTGATCAGGCAAATTAAGACATACCTTAAGTAAGTCCTCCGTTATACAACGTGATCAGGCGCAGATCAAATATCAGGCCAGCCTGACAATATTTCTACTCGAGATGTCGATCACTGGTTTTTTTTTGTCTATGAGCATTTTGTGGTAGTATCTCACTTCTGATGTTGTGAGGTGACTAAGAAATATTTTGTTTAAGTCAGAATAATTAAATACGTTTACACGATAGTACTTGTAATATTAGAATGTATTTACGTAGCAGCACGACCGATCTCTTCGCGTGATTCACCGAACTGCCCGCACTGCCGAACAATACTTTCATACAGTGTGTTAGGGGTAAGGGGATAGGGGTATTGATTATCCCTTATTAAAGAGAACTGGGAGATCTCGGTGACGCCGCTCCGGGGTTCACCTCGCGCCCCTGCTGCTAACCGCAACCTGCGACTGCTCCTCGTTAGAGCGCGCCACGGTTGGTCGCGGGAAATTCGCTCTTTTCCCAGACCGTCTTTAACAAGTGAGATTATACATATTTCGAGAACATTCGACGGTCGTTCAGTCACAGTAGTCAGGATAACATAATATCTCCTCGCCTGTACGTTAGTAATAACGTATTTCACAATGCTGTATTCATACCAATAATTTTTTCACATAATCTTGAACTTTATTATAACACTGGTACTTAAACATGACTTAAGGTTAGACAGGTTAGCTGTCTATGTTCGCCATTCGGTTCCAATGCCCTATACATACGTAATATATATAGTGTATTTCCTCCAAGAGATAGCGCCACTGCCCTTAATTGACACGATTTTGGGGGCCCGCTAAAATGCCGAATTCGGATTCCTTCTCTACAGTCTCCATACATATCCTACATATGGACCATATGCTCTATATGCAAGGCGTAGGGCCTAGGTGAGGACTAGTAGGCCGTTGCCGTATCATTCCTGTAAGCCATTGTCCAAAATAAAGGGAACAATTTTACATTCCTACGGTACATACAATACTCATCAATATTTCAGAAAATAATAGGTCTTATCAAAACTTAGTTTCATCAAATTTGAGTACTATATGTAAAAGTTTGTTCGGGGCCCTGCTCGAGCCCCTATAAAATGCGTTCCTTTATGTAAGGAATAGCTCAATGAAGCTTATTCAAAAATAAAATAAATATTGACATTGGATGTTTCAGGTGTCACATCATCAATATCAATTTCTCGGTACAACAGGCATAAAGTGGGTCCTATACTAAACGCCCCAGCATTGTCCGCGACTTCGAATATCCCCAACATAGGGGGACTCGTTCAAAACATGAATGATCTCAGTGCCCGAACGAATCTTGATGCTGCATCTCAACATTCATCCAACTACTCCGGGGAACCCCCTGATTCATTGGTACCAACGTGGCCTGCTGGTTCACCATCGAGAAGAGTAAAAAAACTTTCCTGGGACGACGATGACAGGGTAATTGACCGTTTTTCTCGTTTAAATGAATGGTCCAAACAATCGTTATTTCTGTTACTTCTTAAAACAACAATATTAACACTGTCCTAATGACTATAAACAAAAAAATGCAAACAACGTAATGGTTACTATGCATTACCCATTCCGTCAGTTGGAACGAGAAAAATACACACTCAATCTATATTTACATTCAACGAAACTTTTCAATTGCCTCACCATTGTAAAGACGGTAGTGGATTGCATTATTGCAGTTTTCTTACAAAATTTTGAGAGGTCAAAACGAATTCCCACATGTACGCCAGTTGATATGTAACAAGGCTCATTGTCGTTCTGACAGTTCTTCTGACAAATAAAACTATAGATTTTGGGCGTTGAAACCTCAAACAAATATTATTATGAAAAAAAAATGTCGTGCAAATAAAATGCGGTGGAGTTCCAATACCATGTATTGATCACTATTTCAAATATATTAAGAACTTTTAGACTACTCTGTATAAGTATAGTGGATTCTTTGATGAAACTTGAAATTGAACAATAGGTCTCATTTCTTTCTGTATTATACGTCGTCGTGCACTACTTTACTAAAAATAAGTGGATTACCGCATATAATGCAGGAAGCTTGTTTTAGTGTAATTTTTGTCAGATTACGATGAAAATATGTTAGGAACCTTCCAAAATGTTGAAAAATCACATTTATACGAAAATGTTCAGAAGTATTTGTGGATTATTTTTTTTGTTCCCGCGCTAACTCTAACAAAGGCCGTAGTAGGGTACATGGTCAGGTTGTTCCTGCTCGGATTCAGTTGATATTTGAGGGGTAAACTGTTATTGTTGTAGGACTTATTTATCCTGAATTTCATACCAAACAAAACATTTCAACAAATTGAGTTGTTGTCCTACTACTGTTTTCTGCAACATACAGTGGTGTTGAAAATTGAAGGACCACTAACATTGTCGTACGGCTTTATTCATTTTTAAAGAGCTGTACCTTCGCGAACAATGATCGTTATGTATTTATAAGAATCGCGATTTGAAGCTCGAACTTTCGTGTTTTTGAATGATTATAAGTTTTCTACCCTCAGGAAAATCTTTTTTTCTAAAAAAATATATAAACGGAAAAAAGTTTGCATTCACTTTTGCGCTCTGCCCGGATTGGAGAACTCTTTCACTATAATAAGCTGACATAATGTTTGTAAGCCCGGCATTTGCGTCCCATTATTCTTCTGTAAATTTCCGTTTAACCGATTTTCACCGAGATGTTTGCCATGAAGTATTCCTGACGTGCAACCCATATGGAAACTATAAGAAAAATAAACATTTTTCTCAAATCGTGATTCGACGTTGAAGGAATTAAGGGATCATTGAAGTGTTCCCGTTTTTTTTAAGTTAAAAGTACCCTCAAATTATGTGCAAATCCCGAAACGTTCACATTTTCGTTTCTTTGGTTCTTATAACATAAACAAATTCAGAATTAATTCTAAAAAATCGTAAACAAAAGTATGTTTTCGATAGAAAAGCAAAAAGATTTTTTTCAACCATTTGTTTTCAAACTCACTTTTTTCAATTATAGAATGTTTTTATCCTATGAGAACCGAAATAAAACATATCATATAACATTCCGAAAGCATGTGTGCAAGTGTGTGCGTGTGTATGTGCAAGTGTGTGTGTCCTAGTGTAAGTGTACGTGCGCACACGCGCGTGTGTGTATGTGCACTTGCACACATGCTTTCGGAATTTTCCCTCCGCACACATTTTCAGGCGCACGCAATTACAACGCATTCCCCTATCCCTCCCCTCTACGCTGCCTTTCCGCTGAAGTGCGCACTTGATTGGCTATTTATTTTAATTAATAATTAATTATCTATGCGTCTGATCAAAAAATGACTGAGGACTTTTCGGCTCACAATTTTTTTCCTACCAGATGCTAGAAGGGCGTACGTTACTTCTGGGACACCCTGTATGTAACAGCACTTATATTACAGCGATTTCGTGCAGTCTTTCACGTCTGAAAAATAAAAAGTAAATAGCCATTACTCGTGTCAATGCTATTTGGGGCTATCTCATTCTAACTTTAAATACTTCAGGGCAAACAAAAAGGTTTCATTTTTTTTTTAATTCATTTATTAATGCGTTGCAACATAATGCCGTCAACAGGATCTATGAATAAAAGAAGCATCGCTTGCAGCAAGTTTATTCAGCAAGGACGTGAAATATTAGTCCCTAATTCCCATGGGACCATGCACATTTTATTGGCCCAAAAATGATATCTTTAAAAACGGTAAAGTACGTTTTTTTATTGCCAGAAAAAAGATATATTCCAGCTTGCGATGCAAATATGTTATACAAAACGATTTCACCAGCACAACAAATAATTTAATTTAAAAAATAATTCGTATATCGCACCCATTTTTGTTGAAACTCTCTTAATATCCCACATAACATACGAGTAAGCATATTGCCGCAAAAATCAGTTAAGCCAATTTGATAAATTTTAATTTTTCACAATTTGTTTATAACTTTTCTATAATCATTTTGTTAACTTTATATTTAGAATAACTTAGTTTTAGAAGAATAGGACTTCATAAGAATGTACCCTTTGAATATGAACTAAATTCGAGCGGACGCAGCCCAAGCATATGCTTATCCTGCCACGGTATTTGGAAACATGAGAATCGAATTGTTTACACATGGACCATACAACTCAAGCATCGTCCGTATTGGATTCAACAATAATTGGTGGTTCATATTTCATAAAATATCGAATTTGTTAAATTAGAAAATTGAGCGAATGCGTCAATTTAATCAAATTTTGAGACGTCGCGCCAAGTCATTTTGGATTCTGGAAAAAAATCAAATTTCCAGAATCTGGAGTGACTGCTTTACCTTTTACAAATTTCATAATATGCGGCGATTTTTGTTGTTGCAAAATAGAGTATAATAAAGGCACGGTTGAGAAAAATAATTGTTTGAATTCATAACTTGTACGTTGATTGCTCATTATTGTATTTCGTTTACAAAGCGTTCTTTGTGAGGACGCCACATAAATCCTGAGTTGACATTCCCTCAGCGTGAATCTATACGACATATATTGTTTATTTACAGACGGATGACAGTATCAACGTTGGGGCCAACTCACGTCCAGGGGTCAGTAGTACCGAAAATGAGAAGCTCAATCTGACGGTGTACTTCTAAATGCAACTCTGCATACTTATCAACGAATTATATCGGTACAAATCCATGCTGTAACGCACATCACATTTATGAAATGAGTAATACTGCATCTAAATAAATGTTCGATGAAATCAGTTTGAGCGTTGGCGAAAAATTGAGGTAGCGTAATTGCGGTCAGTGGGTCAGTGGCCATCACGGGCGAATGGAACGATTCGCGGAAAGCCGTTTTCTCCGTACCTTGGAAATTACCGTTCACCTTTATGACCGATAAAAAGTATCAAGTGGCTCGAAAAATGGGGAATCTGTTCGGCAAATCAATGCAGACAAATTCTTTACCGCAATGTACGGACGTAACATGAATAATTGAGTTACAGCGTAATAAATTTTAAAAAAAACAAATTTCTTGTGACTTCCATGAACAACGGCATTAATAATGATAATAATAAACGAAAAAAGAATTGATTTATTACTACTTCGCGAAAGTTTCGAAGTTCCTATAAATTTCAGTTATAACCGTCCACTGAGAAATACTTGCTAAGGTTTCGTCCGATTTTGTTATAGATGCTATACTGGGCTTGTTTGTTTCTGCACCATTCGGTACACGAAGAAATATTTTATTGGCAGTTTTTGTAGTATTTCCACACCTACGCATATAGCGATAGCGTTTTTCGTAAAGTAGTTAATGTTTCATTTTTAAGTGACAACCCGCACTGATAAAAACAACCAAAAAACCGTTTTTAAGGGCAATCTAATTTGTTTGCATATATACATGTCGCTAAAATACTTGTTTATAATTCTGAATACGGAAAAACTAATAATTGTTTGGGGAAACTCTCTTTTTTGTGGCGATACAGACAAGTAATGTCGCTATGTGTTTTTGATGCTTAGCGTGACCACGAGGTTTGACACTGAATTTTAGCGGTATGAGCTTTGGATAGGTTCAGCAACTTCGGAGCGTTCGTGCAGCAATTTAAAACTGCCATTTTTAGATTACTAATTTAATTATGATTTTGCTTGAATTATTATCCAAGAAAAAAGCTGCATTGAATGTAGAAGTTTCGCCCAATGAAGAAGTTTCGCCCATTGACAATAATTTCCAAGAATTTCATTGAATTATTAAGGCGGTCATCCCATGTGACAGGTCCTAAAAATCGAAAAAAAAAATTTCCACGAATTGCAAAACATGTGTCCGTGTTATATGGACCCGGCATAGCAGACTAATGGTGAGTCAACATTTTCTTTGCGTAAATCGTACTTGAACTTTTTAACGCGTCTTTCTCAGTGTATTTTTCAAATTGTCTTCCATGATATCTCAGAAGCTATTAAACGGATTTCGCTCAAATTTTTATGATATAGTCAGCACATCTATTGATCTCACCCGAACCAGAATATTTCTGATGTCTGCCACAGTTTTTTAAAGCTGAAAGGGTCGAAAAAAATGACAAAACTTAGAATTTGACTTTTTAAACCGTGCCAAAGATTCAATTTTCGATATTTTCACTTTACTCTAGTTCCGGCGATAGCCTCGGGTTCACAAATTGAATTGCGCTTCGATTTTTTTATTTCGGCGAGCAAAACCTCCGGAATCATGGCACCTGTCAATCCATTTTTTTATACATGAGTGTCTTCCGAACGGTGTAAAGTGGATTCAACCCGTTATATATCCCGGTTATATGTCGGGGTAAAGATGTCGGTAGGCTCTCTTATAAATATGAGCCTTCGCTCGTGGCCAGATGCGCCCGCTGTTGGAGTAGGTCGGTGACACGCGCACAATATTTTTGTTTGACGTAAATATAAATATATATGGACAGCGAGAGCCACTTGAAGCTCTGTGCCATCTTAGAGCGCGAGAAACGGATTTGACTTTTCTACGCGAACTTTGGGTCGAAGTTATACATTGAATGAATTCGAAAGAAAGACTTGCAATAAGATTGCTTGTACGGAGATCGGAATTGAGACACGCTAAAAGAATTTGATTCGAAGTTGGTTGACGGGAGGACTGAGCTCTGAATTTGATGAAGATTGTCGGGAGACTGAGCTCTGAATTCGATGGATGTTGTCGGGAGACTGCCTTCAGGAAGGAAGTCTTTCTTGATATGAAAATTAACAGGGGTTCAATAGTGGGAGAAGGAACCTTAAGGAGAGTGCGGTTTTGGTCATCCAGTTCTTCAGGGATAGATCCATTAGTCATGAATATATCGGTTGATTAGCGTCATTTGTCGCGGTATGGTGTGCGAATAGTTTACAGAATCGTTAGTCACGTGCGTGGCCTTATTCCAGGGCATCGGTTCTACCCTGGAAAGAAGGAGACCTTTGCCCCGTGTTTCGGCGAAAAAGCGCACGGCATATAGAGTTCGATATCTGAGACCTAAGCATGCGCATGGTTCGTGTTATGTCAATGTATGGCTATGGTGACTTCTCATATCAAGAAGTTTATATATTGGAATACGCTGCGAGACCAGATGTCTTATTTTTTAGTTAGAGTTATAAATTCGTCGGAGCCGTCTGGTCTATGTTATGTTTAAATAATCTAGGGTCGAGGCTTTTAAATGTTTATTGCGATAAGACTCTGTGCATCTTGTTAAAAGCCAAAGTGATAGGGAAATTCGATGACTGACAGTGCTGCTATCGTGCATATATCGCTGTGGTTCGAATATGCGTGTGGAACGTACGCACGTTCTTTTATGCTATTATTCGTCTTATTCTTAGATTTGTACATTTAATAAGCTTATGACGGCAAATGAGGATATTGGGAATAACCGAGAGAAGACTCCTGCATATTTGCTAGGATGTAACATGAGGTTTCGGTACTGAGGAATAATTCAACAGAATTGGCGTACGATTGACACTGTGTTATTTATAATAGGATTACTAGGCGGGTAAAAGCGACCAGGGCTGCGATGAATGATACAAGAAGAAAAGGCATAGTCAGCTTACATTGGCTGTGTGTTTGACGGTCACTCGCTCGCGTTACAAGGGCCTTCGCACTTTCCCTGGTGCGCTCGCTGGTACAATCGCTGGTAAGGCGCTCGCAGAATTTTACGTTGGTCGTGTGTATACCCGATGTGTTTACTACGACGGGCATTACGCGTGGATAGACATATGAACGGGGCGCGAGGTCGATGAGTTGAGACTGATATTTACGGACCGATGATAGAAATTATACAATTGTAGAATAAAACTTTTGTGACTCGAAAAATGAACACTGTTCGTATGAAAGTTAATTGGAGATATTCGTAGGCTTCTGAATTAAGACTGGATAGAAAAAGTTGATCCGATATTGGTTGACGGAAGACTGAGCTCTGAATTTGATGAAGATTGCCGGGAGGCTGGGATTGAGATTCGATAGAAGAACTTGATTCGATGGTGGTTGACGGGGGACTGCTTCGACCTTTTGCACATTGACCCTTCTTAGTTCGGATGCAAATTTTTTGAGTGAGTGGGAAACAATGTTTGGTCTCTCTGCTTACAAATAATGGCGCTGATGGAAATGGCAATTACGCTTTGTTAACGGAACGCGCATGAGGTGTGTAGCCGAAAATAGCGCTGAGTCGTTTGCGATAGCGCGGCGACAGTTTGATTCGGACGGCGAGGATGTTTTCATACTCCGCTCTGGTTACCAAGTCGAATCATGCACGCTTCTCTTTCTCTCCATGCGGATGGCCAGCGTAAGGTTTTTTGGAGTCTGTTGATTGAGTTGCTATTTCATTTTCGCGCTGCGGCTTTTCGTGGAATATTCGCCTGAGATCTTGTTCTTGTTGACAGTCAATGCGATAGGAAAATTCGATGATTGGCGGTGTTGCTATCGTACATATATCGCTATGGTTTGAATATGCTAGCGGAAAGTACGCAAGATCCATTTAGGCTGTTACGCGTTTTATTCTTAGATTTACACATTTAGTAAGCTTATGACGGCAAACAAGGATATTGGGAATAACCGAAAGGACACCTAGATAAAAGAAGGTACATTCACTAGGATGTAACACCTCCCCGGTTGGAGATTAAGCGTCCCGCTAAATTACTATGAATGTTCCAAAGTTTATCTCAATATCGTCATCAGCCTATTCTTAAACGGTTGCAGTGTCGGTAGGTACAATCTTTGGGTTAGAATATTATGTAGACTATAAAAAAGCGACTATAAAAAATGAGCGAAAGGCTCGTGAATAAGCATCACTCACTGCCTAAGTAAAAAGCGCCTGACGCTAGGCAACCCCTGCGACACCCGTGCAGCACCATGCGAGGGAGAAAGCAGTTCACTCAGGCGCAACTACTTTCTCACAAGCGCTCGCATGGGGCTAGGCTGCATATAAGGGCGACGCCGGACCACGGATTTCAGAAAATGATCATGATTCCGAGTGATGAATGAGTGATCATCGATCATGCGGTCGTCAGTGATTAGAGATTGATCGCTGGAGCTCATTCGATTCATTCGAGAGTCCGATTCCTGACATAGAGATCACAGATCACTACAGATAAAGTGAACCACACCGAGCAAGATAATACAACAAAGGTGGATCCTCTTCGACCTCCGAAAACAATCAAAAACATAACACTATTGAATAGTACACAAATTGTACCTAATACTGATGAAAACTGGTTCGAAATGGCCAAAACTAAGAAAAAGCGCAGTGCAGATAACCTCAGCGGCGACAACAAATCCAAAAAATCGAACATCGACGATGGCATACCAGCCACCCGAAACAGATTCGAATCACTTAGCGACAACTCGGACACGGATTCCGACATGGAAGTAAGCGCTAACGCAAATAAACCAGAAAAAATCTCACCATTGGTCATAAACAACAACGGTATGTCTACAGAAATCAGAACGAAGCTACACGTGCAAATCATCAAAAATTATAAAGGATCAACACTGAACTTCTCCAGAGCGACGGTAACTATCTATCCAAAAACCAAAGATCACTTCGACAACTTGACAAAGCTGCTCGTCTCATGGAAGTTGGCGTACCACACGTACGCAACAACAAACCAGAAACAGAAAAAGGTTGTCATCAAAGGACTACCAGCACTCGAGGAAAGCGACGTCTTCGACGACCTAACAGAAAGCGGATACAAACCAGTCAAGGTCAGGAAAATGAAGGCAGGGCCGAAAAGCAACCCGGAGTACCCGATGTACTTCGTATCATTCGAAGCGTCGACAAACACGAAGTAGCTGTAGAGCATTAGATACATCTGCTCCGTAAGGATCAAGTGGGAAAAATATAGAAACCCCAAGAAAATTCCGCACTGCTACCGGTGCCAAGGCTTCAACCATGGCACAAGTTACTGCTACCGGGAATCTAGGTGCGTAAAGTGCACGAAAAATCATCTAACAAAGGACTGCGACAAACTGCCTGACGTACAACCACAGTGTACTAACTGTAAAGGGGAACGTCCAGCAAACTCCGTGGAATGCGCTATCTACAAGCAACACCTTGACAGGGCCATAACGCGCAGGCGCGCTAAAATTTCAAATACTCCGCAACGGGCTCCAACGATGACAACGCTACTAGTGAGCGCTGCGTTCCCACCCCTCCAACATCAACGAGCAGACGAACTGACGCAACAGAACTAGCACAATGCAGCGCCGAGGCTACGGCCTAGAATACCAACGGCAGCCGAGGTAGTTCAAAATACTAACTTAAATAACAATGACATGTTCTTTGAGATATCCAGACCGACATACACTGCAAATGTCAATCGACGCGAAACCGAAGACTTACATATATTCGACAATATTATAAAAGAAATCACGCTACTAAAATCTCAATGCGATTCCACACAAATGCTTAGCATGTTCAGAGAGTTAAATGTCCGCTTATCAGAATGTAAAAACCATATAGCAAAATGCGAAATATTCTGCACAGTAATGTTTAAATATGTATAGAGCACCACAAAACACGATTGATAGTCTGATCATTGCGCATCGGAATGCGAATGGCCTTAAAAATAATCTACGAGAGGTGGCGGACTTTCTCGAAACGCATTCAGTAGACATTTTTCTCGTGAACAAAACAAAACTTAAAGAAAAAATGAAGTGCAAGATGCCTGGATTCCAGTGCTTTAAAAGGGATAGACCTGATAATGTGGCAGGTGGCGGAGTCGCCATCTATTGCAAAACTAACGTCGAGTGCTTCGAATTGGCACTTGACACAACCTCATTCGAAGCCCTCGCTATCAAACTCACAAATACTTTGGTGATCGCGTCGGTGTATGCACCTCCACAAACAAAAATTGAAACGACAGATCTAAATAAAATATTCAGAACGGCAAAGTCAGTCATTGCAATCGGTGATTATAACTTGAAACACGGTAACTGGCACTGCTCAAGAAGCAACACAAACGGCAATATAATTTTCACCTACACTAGCCAGTGGCGTAGCGTGGATTTTTGCCGCCCGGGGCTAACCCTAAATTTTGCTCTAAATCAATGTAAAGAAACCAAAGGATGAATAAAGAAACTTTGAAAACTGAACTAAACTGACGGATTTCAGACAAGCTCGCTCGAAGATCTGACGTACCACGCCAGATACCCCTTCGCAGCTTTCTCGCCTTTTCAAACTCCCAGCACGCTTATGCGGCGGAGACCTCTTAAAAACAACCCACAGGGACGAACTCTCGCCAAGAGAAAGGCCATTTCGCAGAGATCAACCTCCACAGCATGGAGACTCGTGCGGGTCGAACTGCCACTCCGCTGCCTGCCTGGACGCCTAACTAGGCCCCCTCGGCGCCTGCTAACACCGGGAGACGCTCGAGTGAGACGACTCACCTCGCCACTCTGGTACTCGATCTGCCCACCGCTGCTCTCACCACTGTCCAGCCCGCCGGCTAAGAATTGCGGACGAACAAATTTATCGCGCACTCTGACCGCTTATTTTATTAGTTTGTACGTTAATAATGCATTATGATAATGCTTTATCGGTGCGGACCGAAGCCAGGAACGCTACCAACGGGACCATCTCATCGCTTGTAGAATATGTGCACTTTCTGGTACTTACGATTCGCGGCCGGATGGATGATTGGCTTGTTTTTGGGGATAATGCTTTATCGCTTGATGAAAGTATGAGAATTAATATAATAATACGAATATAAATATATTTCCGCTTACTTTTATGAATTATAATTTATTTGGCGTAAGGACGGGTGTGAGTAAAGCGTAAACATTTTTTTAGAAGATAAATACGTTGTAATTTAGATTTATTATTATATTTAAAGTATCGTACAAACTAAAAAAATAAGCGATCAGAGTGCGCGATACATTTTTTCGTATACATGAATAACGCAGAGAATTAAGAGCTAAATAAGCATTGAAATAATCTAAAAGCCTCGCGCGTGCCGTCGGGTGACGTCACGCGCGAGTCGTGCTCAGATTGCTTTTTCCCTCGAATCCTTCGTTTCGGCTTGGCCCCACATGAACGTGCTCAGCGTCCATGCCTTGGTGTAGCTGCCGAAGGCGCGGTCGGGAAACTTGGACCGCGCTCGGCTCTTTCCGAAGATGTCCGAGCGTCGCTCGCTCATGGGCACGCGCTACTATGATTGTGTGATGGGCGCGTAAGAGACTAGAGAGGGGGTAACTTTACGCGCGATCTGGCTACACTGGATACACCCTTTAGGGGCGGTGAGAGATGTGTGTGTGTGTGTGTGTGTGTGCGCGTACGTGCGTGCGTGCGTGCGTGTGTGTGTGTGTGTGTGTGGAGACATACCGCACGGACGACTCATTGTTACGTTGGTTGGCTCTCTTAGCGGACGATCATCAGAATATGCGGGTGTATGTCATCGGCAGCGGGATATCCCTCGGAGGTTTATTCATCGCGGTATTGAGACACGTTGTCGCATGCAAACACGCAGCGCGTTCGCGGCAGCGAAGCATCTCGCGTGTTTCGAATTTACGATAAACTTACGTCGCGTTAGTCGTGCGCTCGAACGGGAGGGAAGAAAAAGGCGAACATGCTTGTCGATCAGCGGTAAATCATCGACTGCCTGGCAGCGTAGGCGCCGGTGGTCCGCGAGCCGCACGTGGCGCCATCCAACGGCGTTCAGTCGCAACAACGCGCACTACGCTCGTAGAGAATCTGCCGTTCAGGCACGGTCTTACATACAGGTCTTGAAACGACGGATGTGGGGGTAGGTTGCACTCATGTCGGCCTCTAGTTATTGCTTCAATTTTTGGCCGCATGATGCGTATAGGAAAGGGAGTCTCCTGTGCGAAAGAGACATCAATATCGTGTTCGAAAGGGACAGCAATATCGCGTACGAAAGAGACAGCAATGTTGAATATTCGAAAATGTCTTGCCAAAAGAGACCGCAATCTTAAGGTAAATCTGTAGTTTTGGTCAAACTTAGAAATGGGCTGAAATCTTAGTATGGTACAGATATGACCGTCATGGACTGATGCCCAAAAAATCAATTCGATTCACCGTTTAGTTCATGAGAAAATTGCAATTGAATATGGGTATTTTTGTACGCAATCCCTATACCTAACACGTAAACCGATAAGAGTTTGCTCGCATTTCTCGATATAGGTTCTAAACGGATCTTAGGAATTCAAAATAAAAACTCAGGTGTACGCAGTACTGTTGTGGAATTGATTTTAAAAAATGACAAACTTTGACCGTTTAGTTTCGGAGATATCGACTTATAACAAGTGGTAATTTTACTTCACACCGAACTCGGGCCCAACTATCTGTAACGGAATGGCAACAGTGTACGCTGCAGCCAGCTGATCGGCGCGTGGTCTGGGAACTAGAAGCAGATTTTTTTCCCCCGAGTTCTAGTAATTCTGAGACGGATGTGAAATAAATGTATTCTGCAAACAAATGTAATTTGTTCAATTTATGCATGTATTTGTCTTTGTTACAGCGAATTCAATTTAAGCTGTCGGCAAGATGTTGTAAATCCACAATCCGACGTCCTTCGACAGCGAATTTTTGTTGCTGATCGTTGAGGTTATGGTTATTCTCATCGCGTTTAGCCGCATTTGCTTGACACATGGCTGCCACAACTTCAGTCTTTTAGCAAGCGCCTTTTTTCTTGGAAACTTTCCTTAGCATCGCATTTGGGTTGACATTTTCACGCTTTTTTTAATATATATAAAATATTTCGCGAAAGACGGATCGTAAGAAGCTCAACGCTATGACTGCAGGAAAATCGCGCTGTTGCCACGATAACAGCACCGCTCTCTACACGAGTATGAGGCCTATTTATGCATGAGGTGCGAATGTGTGGGAAATATAGAGAGGGTACAAGCTCCGTCAAAAATGTATAACCAACAGCATCGTATAGGCATTGGATGTATACTATACGGTTTGACCGAAACTTTTGGCGCCTACGTGTACCTACAGAACTACCTTAAAGGATTGAAAATGGTTTGCCGACAGCGATTTAAAAAAAGTAACCTTGCTTGAGCAATAATCTCTCCCTCAACATCGCAGTTTATCCACTCTTTGAGAACGATTTTGTCTTCAAAATGTTTTTCACAAACATACTGCGTTGGTTTCAACTCGACTCCGGAAATCGTTGCTCGCCACTTTTTGAAAAGTTCGGTGTCTTTTGGCACTTTAAGGCCCGGTCCAGGGAGGCTAGAGTGGGAGGAGTCCGATCTCTTATGGAGAGACTTGAAAAAAGTGGCTACAAAAATGTGGTCCTACCGGGATGGCGCCACTATCTCTTAAATCTCGAGATACGAGCTGGGTGTGACAGAGACGGAACAAGTAAATAATGAGAAGTGAGCTGTGCATGAGGCAGAATGATACTTGAGAAGTAGGCTGCGTGCGAGAGAGATGCAAAATGATATATAGCCATATCGCGCGCAAAAGTTACCCCCTCTCTAGCCTCTTACGCGCCCATCACACAATCATAGTAGCGCGTGTTCGTGAGCGAGCGACGCTCGGACATCTTCGGAAAGAGTCGAGCGCGCCGAAGTTTCCGGACCGCGCCTTCGGCAGCTACACCAACACATGGACGCCGAGCTCGTTCATGTGCGGCCAAGCCGAAACGAAGGCTTCGAGGGAAAAAGCAATCTGAGCACGACTCGCGCGTGACGTCACTCGACGGAACGCGCGAGGCTTTTATACGATTTCAATGCTTATTTAGCTCTTGATTCTCTGCATTATCAATGTATACAAAAAAATGTATCGGGCACCCTGACCGCTTTTTTTTAGTTTATACGTTAATTTAAATATAACAATAAATCCAAATTACAACTTATTTGTCTTCTAAAAAATTGTTTACACTCTACTCACACCCATCCTTATGCCAAATAAATTATAATTCATAAAAGTAAGCGGAAATATATTTATATTCGTATTATTATATTAATTCTCATACTTTCATCAAGCGATAAAGCATTATCCCCAAAAACAAGCGAAACATTCATCTGGCCGCCAATCGTCAGTACCAGAAAGTGCATATTCTACAAGCGATGAGATGGTCCCGTTGGTAGCGTTCCTGGCTTCGGTCCGCAGGGGCGCGGGATCGTTCCCCGCGCTCAGTGCTTTTTTTTAAATTCTGATTACCATTAATTCTTATTTGATTAGTTATTTTTATTAGTTATCATTATTATTTTAATTAGTTATCTTTTAGTATCGAAAAATTTATCGCGCACTCCGACCGCTTATGATTAGTTTGTACGTTAATTTTAATTTAATAATAAATCTAAATTACAACTTATTTATCGTCTAAAGAATTGTTTGCGCTTTACTCACACCCGTCCCGATGCGAAATAAATTGTAATTCATAAAAACTAAGCGAAAATATATTTATATTCGCATTATTATATTCATTCTCATATACTATCATCAAGCGATAAAGCATTATCCCCAAAAACAAGCCACATCCATCCGGCCGCGAATCGTAAGGGGGCGTCCATTAATTACGTGAGGCGTTTAGGGGGGGGAGGGGGTCGAGCGAAATCTCACCCAATCTCACGTGGGGGAGAGGGGGGCTTCGGCAAATATCACGTAATTTTAGTAATTTTAGTAATTTTAGTAATTTTAGTAATTTTAGTAATCACGTAATTTTTATCACGTAGGGAGAGTCACCCTACTACTTTACATGGTGGAGTAAATGGTACTACAACCGCAGTTACTTCTACTACAATTTATTTTCCGTGAACGTATGCATTTTGAAAAATCTCACGTGAGATTAAGGGAGGGGGGAGGGGGTCGAGCAAAATCTCACGACATCTCACCAGGGGGAGAGGGGGGGGGTCGAAAAATCGCCAAAATCACCTCACGTAATTAATGGATGCCCCCTAACTTACGAGAATGAATATAATAATACGACTATAAATATATTTCCGCGCTAGCAATTTTGGCAACTGCAAAGTCAACCGAAATAATCAACGGTTGAATTTGGACAGCTTTACAACTATAAAGTCGACCGTAAAAAAAATCCTAATGGTTGATTCAACGGTTGTTTAACCGCGGCCATTTTGTTTTCGCTGGATGGTTGTCTCACTCCGTCGCACAATCTGCTGCGGATATTCCCCCCCCCCCCCCCCCCCAGTGTTTGATGACTCAATTCTCCGCAAATCATCAATTTAATTATCAAGACAGTCTAATTTGATTAATCATTAAATATATTGCGTCGAGTCAACCATCCAATCAACCGCCGAGTTAACCATCGAGTCAACCATCCACAGAAAACGCAGGATGGTCGACTTTCAAAGATGAACAGTTGAGAAGCTGTCCAAATTCAACCGTTGAACTTTTACGTTGACTCAACTGTCTTGTACAACCGGTTGACCAATATGACAGGGCGCTTACTTTTATGAATTACAATTTATTTGGCATAGAGACGGGTGTGAGTAAAGCGAAAACAATTTTTTAAAAGATACATAAGTTGTAATGTAGATTTATTATTACATTCAAATTAACGTACAAACTAATCAAATAAGCGGTCGGAGTGTGCGATAAATTTTTCGGCACTAAAAGATAACTAATAAAAATAATAATGATAACTTAATAAAAATAATAATGATAACTTAATAAAAATAAATAATCAAACAAGAATTAATAGTGATAATAATTTGAAAAAAAGCACTGAGCGCGAGGAACGATCCTACGCTTCTGCGGACCGAAGCCAGGAACGCTACCAACGGGACCATCCCATCGCTTGTAGAATATACACTTTCTGGTACTGACGATTCGCGGCCGGATGGTTGATTGGCTTGCTTTTGGGGATAATGCTTTATCGTTTGATGAAACTATGAGAATTAATATAATAATACGAATATAAATATATTTCCGCTTAATTTTATTAATTATAATTTATTTGGCATAAGGACGGGTGTGAGTAAAGCGTAAACAATTTTTTAGAAGATAAATAAGTTGTAATTTGGATTCATAATTATATTTAAATTAACGTGTAAACTAAAAAAATAAGCAATCAGGGTGCGCGATACATTTTTTTGTATACATTGATAACGCAGAGAATCAAGAGCTAAATAAGCATCGAAATCATCTAAAAGCCTCGCGCGTTCCGTCGGGTGACGTCACGCGCGAGTCGTGCTCACATTGCTTTTTCCCTTGAAGCCTTCGTTTCGGCTTGGCCGAACATGAACGAGCTCGGCGTCCATGTGTTGGTGTAGCTGCCGAAGGAGCGGTCGGGAAACTTCGGCGCGCTCGGCTCTTTCCGAAGATGTCCGAGCGTCGCTCGCTCACGGACACGCGCTACTATGATTGTGTGTTGGGCGCGTAAGAGACCAGAGAGGGGGTAACTTTTGCGCGCGATCTCGCTGCACTGCTTGCTGGGATGCGTATTCGATCCTCTTCCATCTCTCTTACACGACATCGATACTTAGCTTCGTGCTCGAGGTTTTAGAGATAGTGGCGCCATCCCGGTCTGACCACATTTTTGTAGCCACTTTGAAATGCACAGATCGGCCTCCTCCCACTCTAGCCTCCATGGCCCGGTCCCACAACTCTCGGTTAACCGAGTTAACCGAAGTTTAAAGGCGACTGGACCAATCAGAACTACGCTTAGCGGGATAAACTCGGACGAACTCGGTTAAACGAGAGTTGTGGAACCGGGCCTAAATATCGAGCACTTTGATCTATCTTTGTACCTCGTTTTACATTGAGGATTTTGTCATTGTCACGGAATTAAACTGTCCATAACGGTTATTTAGACGTATCCAATGTTTTTTCATACGATTTTCAACCGTTATACGATTTCATACGATTTTCAACCGTTATACGCCCATACGCTTATACAATGAAACAATTTATGATCGGTTCAGGTTAGTCTCATCCTGTCCCCCCAATCACAACGACACACGGTGGTGGCGAAAAGAAAGAAAAGCTTGGACGCTAAGCGGCCCACTCGCCGCCAATCAAATACGACCGTCGTTCAAGACCTGAATATAAGACCGTGCGTTCGGGTGATACGAGGAGCGATAGCCAATGACAGCTAGACTACGACGGGTACGACAGAAAGACCCTAGTAAAGTAGAGCTTTTATTGGAAATCGCTCGATTCGGACGGGAGTCCGACTAAACGTCAAGATGCGCCGAAACGAAATGCGCCGTCATTCCAACATGGAGTCTCCGGTCTCTCCCTCTCCCTTCTTCCTTCTCTTCTTGTCAATCGTTCTTCACTCGTCATCGCGCTCAGTCTTCGGGCGAGAATCTTTCACTCCGCGAGAGACTCACGATCGTCGTTCTCAACACTTTGTCGCTTTTATTTCCCACGAAATCGTTAATTAGAGAGAGAAAAAAGATGTCGGGCGGTGCGCTTTTCAGTAACAACGCGACACGCGGCTCCAGCAAATATCTCGTCGAGTTCAAAGCCGGCAAAATGACGATGAAGGGAAAAATGGTGTATCCGGACACTCGGAAGGGCCAAGTTTACGTCTATCAGTCGGACGACTCGCTCATGCACTTTTGTTGGAAAGATCGCACCACAGGCGTCGTCGAAGACGTCAGTAAAATAGCCCGCTCCTTTTTTTCTCGAAATTTGACATTTTTTGCAAAAATAAGACAAGGGAACGTTTCTTCCACAGGATCTGATCATCTTTCCGGACGATTGCGAATTCAAGCACGTCCCGCAGTGCGAGACGGGCAGAGTGTACTTGCTGCGCTTCAAGTCGACCAGCCGGAGGTTCTTCTTCTGGCTTCAAGTGAGGGGAATTGCCATTTTTTACCGCTTCCTACAAGGTGAAGTGCCGAAGCGTACGCGCCGACCGCATCAACCCTAAATGGTACTCAGGGGAGCGATGACTGGGCAATATGGCGGCTCGGCTAGAATTGCCCGGGAGCATCTTCGGCGTACACTTCCTCTAGCAAACTATGCACTTTTGCAGCTGCTTGCTGTGCCAGGAAATAACAGAGCACGACTTGCCGCAAATGTGACCTAATTGTGCCAAAACTTGCCATTGTGAAGACAGGGATATTAGTATATCTGCGACCCTTAATTCTGCCCACGCAGCCTTCATATTTGACCCAAAATAAGACTTTTCAAGATTGGTAAAAAACGAAATTCGACCCTTGACCCTTTCAGTGCAGCGAAAAAATCAGTTTAGTGCGCTTTATTACTGGGAACAGTTATTTCTTCTCCAAGCGATTATTACAATGAAATAACTTTTCCGTCTGAAACTTGCTCAATAAGGGTGCGAATTTCTCACCACTGAAATGCGCCTATGTTTTTCAGTAACTCGGACAGAAGTCCCAGATGTAATTTCAAAATTTTTCCAGACTGGCACAGCATATGCCCCTTCAGGTGTGAAAGGGTTAAGGGGTTCAAAGTTTGTATGAGACAACATATTTTTTTGTCAGGTTTATTTGAAACTTGGCATGAATGCACTAAAATAAGAATAATTATACATGTATTTAAGCAACTTCCAAAATTAACGTTTAAGAGGGTTGAACGAGAGTGTTAACGTTTGTATGAGAAAATATTTGTTGACCAGATTTACTTGAAACATACCAAATTTATTTTATATATAACACTATATGTTTTCCTCGTTGTTCGGTGCGTGTAGACCCGTCAAGTAGTACTTTTGACCCCTTAACTGTGGTTGTTTGGGCTTGCATGAATACACCAAGCAAACCCAAACATATATATGAGGCGATCCATGTCACTTCGGCCAGTCAAAAAAAATCCATAAATAATTTTGAAAAATCGAGTTACTTTATTGAAAAATATGCGGTGTCGAAAAAAAAAAAAAATTCTCATGTTTTTTCTCTTTGTTTACCATTTTTTAACATTTTTCCATTAAAATGGCTGTATCTTTGGCAGGATTTGACGTATTTACATTCGTAAAAAGCGATAATGTGCGTCTGCTTATGGCCTTCCAGAAAAAAAATTATTTAGATTTTATTGAGCAAGTGAAACGTCCGTTTCAGGGCAAAATATGCAAAAATATTCTTTTTCTCACGGAATGACACGTTATTTTATTTTTTTTTAATTTCCCCGAACTGTGAATACGAAAAACGGATTTTTGGTATTTTTTATATTATGGGATTCCTAAACACCGTGAAGTAACAGCTATTTTTTCGATTTTTTAATTAATATTCGATTGAAGAGTGTGGAGCCTGGTAAACATACAGTGAGTGCTCCACACTCTTCAATCGAATATTAATAAAAAATGAAAAAATAGCTGTACTTCACGGTGTTTAGGAATCCCATAATATAAAAAATACCAAAAATCCGTTTTTCGAATTCACAATATGGGGAGATTTTTAAAAATAAAATAACGAGGGTCCTTTCTTGAGGAAAAAAAAATATTTCTGCATATTTTACCCTAAAATAGACGTTTGACTAGCTCAATAAAATCTAAATTAATTTTTTTCTAGAAGGCCATAAAAAGACGCACATTTTCGTTTTTTACAAATGTAAATACGTCAAATCCTGTTGAAGATACAGCCATTTCAATGGAAAAATGTTAAAAAATGGTAATCAAGGAGAAAAACGTCAGAATATTTTTAAAAAATTTCGACACTCGGTGAATATTTTTCAAAAAGTAACTCGATTTTTCAAAATTATTTGTGGATTTTGTTTACTGGCTGAAGTGACATGGATCGCCTCATATATGTGATGATTTGTATTGACGTGTATTTATACCAAGTTTCAAACAAATCTGACCAAAAAATTTGTTGTCTGATATAAACTTCAAAACCCCCGTTTCCCTCCCTTAAGGATCGAATTTCGATTTTTAACATTCTGGAAGAAAGTCTTATTTTGGGTCAAATATAAAGACTGCGTGGTCAGAATGAGAGGCTACAGATATCGTAATACTGCCGTGAAGACAATTGCAGTACATAATGTTAACACGTCGGACAAATGTCACCTATGGCGTTTTAACGAAATTCTATGGACCTACGATGTTGAAGTTCGCATAGTTGGAATGCAACGATACATTTTCTTATAAAATATTTTGCATAATAATATAAATGAGAATATTAAAAAGAATTTTCCTTGCATTCTAACGATAGAAAGTTCAACCCAATATGGACCTACGATCATGTGTATCGCCAACTTCTAATTCGAGACAATAGCGTACCTAACGCCATCTACCGCCGAACCGAAAGAAAGTAACGAGCAATCCAACGCTCATTCTTAAGGGGCTATACCAGTGTAAACGCTGAAAATTCGGGTGATTTTCGAGAATTTTTTTGGGAGGAAAGTACTTAATTAAATGTTTCGGAAAATTAAGAATATATTTGGCTATATTTGACCTATATTACATAATTTTTTCATATAAAAATATTGAGATCCAAGTGACTTATGCGCTGCCTTCAAAGGCGCAAAAAAAAGTTCCTCCACTACTGACATGATTCCGGCCGATTGAGTAGCTGAAACCGAAAAAGGAAAAAATGTCGTTAAACTGGAAGATATTTCCTGTACAATGACGTAGGATTTTCGAAAAATATCGAAATCTAACAAAATGGCGTAGTTATGAAAAAAATATCTGTTTTCTTGCCGATAAAATGGTCGTTTTTTTCAATGCCAAATCGTCAATTTTCATCCAATCGAAAATATCCTACGTCATTGTAGAGTAAATATATTCAAGAGTACTCAGTGTAAATTTCACCTCAATCAGAGTTGGGCGTAATTATATTTATAAATACGAATACGAATTTATTCACATCGTGATTTTCATGTGAATATAAATACAAATTTATTCGAACTTTACTTATTTGTATTCACATGCATGCATACAAATACAATTGTATTCACAAATATTCTGAATATACAAATACATTTACAGAAAAAAATGTGAATATTTACAAAAAATCCTGTGAATAAAAAAAAATAACAACTAAATCTGTGAACGCAAATGTATTCACAAAAAATTGCAAATACAAAAAAAATCACAAAATAAGTTGTGGTTTTTTCGTAATTAAGATAAATTAAAATAAAATTCACAATGATTAGATTAAAATTTACACCAAAAGTGAGTTCTTACGTATTTTGAGAGAAAACATTGTCGTCGAGGCAAAGAAATTTTTGCAAAAAAAGTTGTGAGCTTCAAATATTACGTTATAAATATGAAAAAATTCACGACAATTATATTAAAATTTACACGACAAGTGAGTCTTTACGTATTTTGAGAGAAAACGTTATGTTGAACTCAACAAGTAAGAACTCACTTTTGGTGTAAATTTTTAATGTAATCATTGTGCATTTGATTTTAATTCGTCTTAAATACGAAAAAATTCACAACTTATTTTGTGAATTTTTTCGTATTTACAATTTTTTGTGAATACATTTGCATTCACAGATTTTTATGTGAATTTTTTTTAATTCACATTTTTAATGAATATTCTTAATTTCTTCTGTGAATTTATTTGTATGTTCAGAATATTTGTGAATACAATTGTATTTGTATGCATGCATGTGAATGGAAATAAATTCGTATTCGTATTTACAATAAGTGAAGTATGAATAAATTTGTATTTATATTCACATGAAAATCACGATGTGAATAAATTCGTATTCGTATTTATAAATAGAATTACGCCGAACTCTCAAGTCAATCGGATAATTGCTCTTTGAGTTACAATGTCAGCAAATTTGAAAAATCTCATTTCGAGAAAAACGCGTTCAAAGATTTAACTATCGATTTTTGCAAGGTAAAATGTTATTGATATAAACGATAATGATATTCTTGAAAGTATAAACTGTTGAAAAAGGCAAAAAAAATGGATTTTTGAAAGTGTCACACTGGTATAGCCCCTTAACGCAAGCCGCGCATTCATTTTCTCCGCAGGATCTCAAGACTGACAAGGACAAGGAACATTGCAGAAAGATAAACGAAGTTTTGAACAATCCTCCGACGCCGGGCTCTCAGCGCGGTGGTGGGGCCAATCACGAGGGCGATTTGCACAATCTCTTGAACAACATGTCGCAGCAACAGTTGATGCAACTGTTCGGAGGCGTAGGTCAAATCGGCGGCTTGGGCAGCCTCCTGGGGACTATGAACAGGCCGCACGGCGCGAGAACCACGACCGCCACCACCGGCACCTCGACCCCCGTCACCACTTCCGCCGCTAGACCACCCGCTGCACAGACTCCCGCACCCACGACCGTCACCGAGGCGCCTAAACCTGCAGGTTCGTCGAAACACGGACCGCGTGTTCTTCGCACCTTTTCACCATTTTCGGACGATTAATTTGGGAATCATTATGTTTTTTTTTCCCTCTTTTCCAGACTTACCGACCTACCCGGAACTACCTGGCTGGGAACCAATGGCTCAGGTAATACATCTCGTCGAGTATATTGCGAAATTCGTGTGGCGAAGCGAATTTTTTTTTTCGTAGTTCGAGTGTGCCTTTGGGTGTATAGAGACTGAGGTGGCTGGTCGCTTTTCGTTTAATTTCACCATTTATATATGTTACAGTTAAAAGCCAATTTCACATTAAACTCGTTTTCCCTAATAAAAAATAGAGTTTACCGATGAATAAATTTGAATGTTAGCTAAATCTCGTCTTAAGGGGCTACATCTACCTAGAGGCCCGAAAAAATGGCCAAATTTTGAATAGTTTTCTGGGACAGGGTTGGCAAAGAAACGCATTTTTTTAAACACGAAGCTACATATATTGAGAGCCTACAAAAAATCACCAGAAAATACAGGAAAACAACAAAAACATGGCTGCCGGCAGATGATGACATTTTTTTCGCGACATATAGCAGTGGATACTCCACCTTAAGGGGTTAGGCCACAACGTGTATAAAATCATGTGCGAATTTATCAATTTTGTTTCGTATGAAAAAGTGAGTCACTCATAAAATTAAATACACAACTATTTAGTATGAATATCAAGCTGTTAGAAAATATATAATTTTTTTCGATGTACAAAATGGCCGGCTACTAATATTTTCTTTTGTTATCTTTTTTAGGCGCTCCGCGACGTGATATTTGGCTTCCACAATTTTTTACCTAAAACAAAAAACAAAATTTCTCGTCAATCTACATTACAATACCTAGAGAAGTACGTACGGAATTAAAAAAATATTGTTTTATTCAAAAGTTGTAGTTATTTGAACTAAGAAATGAATTTTCAGTAAAAAATTTCGTTATAACTGCTCATAAACTGCTCATAAAATGAAAAGTTTTCGATTAATCAGACATTCCGTTTGTACTTCTCTGCAAAATGCATTTAGGAACATAACTTCTAAATTTAAAGTAAATCGAGTGAAAATTGTTGAAGTTATTTGTCACGCCAATTGGAAAAAAGCTGTTTCAAGAAGTTTCGAGTAGTCGGCCATTTTGTACATCGAAAAATAAATATATATTTTCTAACAGCTTGATATTCATACTAAATAGTTGTGTAACTAATTTTATGAGTGCCTCACTTTTTCATACGAAAAAAAATTGTTAAATTCGCACATCATTTTATACCCGTTACTGTGATCCCTTAATGGATCATCACAGTGTAACGGGTCGAAAAATATCTGATTTTCGCGATTTTTTTTTCGTTGGCTAAAATACGCTAATCAGTCTGACTTTTTTAATGGCAAATCAAAGCACTTATGAAGAACAGAAGATATATTTTTAAACGGTTATTTCTATTCGTTTTACATTTTAACGCTTCAAAATTTCTTTGAAAAAACGGAGCCCTCACGGTGCATACGGTTGTGGCCGTAAATATTATGGGAAACAACATTTGTAAAAAGATTATTAATCAGTATGAAAGCCGCTATCTTGCTATGGAGGTTTTTTTAAAAATAAAATTGGACGAAATGGCGATGGTCTGGAAAAAAGTAACGAATTTAAATTATTTTTCGACAGTTTTTCGAGAAAAAAAAATATGCAGATTAAAAAAAAGCTTCCATAGCAAGATAAAGAATGGCGTGAAGAATGTTGTGTCAAAGTTTGAGACGGATAGCTTGAAAACTCTTCCTTTGAGAGTGTACACCGTTTTGAAAAACAACATCCACGCCGCCGCTCGAATCTCTTTTTCTAAGAAAGGCTGTAGCGACCGAAATTAATCGAATTTCGCCCTAAAAATTGAGCAGCGTGTTCATAACCTTGTATACTGTCGGATGATGCAACAAAAAAATCGATTTTTTGAAAATTTAACACTGTGATGATCCCTTAAAGTTTGAAGTATGGTGCTGCTAAGACTCGCTCGGCCCACTCTTAGAAGCTGTAGCTCATTCAATTTTAGTAATATTTTAATGACATTTTCGGGGAATATTATTATAGAAATATAATAAAGTATTATTCGAGCAATATTATTCTAAAAATATTGGATTATTATTCGGGGAATATTATTATAAAAATATTAAATTATTACCCAAGGAATATTATTATAAAAATATTGAATTATTATTCGGGGAGTATTATTATAAAAATATTGAATTATTATTCGGGAAATATTATTATAAAAATATTAAATTATTATTTGGGGAATATTATTATAAAAATATTTTTGAAAAATGCAACTTTTTGACCCACCTAGGTAGATGTAGCCCGTTAACTAGGAATCAGTTAAAACTATCTCCGAATGAGCTCAAACTTTGGTTTGTTTCGGTTTGTTCCCAAAAATTAGATATAACGAAATAAATCAGTAAAGGGCTTAGGCTACTGCGACGATTTGAAAATCAAGGTGATTGAAAAAAGTTAACTCGAAGGAATAAGTAAGACGATTGAAAAATCGTTTGGACATTTATTTGGATGGGTATTAACAAAGTTGTGTAGAAAATTTCATTTAAAAAAATATTAATTACTGAGGAAGTCATAAATAATCTCGTAAAAGATCTTTGAACGTGAAGGGCTCAACGGTCTACTTGATTTTGACCGCAAAGTCGATATGAAAAAAAAAATTCCTTAAAATAGATAACATTGGCTAAGAGTCGACCGAGCTTTTTGTTGTTATCGTGTTGCAAACGTCAAACATTGAATTTTTCTCCGATGTTTTAAAGGAAAAATGCCATTATCATTGTTAATAACTAAAGAAAGAAAATGTTAAGAAGAAAATCGCCCGTCAAGACTAAATTACTATTACACTGAATTAGAGTGCCAAATTTCAAGTTAATCCGTTCATTAGATGTCGAGAAATCGTGTACACCGTTTTCAAAAACATAGTTTCGAGAAAAAAAACGCGTTTAAAGTTCAACTAGCAGTTCTATAGATGTAATTATAAGTTCAGAACTAGTTTCTACCAAGTAAAAAGCGTTTAAACTGAAAACAGGTTTTAACTGTAACATATCCATGTTCAATGAAGGAAAAGAAAGAAAAAATATGAAGACCAATGAGCTTGAGCTGCGCAGCGCTATACACAAGGTGTCCCTTTTCGTTGGCACAACGAAATATGTTGAAGGGGATGCACATTGGGAGAAAATGTTGGGATCAAAAGTTTCACAGTTTCAAGCAACAAAAGCAATGGTCTAATTTGTTTTTTATTTAGTTTCAATTGTCAAGGTTATTTCAAGGTAAGCATTACTTTTTATATGGGAACCATCGTTTTTTTTTTGCAGAATCATGTACGTAACAAAAAAGGTAACTTTTGTCCGAAACTTTTTTTCGTTTGACTCCAATTTCCACTAAGCGCGATAAATAAATTTATTCCATGAAATATTAATATTTAAACAAATTGTACTCAATCGAAAAAAAGTTTAAGACAAAAGTTACATATCTCGTTACCCAAAAAACGATTTAAAAAAAACCCTATTTCCCAGTCGAACAACTAAAAGTGACCTTGAAATAACCTTGAAAATTGTCACTCAGGACAAAAATCGACCACAATTTTCATTGCTTAAAACTGTGAAACTTTTGTTGGAAATATTTTTTCCTAAAACGCATCCCTCTCGACATATTTAATTGTATGATGTCGAAGCTTGCAACGTTAGCGTGCAACGAAAATTCTTTTTTATTTTGTTTTTTCCTCACTTTCATTATCATCTAAAACCTTTTCTTACATATTTAGGCTGAAAGTCTTTAGTAAGCATCCTGAAAAACGTTGAGTCATTTTCGTGAGCTGAATGTGCTAGAAAAATTGGGCTACGAAACTTTCGTTGCATTCCAACGATGGAAACTTCAATATCATTTAATTGTGCCAACTTGAGCGATACACCCTGTATATGTCTCAAGCTTTTCTTTTCCTCATTGGCCCGATCACTTAGTCCTAGCAGCGGAGGTTTTTCCGTCGCCGGCGATTCCGTTCCCAAAAAAGACCATAGATTGGGTTTTTTTTATTAAAAAAAAAGGTTCCCCTCTTATGGGGGCACTCCATACAAAACGCCAAATTTCCGTCGATGTTCATGATTTTTTTTTAGAGTAAGGAATGTATATATCTTATCAGGGTCATAGGTACTTTTTATTACACAATTCTAGTTTTCAAAACGATTTTGTTGCTTGAAATAAGTTAGAAATGGCGGAGGTATAACCGTCGAATGCGGTGTACACTCCAACACCTCGTAGGATTATCTAAAACTGTCGCGCAACAGAAATTGATTAGTATATACATGTGGTCACTTGATGGACTATTAATATGGAAATAATTTCAAACTTTGACCCAGCTAGAAATATGTTTATTTTGATCATTTTTAGTCGGGCATAGGTTCATCAATGGCACATAAGTATCATAAAAACGTGTGCCAATTGTAATCGAGTACACCGATTTTCAACTTATTAAAAAAAAAGTTTCGAAATAATCGCTTTTAAGGGGTCTTCTCACTTTAGACGCTAAAAGAAGCTATTTTCATGATTTTTTTTATAGGTTTATATTATAGATATTCATATAAAAGCTGTTACAGTTAATAAATACAGTTTCGAAATACATTTAAGAAAAATGTATTAATTTAAGTCACTAAAGACGAAAATGGTAGTTAAAAGAATATCCTAAAAACATTGTAGGTCTGCGCTATTGATGAAATCTCGAAGATGGATCACCCGAAACTAGAAAATCAAACGGTTTTAGATTTAGTATGTTACGGCTATAGCGCATATCATACGATTTTTTATATATGCAAAAATAGCAAAATGGCGGACATTTTTCGAAAAAACAATCAAAAACGCGTTTTTCACCGTTTTTGGGAAAATAAGTAAATATAAAATTAAAAAAACATCCTTGATATGCGCTATAGCTATGGTTGTAAAGAATTTGTGGTTAAAATTTCATAAGGATCGGTTCAGTAGTTACGGAGATTTTATCAACAAGCCGTCGAAAAACGTTGTATCGAGAACAACGCGTTTAAAGTTTGAATTACATAAATACATACATTTAAAAAAATGTATTTCGAAAGTGTATTTATTAAGTGTAGCAACTTTTATATCAATATCTATAATATAAACGTATCAAAAATCTTTTTGATGAAAAAGCCTTTTTTCAGCGTCTAACGTGAGAAGACACCTTAAAGTTTCGGCAAGGGAAAAACGTATGATTCTGTGACTTACCGACTAGTCAGCTATTCTAACACCAGATAATAGTCCTTCAGCTTCCTCGTGATACTATATTTCTATGGGTATAGAAGCGTTTTTAACAGCCATTTTTGAATATACGACTCACCTCTCCATATGGTGCCTATACCAGGTGGTGCTCCAAACGGAGCGGAGGTGAGTCACGCTTAAAAGCTCACGGGACGTTATTTTTGAGAATTGACCAAAATCACTTACTGCATCGTATTCTACAGGTTTCAAACTATAAATTTGGGAAATAAAAAATGCATTTTTTTGAAGCATCTAAATGGAGTGCCCCCTTAAGGAAGAAGCCTCGCGAACTCGAGTCTCTCTCTCTCTCCCTCTCTCTCTCTCTCTCTCTCTCTCTCTCTCTCTCTCTCTCTCTCTCCCCGTCCCCTTCATTCTCCTCTCGCTTACGATCGTGTACGACCGGAAGTAGCCTACATTGAGAAAAAAAATCATTGATCCAATATAATTGGTGTTATTGAATGACATTTCATTGATTCAATTGTAAAACTGTTGGTGTAAATAATCAGATTCATTAATCCAAACAAAACGCTATTGACTTTAATAACATGATATGATTAAAAGTTTTTTTCCATTCAAAAGATATATTGTTAGCCGAGAACAACATATTATTGAAACTATCTAAAAAATTATCGCCATCGAATCATATAGTTTTGAATGCATTTTCTGCAACGAACAAAAAAAGCGTTTTAATTCACATCAAGAATATTGTTGATTCGAGTACACAAGAAAAATTGAATTTCGCTCGTTTGATTCAGATAAAATTTCTATTGAGTAACTATGTTATTTTATTTTTTCCACCATATACGATATTGATTTCCAAGTACATTATTCGTTAAAATGTTAATATTTTATTTCGATTGAAAAATATTAAGCAAATGTCTGAATTGGTTAAAAAATCATGCGAAAATAAAATGTGTTTCTTGCTCATTTGGTTGAAAAAATTCAACGAAATCATGGCCGAGCGCCACCGAAATTATAGGTGTGAGGAAACCCGTAGTTCTCGGAGTAACCGCTAGAAGCCGCACGCGCGCTCATTTCTCGTAAGCGTAGCGCGAACCGAAAATCTACTTAAACGCCGGAGAAACTCTAAAGAGTATCGCTTCTTGGCCTTTGGCTAAGATCAAAGTGTAGTATCTGTTCTTACCAGTTGAATATCTGATATTCTCTCCATGGATATTTCATTGGATATCTGATATTCTCTCCGCTATTATCGTGGACGATCATTCTAATGCTCACTGTTCATTTAAAATTTAAAACAAATTGAAAAACTTACGGCCCACGGCATATTCGTTTCGATGCAATAACGAAATAATTAATTCTATTGATTATATTTTTGTACAAAATAAAAAATGTTGTAGCAACTGCTTAATTATTTCATCCACAAATCTACGGATTGTATATAGAATGATTTCAATAGAATATAATTTTATTTGAAAGATAATGTAGATATTCAATTAACAGAAGAGCTGTTTCAAATAAAATAATATGTTATTCAAATCAATCACATTTTCCAATATTTCATAGTATTGTAACAATCTCATATATCGGTGGCACTCCGCAGCAGCACATTTATTTGGATCAACCAATAAATTTTTTTGATTCAATCGGTTTTGTTTCTCAGTGTCGGATGTAAATTCACCTATCGGCAAAAGTCCGTGTTTGCAAGCGAATCAAACCCCTCATTTCATTCAGGCTTCGAAAAGAGCGTCGAAAGTTTGATGTCGTTGGACGGTGAGGAGGATGAGTGGGGGGGGGGGGGGGGGACGAAGCTCGTTTTCCGTTGTTCTCGGTCGGCTAAAGCAAAGCTTATTTACCGGCAGAGGGGAGTAGCAAGCGAGCTGACGAATTCCATCCCGGCTGCGATAACGTCGACGGAAAGTCTGGAGAGGATAATGAGCGGTCACTTGCCACCCGGGGACAACCTCTTGACGACGCTATCGTCCCCCCAGTTCTCCCAGGCGCTATCAATGTTCTGGTCTGCTTTGCAGTCGGGCCAGGCGAGCCCAGTAATACGTCAGTTCGGGCTGGGCCCGGATGCGGTTAACGCGGCGGCGAGCGGTAACCTCGAGGCTTTCGTGACCGCCCTCGAGACCGACGTCAAGGCCGGCGGACAGTCGACCAACGTTGGACAACAACAAACAGCGGCTCCTCAGCAACGTCAGAAAGAAACAACAACAACAACGACGACAACGACGACGGCGAGCAGCGACGAAGACAAGAGCAAGAAACAATCGCCATCGGGTGGCCCGACGAGCGGTGGAAAGTCCGCCAAGAAGGACAACGACGACGACGACGAGGGAATGGCCCTCGATTGAACGTCGCCACGGAATTCCAAAATCCCTCACCCCCTCCCACACCCCTCCCATCCTTACTATTCGCGAAACGAAACTCTTGTTCTTTCTTTCGTCCTTTGTATACACCGAACTGGAAAATATTCGTCGTTCCTAAACGTCCGAGAATCTATGCGCGCGCGTGTGTATGTGGGTGTCAAAATATCGAAAGCGATACTGCCGTGGCAAATTGTGCTCCACTTATGCACCTTGCGAGAATTTTCGTCCCGGCTCTCAGGCTAGCGTGAGCCCCAGATTTAACGTCTCGGGTCCTTCAGACCTATATATACAGTGGGTAAAAAAAGTATTTGTCCACGTTGTCTTTTTCAAATTATCCTACGAAAAAAAAAATTAAATGCTTTATTAAGTTTCAATGTTCGATAGCTTATCCTAAATAGCTTATCCTCCATGGTGTCAGTTTACAAAAATAAAGCCAAATTAACAATAGTTTCCTGTGAGGTGTACAAATACTTTTTTACCCACTGCATATGTGCGAAATATGGAGTAACTTGGGCGGTAGTTATATGTGTATATATAAGATTGAAACATCCGGATCCGAAAAGGAGGAAAAAAAAAACATTTTTGTGTGTATGTGAAATTAACCGTTTTAAACGATAAAGATTCGAAAGGATGATTTTACACGCTACTTGTATATATAGTGTCCGCAAAAGTACTATTTTTCTAAAAAGATACGTTTTCCCTTTTTTGGAGGATATATATGAGGTATTCCACGTGAATCCGGTGGACTTTTTCCCTGATCCCCGCCAATTCGATTTTTCTTTAATCTGATTCCATTGACTCTAAACGACACCCTGGTTTTTTTACATTGACCGAAAAAACGCTTAGTAAAAAAAAATTCTCCGAAAAAAACGACCCAATGGTTATTCAAAAATGGTCGAAAAAATTGATTGTGGATATCAAAATATTTAAGTATCCGCCCGAAGTAAGCGGTTCTTGAATTTGTCGGATTTTTTGTAACGTTAATCGCTCAGAATCCACAGAAAAAATCACACTTCGATTGCGGATGATAGCTTGAACATTTTTACATATAAGCACGCATTTTTGGGAATTTTTTCCGATTTTTAAATCGATGCGTTTTTTTTCGGAACAATTTTTTTTTACTAAGGGTTGTTTCGAAAAAGGGTTAAAAAATGCAGGGTGTCTTTTAGAGTCAACGGAATCAGATTAAAAAAAAATAAATCGAATTGGCGGAGGTCAGGGAAAAAGTCCACTGGATTCACGTGGAATACCTCACATATATATATATATATATATATATATATATATATATATATATATATAGCATGTAAAATTATCCGTTTTTATTAAAGAATAAAGATTAAAAGTAATAATTTTACATGCTATATGTATATATAGTTTCCGCAAAGGTATTATTTTTTTTAAGATACTTTTTTTCTTTTATTGGAGGATGTTTTTATCTTGATATACATATATATATATGTGACAATTAAAAAGTCGCTATGTGTTTTCTGAGGCTCTCAGGCGAAGATTTCACGTCCGAGAAAAGAATAGTATTTAATGGTTTCTCCAAGTCCTCTTCGAAAGAAAAATCCACCGTATTTTTGTGATGATTAGTATTTGCCCGAAAAAATTAAGCAATCTGGGAAAAAATCCAATTCCCATTTTGAGTTGGCCGGAATGACGATAATTTTATTCCGAAAACGAAACATTAAAAAAAAAATCTTGAAAATTTGATAATCTAATTTCTCGATGAGGGGATACGCAGAAAAAGTTTTTCAGGAGCTTTTCGTATTCGAAATTGAGTTTTTCTTCGTTCTGCCGTATTAGAACGGAAATTTTCATTTTTTTCTGACAAGTACTACTCGTCACGAAAACACGCTGTATTTTTTTTGTTCGAAGAGGGCTTGAAGAATGATCGAAAATAATATTCGCAAATATGCGCAAGAGGCTTAGGGGACACATGGCCACCTTACAATTGTCACCCTGCCCAATATACCAATTCCATAATTACGTTTGGGGCCTCGTGTTATCCCACTTCCTCCGATTCTCCAGTTCCGCAAAAATTGATGCAATTGTCCGGAACTTTCGATCGCGAGAGCACGTGCAAATTCTCATTTGGCGCGAACCTTTACGAATGCAGCCGGGTGGAGGAACGTCGCAGCACGTACGAATGAATTTCGCCTTATAACAACGCGGACGAATTTAATTCCGTCTTATCGACGCGAGATCCGTTTAGTATTATTCCATACATCGATATTTGTACGTGAACGCACGAGTCGCGACGCGTCAATAAAAATGAATTTGGCAAAATGTCGTGAGTTTTATTGTTGTTTTTTGTTGTCGATGGAGGCGGCCCTGGATTGGAAAGTTATTTTTATCGCAATCATTAGAAATTCGTTTGGGTTCGTGTGGGCCTGTTTAGGTAAGTACTGGCTATAGGGCTCGCAAACAAAATATTTCTGCCATTCAAATTCCTTTTCCATCTCGCTAAAAAAAAATTGCCAAAAAGCGAAGAAAAAAATTCCAATGAAGGGTGTATTTCAGCCTCTAGGGGGGGGGGGCTCTGCAGATGGGAAAAAATACGTGTCGAATATTTTTCACGAAATTTATAAATATGCCAAGTGTATCAAAATCGGGGGAGGGGGGGATTGTAGGAAGCAAAAAGTAAACAGCAAAAACTCGCTCGGTTTTGTTGTAGAACGAATTTAAAAACCTTTTTTTTCTTCATTTTCTCTTCCGTTTTGTGTTTTTTGTTTTGTTGTAAAAAAAAAACAAAAAAACTTACGGTTTTGTAGAAAAAAATTGAAAAAAAAAACTTTATTTTTGTGTTTTTTTTTTCATTTCTCATTTTTCTTGTCGTTGTCTGAAAATAATTTTTCATGAATCTTCTTTGTTGCGGTTTTGTTGCAGCAAGAATTTAAAAACCCGTTTTCTCTCTTGTTTCGTGTTTTTTTTATTTCGTTGTAGAAAAGCAAAAACGCGCGCGATGTTGTAGAAAGAATTTTTTAAAAACGCTTTTTCTTCATTTTTAATTTCATGTTTTTTTCTATATTTTTCATTTTTTTCACGTTGTCTGGAAAGAATTTTCATTAACTTTTTGTTTTTGTAGAAAGAATTTTTTCCTCAGTAGAAAAATCTATGCGACATTCAAGCGCAATTTTTTCTACAAACTTATTCCAAAAAAACGTTTTTTTCCCTTTGTTTCGTTACTTTTTCAATGTTTTACATTGTCGGGAAAGATTTGTCCATTAGTCTTTTTTTTGTACTATATTTCCCTTGCTGTCGATTGAAAATGAGACGTTTTTTTTAATTGTAGAATTGTCCAATTCCCATTTATAAAAATATTTATAATTATCACACATAATGTACAAAATTGCCCACGCATCGAAAATTACACGTAATAATTTTAAAAAACCTCGGCTAATTTGCATCTTACATTATTAATTATGATTATAAAAATTCAATATTAAAAATAACAGCGTGCTGCTAAACCGCAGCGCCCGGCGATCTTGGTACTACATTGGCCGCGAGCGACCTTGAACTAGACACTTCTAGGCGACCCCGTCGTACGCTTGATATATATATATATATATATACACACACACACATACATATATATACACATATATATATAGTTCTTCCGAATGGACGAAACTGCAAAGAAATAAACTTCCTTGCATACGTCCTTTTCCGACGTCCACGGCCCACCGGTCGTCTCAAACTCTCAAGAAAAAAGAAAAAACAAACAAAACGTGACAACAGCGGCACCCTTGACCGGTGACCTTGCACCCTATCGTGGCGCGCGCGTGATGCGATTGATTATCCAAGGGTAGTATGAGCGAGAAATCCGGGTAAGATGTCGCACGCATGCCTGAGGCGCAAAACGTTCCAACGGCGGGAACGCTCGGGGCCAATAGCGCGTCATTGTTTACGACGCACAAGCAAGGCATTGGCCGAGCCGTATTAATCGATATATAAGTATTGCACCGCGAGCGACGTTCGTACGAGGCGCTTGGCGGGTCGCGCGAAAGAAAAAAAAAAACATTACGCACGAATTACGCCAAGAGCGAAGAAAAAAACATTCGTCGCTTTTTATCTATGGCTGTAGGAAGATGGTGAGTGGGAAAAAATGTCCAGCTACGTTTCGACAAATCTCCAGGGTGGTTTCCAAAAGTGTGACGCGTCTCGTTGCTCTCTACCTCCAACGAACCAATTGTCGTCGTATTATTTTGCGAAGCGAATAAAAACGTAATATTCGCGAGAGCGAAGCGCCTGCGTGCGAATCTCCCTCGCGAACGTACGCGGCGTGCGGGGCGAGTGCGCGTGCGCGAATCGCACAAGTAGCGGCGGCGGCGGCGGCGGCGGGAGAGCGGCAGCGGCGGGGGGCAAACGTCAAGCAAGAGAGTCGCCTCGCGACTACCGTGCTGATACTCGGTGAATTTCGGCTCGGGAAAAGAAATAATAATAACACATAATCTTATGCTCAGCGTGAGAGTGAGATAGAGATAGCGTTGGTGCGAGTGCCGCTGAGGCGTTTATCCGTGGCGTCGTTGTCGCGCGATTACATTATAACGCGATTATGCGACGCGTGAGGACGCCGCAGCCGCTGTCGCGCGCGATCGGTACAGCAGCCGGTGCATTCGCTAAATAAGCGCGGGTCAATTCGCCTCGAACGTTCCATTGTTGTGACAGCGAGCTACGATGCCCCGGTACGAAACGAGAGTGAGAGAGAAAGAGATTGAGAATTTCGCGGTGTATCGGAGACGCGCGTTCGGCGTATACGCGGACTCGCGGGCATGCATGCGGGAGGATACAGTCGTATGTAACGCGCGCGGAAGGGCGGAGGGGGACGTGTAAAATGGCAACCTTGACACCCGGTCATTGTTTTCATCCAACTGGCAAAACGCGCCTGCGAAAAAAAAAGAATCTTTAAATCTCATACTTTTCAATTTCTAACGGCATTTCCGGTACACGGGGCGCAACGTATCGCAATGTCAACACGCAGTTTGTGCTCGCGCGTTTCTTATCCGCAAACAGGCACACGGGACGCCTCGCGAAATGTTTTTCTCCACGCCGATCTACAAATCAGTGCGACAAAATCCACCGAAAATAAAAAAACAAACCAAAATCAATTGACAATATTAGAAAATAAAAATATCGTATTTCAAAAGATCGAAAAAATCTTTTGAGATATTGGATCTCCATTTTTTGCTGTCGGATTATCTTTTTCTACCTTTATCTTTAACTCATTGCTGGAATTAGTAGTTCCTATTTTTCCGCACTTTTAAATTCTCTTTCGTACGAGAGCGAGACGGATAAACGTGTGCGTCTTGCGTTACGTCGAGCGATGCATCGTTTTAATTATTGACATAGGGGAGCTTGCGATAGTGACGCAATAGAATGAAATTCGTTATCAATTCGGAAATTACGTATGAGCGCTGTGCTCGCTAAATGTCGTTTTGGTGCTCTTTTTTTTGGGTTGAATGAAACGAAGTTACACCGATAAGAATTAAGAAGAAAACAAAAAAAACTCAGTTGCTGCTTCGAACGAACGGATAAAAAAGTGAGAGTAGAGGATAAAATGCAGGAAGTGTTGAGGACCGGTTGTCGGTTCCGCGTATTGCCATTATTATTATTATTAATATTATTATTCATTATTATTATTATTATTATTATTCAATATTATCTATTTTTATTTTTGGATACTACTATTATTATTATTATTGGATACTATCTAATCTTTTTTATACTATTATATATTTTTTTAAAGACTTTATTGTTCCGGGCAACGTATTTCATCAGTTTGCACTGGCAAACATTCACCTATTATTATTATTATTATTAATTATTATTATTATTATTTTTACATAATTTAGTATTATTTTTTGATACTATTATTATTTAATATTCTTAAAAATATTGTTATTATTATCATCTTTATGATTATTTTAATAATATTGTTGCTGTTTTCATATTATAACTTTTATTGATGAAGTTACAGCCATTTATATGAAATACGGAATCAATTATTTTTTTCCCAACGATTTATTTCTTTCTATCGAAAAAAAAACACGCAGGATTTTTGGACAACGATTATACATAACTATTATATTTTAGACGTTAAATCGTGTGGTAATCTATTTATTATAATTCAATATAATACAGTGGATGCATAATAATTATACAATATTATTCTGAATTACTAGGTTTTATGTTCGATAGGTGGATAGACCCACAATCGCAATGACGTTGAAGTTTGAATCGTTGAAATGCAACGAAAATCGTTTTTTTTTCGCCCACTTCTCACCCATGAATTTTACGATTTATAATTTTTTAATTAACCTCGCGAAAGCTCCAGCCGGCCAATGAATATTTAGTGATCGCTCAGGGTTTTCGAAATTCAGAATTTTCGCCAAAAAAAAAATCTCGCATGCACTATAATTCCTTGTAGCATAAATACAAAATAAACAGCGAAATGTTACATTGCCTGAATAATTTATTATAATAATTTGTAACAAACACCAATTAGACGATATGTGTTATTATGTATTATTATGTATTATTGTATTGTGGCGTCGCTCGTCACGGAGTACAGCTACGATTGGTCCGCAGTTTGACAAACGAGACCAACTGTGGGACCCATTACGATGCGCGGAAAACACCTGCCATTTCAGTTTTACGAATAAAATGACTTATAATGTTGTTTAGGGACAAAAGCTTCGAAGAATTATTTTATGAGAACGAAGATTATAATTCTTGGGTTCGAAGTGTGAAGTAAATTTGTAAAATCTGTTTCTAAAGAAAAAAGGATTGATTGGCTTGGAAAATTTATAAAGCGTCAAATTGATGAGTGAGAGGAGTAAAAAAAAATGGCGAAAATTGGAAATTTCGAAGCTCTTTAACGACCACTAAACTTTCATTGGCCGGTTAGAACTTTCGCGAGGTTAATTTAAAAATTACAAAGCGTAAAATTCATGGGTGAGAAGTGGACGAAAAAAAAATCGCTTTTCTAATGAAAATTTGCATTTTTGGGAGGCTTGAGCGACCTGTAAATATTTTTTGACCGCTCGCAGCTTTTGCGACAATTTTTCTTCTTCTTTAAACAAGATAATTGTATGGTGAGAAAAAAGAAAAAAAATAGAGCTCAACTTTATGACAACCTAATATAAGGTATTCCACGTGAATCCGGTGGACTTTTTCCCTCACCCCCGCCAATTCGATTTATTTATTTTTATCTGATTCCATTGACTCTAAAAGTCACCCTGATTTTTTTTACATTTTTCGAAGCAACCCTTACTAAAAAAAAAAATTACCGAAAAAAAAGTCCCGATTTAAAAATCTGAAAAAATTCCCAAAAATGCGTGATTGTATGTAAAAATTTTCAAGCTATCACCCGCAGTGGAAGTATGATTTTTTCTGTGCTTTCTGAGCGATTAACGTTAAAAAAAATCCGAAAAATTCAAGAATCGCTTACTTCGGGCGGATACTTAAATATTTTGATACCCACAATGAATTTTTCCGATTTTTTTAACGCTGCGAATAGCCGTCCGGTTATCGGACGAATAAGCGTGTTATTCGTGCGGATAGCGGCTCAGTTGACGCTGCATAACGCCCCGACCAAACAAACCCAAACAAAGACAAACAAAACCAAACCCGAACGAAACAAAATTATGCAGATTTTATTCGGACGAATACGTGTAAATTATTCGTCCTGATATATTGTTTAACAATTTAACACATTCTATCCGGACGATTATACACTCCGTTTCTTTCAACGTTAATCGCTCAGAAAGCACAGAAAAAATCATATTTCCACTGCGGGTGATAGCTTAAAATTTTTTTTTACCAAGGTTTGCTTCGAAAAATGTAAAAAAATCAGGGTGTCTTTTAGAGTCAATGGAATCATATTTTTTAAAAATTAATCGAATTGGCGGGGGTCAGGGAAAAAGTCTACCAGATTCACGTGGAATACCTCATATATATATATATATATATATATATATATATATATATATATATATATATATATATATATATATATATATATATATATATATATATATATAGAGTGTGCCTCTTATCTCGCCACCCGAAATACCTCGGTAATTATCGACGTCACACAGTACGGTGTACAGTGTGAAGGGGGCCATCAAATGCGACCAATTTTTTTTATTCCGGTAGAGGCGCTGGCGCACACTGAACGTCACGTCCACTTTTTAAAATGGAATGGTACATTTTTTAACCATATTGTGGAGCACCTCATGCCGCATAAAAAAATGAGGGGCTCAAAGTCGTTCAAGGTCATTTAAGGTCATCTATTAAAATGAAACACAAATCTAAATATTTCGGATCACCACCAAATATTTGGTAGTGATCCGAGATATTTAGATTTTTATAATCAATACTGACGTTGAATGACCTTGAACGACTTCGACCCCCGAACGTTTTTTATGCGGCGTGAGGTGCTCTACAAGATGGTTGAAAAAAATGTACCATTCCATAAAAAAAAAGTGGAGATGACCTTCACTGTGCGTCAGCGCCTCAAAAAAAATAAATAAAAAATTGGTCGCATTTGATGGCCCCCTTCACACCGTACAACTTTTGTCTGGAACATTTTTTTGTGACGTCGATAATTACCGAGTTGTTTCGGGTGGCAGAGATAAGAGGGACACCCTGTATATAACGTGTCTATAAATCTAACCCAAATGACGATGAAGTTCGGGGGAAATAGCGATTTCCGTGGCGCCGAAATATGATTGGATTTCGATACTTTTTCACAAGCAAGAAGATTCTGCTATTCTGCAATCGATACCTCGATTAGTTTTTTACATAACGTTGATTTTTTCTTTTTTTTTTCATCAAAACTGAATCGTGAAAGTATCGCCTAAATATAATGAAAAAGTACATCAAGTTGTTTCATGGGAATCTTTAATGAAAAGGCAAAAGCATCGCCTGAATATAATTTAAAAAGATCAAATTCTTCCTTTTCATGGAAATCTTTAGTGAAAGGAGTATCACGCACAAATAATGAAAAAAAGCACATCAGATTGTTCCTCTTCTTGGAAATCTTCAATAAAAGGCGAAAGCATCGCACATCCGAGGTGCCTCGCGCCCACACAAGTGTCGCGCGCACCCCACGATTCCACACCCACATCTGAGGTGCCTCGTGCTCACACCAGTATGCTGCCCATCTGGGGGAAAAAAATTTATACGAAAACGATATAAAATAAAATTTATTAAAAATTACGGAATGTTGTTCTTTTTTTCCCTTTATCAATATCTCGAAAACTAATCTAAATATCGGTTCAAATTCAGCAGAATCTTTTTCCTCGTGAAAAACTCTATCGAAGTCCGCTATCATATTTTGACGCCACGGAAATCGTAATCGTGTCAAAGTTTGCAACCACGGAATGCAACGATATTTTTTTCTATCCATTTTCCGTTTATTTATTTTTATCATCAACCAAAGCCTTTATTCCGCAAATTGAGGCTGTGAATCTCTAATTGCGTTAATGTTTGCATCGTTGGAACGCAACGAAAGTTCCTTACATTTTAATTTCCCCATGTTATTTATTTTTTGTAGATTTGTATAGTCGATCGCTAAATGAGGATCTTAAAAAATGGTTGAAAGATTTTTGCAGGCGAAATATGCTAAGACAAATTAGAGAAATCTCGAAATATCAATTTTCATTGCATTCCGAAGATGCAAACTTCAACCTCATAATCTATACATATAAAAGAACATGTCCTGACTGATTCATCAACGCCGAGCCAAAACCGCTGAAGCTAATTATATGAAATTTGGATAGAAGGGATTTTTCGAAATTCAACCCTTAAGGGGAGAAAAGGGGTGGCAAATTTTGTATGGAAATTTAAAAAAACCTGGTCGGATTTACATGAAATTTGGTATTCGTGCTTTTTCACACAATTGATGAAACACGTAATTCACCGTTTTTACAAATGCAACCCCTAAGGGGAGAAAGAGGGTGGCAAAGTTTGTACGTTTAAAAAAAATCTGGTCCGAAGATTTACTTGAAACTTAGTATTAAAGCTCTTCGACACAATTAATAAAACACGTATTTTGGCTTTTTTCGAAATTCAACCCCTAAACGGAAGAGGGTGGCAAAGTTTCTACGGAAAATTTAAAAAATCATTTTTGCAAATTCAATCCTTAACGGGAAAAAGGGGTAGCAAAGTTTGTATTGTAAAAGAAATATCTGTTCAGATTCACTCGAAATTTAGTATTATCTCTCCAGCACAATTCTTCGTATTCCTTAAGGCCTTAGGCCACAGTAACGGGTATAAAAACATGTGCGAATCTAACAATTTTTTTTCGTATGAAAAAGTGACTCACTCATAAAATTAATTACACATCTATTTAGTATGGATATCAAGCTGTTAGATTTTTGTTTTGTTTTCGATGTACAAAATGGCAGACTGCTAATATTATCTTTTATCTTTTTTTGGGCGCTCCGCGGCGTGACATTTAGCATCCACAATTTTGTACCTTGAACAAAAAACAAAAAACAAAAATTCTCGTCAATCTACATTAGAATACCTACAGAAGTCCCACGGAGTTAAAAAAATATTGTTTTATTCAAAAGTTGTAGGTATTTGAACTTAAAAAATGAATTTTCAGTGAAAAATTTCGTTATAACTGCTCATAAACTGCTCATAAAATGAAAAGCTTTCGATTAATCAGAAATTCCGTACGTACTTCTCTGCGAAATGCAATTAGGAACATAACTTTTAAATTTGAAGTAAATCGAGTGAAAATTGTTGGAGTTATTTGTCACGCCAATTGGAAAACGATGTTTCGAGAAGTTTCGAGTAGTCGGCCACTTTGTACATCGAAAAAAAAAATTCGAACTTCTTGATATTCATACTAAATAGATGTGTAATTAATTTTATGAGTGAATCACTTTTGCAAACGAAAAAAAATTGTTAAATTCGCACATGATTTTATACCCGTTACTGTGGCCTAAGGCCTTAATGAAACAATTCAGGAGCACATTTCATTAAGGCAGGATATACATTTACAACGATCAAAAAATCGATTTCTATTTTTTTCTTCTTCAAACGATAGAATGTAGAATATTTTCCCAAAGTTTCAAAGCGAAATTCGAAAAACTTCAAACGTTAGAAAATATTAGGTAGAAACATCAAACGTTAGGTAGAAATATTGATAATATACCCGACGAGACGATACTATACTTGACTACTTAACGAGAACTGTTGTTGAAAAATTGGAAAAAAAACTACTTTTTTAATCCACATTTTACAGAAATGTTGCGTGAAATGTTGATTTTTTTTGTAAATGCGTGTCATTTTCTTAAATTTGCATTTTTTCATTTGAATTACCGTCACATAGAAACTATACATGTTCTAACTAAAAAAATGTTTGAACGTTTCTGCAAATCAAAGTCTACGGGAAGCTAGACAGTTCGCCGATTTGCAACTCCCGCAGCGACCTTGCTTTAACACTGCCATAGCTCCGTCATTTTGAGTATTAATTAATTAAAAAAAATGGTTTTGTATACTTAAATATACTATTAAAGTATACCTAAAGTTTGATAATTGTAGAATAATTATTTCTTAGTTTAAAAAATTCCTCAATATTGCTTATTTTCTACCTGTCTAAATGTATATTCCACCTTAAGGAGCATTCGACCCAAGTCTACGCGAGCGAAGCCGCGGGCGCAAAGTCTCTTACAAGAAAGCGTTTGACCAATATCCACAGCCGAACCGGCAAAATAAAATTAGTAGACTAAAAAAAACAACAACAAAAATTCGTTGCATTCCAACGATGCAAACTTCAACGTCGTAAAGAAATGTTTTAAAATCATTTTTCAAGTCTTCTTCGAAAATAAAGTATATCGTTTTTTTCATGGCGAGTAACAATTTGCCAGAATGAATTGAGCATTCGTGAAAGAAGTGAAAATTCAATTTTGAGTTTAGCAGGATGAAGATAATTGAATTGCGAATACGAGAGACTCGTGAACAACTTTTTTCGTGCATCCCGTAATCGAGAAAAAAAGATTATCGAAGATTCAAAGTTGATAAACGCGAAAGAAAGTGGGTACATTTTTTTACGGGGACCGGTTCGCGTACCTTGAGTGCGCGCACATACGTACGTACTTGCGTGAGTGACTCGCCGTCCGACCGATCGTATCAAACGAGTTTTCTCGCTGCCAACTTATTTTATATTATTTCTTTCAACTTTTTTCACCTCCCCCTCTGCCGCGCCAAATACGCACATATTCTCGCACGAAAAGCTGAAATATATGACGTTGAAGTTTGTATCGTTGGAATGCAATGATTTATTTTTCCCCAAAGTTTCCTTTGACGGATTTGAGTTACGAAAATTACGCAAACATTTTTTTAGGAGCTGATTCTTTAGGTAAGTGACTTCCCGAAAAACTGTTGTTTTCAAACAAACCCAATATAGGCATCGCAATGTCAAAAATTGCCCTATATTATCACGTGTTTTCGCGAACTTCAAAACCCCTTATAGTACAGTCGTGCTGTTGCTGTAAAACCCCGTAATCGGAAACAAATTGAAGGCTAATTTTTTGACAGGTGATTTTGTAGGTGCCACGGGTGCTAAATCCAAGTTTGCCTAAAAATCGGGGTGTAGGGTTTTTTTTAAGAAGGTGAAAGGAGATGGGGGTGGATTATTGCCAAATTACAACCCCTACAAGGTCAGTGCCGTGGGACAAAATGTGCAGAAAAATCAGGGCTTTAGTTTTGTCCACAGCGCCGAAATCGTGGAAGTTCATTTTGTGGGTGAAAAAGTGGGGTGAAATTTTGAAAAATCCGTTTTAATTCAATAACTCTTTAGAAAAAAATCGCACACTTTTTGTTCAAATAGGAACGTTGTAGCCCTCGAAAAGACGCGTCGATCGAGTATTTGATCATCACTCCCCGATAACATCTTCACCCCCGAAAAAATGGTTAAAATACAAAAAAAATGATTTATCGAATAACTCAAAAAACAATCGATTTTTCGGGTATGGTTCAAATGTACGGAATGTAGAGAATAATTTTCTCTATATTTTCGTTTCTATGGACAACCCTTGAATTTTGATTTTCCAACCCCTCGCGGCGGTTGAAAATTCAAAATGAAATTTTGTGAAAACTATTGAACGCACGAATTCGCCGCCGTGGAAGAATTTGTAGCTTGAACCCTTAGCTACATTTTTGTCCACCGCGCCAAACTTGTATATCTTCATTTTCGGTCAATAGTTTTCCCAGAATTTCATTTTGAATTTTGAACCCCTGAGAGGGGTTAGAAATAGCCAAATTCAAGGGTGGTCCATAGGAACGAGAATATAGAGAAAATCATTCTCTACATTTCGTACATTTAAACCATCCCCGAAAAATGGATTGTTTTTGAGTTATTCAAAAAACAATTTTTTTTATAGTTCAACAATTCTTTTGGAGGTGAAGATATTATTGGATAAGGATGATCAAATACTCGACCGACGCGTCTTTTCAAGGGCTACAACGTTCCCTCTTGAACAAAAATTGTACGAATTTTTTCTAAAGAGTTATCGAATGAAAACGGATTTTTCAAAATTTTACCGCACTTTTTCACCCCCAAAATGAACTTCCACGACTTCGGCGCTGTGGACAAAAATTAAGCTCGGATTTTTCTGAACATTTTGACTCCCGGCGCCGACCTCGTGGGGGTTGTAGTTTGGCATTAATCCACCCCATCCCCTTTCATCCCCTTAAAAACCCTACGCCCCGATTTTTAGGCAAACTTGGATTGGGCACCCGCGGTACCTACAAAATCACCTGTAAAAAAACTATCCTTCTTCTAATTTTGTCCGATTCCAATATACAGCACGACTGTACTAATAACTTTTTATGCGGGGGTCAATTTCAGCTTCCCCCGACTGAATATCATCATTTATAACCCAATAAATGAGAAAATAGCAAACAAAAAAAAATTAGGCTCATTTTTCGGAAAAGCCACTTATCTAACGAATTACCCTTTAGGATTCTTATTCAGCGATCTACAACAAAGTAATTTATTCATATTATTCAAAATCTAGCAAAGCTTGAAATTGGATAATAATGGAAATAAAAAATTGAAAAGAATTCCCGTTGCATTCCAACGATGCAAACTTCAACCCCATTGCAATATTCCTCGTTGGCTTTTATTCGCGATCTCCTTTTCTCTGCTTCGTTATTGCCCGTGCGAATGGAAAGGAGAAAGAAAAGTCACGCAAAGACGCCTCGGAGTGTGGGTGTGAAAAGTGAAGGAAAAATGAAGGAACGTGAAGGAATAATAATGATAAATTGGAAGCATGTGCAGGGAGCGAAAAAAAAGTCACTTGGATCAAGGGAAATTGTGCGTTAACGGAACGGCGAGTGGCAACTAAATGTTGAGATGGAGAACCGAAATATTTGGAAACTTTCGGAACTTTAACCCCCATCGCGGGATAGAGTTCCGAAAAGCCCATACCGCCAATTTATTCGGAATTTCGTATATCCCTGTATTTTGACTCGCTGATCACGAATATGATAGTGAAAATGCCCGCAAATTTGATTTTCGAGGTCAAAACTCACAAAAACTGATTTCTTGAAAGTTTTTCCATTTTATTTTAATAAATGTTGGTCTTAGAGAAAAATGTCACCGACAAAAGTTGTAGCCTATGGGAAGATTGGTCTTTTATGTCCTATACAGGTTTTGTCTAAAAACATTATGTTTCGAGAAAATTGGGATAATGCTCCGGTAAATATATTTTGCTAAACTTCATTAGTGTCGATCTTATCTAGTTACGCACTTTATCGCGAGAATATTTTAGTTTAGTGTTTAAGGTACAGTTTAGTCTCCCAAGCCCAACAAATCCAAACAAAAAAAGCACAAAATAAGAAAAATACAAAGAAAAGCAAAGAATAAACAGTTATTTGAAAAGTACGAATATTTTCGTTTTAATATAAGGTAACAAACATGAGAAAACCAATGTCAAGTAATTTTTGTAAACGAGAAGCATTTCCGTAAACACCCTTAAGGGGCTATACCAGTGTGAACGCTGATAATTTGGGTGATTTTCGGGAATTTTTAGGAAGAAAAGTACTCATCTAAATGTTTCGGAAAATTAAGAATATATTTGGCTATATTTAACCAATATTACATAATTTTTTCATCTAAGAAAATGGCGTGGTTATGAAAAAAGTCTGTTTTCTTGCCTATAAAATGGTTTTTTTCTATGCCAAATCGTCAATTTTCATCCAATCAAAAATATTCTACGTCATTGTAGAGTAAGTATATTCAAGAGTACTCAGTTCAAATTTCAAGTCAATCGGATAATTGCTCTTTGAGTTACAATGTCAGCAAATTTGAAAAATCTCCTTCCAAGAGAGACGCGTTTAAAGATTTAACTATCGATTTTTGCAAGATGAAATGATATTGATATAAATGAGGATAATGATATTCTTGAAAGTATAAACTGTCGAAAAAGGCAAATAAAATCGATTTTTTAAAGTGTCACCCTGGTGTGGCCCCTTAAAAGGGGTATACACGGAATAAAATACTACTAGATAAACATAAAATAAAGAAACAAAAACTAAACATATACTCCGATAAAAAAAATAAGACAAATCAAATTAATGATCATGAAATAAACATAATAAATCAATATAAATAAGAATGATTGTTTTAATATAATAATAATAATGATAATAATAATAATAATGATGGAAATATATATAATGTGACAGCTCCGCTGATCTCTCTCGTCTGGTCGGACCCGAGCGTGTGCACGCCGCAGCACGACGAGGGCACTGCCATGGACATGTAGAAAATTTTCTCGCCGGATGCGCGCAGTGACTAACCGTTAACGTGTCGTCCGCGTACACCCAAAGTTCCCAGTGTCGTACACAAAACACGCGCCTAGCGCTCGAACTTTGTTTATTATTCAGCCAGGCGCACGTCAATTCCTTTCTCCTCCTCTTCTTCTCTTCGATTTAGCATATCAATAATATTTATAATCATTAATTATCGTTACGTAACAGCAACGACAATAGCGACGGTAATGCTCATACTGATAATAGACATATTAGCAATTTCAATAGCAGCGATAATAACAAATAATAATAACAATAATAACAATATTAGGTGTATAAATTAATTGGGTGCTCTTTATAAATCTTTTTTGTTAACTCCAGAGGCACCGAATTAATTTGCACACCTAATAGGCAGAATAACAACATAATATTAATCACAATTAAATTAAGGGGTTAGGCCACAGTAACGGGTATAAAATCGTGTGCGAATTTAACAATTTTGTTTCGTATGAAAAAGTGATTCACTCATATAATTAATTACGCATCTATTTAGTATGAATATCAAGTTGTTAGAAAATATATATTTTTTTTTCGTTGTACAAAATGGCCGACTACTCAAAACTTCTTGAAACAGCTTTTTTCCAATGGGCGTGACAAATAACTTCAACAATTTTCACTCGATTTACTTCAAATTCAAAAGTTATGTTCCTAATTGCATTTCGCAGAGAAGTACGTACGGAATTTCTGATTAATCGAAAACTTTTCATTTTATGAGCAGTTTATGAGCAGTTATAACGAAATTTTTCACTGAAAATTCATTTCTTAAGTTCAAATACCTACAACTTTTGAATAAAACAATATTTTTCAAATTCCGTACGCACTTCTCTAGGTATTCTAATGTAGATTGACGATACTTTTTGTTTTTTGTTCTAGGTAAAAAATTGTAAACGCTAAATGTCACGCAGCGGAGCGCCCAAAAAAAAAAAGATGACAGAAAATATTAGTAGTCGGCCATTTTGTACATCGGAAAAAAATTCTAAAAGTTTGATATTCATACTAAACAGATGTGTAATTAATTTTATGAGTGAATCACTTTTTCATGCGAAAAAAATTGTTAAATTCGCACATGCTTTTATACCCGTTACTGTGGCCTGAGGCCTTAAGCAAAAGAGAGAAATGTTAGATGGTGATAAGAGAAAGAGTATGCAGAGTGGAAAATAAGTTAAGGTAGTTGAAAGAGAAAAAATAGCATTTTGTGAAAAACTTGTTAAAAAAGTTGTGCAGATGAAATTCGATTTTATATTAATAACAATGATATTAATGATCGTTTAATAACAACAACACCCATTGTTATCATAGATAGAATAGAAATTTTAATAGCGGTGATATGACTACCGCAATTACAACATGATAATAATAATAGCATTTTTAAGGGTTTATGCTACTGTGACGATCCGAAATTCTGGGTTATTAAAAAAAAAATTTGAAGGGATAAGTAAGACGGTTAAAACGTCATTTAAAGATTTATTTGTATGTACATTAACAAAGTTGTGTACCAAATTTCATTGAAAAATATTAATAATTAAAGAAGTAATAAACAGTCTCATGAAGGCCCTTCGAACGTGAGGGGTTCAACGGTGTACTTGATTTAAGCCATCCGGTTGATCCGAAAGAAAAAAGCCAACTTTTTTCTTAAAATACATAATACTGGCTGAGACTTGACCGACTTTTTTGTTGTTATCGTCCTTCAATCATAAAAAAAAACAAATTGGGAATTTTTGTTTTTCCGAGGAAAAATGTCATTATTAATAACTAAAGAAAGAAAAATGTTAAGGAGAAAATCGTCGGTCAAGACTAAACTACTATTATACTGAATAAGTGTACTAAATTTCAAGTCAATCGATTCGTTAGATGTCGAGCAATCGGGTACACTGTTAAAAAAACAAAGTTTCGAGAAAAACGGGTTTAAAGTTTGACTGACAGTTCTATCATTGTAATCATACGTTTACCTTTAATCCGGGATCCCTACACCATACGTTGGACCATCCCATTCAATTTGAGTTGCCTCAAGCGATGATCGAGAGATTTGAAATTTTCAATATATCCTAACCCCTTAATAGCAAAGATAGCAATAATAATATTCGTAATAATAATATCAATAATCGTATTGTAGCAACAACAATATTATGATAATAATCAACAACTACTGACAATAATAATAACAATAACAAACAATAATAACAAAAGTTGATAATAATACTAATTACTCATAACAATAATAATAAATAATTACCAATAACAACAGTAATAATGACAGCAGGAACAGCGTAGTGATAATGTTTATAACAATGATATCAATAATCGTATCATAACAGAATAATAATAATAAATAATTACTGATAACAACAATAACAATAACAAAATACGAGGATGCTGATAAAGATAATAATAATAATCACCAATAGCAATCATCATAAATAATGACTATTATTATAGTTATTATTCATTACTATTCTTTACTATATAATGACTATTATTATAGTAATTATTTATTACCGATAATAATAATAACAAAGGATAATGCTGGTAATAATAACAATAATAATCCGAAAAATGACCAAAAATAATTACCAATAACAACAATAATATATAATTACTAATAACAATCATAATAAATAACTACTAATAACAATAATAACAATAACGAGCAATAATAGCAAATGACGATGGCGGTGATGATAATAACAATAAACACGATCGTATTACGTCGCACCGCGAGGCACGTGGTCCGATGGACGGCCCCCCGATCGTTCGCCTCCATTGTTTCTCGTGGCCGGCGGGATTCCGCGATCTATATGCACAAGTACGCACAACACGGACAGACACACGCGCGCTCTCTCACGAATCAGGCGAGAAATGTACACAGGGGTGGCGAAAAAGTCTCCGGCGTGTAAACCTCGAAGAGAAAAAAAAACCAAATAGAAAAGAATATGAAAATATGCTTGCCTGGGCAGTTCTCGAATAACCCGCACGCATATGCTGATACGCACAGAGTGAAAAGATACGAGCACCCGCGCGACAGCACGCAAGTACGAGCGTAGGATATGCAGAAACGCATACGCGTGGAAAAATTTTTGCCAGCGGAAATGAATACGTGTGTGTACGTATATAGGGTGTCCTGTTATGAATGGATAATCCTGCATCTGTCAATGGGCAGGATCATGTCCTACTATATACTGGAATTTCAGTTTAGACTTAAGTCCTACGGTTTAGACTGAAGTCCACTGAAGTGTAGAGTGAAGTCCTACGGTTTAGACTGAAGACTACTGAAGTCTTACGGTACAGAATGGAGACTACCGAAGTTTAGACTGAAGTCCTTAGGTTTAGACTGAAGACTATTGAGGTTTAGGCTGAAGTCCTAAGGTTTAGACTGAAGACTACTGAAGTTTAGACTGAAGTCCTACGGTTTGGACTGAAAGCTACTGAAGTTTAGACCGAAGTCCTACGGTTTAGACTGAAGAACACTGAACTTTAGACTGAAGTCCTACGGTTTGGACTGAAGACTACTGAAGTTTAGACTGAAGGCCTACGGTTCAGACTGAAGATTACTGAAGTTTAGACGGAAGTCCTACGGTTTGGACTAAAGACTACTGAAGTTTAGACTGGAGTCCTACGGTATGGACTGAAGACTACTGAAGTTTAGACCGAAGTCCTAAGGTTTAGACTGAAGACTACTGAAGTTTAGACTGAAGTCCTACGGTTTGGACTGAAGGCTACTGAAGTTTAGACCGAAGTCCTACGGTTTAGACTGAAGAACCCTGAAGTTTAGACTGAAGTCCTACGGTTTGGACTGAAGACTACTGAAGTTTAGACTGAAGGCCTACGGTTCAGACTGAAGATTACTGAAGTTTAGACGGAAGTCCTACGGTTTGGACTAAAGACTACTGAAGTTTAGAATGGAGTCCTACGGTATGGACTGAAGACTACTGAAGTTTAGACCGAAGTCCTACGGTTTAGACTGAAGACTACTGAAGTTTAGATTGAACTCTTACGGCTTAGACTGAAGTCTACTGAAGTTTAGACGGAAGTCCTGCGGTTTAGACTGAAGACTACTGATGTTTAGACTGAAGTCTTACAGTTCAGACTGAGGACTACTGAAGTCCTAAGATTTGGACTAAAGACTACTGAAGTCCTACGGTTTAGACCGAAGACTACTGGAGTTTAGACTGAAAACCTACGGTTTAGACTGAAGACTACTGAAGTTTAGACGGGAGTCCTACGGTTTAGACTGAAGACTACTGATGTTTAGACGGAAGTCCTACGGTTTAGACTGAAGACTACTGATGTTTAGACTGGAGTCCTACGGTTCAGACTGAAGACTACTGAAGTTTAGACTGAAGTCTTACAGTTCAGACTGAAGACTACTGAAGTCCTAAGATTTGGACTAAAGACTACTGAAGTCCTACGGTTTAGACTGATGACTACTGAAGATTAGACGGGAGTCCTACGGTTTATACTGAAGACTACTGAAGTTTAGACTGAAGTCCTACGGTTTACACTGAATACTACCGAAGTTTAGACTGAAGTCCTACGGCTTAGACTGAATACTACTGAAGTCTTACGGTTTAGACTGAAGACTACTGAAGTTTAGACTGAAGTTCTACGGTTTTCGAGATAAAAATCATCTGTTTACGGTTTTCCCCGTGCCATTACTACAAATGATCACTTTTTTTTTGTAATTATGCAGTTTGAGGACTTTTTCGAATAACGACGGGAACGTTTTTTTCACAGTGAACTTGTTTATTCCATTATATCGGGTGATATTTCGTCGGGGGAGGCTGACACCGTCCATTAATTCCATAAGTTACGGCGTTTTAAAGTTCGCGCAAACACGTGATAAAATAGGACATTTTTTAAATATGTCGACGCCTATATTGGGAGTGGGGGTTGGGTGCATTTATAAATAAAGCCTTTTTAAATGCAATGCCGAAAATAAATGGCGGCGGTCACTCTGCCATAAAAAGGTATGGGGTTTTGAAGTTCGCGAAAATACGATAAAAAGTAAGATATTTCCGAATATTTTCGGAACATCTATTTTCGAATATTTTCGGAACACCTGGAGAGTGGGGAATTTATAAAAGATGCGTTCTTAAATACCCCTGCCGCCCCTCTGTTTTTCCGGGGTGCACCCCCGGCGGGGTCCAGGGGCAGGCCCCTTTCGGAGTTGGGGGGGGGGGGCGCCCCCTTCAAAGACACTAAACTTAGTTTTTGAATATATTCAAATGAACTACAACTGTACTACGTTGATAATTTTTGGGGCCCGAATAACAACCCAACCAAACCCAAACTAACCGTAACAATGACTGCAGAGGGGCAAGTGACCGTCGCGATTTCTCTTCGGCATTGTATTCAGGTTTCTTTTATAAATCCCACTACTTCCCACCCCTAATATAGGCGTCGAAATATTTAAAAATGCCCTATTCTATTAATGGTATTGAAGTTTGCATCGTTGGAACGCAACGATTTTTTTTCTTCCGTTCTTTCTTAATTTTCATTATTAACCAAATAATCTTATTGCCAATTTGTGTTGTAGATTTTTGGTCAGGACCCTGAAAAGGCCTCGAAGGCATTTTTCTACCCCGACCCCGGCGAATAAATATTTTGGCATTCCTTAAAAATGAATTTTCGTTGCGTTCCAACGATGCAAACTTCAACTTCCCTTTTATTACGTGTTTCCGGGAACTTCAAAACCCCATAACCCATGGAATGAATAGAAAATGTCAGACCCCCCCGATGGAATATCAATAGTGGTCACCAATTTAAGCAGCTCGTGGCAAAAAAAAATTACCTCGTTTTTCGAAAAATTTATCAAACTGAATAATTATCTTTTTCCCCCGTTTTTTAAAAATACTCTTGGTTATTTGTTTTATCTAGAAAAGTCCTCTTTGTAACCTCAAATGTTAGGAAAGCATTATGAAAAAAGATCTTATGCAGAATTTTTATACAAACCAATTCTTAGTTATTAATTATTAGTTGTTATCGATTCGTGTCATTTTTATAAATGGCATGTGAAAAACCACCAAAAGATGATTTTTTTTCACAAAATAACATAAAGCCTAACATTTCAGCATAGAGTAGGACATGATCTGACGTATCGAGAGTTGCAGGATTATCCATTCATAACGGGACACCCTGTGTGTATAAGGTGAGTGACCAACTATCAGGGCTGCGTGAGTGAGCATACAGGGTGTGCAATTGCGAGCAAAACGCTTTTTTCTTCAAAATGTCGCGCGACAAAAGGTGGCCAAGATATTCGCGTTCAAAGTCCAAGCAGTGAAGAATGACACGGTAGCTGCTCACGAGCGGAACGAGCCAGCCGGATCGAGCGCAGCTTCGAATTCACCTTTGGACGAGTGATTTTTTTTTCGGTTTAAAATAATGAACGGTGACTCGCTTTGCAAATCGATTTCAATAGTTATCGTTTATTATTAAAGGCGTGGAGAAAAAAAAATCGCGAGTCCCATATAGGGTCGCCTGTCGTAACAAAAATGCCAGCATTCAGCCATTAAACAGTTTGCTGATAATCGGCCAATAATTCGTCGACCAGCATTGGGGTAGGCGGATGAACGGCTTGCCAGATCTATGCCAGCCATTGGTGCGCCAATACCATCGCACCGATAATATGGCGATCAACAGTGGCGTATCGTAGGCGGATGAACGGCTTGCCAGATCTATTCCAGCCATTGATGGTTTGTTCTTGGGCGTTTTGCAAATGCAAGTCGTTAAGGCAGTAGTCTGCTTTAGAAGCCGAAAAAAGCGTTTTTTCAGCAATTTTTTTGAAAGGGAAGGAAATGATTGCGGTAAACGAAATTTTGAGACGATAGTGTATTATATTCAAGCTTTAAAAAACAATTTTTATCATTGAAAAATATTGAAATTTTTCAAAGTTGTAACGATTTTTCTGGGGCACCTGGAGTCTGCACTTGTAAATCGGTGCCGGTGATGGAGGTCGTGCGATGCATCTGAAACAGTCGAACCAAATTAGTTTTTTTAGTTTTTATAAGTTTCTTTTCTATATGAACTAAAAAAATACCGAAGAAATGATGAAATTCCAAATTTTTTCGAAGTTTGAAAAAAAATTCACTTTTTTGAAAAAAAAAAGTTCACTTTAAGTTGCAAAACAAGTAATTTAAATAGTACTTTTGTCCAACTTTTTTAGTTCAAATAGAAGATAATTTAATACTGAAGCTAGATCACTTTGATTTTTTTCGATCGGACATATATTGTTTTTGCTATCGCCGGCACCGTTTTCTAAAACTTGTGAAAATGAAAACTCGAGAAAACGGGCTTTAAAGTTTTCGGTCCAAAAAAATATAAGTTTTTGGATACTTACACCAATTAGATGTTAATCAGCTATCCCCGGGCCATACAATAATCCTTCCTCTTCTTCAAATTGATTTTTTGAAGCCTGTAAAGCAGACTACTGCCTTAAACTGTAATACGTAAAAACAAGGGATAAGGTTTCGAAAAGCATATCCCACTGATGAAGCTGAAATTTTGCACAGACCTTCTTTTCAATATTTTAAGAGAACCTTTAAAAGGATATTGGCGACTAGCAATAGTTTACGATATATCGTATTTTGAAAGTTATTCATTGTACTGCGCTTCTACTATATTAAATAAACCCAAACAAACCCATCCCACATGGCAAGTGATATGCACGTACGGGCGAGCACTGTTTGCCAGAAAGCAGCGAGGCCGGAGGAGTGGGGGGTATCTATCGGATATATAGATATACTCGTATGGCGTGAAATAATAAACTTTACAATGCGATATATCGAAAACTATTGCTAGTCGTAAAAAAATCCGTTAAGGATTTCGCTTAGCATAATGAGAGGAAGTTTGGTGCAAAATTTCAGCTCGATCAGAGGAGTATGCTTTTCGGAACTTCACCCAAAACGAGCGAGTTATTTTCACAGCCTAAATGGACCAAAAAAATTGTCGGTAAACTTTAATGTCACGAATAAAATTATCGGAATAAAAGTAGGGAACGAACAAACGATGGATTCTGTAAGTGTTAGGATGGCTAAGTCGGTAGGGCGCTCAACACTAGAACGAAAGACCCAGGTTCGATTCCGATGTTAGGTAAAAACTTGAACAATGCAGAAAGCGTTTTTAATGCAATTATTCTATGTACATGGACATAAGTAAAACATAAGAAAATTAAAAACAATAATACTAGAATCTTTATATTCATAACTTATAAAAACTTTTTGTTTTTCATTTCCGGCAGAAGATCCGGCAGCCGTTGCTGGGCCAATATGGGCGTATGATATTTGGCCAAGACTTAGCAGCTATTCACGGTTTACCATTAACAACCATGCATGGTGCGGATCTGGCCCGTTTACATAGCCGCGCCATCGTTTTTTCTCTGGCAACCAGTCGTGGGCCATTACTGTGCCGATTGTAAAACGCTATTTGGGGCGTAAGCAAATTCTGCATCATTGTTTGGTCAGCGTCGGACTTTGAACGCGAATATCACGGCCAATTTTTGTCGCACGACATTTAAGGCGTTACCCCCACTTGTAGCGCAAAAAAGGCCTTTTTCATGAATTTTTTTTAAAGAAAACTACAAAACTTTTTTAATCGATCAATATACCATCTTAAAGAACACATCTTGAAGAACTTTCAGTAATTTTTTTATTGAAAAATATTACATTGTTTAGTGGCAAATGGCCGTCAATAAAATAATGTTTTTATATACACGGTTTGCGGTGACCAACATTGCGGCGAAGTGGATAATCTGAAAAAAAATATGCGGATGGATTTAGTCAAATATAAGTATAAACTAGTCTTTAATCGAAGGATTTTGAAAAATATTCATTTTTCACAAAATGGCGGACAGTCAAAGTTAATGGTTCGATTTTAACGAAAAAAACCGCCGTTTTTTGGCTATAAAACGGCCATTTTTTTCGAAAAAAAAAATCGAACGATTAAATACTACATTTTTATGTATTAAATAAGCCTGCAAAATTTCAAGAAGATCGGTTCATTAGTGTTCGAGTAATCTTGGTCACCGACTTCAGAAATGCCATTTTGAAAAAAACGCGTTTAAAGTTTCTCTTTCAACGCTCTTTCAACGCGGATTCTTCTCTTTTAACGCTCATATCTCAGTCAATTTTGTTCGGATCGACTTGAAATTTTCAGGACATATTCTCAGATACTTATACTTCAAAAAAATGCAATTAAAAAAAATCGATTTTTTCATAATCGCAAGTGGGGGTACCCCCTTAAAAGGAGATTAATAAGAGATCCCTTCGGGCAGCCGAAAACAAGCGAATTCTGAAATTTTTTTCCATGTCGAAACTATTTATTCTGAATAATTACAATTTTATTCACAAACAGTACATAACATTTTAATTATTGAGAATGATTTTATTTTTCGAGAATACTATTTTTTATCAATAGACGTAATAATGATTCCATTTTTGGATTGAAAAAAAACTTTTTTCAAGATTTAAAAATTGCGGCTGTACGACACGGCGTACAGTCTAGCATCTGGTGCATTGATCGGAAACATCAGAGCGAAGAAGTTTTGGTATATTAAGACCCACGTGCTCTATGTGAACCTAAAGTACTTGGAAAATTATTTTTTTAACTAATTTCTCATCGACAAATTCTATAGTAAAAATTTCATAAAAAATGGAACATTTTTTCAAGCCCGTACAATTTTTCGAATTTTCACTTTTTTCGGATTTTTTAGGTTCACATAGTGTAAGGGTCTTAGGGATCTATCTAAAGCAATTGTCGTACAGCCGCCATTTTTAAATACTAAAAAAAATTCCGAAAATTTCAATTTGTAATAATATGTACGTAAAATTTTAATTATGTACAATAAAAAATTCAATTTTTTTTTACATTTCGCTCATCTTTCGCTGGTTAGAGGGATCTTCCCCCTTAAGGGGGCAGATACCTTTAGGCGAGGAAAAAACTGCCGATTTTCATTACTTTTTTTTAAGGAAAGGTTTCTTCGCCATTTTTGAGACTTGGGATATGTTTATTACTATTTTTCAGTGTTACCTGATTCGGATTAACCTGAGAAAAAACCACGAAGATTCTTCTTTCATTAACACTCATAGGCAGAGTATGAGCCAAGAGAGAGTGAAATATGTTGAAAATCGATGAAATTGTACGCTTTGAAACAAAAAGATTGAACTTTTCGAAAAAATGGCCACATTTTGCTATAAAAAAAATACTTTTTTTTTCTTTCAAAAACTTTTCGAGTCATGTTTTAGACAGTAGGGTTAAAAAAATTTATACCAAATTTCATTAGAATCGGTCGATTAGTTGTTTAACTACGTCTCGTCAGTTTTGAAAACGCAGTTTAGAAGACCGCGCCATACCTTCGCCATTTTTAAAGATTAATTTAACAAAAAATACCATGTAACTTAAGTGAAATGAAAATTAAGATTAATTTAACAAAAAAAACCATGTAAAAAAATAAAATAAAAAAGCACTCTCGAACCGAATGATTAATGTTATTCTTTGATTCTTTGAATGATTAATTTTTATAGAATAAAATTAATCATTCATTTCAAGTCTCCTTTTTAATTTCATTTTTGGTGATGAAACGCAAAGACTTTCTGGCCAACCTAATAACATATCCTAATTTCTTTCTGGCTAACCTAAAAATATATCCTAATTTTCGAAAATAGTGTAGAAATTTTTCCTTAAAAAAAAAAATTATGAAAATCATTAAACTTTTTCCTCGCCTAAAGATACCTCGCCCCGTTGTGGGATCATCACAGTATAACAGGTCGAAAAATAGCTGATTTTCGCGGTTTTTTTTCCGATAGTTAAAATACGCTAATCAGTCCAATTTTTTTAATGTTAAATCAAAGCACTCATGAAGAACAGAAAATAATTTTTTAAACGTTTATTTTTTACATTTTTATTAACAGTTGAAAATGTCGTCGAAAAAAGGAGTCCTCACGGTGTACGCGGTTGTGGCCGTAAATATTATCTGAAACAAAATTAGTACAAAGATTATTAATCAGTATGAAAGTCGCTATCTTGCTATGGAGGTCTTTGAAAATGAAAATTGACAAAATGACGGTGGTTTGAAAAAAAATATCGAATTTAGCCAATTTTTTCCCCAGTTTTTCGTTAAAAAAATTAAGATTTCGAAAATAGCTTCCATACCAAGATAAAGAAGCTCGATCCGTTTAAAAAAAAACGACATTTCGGAAAAGCACGTCCGTCCGCGCCACGTCTCACGCAGCTGGTCGAATCCCTTTTTCTGAGGTTGCTGTAGCAACCGGAATAATTCGAATTTCGCCCCAAAAATTGAACAGCATACAACCGTCTATACTATCGGATAATGCCAAAAAAGCCGATTTTTTTAAACTTTACACTGTGATGATCCTTTAAGGGGCTATACCAGTGTGAATGCTAAAAATGTGGGTGATTTTCGGAATTTTTTTTTAAGAAAAGTACTCAATTAAATGTTTCGAAAAATAAAGAATATATTTGGCTATATTCGACCTATATTACATAATTTTTTTCATATAAAAATATTGACATCCAACCCGTGTGGAAAATAGTCCGGGAAACCCGAAGAATATACAGGTCCCGTTACGGCTTCGAAGTGGAATCCCTGACAGGGATTTCCAGAATACTGCCACAAACGGTCCTAGAAAGGTACTCATTAGTTTCCATGATACAAAATAACAGGGGTACGATGGATGCACCAATGAAGGCCCCGACCAGGTGCTGTCAGGGCATTGGCTAATTTTTACAATGAGTTTAATCGGGTCTTGACCAGGCAGACTAATGTGGGCCCAGTGTGGTTCAGTCACAATTTCCATCATAAAATAAATTACGGTTTCATTTGGTTCACCAGTAAAAAGCCTGGTCAGATATAGTCAGGGATCATCACAAAGATCAATTAAAGTTATAATATAAATAAGCGACAAAAATTAATAGTAATTTATCAGTGTTTTATAACTGCCTCATGCAAATATCTCACTCACTTAACAATTCGCTTATCATTTTCAATGAATTTGAAAGAAAAGAAGAAAACGTTACAACTTAAAAATATATACATTTTTATTTAAGTAATCACTTATACATGAAGCAATGTCAGGGCATAAGTATTGAGTTTTCCGTTTGGTTCTAGGGACAATCGCAATGTTACCAATTTTCTCTTGATGCTGGCCAATGTGTAAACTGCATCGTTTAAAGTTTGTTCTGGGATTCTCCATGCTCCAATACTGGATGATTTACGTGGATAATTGTACATGTCAACTTTTTTTTCGAAATTTTCCCCTCGATGTAGAGAGATTCTTGGGATTCATTTTCGCCATAAATTTTTTTTATCTCCATTATACAACCATCGCTCAAAAGTACAACATTGTTTGGCGTACATATTGTGATGAAAAAAGAGGAATTAAATATCATTGATTTTACAAATATTGTCCCGTCTTTGAGAGTACGGCTAATGATTTTAAATTGAATGGGGATCTCTGTTGGATTAGATGGAATGAGATTTCTTTCATGCTGTTGGCGACAATATTGCTCTAATGGATGATTGAGTGTTCTTATTGCATTTTTCATCCTCCCCAAGATTGGTCTTAAAAAGTATTTTTAGCCATTGAAGTATTCTGAATCGTTATCTACATGATTAACATATAACGTTTTATATTGTTCACATTATCCTTAAAATGTCAGCATATTGTTTTCTATTATAAGAATGTTTGTAAACTTGCTGGCATATATATAAATAAATAAATAAATAAATATATATTTATAAATCTTCTCGGAAAATATGCATCTTCTTTATTACAGGGAAATACAGGGGAATCATAGGGATCTGACGGGGTGAACGTGGGGACTTAACAGGGCTAATTGCAGGGGTATAGTAGGGACGAAATTGGATAATTCAGGCGCAATCAGGGAATCTAGTATGGCCCCGAATAGATGTCCACTAAAGGGCCCGATTTCAAAAGCGGGACAATCCTATAAAGGTACCAGTCGGAATCCAAACCGGGCCCTGGATAAAATTGGGGACAATTAGTTGGGTCCTTTAGACATCCCGGAAAATATTTCCACACGGGAAGCGACTTATGCGCTGCCTTCGGAGGCGCCAAAAAAATAGTTCCTCCGCTGCTGTCATGATTCCGACCGACTGAGTAGCTGAAACCGAAAAAGGAAAAAATGTCGTTAAACTGGAAGGTATTTCCTGTACAATGACGTAGGATTTTCGAAAAATATCAAAATCCAACAAAATGGCCTAGTTATGAAAAAAAAGTATGTTTTCTTGCCTAAAAATTGGTCTTTTTTTTCATGCCAAATCGTCAATTTTCATTCAATCAAAAATATCCTACGTCATTGTAGAGTAAATATATTTAAGAGTACTCAGTTCAAATTTGGAGTCAATTGAATTGCTCTTTGAGTTACAATATTAGCAAATTTGAAAAATCTCATTTCGAGAAAAACGCGTTTAAAGATTTAACTATCGATTTTTGCAAGATAAAATGATATTGATATTAATGATATTAACGATAATGATATTCATGAAACTATAAACTGTCGAAAAAGGCAAAAAAAAACGATTTTTCGAAAGTGTCACACTGGTATAGCCCCTTAAAAGCACTCGAGGAAAGTCCGATAGTTTTGAATCACCCCGTACATAGGAAGAATAATACACGAACGTGTGGGCCGCACGGTGTTCAGTCGTCTCGCGACCGCCGTCGCGGCAGGTTGTTCGTTTCCGCGATCGTGCGCGCGCCTCCACCTCAACCGTGCACAATGCGACTATCAGTCTCTCCGCTCACTCGCCGCTCTGCGCCTTCGCGACATTTACTCTTTTTCTTTCGCCGAAGAATGTGCAAGCGCGCGAACTTCCAGTCACGCGAGCAGCCCCGCTCGTCGTTTTCCACCTAACGACGAATTTCCCGGGCTCGTGCGCGCCACGCTGACATCGTACCGCGCAGCGCGGAATAATAGCAACGAGGGTGCGCGATATATTTGTCTTCGTTGTTTCTTTTTTTTTTCGTTTTTTTTTTCCTCTTGTTCACCCGTCACGCGTTATTCGCGTATTTCAGAAGCGTCGCTTCTCTTTCCGGCGCACGGGGAGACGACGTAGCCCCGGACATGTAGTGCAACGTTCGTCGCGCTTCGGAAAATTGTTAACAATCGTCGCAATAATAACGCTAGAACGAACGGACGGGGACGGTTGGCGGAACTTCGGAGATAAGCGTTTCTGACGAGTGAAATTTACCGAGAACGCGGAGGATCGACGATCCTTAACGCGAAACTGTTTTTTGGTGGGTGTGCGTGTATATATAAATATACACGAGTGTTCATGAGTCCAACGATTACTTATCCCTGAGCGAATGCGACACCGCATCCATCGGGTAAGTCCTCGTTTACGTTACTTTTTTAAACTTTATTTCCTAGTAATGATAAGGATTGATAGTGATAATAATAACCATAATTATTACTAATAATAATTATTATTAGCAAATTAGTCATTAGTAATATCAATAATAATCATTATTCATAGTAACAATAATAATAATTATTGATATTATTATTTATTCTCCAATCCTTAGGCGAGTAATAACAATAACGATATATATTAATAATAATAATGATAGTGATGGTTATTATTAATAATAATTAGTAATAATAATTATTATTATTTATAACTATACTATTTCTAAAGATAATCATTAGCAATAATAATAATCATTATTATTAATAGTAACAATAATAATTACTATTGTTATTATTATTTATCCTCTAATCTTAGGCGAGTAATAATGATAGTGATGATTATTTTTAACAACAATGGTAATGTCAATCATTGTTAAATTATTATAATAATTTTTAATAATAATGACAACTCAGACGACCACAGTCCGTGGGGCAAGTGTCGGACGGCCGCCATTTTGAAATATTTTTAAAAAATTGAAAATTACACGTTGTAATAATATGTAGATAGGTGAAATTTCAATTAGTTATATCGATAATAATGATTACAATTGTCATGAATAATAATGATAATACCGATGATGATGTTTATTATCATATTAGCCGATTAATAATAATGACGATTGTGATAATTATTAACAATCATGAGGAATATTATTTAGTCTTGAATCCTTAGGGTCGATAACTCGCGAAACTTCGGCGCAATCTTGCGCCAAATCATCAACTATTCCTTTTTCAGTATTCGATTTTTCGAACGCAGAAGGGGAGGTGGGCAATATTATTGAGATTTTAAAAGGGATTCCGATGTTTTTATTTTTTGTTTACATGTGACGAATCGGAGATGTATTCGTAAGAAAACAGATTATTGATGCATATATTGTGCAACGAATTGAGGATGAAAAAAAAGTGAGAAATTGAGAACCGAAACGGGATTCGGCTCCGTACTTCAGATACTTTGGTCTGGATATTTGAGTTGAACGTCCGTGCACCAGAGAATCGGAAGAATATGGGGCCGTCTATGGACGGGTATTCCACAGTTTTTCCGTAGTCCCGTCAAATGTCGTGTAGCTTAAGGGGTTATGTACAGTCAGGAGGCCCAAAAAGATCGATTTTTCAAGAATTTTTCTTGAGAAGACCTTTAAATCTATTAACGTAAAAATGTGTACACATATTATGGTAACTTTTAACTGTATTTTAACATTTTTTATTTGTAAAAGTAATTATTTCGAAAGCTGCTATAGCTGATCTCTGGGAGCACCTAAAAAAAGCGTCTTGCGGTGAGCACGATATCTCTGGACTGGATCATCCAAAACGCAAAAACCAAAAATATTTCGTTGATATAATGGATTATCTTGTAATTGATCGAAGAAATAAGCAAAATAATATTTGACAAAATGGCGGCTCCTAAAAAAAATCGATTTTTGACAAAATTTACATCTTAAATTATTTATAAAATGGAAAATATTTATCGGTGAGAAAAAACATTCGATTGATTACTAAAAAATCTACTTGAAAAGTTTTGTTGAAATTTGAGACTGAAAGGTTCAGCTGTTTCCGAGAAATCTTGCTCACCGACTTTAACGGAGACTTTGTCCTTGGAGTGCCATATTTCAGGTGTTTACATTTTATTTTTTTTAAAGGAAACGAGTAAAGCTTTTTCAGTGCGGTTTTTTTCTTGCTTTTATTCATGATATACAGAACGTTAAAAAAACTATTTTGAAAAAAAAAACCAAAATGGCGGCCGTTGCAGCTCCGCGAAAACAGGTCCTCAAATCGCGGGAGGTAAACGGCTGACATCACTGCCCCCTCTTTGTTGATCTGAAACACAAATTCAAAGCATATTATCAATCTGTGACCCTTTGGTCATGGAATGACGGATGGGTTTTTCGTTTAGTACAAATTTCGGAAAATGGCGGCAATTTAAAAAAAAATCGAATTTTCGCGTTTTTTTTCGCATAAAAAGATAAATAATAAATGCAAAAATGTATCTATCGAAAAAACGATCCGTCACTCCGTGAAGACATATTTTCTGAGTATGCTCTCCAAATTTCAGGTCGATATGTTAATTACAGCGGTCAGGAGAATGTCAGCCATTTTTAAAAACGTGTTTTCGAGAAATACGCGTTTAAAGTTTTGTAATGTGTTTACACAAATGTGTTTATAATTACCGCTAATCGGCAATGCCTGGTCCATAGAGGCATCTCTCCTCTTCTTCTAGCTGCTCATGTTGAGCCGCTAACACATTCCGCCGATTTCAAGGACAAAGACTCCCTTAAGGGGCTATACCAGTGTGAACGCTGAAAATTTGGCTGATTTTCGGGAATTTCTTTGGGGAAAAAAGTACTGAATTAAATGTTTCGGAAAATAAAGAATATATTTGGCTATATTTGACCTATGTTGCATAATTTTTTCATAGACAAATATTGAGATCCAAGCGACTGATTCGCTGCCTTCGGAGGCGCCAAAAAAAAGGTCCTCCACTGCTGACATGATTCCGGCCGATTGAGTAGCTGAAACCGAAAAGGAAAAAATGTCGTTAAACTGGAAGGTATTTCCTGTACAATGACGTAGGATTTTCGAAAAAATATCAAAATCTAACAAAATGGCGTAGTTATGAAAAAAGTCTGTTTTCTTGCCTATAAAATGGTCGTTTTTTTCAATGCCAAATCGTCAATTTTCATCCAATCAAAAATATCCTACGTCATTGTAGAGTAAATATATTCAAGAGTATTCAGTTCAAATTTCGAGTCAATCGGATAATTGCTCTTTGAGATACAATGTCGGCAAATTTGGAAAATATCATTTCGAGAAAAACGCAAGATAAAATGATATTGATATAAATGATATAAATGATAATGATATTCTTAAAAGTATAAACTGTCGAAAAAGGCAAAAAAATCGTTTTTTTGAAAATGTCACCCTGGTGTAACCCCTTAAAACACACAGTTTTGAGAAAAAGGCATTTAAAGTTTCAAAAGCACTTTCGAACGCTTTGACACGTCATTACAAATGTGCGTGTAACTTCGAGAATATTCGCCGCATTGACAAGAAATTTTCTGTGTGTGTACTTAAATATATGTACATTACGAAAAGTAAATAAAAAAAATACGATTTTTCGCAAGTTTTAACTGTATATATCCCCTTAAGGCGGGGGCCTGAATTAGAAGGTCCAAAAAAGCCTTAGGCGGGATCTGAACGTACCAGACGAATTTAGGTTTGGGCGCGTGTCGTTTTTTCGTTGAACGTAAGAAACTGTTCGGATAACTTCACCAGTGTGAATAAATTGGCTGGAATGTGTTTTTCTTTTTTTTTTTTGAGGCCAACTGGTCGGCGTTTACGATATATGCCCAAAAAATTCTTCATAATTGTTTTATATTTAATAAGAGCAGCTGAGTTGTATACAGGGTGTCCTGTTATGAATGGATAATCCTGCAACTGTCGGTAGCCAGGTTTCTGTTTCGTAAAAGGCCCACAGTTTTCGAGATTCTGGGCTCTATGTTATTTTTTTTTTAATGTGCTTTTGATTTTTCGCATGTAATTTCTACAAATGATATAAATCGACAATAACTAAGTAACTTTTTTCAGTAATTGGCGTGATATGCGTAGTACGTTTTTTTACCCCGCGGGCTATCAAATTCAGATGTTCGAATTGGTTTGTATGAGAAAATTTAAGGTTAAAGAGAAAACTTTTCTAGATAGAACAAATAACCAAGAGAATTAAAGAAAAAACTGGTCAAAAAAGTTACCATTTGTAGAAATGGCGTGCGAAAAACCAAAAGCAAATGATTTTTATCTTGAAAACCGTGGGACTTTTACTAAACTGGAATTCCAGCATACAGCAGGACATGATCTGAACTATCGACACTTGCAGGATTATACATTCATAGGAGGACACCCTGTATACAATACATATACATTGAGCAGTTTGTCTTTTCAACACAATTGTTTCAAGTAAAAATAAAATGATTATTGAGAATTCCTTGGTCTTGGCTGAGAAGTTTATAAACGAGCCTAGTTTTTTTTAGATTCTCTTCATCACCTCTTTAATCAAGCCCAAAAAGTTGTCGAAAATTGTTCCATGTTTAATCGAAGAAGCTAAATACACATATACATACATGTGTGTGTGTGTGTGTGTGTGTGTGTGTGTGTGTGTGTGTGTGTGCGCGTGCGTGCGGTGTGTGTGTGTGTGTGTGTGTGTGTGTGTGTGTGTGTGTGTGTGTGTGTGTGTGTGTGTGTGTGTGTGTGTGTGTGTGTGTGTGTGCGGGTGTGTGTGTGTGTGTGCGCGGGTGTGTGTGTGTGTGTGTGTGTGTGTGTGTGTTCGGGTGTGTGTGTGTGTGTGTGTGTGTGTGTGTGTGTGTGTGTGTGTGTGTGTGTGTGTGTGTGTGTGTGTGTGTGTGTGTGTCACGAACTATCGAGGCGTCGAGCTCACGTATACAAGATCGACGACTCATCGTTTTAAGCTCCTCCGTCCGGTATTCTTGGCGAAATGTCGCGATGCAGTTATATCCATTCCTGGATATTCGTTGGACCGTTATCGTGCAACAAGTTGAGAGAGAGCGAGCAAGCGAGAGAGAGAGACAGAGAGAGAGGTTGAGAAAAGAGAAGATAGAGAGAGAAAAAGCGATCGCGTGGGGTGAGGGCGAAGAAAAAGACGGCGAGAGAGGGAGGGAAAGCGCGCCTGCAAGAAGAGGTCTGCGTGCAGCAGCAGTCGCACGCTTTCTCGCGGATTCAGCCCCCCCCCCTCGTTTTTTCCATGACTCTTTACTCGATTTTCTCTCTTTTCGTACTCTCAATTCTCTCTTTCCCTCTCTCCCTTTTCTCACTTTTCGTACTCTCAATTCTCTCTCGCTCTCTCTCTCTCTCTTTCGCTCTCTCTCTCTCTCTCTCTCTCTCTCTCTCTCTCCCTCTCTCTCTCTCTCTGTCCCTCTCTCCCTCGCTCTCTCCTTCACACACACTCTCTTTAATCTGGTCTTTTCTCCTTCCTTTCTTCTTCATATTCTTTCTCTTTTCCTTGTTTCGCGGTCGTTCGGCTCTCTTGAGCACACCGAGTCCCAAGGTCCCGCGGTTCGTTCGAGGTTAAGCTCTCGCTCGTCGGAGCGCACCGCTTCGCGCTTGCTCTTTTCTCCGACGTTACAAGCATACGTACGAATAATACCGCGCGTTTCTTTCGTACACCCCCCCTCCCGAAATCCCCCGGCCCCCATACCGCCCTCTACCGCCATCCTGCGACGCCCACGTGACAAATGGCCGTTTCGTTTTTTTCCTTTTCAATCTACCGTATTTAGGTACAAGCTAGACTGGATCGATGATCGATTCGGTAATTGTTGCTCGTTGGTACGATGCCGGGACGGCACAGACGTTGCTTTTGTTTGCGGCGCATGGAGACGTGGAGTTACCGGAGGTCAGAGTACACCGATTCGTACGTCAAAGAGGTCTTGAAACAGGTCTTGAAACGACGGTCGTATTTGATGGGCGGCAAGTGGGCCGCTTAGTGTCCAAGGCTTTGTTTCGTATCGTCGCCACCGTGTGTCGTTGCGATCGGGGGATGTGATGAGACTATCCTAAACCGATCGTAAAATGTTTCGTCGTATAGGCGTATGTGCGTGTAACAGTTGAAAAACGTTACGCGTGTGAAAAAAAAGTTGGATATGCGTAAATAACCGTTATTGACAATTTAAGGTAGTTCTGTAGTTTTGGTCAAATCTTAGGAATTGACTGGAATCTAAGTGTGGTGTAGATATGACCTTCGTGGACTGATGCCCAAAAATTCAATTCGATTCACCGTTTAGTTGATGAGATGATTGCAATTGAATGTTTGCAATTGAATGCAAACCGATAGGAGTTTGCTCGCATTTCTCGATATAGGTTCTAAACGGATCTTAGGATTATAAAATAAAAACACACGTGCACGCAGTACTATTGCGGGATTGATTTCGAAAAAAATGACAAACTTTTACCGCTTAGTTTCGGAGATATCGACTTATGAAAAGTGGTAATTTTATTCCACACCGAACTCGGGCCCAACCATCTGTAACGGAATGGCAACAGTGTACGCTGCAGCCAGCTGATCGGCGCGTGGTCTGGGCATACTTCATTTGTTATTAACAATTATCTGACGATTTTTTAGGCAAATTTTTGGAAAGTGAAAAATTTGCCTAAAAAATCGTCAGATAATTGTTAATAACAAAATAACTATGCAATATAAAAAAAAACCTACGCACTTCCATAGACAATGTATTTTTCAAGATATATTCAAAATTTCAAGTGAACCAATGAAAAATTGTCTGAGTTATGTTTCCGGCCAACTTAAAAAGTGTAGTTTGGAGATAAATGCTGCACAGCCGCCATTTTGAAATTGATCGCTTCAAAAAAATGTTTGTATACAGTCACTGATACGTATGATAAACACCCTTTTTTGTAATCTCGATTTATTTTGTAGTTTTTCTGAAAAAAAATCCCCAAAAGGCCTATTTTTCGGCCTTTGGAGTGGCCCAACCGATTAACGAACGAAGTAGGGAAATCACTTGAGGTTGTTATGGGGTTTAGCCGTCGGGGGTGAAATACGAGGAGAGCGCCCTATGCTTACTCACGGAGCCGATTGACTGTTACCAACTGTTAGCTTTCAAATAATCGTCATATTAAACGTACGTTTTCGAACTATTTTTCTACATATAATTGTAAAAATATGCATTTCTGAACATTCGGTGATTACATTAAGTGTTTTCATTACTTTGTATAATTATTTTCTATAACTTTTTCTCGCTCAATTAACGCGAAACGAATTGACAACGTCGTAAATCGTGGTATATCATAATGCCCAGGATGGCAGAAGTGTCACGAAGAGCCCTATGTGCCCCGTTCGCAGCCTCAATATCGGCCCAAGGAGCTGTCAAAAATGAATATCGGTCTGAGTAAAAAAAATTCCGCTGGAAAGAAAAAGTGTGTACTAAAGCTGTCTATAATCTCAAAGAAATCAAAAACTTTAATAATTTTCCATTATCCAACGAAAAAAATTATGTTTAAAAAAAGTCCGCGTTGTTTTGTCTTTGCCTATAAATATCTAGAAATGTATAATTTCTGAACATAGTTATCAAATTAATATTAAGTAATTATTACTAATTAAGAGAATAAGTACCAATAATATTCGTTGTTAATTATCCTGACCGAGTAGTTTAAGGTTCCCGGGCATAATACCCGAATGCCGATAAGATAGGTAGCATTTTTGCCGTCTACGACGTTGCCATGATTGCACAGTCTAATGTCACAGTCACAGTGAATCCTCATTTTCACGGTAGCAGGGGTTAGTCCGATAATTAGTCGAACGGTACCGATTTTTTCAGCTCCGCGGTACAATTCGCTTAGCAGATATTAACAATGTACTGAAAAATGATCGGGAGTTTTCCATAAGCGTAATGTAATTAGCCCACGGAATACGTCGAGTTGCCGATTTTTTTTTCCTAAAAAACGGTACTGTGGATCGTATTCAAACTGCACAGGATGAACAGCAAAAAGGATATAAAGGTCCAGAAAAACGTTGAGCTCGGTGGTAACATGTTGACTGAAGCCCATAACAACCTTAATTTTGTGACGCGACATTCCTAACACTGTAATGACGGTTTACCCAGTTTTGTATTAAGGCCTTAGGCCACACTAACGCGTATAACATCATGTACGAACTTAACAATTTTTTTTCGTTCAGTCATAAAATTAATTACACATCTATTTAGTATGAATATCAAGCTGTTAGAAAAAATATATATTTTTTTTCGATGTACAAAATGGCCGACTACTCGAAACTTCTCGAAACAGCTTTTTTCCAATTGGCGTGACAAATAATTTCAACCATTTTCACTCGATTTACTTTAAATTCAAAAGTTATGTTTCTAATTGCATTTCGAAGAGAAGTACGTACGGAATTTCTGATTAAGCGAAAACTTTTCATTTTATGAGCAGTTATAACGAAATTTTTCACTGAAAATTCATTTCTTAAGTTCAAATACCTACAACTTTTGAATAAAACAATACTTAGCTTGATATTAATGTGAAATAGATGTGTAATTAATTTTATAAGTGAATCACTTTTTCATACGAAAAAAATTGTTAAATTCGCACATGATTGAAGACCTTAAAATCTCAATATTATTTTAGTCCCTGCAGCCCTGTAACTAGTGTTTACGAGGTGTCATGTGTATTACCAAATGCATAGGGGTTCAACTCGAACATTAAAAATCTCTGAAACTATGTTGTAAAACTCATTGACTTTAGACGGTCAATACACCGCCGATGAATCCTTCGGCGATATCAATTTCAATCAAATCTGAGTATTTCGATTCCAGTCTCGAAACTCCTTGACGTTTTTCGCGAAACTTCAACGCACGTATGTGTAAATCCAAATTTATAATTATTCTCTAGTGTCTTCCATTATCAGCACAATACAAAATAATTGATAATTAAAAAAGTACCAATCTCAATGCTAATCGTTTACATCCGTGAATTATTTTCTTTCTTTTTCAAACATTAACGATTTTCGTGCTTCCGTTCCCGGCATTACAGCAATTGCGTTATGAAAAACGTTTTCAGCATAAATTTTATACCCGAATTGGTCTAGTCTTATATAGCGTCTTTGAATTTTTACTTTTTGTGGGCGTAATCGTCGCGGTCACTTTGACTTTGTGGTCTGGCTATCACTGTATCGGTCGGTAACTCGTTATCGGAGCGACGCCAGTGGTGAAGTTTTGTACCAGAACTTTTTACTGCTCCGCGAGCGTTCCTACCCCTTCACCTGTGGGGTTCGAACTCCGGCACTGTAGCCGTCGTCCCGTTTAGCTCGACGCGCGCCCACGTACAGATAGTTCCTCGACCGATGCGACAGATGGCGCGGGGCCCTCGCAACGTCAACAAGCGCACAATCTCGCTCGTTGCAATTCTCCCCCTTTTTTTTGTTTTCTGTTTTCCTTTTACGAAGTCTTTTCTTCCGAGACCGCGACGTTTGGGGGCCCAAGCAAATGACTTAACGCAATTTAGGGGGGGGGGGGGATGTCCGGCCAGGCGTTACGGTCTACGTACGTGGGAGGTGGGGGTCAAAGTTTGCGTTACGTCACGATTTTAGAACTTCCGAAAATATTTTAGAACTGCCAATATTTCTTCATGTTCAAGTTTTGAATTTAAAACTCGCGCGCAGTTTTACCACGGAAAGTTGACAGCTTTCCATATGAAATGTCAGTTAAGGGGAAAAGTTCTTGTACAGTAGCTTTCCCAATTTTCGAAGCAAAGTTTGAAAAAAAAATTTGTTTTGTTTTTTATAATTCTTGAAAGTACATATATTGAAAAATATGTCGGCGACATTTTTATTCGCAAGTTCGAAAATTGACGGAGTTACAGTCACTTTAGTGAGAACAGGTACGGTGACCGGTTAGTTGTGCCCTACAGTTGTGGCATCGTTTACAATAGACGAAGTGCAGGCTCTTATTATTTTGTGGAATATAATGAAGATGAAGAATCGTCATATCGCCCGTGACTAGGTACTTTAATGTTAGTATCAATATTCTAAAAAAAAACATAACTTTATATCAAGAAAAAACAAGACGGAAATATTGAACTCGTTTTTCTTGAAACTACTTTTTTCGACGTTGTCCTAGCGACTACTCAAAGACGTTTGAACCCATTTTCAATTTTTTATACATTTTTGTAATCGCTGTGACTAAGGTTGTACGCAGCCGAATTTTCAAATTTTGGTAATTGCGATTTTGAAAGACTGCTTGACTACAAAAAAAGAGTCTTGAAAATAGAAAAAATGTCCAAACTGTCGGGTTGTTGTAAAAAAAAAATACCAAAATAAAAAAACGACTACTCATGACGATAACTACATTTGTATAGATATCGATAAATTGTTGACTTTTTATTTACAGATAACCTTTCATAAAGATATCAATGGGACAATTGAAGGACACTTTTTTCGCCGTAAAATGTAGGCAAATATCTCGGTCAATTTGAAAGATTTTTTCATAAAAATTGGTATAAAACTAGAAAAATCTATACTGCATAAAATGAGTATAAACCCGATCCTTTCATAATTAGTTATATCTATGAAAAGAAATTTCAATTATTGACGACAAAGCACCCGTTACGTAACGGAATAGAGGGGGGGGGGTCAAGGTCCGGCGTTATGGTCCTGTTACGTTGGGGGGGGGGGGGGGTAAAAATAGGGAAATTTGGCGTTACGTAATTTGTGTACGCCCCTTTTGTTGCGGCTCTGGTCGAGATATACTTCCGGAGAATTTTAACCCCGAGGAGAAGCGATAATCGTGTGACGATGAAAGATAAAGAAAGAGAGAGAGAGAGAAAGATTGATTGATTGATTGTATTGGGACCTTCGAAATCACTTCTTTACGGTACTGATGGATACGGCATCTTTTCCCAATGCCAGCCACAAATCATCTCCTTAGCTTCGGCAGTAATATTTTTTGCAATTCGAACGCGAAAAGCAAAACGCCATTTTGCTCTCTCCGCTCACGATGTATATTTTGAGGTTGTGTTAAGCTGTTGGTCCGGACAAGTAGTCTACTAGGTTGGTATTATATGACACCATATCTGGAGGAAATGTTTTTTTCGTTCAAATATTCAATAAACCTGTTTTTATTCTCACGTCGAGAACTTATTTGTAACCTAATGTTATCATGTTATGATTATCATCATAATATTATAAATATTATGATCATTATTATAATATATAATAATAATAATCGAGTTTGTTTGCACAACTTGCTTTACAAGTTTTTTACAAAAAGTTTTCGATCATTATAATATTACAATTATTATCACAACAGTAACAACAATAAAACGACACCAACCGAAACAAACCCAAACCCAAATATTACAACATTATTATTATTATCATAATATTACAATTGTTATAATAATAACAGTAACAACAATAAAACGAGAAAACCCATACAAACCCAGACAAAAATCCAAACCAAAAAAGAACAGCAATAAAAATCGATAAAATGTTATTATTATCATTGTTATCGTGGTCTTTGCTTGTTGACATTGCGACTATCGTCATAAATCTTAACCTGGGCATATCTCACAGCCACGTTCCATTCGTTTGAAATATTACCTACCGATTTTTCTATGCATCGCTTTTTAAATTACTTCCACGGGGGCTGGGTTGAAATTCCGAACTTTGAATGATCATGACGCTCAAAACTCGGAAAGATCGAAACTCCTAAAGAATTTTACCCGAAAGACCAAAACTCCGAAATTCTGAACACCGTCAAAATAATTCAGCTATGGAAGTTTTAAAAGTTCCAAAATTTTCTATAAATCGACGAATTATTTCAAGATTTTTTAAAAATTAAGAAATGATTTTACGTCAATTTTGAAATTTGTCTAGACAATGTTATACGTTCTACATCATTTACAGTCAACTGTGTAGACTTTCGCTGGCATAATCTTGACGAACCTTGTAATTTCGGAACATCAAAATTAGGAATTTTAAAACGTCGGCGCATTCAAAGTTCGAAATTTCAACCCGGCCCTCATGTCAAGATCATGCCAGCGAAAGTCTACACAGTTGACTGTAAATGATGTAGAACGTATAACATTGTCTAGACAAATTTCAAAATAGCCGCAAAATCACTTCTTAATAGAAAAAAAAATTTTGAAATAATTCGTCGATTTATTGACAATTTTGAAACTTTTAAAAGTTCCATAGCCGAATTATTTTGACGGTGTTAAGATTTTCGGAGTTTTGGCCTTTCGTGTAAAATTCTTTCGGAGTTTTGATTTTTCGGGGTACTATTCTTTCAGAGTTTTGCGCGTTCTCAACATTCAAAGTTCGGTATTTCAACCCGGCTCCGTCTTGAATTTCGGAACATTAAAATTCCGAATTTTAAACCGTCGGAGCATTCAAAGTTCGGAATTTCAACTCGGCCCCCTTTCACGTGGGGACCATTTTTTTAAATAACGACACAACGATGAAAAAAGCTTTCGACGAAGTGAAGAAATTTTCGTCGTCCTGAGAACGGTGACACAGTTCACAGTTCTACCGGGCGGATGAATTATTTTTTCTCGCGCTTTTTCTCGTCACTTAAATTTCCATTTGCCTTCTCTCTTTCTCTCTCTCTCTCTCTCTCGCTCGCGCGCGCGCGTGCACTTTCGCAACTGCATATAGCCTCGAACTCTTTTTTTTTCTCGTATGCTCCGTCTCTCTTTCTCGCTATACGAAAGCAAAGACCAATGACCAGCCGGTAAATGCATCTCGCGAGACGCGGCTCGAGTTTCGTGTGCTTTTTTTTCGTTCCCTTGAGTTTTTTGTTATTTTTTTTTTTTTTACATATTTGCCAGTCGCTCTGTATATAGTTCCTTTTTCATTCTCGCGTTTCTTCTGACGCTGTAGCGCGCGGGGCGATCCCTTTTTTCTTCTTCCTCTTCGTTAGATTGGAAGGAAAGAATCGCGATAACGCGCTAGGCTCGAGAGCTCTCTTATCTCGAGCCCGGTGACCGATATTGAAGGAAAACAATGTTCGTTCTTTTATTTCATTCTTCGTCTACTCCTTGTATTTACCGTAGCTTCAATTGCGGAGAAACTACGATGATAAAGATTTTTTTTTCGTATAGTTACGGACATCGATGCCTTACGAGAAATGGCAGAGGATCGAGATTATTATCTCGTCGATAAGGTTATCGCGTTAATTCATTTTTTTCTTCGATCCTGCCATTCGAGTGTTATTTTTATTGTGGTGTTCAATTATTTTTATTATTTTTATTTTGATGGAAAATTATAATTACTTTTATTGTGATGTAAAATCTTCGGTGGGGCGAAGAATCTCGACGAGCGTTTTTTTTTTAATTAATATATTGAGGTAAATTTTGTTTAGTATTGTAACATTTTTAGTCGAGGTAAGGAAGGTAATTTGGAATACCATTTTGTTTAAGGCCTTCGGCCACAGTAACGGGTATAAAATGATGTGCGAACTTAACCATTTTTTTTCGTATGAAAAAGTGATTCACCCATAAAATTAATTACACATCTATTTAGTATGAATATCAAGCTGTTAGAATTTTTTTTTCGATGTACAAAATACCCGACTACTAATATTTTCTTTTATCTTTTTTTTTGGCGCTCGCGGCGTGACATTTAGCATCCACAATTTTTTACCTGGAACAAAAAACAAAAATTCTCGTCAATCTACATTAGAATGCCTAGAGAAGTACGTACGGAAATTGAAAAATATTGTTTTATTCAAAAGTTGTAGGTATTCGAACTTAAGAAATGAATTTTCAGTGAAAAATTTCGTTATAACTGCTCATAAAATGAAAGGTTTTCAATTAATCAAAAATTTCGTACGTACTTCTCAGCGAAGCATAAAACCGAGATGGCGCTACTAGTTTCCGTGAAACGCTGCTATTCCAAATATCCTGCGTTTCCTCTATATATGTATACACACACGCTGAAAATGTAATAATTGTATTTCATAATTATATTTGATACTACAATTAAATATATAAATTTTTGGTATTAGACTTTATAACTTTGGTATTTGAATATATATCTTTTTGGTATAACTATTTGGTAGACGTGCATACAGTACAAGTTTGATAACATTGAGGGGTCTGCTTGGGGCGCAAAAAACAAGTACATTTTTTATGTTTTTGTTCGATAAGAGTTTTGGGATGACGAGGTCGAGATTTTACACACGATTGATACGTAGTCTTGCCAAGTTTGAGTTTTTTTTTAATTGAAAAATATTGATAAACAGTGAAGCTGTAATTGTATGAAGAAAGTGCTGCCTTTAAAGAAAATCGCTGCATGGTCAATCGGTATAGGTGCTTCTGGCAAGTAGGCTCGTCTCTAATGAAAAATGAAAAAATGTACTTTTACTATGATTATCAAACTTTTGTTTGTCCGGATACATCTTCTAGACTTTGATAATTACGAAAATGGCAAGCCGTGGAAAAAAATAGTCCGATTTTCGACGAAAAAAAAACAGGTTTAATAATGTTTTATGAACGATAGATGAACGTTTGAAAAAATAATTCGGTCATACGATGGAAAATGTTATAAACTGTCCGAATTTCAAGTGAATCAGACGGATAGATTTCGAGACACGATTTTCACCTTTTCGTGAAACATTGGGTTGGAGAAAAAGGCGAAAGGAAAAAGGATTTTCTTTTGCCTCATCTCAGAAAAATCGTCATAACTCGCTCAATTTTTCGAGCTTTTACAAAATCGCTATTGCGAATTGAAGTCAAGACCATAACACTAAGGAATTTAAAAGCTATAGAACTAAGCAATTAAAGAAAACGTATTTTCAAAAGTGATGATTATGCATACCCCTTAACGGGTGACACCTAGCTTGTGGCCGAAAAAAAGGGTAATTTTCGGGAATTTTTTCTGGGATAATGTGTGCAGTTTTTCAATTTTCTTTTACCGTAAAGAGTATGGTTCTACGTATGGTTTACAATTTTTGTATTGAAAAGTATTGATAAATGTGGTAGATACTATGGTTTGTGACGCGATCTGTTTGAAAAACATTCTTCGCGGTGACCACTGCTGCTCGCAATCAAATCATCCGAAATAAACAAAATCAAACGCATTTAGTTTTTGCATGAATTTATCTAGTGCTTGGACTTTATAAAATATCGATTTTTCCAAAATCCAAATAAAAAAAAAAGGATTTTTGGCATTTGGAAAAATGAATTTGAATTTTTTCAAATTCCAAATTTGGATAAACGGATTTTTGGCATTTGGAAAAAAGAATTTGGAGTTTTCCAAGCAGGATTTTATAAAATATTGATTTTTCTAAATTCCAAATCTGGAAAAAAAGGATTTTTGGTATTTGGCAAAAGGAATTTGGATTTTTGCAACAAGTATATTATAAAATATTTATTTTTCCAAAAATGGCCGCGGTCCAAAGTGAAAGTATCGACTTGCGGCGAAAAAAACGCTCTGTTTTCGCCGATAAAAAACATGGATCGAAAAAACTCTTGGTTCAAGCACCGCTTTTTTATATGTAAAAAAAGCCTGCAAAAGTTGAAGTCGATTGGTGCAATGATTTTTGAGATATCGTGGAATTTTGAGACAATAAAAAAAACGCGTTTGAATTTCGTCAACTCCCTCAATTTTGAACGGATCGACTAGACATTTTCAGAGAATATTTTTCAAATGTTATATTTTGAGAATCTATCGAAAACAAAAAATCGCCATTTTCCAAAAATGTCATCTACGTGTAAACTACCCTCAAACGAAATTTATATAGATTCAAACATTCTCTCGCCATGGATATCACAATAAAAAAAGTTGGAATTACAATTACAGCATTATAAGAAAAGAAAACCCAAAACACAAATGTTATTGATCCACTTGATGCCATCATCACACATAATTCAACCCTATTCACTTCAATCTAATTTATTATTTCTCAATTAGAAATCCTGAATATCCTAAGTCCTCCCTGAATCTTCTGTACGACCATTATTTCCCGAGTAATCAATTACCAAAGTCAAAACTGACTTTTTTGCTTTGAAATGCGATAACTCAGCGAAAAATCATCGCCCAAGGCTCTTAGACCACTCAAATTAAAAAGGAAAAAATTATCCATACAAGCTTTCTGGTAAAATCACTGAAAAAAATTGATTGAAGTCCGCGGACCTTTTGAAAGTCAAGCAAACATGTCGAATTTTTTTCCTCTAGTTTTCTTATGATCACTCAAAAACAGCCAACGGCAAAAAAAAATTGAGCTCAAGATTTGTAAACTAGAAACTTGGAGCTTCAATTTGCTTTTTTATAAATTGATCCGCGAATATTTTTTCAGTCTCTTGAAAATTACCTACACATTTAGGATTTTCTTTCATATGCTTTAATTTTTGCGCCTAGTGTATAACAATAACAATACACAAATCATATAAAAAAGCCAAGCAACGAGGTACAATTTTTCAAAATTTTCATCACCCCCTTCCCCATACCTTAACTCCTCATTCTTTCGTTTGTCTTTTCTTGTTCACCAATGAGTCAAAGAATCCGATTTAATTCAGGGTGTTTAAGGAACAATAAAGTGACCAAAAATTTCTAAAAATGTTCACAAAACTTTATTCAAGAACGCAGCACCGCGGCAACGTTCGCTTTCGTTCAATTTCCCTCGGGGACATTCTCCTCCGTTCCTCGTCGGAGATCTACAAAGTGAATATGCGAGAAAAAAAAGCTAATGGATAGAAAAGAAAGAGCGGCGGGCGGACACGAATAATTTTAGCATTGCAACGCCAAGTTTTGCGAGGCGTCTAATCGACCGGTTTGAGGGTTATGAATCGCGAGAGAATGAAGACGACGATGAAGGTGCTGGCGACGAAACACGTGACGAAGGTGTACCAGGTGTCCTCGTCGAAAACGTCGGTGAACGCCGGCACTTGGCTGTAGAGGGTCTCGATCAGCTGCATGTTGTAGTCCTTGCTGCGTCCTTTGGTGCCCGCCATTTTTGTTTTATATTTTTATCCTCTTCTCTCTATCTCTCTCTCTCTCTCTCTCTCTCTCTCTCTCTCTCTCTCTCTCTCTCTCTCTCTCTCTCTCTCTCTCTCTCTCTTTCTGATAGCGCCTTGGCTCTTGCGATAAATTTGAACGTTATCACTTTGTCTCTCTATCTCCAACTGTCGTTTCAAGAAAACCCAAACCAAGGCGTGTTATTAATAACCCAAACAATTTCTCTCTCTCTCTCTCTCTCTCTCTCTCTCTCTCTCTCTCTCTCTCTCTCTCGCTGCAAATCAATTCAACCAAACTCAAAATGCGTCAAGCTTACACAGACGTGTAGTTACAAACCCAATCAATCAATCAATCAATCAATCAATCAATCAATCAATCAATCTCTCTCTCTCTCTCTCTCTCTCTCTCTCTCTCTCTCTCTCTCTCTCTCTCTCCTTGTTCAATTATATTTTACAGAGCTCCCTTGAATTGACAATGTAGGCAGTTGGTTTTATTTCGCTCCGACTAAATTGCTGTTCTTTTCTTTTTCTTCGTTTTTATTTTATTTCTCTTTAATTGTTTTTTCTTCGTTTTTTCTTATCGCTCTACGAAAAGTTTCGATTTTAAGGTTCAAGGAGTTCCGTTCTCTCTCTCTCTCTCTCTCTCTCTCTCTCTCTCTCTCTCTCTCTCTCTCTCTCGGTCTTTCACTCTCTTTCGCTTTTGTCCCAATGTCCCTCGTTTCCCTCAGACCCGAGTGCGCTCCGCAGTCTACGCTGGACGCAAAACTTTTCCTTCTTCTCTTGGCCTTCTATCGTCTCTCGGTCTACCGACGATGCCGCGGTATCTTCGTCTTGATCCTGAGCTTCTTCCGCTTCTTGGGCCTTCCCGTCACCACAGGCTCCGCTTCCTTCGGTGCCAATGAGCTCACGTGCTTGTTGTACAGCTTCAGCACGTCGACCGTGTCCAGGGTGCCCAATTTGAAGATCACCTTTTCGCCGGATGCTGCGTGACAGAAAAATACTTTTTTTTTTCAACAAACCAGAAGAAGAAAAAAACAGAAAGAAGCTAATGAGGATGAAGGGACATTGTCGAGGAAACGACACGAAGTTAATTTTTTTCACGTTTTTACGTTGTTTGCTGTCAGTCGTGCAAGACACTTTTTTGTATTTATTCTTTGAACGAAACGGAGTTAATAGACAAATAGAGAGAGAGAGAGAGAGAGAGAGAGAGAGAGAGAGAGAGAGAGAATGACGCGTTGAGACATATATTTAAAAAATATACTTCAAATGTTCCGTATATATCTATATACATATATTATCTCCAATTATAAAATACAAAAGCAGCCGATCACGCGCGGTTATTAAAATGATAAAATATTCTGCCTCCTGACGGTTCAAAAACCCGAGCAAATATTTAACATTTCCTCTCTTATTATGATTATTATTATTACGATATTTTTATAGTTTTAGTATAACTTTATAGTCATTATAAAGAATATTTTTGTTAATATCGTCATTATTGTCATCATTGTTATTATAATTTTATAAGTGTTTTTATATTATGATTTGTTAATTCTTCTTATTGTTGTTCTAATTCATCTCATTGTTGTTGTTAATATCATTATTATTATTATATTGCTACTATTGTTATTATCGTTGTTGTATTATTGTCATTCTTATAATATAATTGTTATATATTATTATTGCTAATATATGTTTATTGTTGCGGTTACAGGTGCTATTTTTGTTATTGTTGTTATTGTTAAAGTCACTGATATACTCGTTACTGTTATTTACTACTACTATAATGATAATAACATAAATAATGGCAAGAACAACAATGATAATGAAAAAAGCATAACAATTAAATAAAAAAAATTTTTAAATAGTACTTGCTATAATGATGACGATGATGATAATAATAATTATTATTATTATCATTGTTATTATTATAGCAATTACTATTATTTTTCACTTTATTGTTAATTTTTTTGCTATCCTTTTTATTATTATTGTTGTTGTTGATATTTTGATAAGTGCGATAATTATTTTAATATTTAGTTGAATTGTCTAGACGATAATTACGGAGTCGTTAACTTACCGAGATCACACGTTACGGTCGGTTCCGAACGATCACACACGACGTCGACCTTCAGTGCGCAATACAAATTTGTCGAGAGTATCTTCGGCGCGGAAATGCAGTGAAGAAAATTTCTGCAAAGATAGAAGGAAAGAAAAAAAAAATGAAAAGCGATAAATTGTTATCGCACACTCGATTATTTTTAAATTTTTTATAGTACGTGACAAATCGTTGACCTATAAACGTGACGATAAAATAGCTTCGATCGTTAATTGTATCGCTCTTATTCTTGCAGATAAAAAATGGCTCAGTTGGAACAACAACCGATTCCCATACCGGATTTGAGTACGATACGGATAACGGCCGCGGTTTCCATGCTCGGCAAAGCTTACGGATGCGGACAATGCAGCGGTGAGTCGAATTTGAAAAGAAAAAAAAAACTTCAGCATTGTCGAGGCTTTCGGGAGAAACGTGCGATTCTTTTTCGCCGCTGAATAATCGATTTCGCGAGTAAGAGAAAATATCGCGATATTGTTAGAGGATGAAGGGGGTGAGGAGGTGATTAGGGGTGTAAACGCGCAGGCACTGCATCCTCGAACGATACGACGTTGAACTTTGCCAGTTTTTCGTTAAGTATGCACGGTGTGGCGAGGAACAACGGAAAAGCTGGGAAATTATTATAATACAAAGACGAACGTTTTACGCACCGACAAAACAACGTTTTTACTTTTTTCTCCGTTTGGCTACAATAGAAAATCGTCAATGCACGACGTTTCAATCGTCGCAGAGAATCTTTTCTTCGGTGCTCGCTAAAAATAACAAGCAACTCCGCTGCTCGACTAGCGCCGCTGCGCTGCGGCGGCGAAGCCCACGCTGAACGCGCATGCGCCCGTTCTATCGACTTTGCTTATCCCCACCACGCGGACACGCGATAAGCACGCGGCTGGCGCGTAAGGAAAAAGTGGGAGGGAGGATTCACTGGCACACTTCGTTTGAAGATTGACGACGTCCACCTCTCTCTCTCTCTCTCTCTCTTTTTTCACTAAAGAATCGTCTGGTTTTTTTCTCCATGTTGGTAACACTCCGTCGAGCAGAAAAATTCGTCGTTTTTCATCACAGCCGAATTGAAAACACATTTTATTCGCGACGAGTCGAGAAACTCGACACACTTGAATTATTTGAGTCGCGGCATTTTTTTGCGAATCGAACGAGCCCATTTGCAGGACGTGACAATGGATTGTCGAAGGGACGCGCGAACGATAAAGAGGCCGCGACCCTCGGACCCGTACTAACCTCGCATGCTGCACCCGCTCCTCGAAAGGGTCGAATTTGACGGTGATCTTGGAAACCGGCTTGAACGTCATGATCCTCAGTTGCTTGGCAATCGAGCTGATGACGCCAGCCGAACGCGAAAAAACGCCTTGCGGCGAGATCGACATCGCTCGACGGGATTGCGACAAGTTTACCAGCGAGAATCTCGATCGCTCGCACGAAACGGCGCCGCAGAGTTCACCGCACGCACTGAGGCCCCGGCGGTGCTGCCAACCTTCGGGCGATCGCAGCGCCGCGCGCGGATCGCGCCAAATACAATTTTTCTCGAGCGTCCTTCTCGCTTTCGTAGAGTTTGATCTTACTTTATCGTTATCGTTTAGGGAAACGTTTCACTGCGCAGGATCGAGAGTCGCGAATTGCTTTCTCGATTGTCGGATAAGATGATTTTCCTTCGCGAGGCTTGATGTGTCAGAAAAGCACGTGACAATTTTCATGGAGATTTGCCATTTTTGGGGGAGATTTCTATTTTGGTGGGCCAAAAAGGGTTCGATTCTTCAGGAATTTTTTATGCGAAAAATATTAAAAATGGAATCTTGAAATTTTGTGTGTTTACTAAGCGGTCTTTATTGAAGGTGACAATTTTCTTTAAATTTTGACGAAACATGGGAGTGGGCGCAGCCACGTAGAAACAGGTGATCGGAAGCAAAAAAACGAACATTTGTTTTACTTCGTACGATACTCCTGAAAGGTTTCATTAAGGGGCTATACCAGTGTGAACGCTGGAAATTTGGGTGATTTTCGGGAATTTTTTGGAAGAAACGTACTCAATTAAATGTTTCGGAAAATTAAGAATATATTTGGCTATATTTGACCTATATTACATGATTTTTTCATAAAAAAATATTGAGATCCAAGCGACTTATGCGCTGCCTTCGGAGGCGCAAAAAAAAAGTTACTCCACTGCTGACATGATTCCGGCCGATTGAGTAGCTGAAACCGAAAAAGAAAAAAATGTCGTTAAACTGGAAGGTATTTCCTGTACAATGACGTAGGATTTTCGAAAAATATCAAAATCTAACAAAATGGCGTAGTTATGAAAAAAAAAGTCTGTTTTCTTGCCTATAAAATGGTCGTTTTTTTCAATGCCAAATCGTCAATTTTCATTCAATCAAAAATATCCTACGTCATTATGAAGTAAATATATTCAAAAGTACTCAGTTCAAATTTCAAGTCAATCGGATAATTGCTCTTTGAGTTACAATGTCAGCAAATTTGAAAAATCTAATTTTGAGAAAAACGCGTTGAAAGATTTAACTATCGATTTTTGCAAGATAAAATGATTAGAGATACGACCTTAAAATTTTTACAGGATATTCTTGAAAGCATAAACTGTCGAAAAAGGCAAAAAAAAATTTTTGAAAGTGTCACTGGTATAGCCCTTTAAAACACTAGGAAAAAAAACTAAAAAATCGTCGTAAAACAACAACAAGCAAATTGAAACGAACCAAAAACGTTAAACAAGAGCCAAAAAATTGCACCAAAAAGAAAATCAAACGAGCTTATTGAAAAAACAATCAAACAAACCGAAACAAACTGAAAAAATTGCAGTAAAAAACAACAAACAAACGCAAATAAACCTAATCGAGCAAAAAAAATCAAGCAAACCCAAAAAATTGCACCCAAAAGAAACAAACAAACTCAAACGACTTCAACCAGCAGAAATATCGCTCCAAATAAATCCAAACAGGCCCATTGAGGGGTGGGTAGGGGTTTTAGCGTAAAAAAACACTTTTGCGAATTCTTTTCATCTATATGGATAGAGTAAATTTATTGAAACGTTTTGTACATTGTTAAGTGTCATTTCAAGAACATTCCGTGAAATTTGTACGCGAAAATATCCACAAACAAGCCGGTGACAAAGCTTTTCCAAGAACGCCTCTGGAAAAACACGATTTGCGGTGTTTGCTGTATCTCAGCTAGAAATTAACTGCAATCAAGTACCACTAAAATTGAGTCAAAGTATCATCAAATCCTCCCCTCAACGGTCTTTGATAATTTTCTTTTTTCATTTCTGAATTTTTGGTGGTCATGTAAAGTGAAAAGTGCTATTTTTCACGAAAAATTCCACCATTTTGGGGGTGGAAAACGCCCTCAATGTAAAAAAATCTCAAACTAACCGTTGGCGGGAGGTATTTTATATGTAGAAAGTGTGTACCAAGTTTGAAATAAATCGGTCATGTAATTTTCAAATGGCAGTAAACACGGACTTTGAAAAAGTGGTTTCGAGAAAAACGCGGCACCGGCTTGTTTGTGGATATTTTCGCGTACAAATTTCACGGAATGTTCTCGAAATGACACTTAACAATGTCCAAAAGGTTTCAATAAATTAACTCTATCCATATAGATGAAAAAAAATCGCAAAAAAGTGTTTTTTTTTCACGCTGACACCCCTACCCTCTCCTCAATCGCACGAAAAAATAATATCAAATAATCAACCAAACGCAAAAAATCGCGCCAACAAGAACTAACAAACTCAAAAAGTTCACCTAAAAGAACCGAACAGAAAAAAAAACATAAAAATCCATACTTCGGACGCCCATCGATTTTCATCAGCGCAAGAAAACGTAACAAAGAAAAACAAAGCGCACCGCGAGCAAGCAGTTCGAAAGATTCCCGGGCTCTGATCGTTGTCCGGAGTCGTCGCTGACGTCGAGCGCCGCTCGTCGCTATTGGCCCTCGCGCGGCCAATCCCCGTCTCGCTGCCGTCCGCCATCGTCTCGCGAAGGCCAGTCTCTCGCTCGCGGCGCAAAGAGTGTGTGTTGTAGGGAAGTGGTGTTGTGCGGACACAGTGGGATTTTGTGTTAAATTTTTTTACTTCGTATACACGCCATACACACATATATATACATACACACACACACACCCACAAATATATTTGTTAAGTGACAAAACCGTAATAAATTTTTTCATCTTCGGCTGCTAAAATGTATCCCGTAGGTCAGCGTGAGTATAGTAGCGAATTAATTTTTATCGTAAACCTCCGAGGGATTGGGTGAATTGTGAGACGAGGAAAAAAAAAACACACACACAAAAAGGAGACGAGAGCGAGAGAGACAGTCTCTTGCGAGACACACAGACACGCGCGCCCATCAGAAGAGACGTTTGTCTAGCCGAGTTTCGAGGAACACACGCACATTTTTCCCAATCTTTTACTCACACACACACGCGCAACATACATCTACATATGCGGCCTTTGACGAAATCGAAGCCCCTCGGATATCCGGAAACAAAAGAAAACGCAGGAAAATCCAGCGCACGAGGAATTTTCAAAGCGCGGGGGGAGGGGGGGGCTGGAGCTTTGGATTGAAACGACCTCGTCGCGGAAAAATTCGTCCAGATTTTGACCCCGTATGAACCCCGTTGTTCAACAGGCAGAAATGTGTCGTCGTGCACTAACGACACGCGCTGTCCCGGAGCTCGTCGCGCGCGATCCTGCCCACTCCTAACATTGATGCCACACGCTTTGCTCCGTCTCTCTCTCTCTCTCTCTCTCGCTCGTGGATAGCGTTACCGATAACCGCCTTATCTCCCTCCTTTTTTACCCGTCATTCTCTCGCCTCCATCTAATCGTCCCGATAGATTTCCTCGCGAGAAAAATGCCCTCCGCGTTACCGTTAACGTATGGGCGAAAAAAAAAAACGAGAGAAACGCGGGTCCGGAGCCTGCCGCACCGATGACACATTTTCTTTTGCAAGAATTCACTAGCAACGACGCGAATGGACGCTACACACGTGTGTTTCCCGCCGATGTGGAGAAAACGCACTCTCTGCTTTTTTGTCTTCTCGTCGATCCGTGGGGCCTGTCAAATTGGACTGGCGTCTCTCCGCCTCGTCTAGCTGTAGAGCGCACGGAGGTGCTCCCCAGTTCGGACCACAGCGCCGACGCCGAGCCAAACCAAAGCCAGGACGAAGGAAGTATCGAGCGCATGAAACCAAACAGACTGTCGACGAGGCGAGCGAAAAACCCAAACAAGGCCAAGCGGACTGTCGGCGAAGAGAGTAGAAGGCAAAACAGTTTCAACGGACTGTCGACGAGGAGAGCGCAAATCCAAACAAGCCAGAAAAAAAAAACACTTTTTCGCGAACTTTTTTCATTTATATGGATAGAGTAAGTTTATTGAAACCTTTTGTACATTGTTAAGTGTCATTTCAAGAACATTTCGTGAAATTTGTACGCGAAAATATCCACAAACAAGCCGGTGCCGCGTTTTTCTCGAAACCACTTTTTCCAAGTCCGTGTTAACTGCCATTCGAAAACTACATGACCGATTTATTTCAAACTCGGTACACACTTTCTACATATAAAATACCTCCCCCCAACGGTTAGTTTGAGATTTTTTTTTCACATTGAGGGGGTTTTCCACCCCCAAAATGGCGGAATTTTTCGTGAAAAATAGCACTTTTCACTTTACACGAACACCAAAAATTTAGAAATGAAAAAAAAAGTTATCAAAGTTCGTTGGGGGGAGGATTTGATGATACTTTGACTAAATTTCAATGGTACTAGATTCTGGATAATTTCTAGCTGAGATACGGTGAACACTGCAAATCGTGTCTTTCCAAAGACGTGGAAAAGCTTTGTCACCGGCTTGTTTGTGGATATTTTCGCGTACAAATTTCACGGAATGTTCTTGAAATGACACTTAACAATGTACAAAAGGTTTCAATAAATTTACTCTATCCATATAGATGGATAGTTTTTTTTTTTTTCACTCTGAAACCTTTACCCTCCCCTGAAGCGAGGTTGAGCCCAAACAAAGCCAAACAGGTGGGCAATGGGGACCGCGCGTACCCAAACAAGCCGAAATAAATACAAACGGATTGTTGATGAAGAGAGCGCAAACCTAAACGAGCACAAACGGATTGTACACAACGCGAGGGCAAACCCAAACTGATTGTCGATGAGGAATGCGCGAATCCAAACAAGCACAAAATGATTTTAGACGAGGCGAATGCAAATCAAAACAAATCCAAACGGATTGTCAATGAAGCGGGGTTGAACCCAAACAATCCTAAACGGACGGTCAAGAGCAACGCGCAAACCAAAACAAAGCCAAACTCAACCATGAAGCCACTAACCTAAACAAGCACAAACGAATGCTGCAAGATGCAAACCAAAAAAAACCCTCAACAGTGCATCCACAAAGCCAAACCAACTGTCAACAATGCCACTGCAAACTCGAATGACCCCTTGATGATGTAACTGCAAGCGCAAACGAACCATCAGCAATAGTAGATCCGAACAACCTATCGACCATGGAAACCCGAACAATCAACGGTGCAACCGTGAAGAAACTATCAATGTCGCTAACTATGAAACCAAAACATATACCAAAGTCACCACCTCCAGGCTTCAAAATCACTGTATCGGGACTCGTCAGAGATTCAAGCTTGGTGCCGAAGAAGAAGAGCTGGGACAAATCCCAGTTGTATCCTTGCGATCGGAAAATCATCATTTACCCTCTCGCTATCTCCGTCGCGAAACAACCATCCGATACTTCTCAATCTTGCTCTCGTCTGCTCTTTTCTCGTCTCTCGTCGCAATTGCCCAGACTTTTGGCCCACCCGGACGCTTCGAACGCACAGAAATAACGTCCGGAGGAAAAGTCCGATACGTCTACCCTCTTTCTTTAGTCGTATTCGTTGTTGTTGTTTTTTCTTCTTCTTTTACGGTCGTTTCTCTCAATAGCTTAGTACGGAGTTTAGCGGAACAAGCGTATACAAAGAACGGAGAATGCAGGAAATCACTGGTAACCATTAAAGAATTACCGTTAAACCGATATATTAGACTCTTATTCATATCTATATATATATATATATATTTATAATTTTTTTCATTTTATTTTTTCACTTTGAATATTTATTCACATAATCTTGAAGTTTGCGACGTTGGAATGCAACGAAAGTTTTTTCATTTTATTTTTATTTCATTTTTATTCTACGGAACTTTTCTCTGCAGATTTAAATTCTAAAACTGTAAACAAGGGACACAGAAAATCATGAAGGAATTATTGTTACGAAGATTTGTCAAAAAAAAGCTCGTGCAATTGAATAACAATAATTTTTATTGTATTCCAACGATGCAAACGTTAATCTCATTTATTCACTTGTATACTTATGTACATGTGTATACGTGTGTTTGCGTATATTACAATTGTTACCGAGTCACTATCGATGGCTTAGCGACGAGAATCTCTGGTGTACTCATCTCGCTCTTGTTTCGGTGTCCCGGCTAGCCCCTCCGCCAGGGCCCACGACGAGTACGGCGGTCGGCGCCGCGGGATCGACCGGTAGCAGCGTCGTTGCTTCTAGCTCGCTGGGCCTCGTTCCCGCACAACAAACCCACACACCTCCGCAACCACCGGAACTGCCACGTAAGTAATTTTATTTTTTATTTTCCAATGTTAAGGGGCTATACCAGTGTAAATGCTGAAAATTTGGGTGATCTTCGGAATTTTTTTGAAAGAAATGTACTCAATTGATTGTTTTGGAAAATTAAGAATATATTTGGCTATATTTGACCGATATTACATAATTTTTTCATAGAAAAATATTGAGATCCAAGCGATTTATGCGCTGCCTTCGGAGGCGCCAAAAAAAAAGTTCCTCCACTGCTGACATGATTCCGGTCGATTGAGTAGCTGAAACCGAAAAAGGAAAAAAAAATGTCAAACTGGAAGGTATTTCCTGTATAATGACGCGGGATTTTTGAAAAATATAAAAATCTAACAAAATGGCGTAGTTATGAAAAAAGCAAATTTGAAAAATCTCACTTCGAGAAAAACGATTTTAAAGATTTAACTATCGATTTTTGCAAGATAAAATGATATTGGTATAAATTCTATAAATGATAATGATATTCTTGAAAGTATGAACTGTCGAAAAAGGCAAAAAAAAATCGATTTTTTGAAAGTGTCTCACTGGTATAGCCCCTCTTGAAGATTTGATTTTTTCCCTCAATGGAACTTAAATTTCGTGTTTTTTTGGCACGCAGTGTTCTCATGTCCGCGAAGGCCAAACATAGGAAGGGAGGGTCGGCCTATCGGTCTGAGGGCCAATCACTTCCAGATCACAATGCCACGCGGCTACGTTCATCATTACGACATCAACATACAGCCGGACAAGTGTCCGCGCAAGGTGAACCGTGAGATAATCGAAACTATGGTGCACGCCTACACCAAGATATTCGGCACTCTCAAGCCCGTTTTCGATGGAAGGAACAATCTCTACACGAGGGATCCTCTGCCGATAGGCAACGACAAATTAGAATTAGAGGTACGGTGATCGCGTCGTGTCCGAGTCGATAACAAAGGCCCGAGTCCACACTCAAATTCGTGAAATTCGCGCGAAATGAGCCGCAAATCTTTCCAGTCAAGCCAGGCACATTGTTGCTACAAATTTTTCCTAACTTTCTATACACTTTACAGGTTGAGGCGATCGGACAAATTTGTAGACATTAAACTTTGAGTTTGAGGTCTATGATGGAAAATTATTTTTCTTTGTGTCTCATTTCTTATGGCAATTTTAACTATGAGATTTCCTCGACGATTTTTCTATTTGCCTACTTATAGAACTATTTGAGACACTTTTGAGAATGATAAAAATAAGGATATTGAAATATAAATGAGAATTTTCGTTGCATTCGACGAATGCAAACTTTGACAGCGTCGAGTCTTTGTTGCGGAAAATCGATGCCAGCCGATACTGGCCCGGCCTCGATATTTCCGATTGTTGAGCATATCATTGGGGGATTATTAGTGATTTAGTCTTTTTATGATTGATTATTAATTTCATTATTATTTGCTATTTATGATCATATATTCATTTTGTTATTATTATTACCAATTATTAGTATGGTCGTGGAAAATTATTCTCCATCGTGTCTCGATTTTTTTCGGTATAGAAATACGATATAGAATAGAAATAGGATTATTCGAGTATTTTCATAGAGAATCTCTCATTCGACTAGCTACTTCACTAATTTCTACCTCAAATTATTGCCATTTTCATATTCCTAAAATGTCCGATTTTTAGTATCGGTCATTATTCAAAACTTGGGGAGTTTTCGTAGAAGAACGAATAACAATAATAAAAAATAATAATTATCAAATTATCTTGAATTTTTGTATTCCCAAATTGTTCGAATTTTAATATTCTTCATTACAATTTTTTTGTTGACGTTTTCGTAAAATAACAATCAGTAATAATTATCTCAAATAATTCTCAAATTGTCTGAATTCTATTATTCTTCGTTATTCGAGAACTTGACAGTTTTTGATTCAACAGAAAATAATAATAATCATCTAATTATCTTGATTTTTCATATTCTCCAATAGTACGAATTTTAATGTTCGTCATTATTTAAAAAATTGGAAAATGTTCGTAGGGTAATAATAGATAATAAAATAATAATGCTCAAACTATCTCGATTTTTCGTACTCTCAAATTGTCCGAATTTTAATATTCTGCATTAAAAAATTTACAAGTTTTCGTAGAATAATAAATAATTAATGAATAATAATGACAATAATTACGATGATGATTAATAATGATAATAATACGTAGAATAATAAAGAACGAGCCACGTTAAAAAAAAGAACAGTACCTCCGCACTGTTCTTACGTAAAAATTTACAAGCTTTCGTAAAATAAAAATAAAATAACAAATAATTAATAAATAATATTAATATTAATTACGATGAATAATAATGATAATAATTCGTAGAATAATTAAAAAAAATGATTTACGTAAATAAAAGAACAGTATACTTCGTTTCTTTTTCTCTATCTTATCGGATCGTCATTCCAGGTTATACTGCCTGGAGAGGGTAAAGACAGAGTGTTTCGAGTGGCGATAAAGTGGATCGCCCAGGTATCGCTGTACGCCCTCGAAGAGGCCCTCGAGGGTCGCACTCGCCAGATCCCTTACGACGCTATTTTGGCACTCGACGTTGTTATGAGACACCTGCCGTCCATGACGTACACACCAGTCGGTAGATCGTTCTTCAGCACACCGGACGGTTACTATCATCCGTTGGGCGGTGGCCGAGAGGTATGGTTCGGCTTTCATCAGTCGGTCAGGCCCTCCCAATGGAAAATGATGCTCAACATTGATGGTATGAAACGACGTTTCCGCACTTTCGAACGACCAGTCACTCATATGTCGAAAGATTCTTTGCAATAAACGCGACCCCCGTCGCTTCTACTCTCGTTATTTCTTTTCAGTATCGGCGACTGCGTTCTACAAGGCCCAGCCGGTTATCGAATTCATGTGCGAGGTACTCGACATTCGAGACGTCAACGAACAAAAGAAGCCGCTCACCGACTCGCAACGAGTCAAATTCACCAAAGAGATAAAGGGCCTTAAGATCGAGATCACCCATTGCGGCACGATGAGACGAAAGTACAGGGTTTGCAACGTAACGCGAAAACCCGCACAAATGCAATCGTGAGTTGGGCGCATTTATTTATGTATATAGGTGGCTCGGAAAGTGACGTCCAAGAGGTAAATCGAGACTCCTCGAATCGATACCACGGTCTTACATACAGGTCTGGAAAGTCCGGCGTTTCTAAGTGGTGGGGAGTGTCACCGTTGGTGAGGCGTTAGTTCCTCATCTTTCCGCTGGGAGCGCCGTCGCTTAGGGGTCTTGTAGATATTGGAATCTGTCAAATGGCGATATGACATCTGGTGGCGGAAAATCAAAGCTCGTTCAAACGATATTTCGGAAAAGATCATCTTTAAGATTTTTTTCGTCTTTGAGCTGTTTTTCCATCTAGAAGATCGCATTTTTGACCGAAGGTCCCTCAGAGACTTTTGTGCTTCTTGACGAGTACAATTTTTTAAGACAAAAAAATTTGACCCTTAAGGTCAGGGTCAAGGTCAATTTTGCGGCTACGAGTTTCGCTAGTTCTCCACCGATCTCGAGCTGGAGAATCATCTGGCGAAGTGGCGACTAAGCATTTCTTTCCACCCTGTACATTCGGGGCCTTCAATAGAAATTATACGTAGCCGTGCGATAGAATAACTTAAGGGGCCAGTCTACTTTGGAGCCATGAAAAAAAGGCTATTTTCGCGGTTTTTTTTGAGCATTTTATAGTAGATATGAATATAAAAGTTGTTGGGCTTGATAAATAAAGTCTTGAGATACGTTTAAAAAAATTTAATTCTTTTTTATTAATTTTTAAGTGCAAAAACTATAGTTCGCGTAAGGCCTCGAAAATAGGCGGGCTAGATAGCTCCATCACAACTCGGCAACGGCTTGTCTGAAACAAAAAAATCAAATTCCATTAGATTCAGTATGACACCAGCTACAAAATGACCCTCGGATATAAAGTTTTATCAAAAAATAAAAAAACGGCAGATGAAAAACGAAAAAAGTATTTAAAAAACGCATTTTCTTCGCAGTTTTTCACAAAAAAAAAGTAAAAATCAAAATTTTTAAACCATTGTGGGTTATCTTGTTGCCAATCATGTTAACAATATGTGGTTCAAATTTCAAGAGAATCGGTTTATTAGTTTTAGAGATACGATGGAGCTAGATTTTGAAAACGTTGCTTCGAGAAAAACGGGTTTGAAGTTTATACTATGAAAAACTCTTACCCAAACTCAATCGGCAATTCCTGCACCGTACAAAATCCCTTCTGATTGCTCATCATCGTCGATCTCTTCAAGTCTTGCTTGCTTTCGATTTTTTGAAATTTTCAAAGTGTACTTCAAAGTGGGAGTTGCGAATCGGCGTGCAGTCTAGCTTCCCGTAGACTTTGATTTGCAAAAAAGTTCAAACATTTTTTTAGTTAGAACATGTATTTAGTTAGAACATTTCCAAAAAAAAAATCAACATTTCACGCAACACTTCTGTAAAATGTGGATTAAAAAAGTAGTTTTTTTTTAAATTTTTCAAAAAACAATTCTCGTTAAGTAGAAGGTACCAATATTATCAATATTTCTACCAGGTTTCAACTCAATCGGCTTCATAGTTTTTGAGTTACGCCAATTTCGATAATGCAGTTTTGAGAAAAACGCGTTTGAAGGTCACGCCCGCTCCGAATCCGAGCGGTGAGGCACAGCGTTGACGGCCTGTAACGTTTGAAGTTTTTCGAATTTCGCTTTGAAACTTTAGGAAAATATTCTACATATATACTTCTATCGTTTAAAGAAAGAAAAAGAAATCGATTTTTTGATCGCCGTTAATGTATAATCCCGCCTTAAAGATTGCGAAAGCACTTCGAGTAAGGAGTTGGAAGTCCGTTACCAAAAGTTTCCCATTGCAGGGAAACGCTTCGTGTACGTGAAAAATTATTTCGGAAATGTTAAAAAAATCGCTCAATTAGAGGCGCCTTGAAAATTAAAAAAAGTGAATTCAGACATGAAAGTGTGCTCACTGCAGTGTGTGACAGCACCGGTATCGCAAAGGCCGCTAATTTTACCGCGTATTAAAAAGTGCCCTGCCTTCAAAATACGTTCGTCTTCCACAAAATTGCGTTGCTTCGGATTGGTACCGACCCAGTTACGAATTGCACTAATACTTATCACAATATCACAGAAATTTGCACTAAAACTACACGACTGTTTACGTTTGACGATCCGCTTATCGCCGCCATGTTTTTTACGCTCTGCTCATATGATAGATTCTAATAGATAAGCAGCAATAGATAACTTCCTCAAAGTCTTTGAATGGCGTTTCCGTGTTCCCTTGTAGTGTCGAAAGAAAGTGAACGGTATATTCAATTCGGAAAATGCCCAAAGGGTGCATTGTACCGAGCTGTCGGAAATGTTTCAAAAACGATGGTGGAAAGTGTTCGGTGTTTAAGGGGTGAGATGCAGTCAGAGGCGTGAAAAAACGAGCAATATCAATAATTTTTTTAATAGTAATTAGTTTGTTTTACAAAAGCAGTTACACAGACTTTTTATGTTATACTTGAACTTGACTTGTACAAATTTTCAAAGAAAAATATTGATTATTTATAAAAATATCGCCATCGTTGTCGGCCCCCTTCGGCATGTAGTGCTTTACGGTGACCATCATAAAATTTTACTGGATCATCTGAAATTAAAAAAAAAAAAGATATCATTAGTTTAATAATAAATCTAGTCCTTAATCGAAGCTTTTTTTTTTAATTAACAAAATGGCGGCTTCCGACAGATAACTTTCGATTTTCGACCAAAAATCGCTCGTTTAATGTTTTTTAAAAATAGAAATTTTTAACAAAAATGAAAATCCTTCGATTAAGGACGATTTTACAATGATATCGATAAGTACACCAAATTTCATTAAAATCCATCGAGTGGTTTTTGAATTATAGTGGTCACCGACTTGAAAAACATAGTTTCGAGAAAAACGAGTTTAAAGTTTTTCGATGTGGATACGGTATTATATGTTCGTAAAATTTTGAGCTCGATTGCTGAAGCTAAACTTTTTTTTATGTATTTCGATCCGCTGAATCCGAATATCACAATTTTTTTGCCAAAAAGTCGAGCATTCAATTGTTTATAGCCAATTGTTAAAATAATTTTTCAAAAAATTCAAGTTTTTCGGGACGAATTATTTTTCAAAAACATTTTGGGCAATTTTAATACGAAAGTATTCTTTATAAAATTTTGCTAAAGTTCATAGTTTTTGAGTAATACATTTATGAAAATTTCTGAAAGAGTTTTCCTATTTTACACTTGATTTATGTATAGAAATACTCATTAAAAAGTTACATCCAATCATCAATTCTTGGCCCATACAATGGGGCTTCTGCCGATGTGGAAGCTTCCAAAATATCGATTTGTTGTTGTCTTCGAAGCATTCTGCCTCCCCGGGTATTATCGTTCGCGCGTTTGCCAGCCACGTCTATACGTTGAGAATATACGTGGCCCCTTCACTAATTGTGGGATATTCCGGAAACTATTCATCGGATCGACTTGAAATTTTCAGGGAATATTTTCGAAACATCGTACTTCAAGAAAATGTTTTTGAAAAATCGATTTTTTGTAAATTCTGACTGCATATCACTCCTCAAAGTTCCGCAGGAGGAAGTTGCTGTATTGAAAATGGAAAGTCGCGATTACGCGCATTCAAGTACTAAGTACGCCGCACTAGAATATATTATATTTCACTGGCTCAAAAGTCTTGTGCTCTCGCTTAACGTTTACAGCCATTAATGAACAAGCTTGCGGATTTTTTTACTCGCAAAGCGTTTTCATTTTCGCCATAGGATCAGTACGTAAGAAAACCGAATCATTTTCCAATCATATTGCTCTTTAAAAGATTCGTTATTTCGAAAAATCTGCACAGCTGTAGGGACCTGCTTTTCATTGGCTCACCCGAAGGCAGCAGCGCTTCAGGTGGCAGAAGCGGGAACTACCACTTTTCCTCATTATCTGAGGCATTCCCCACCCTACGAACTTCCAGACCTCCAGACCTCTATGTAAGACCGTGGTTGATATTTATCCGAATCATTTCGCAACGATAATACCGGAAGTAAACAAAATCGCGAGGCACGTACGTATAAAGGGGAAAAATAAAAAATAATGCTTTTTTTCCTCAAAAAGTGGAAAAAAATTGATCGATACGAGACATCTAGATTTTCTTTTTTGGACAGCTCGGGTGTATGTTTCATCGCGAATCTGTATATAACGCTTTGGTTTGAAAACCGGATTCTATCGATGGGATACGCGCTTATAGAGTACTTTTGAGTGAAATTATTGCGACCACTCGACAGATTTCCATTGCAACTGGAGAACGGACAAACGGTGGAGTGCACCGTCGCAAAATACTTCTTAGATAAATACAAAATGAAGCTGCGTTATCCTCATCTGCCGTGCCTTCAAGTAGGACAAGAGCACAAGCACACTTACCTGCCCCTCGAGGTGCGTATCTTATCATACGCAAATTGTTCACCGTAAGATCGGTGCGGCCGAACGAGCTGTGATTTCGTTCATACGTTGTTGTCCTTTTTGTTTCACTATCGAATCTTCGGTCTGTCCAGGTGTGCAATATAGTAGCGGGACAACGATGCATTAAAAAATTGACGGATATGCAAACATCGACGATGATAAAGGCGACCGCGCGCTCGGCTCCTGATCGCGAGCGCGAGATCAACAATCTCGTCAGACGTGCCGACTTTAACAACGATTCTTACGTTCACGAGTTCGGTCTTACGATCTCGAACAGCATGATGGAAGTTCGGGGACGCATTTTACCACCGCCGAAGTTGCAGTACGGTGGACGCGTGAGCTCGCTGAGTGGACAGGTGAGATAGATTTTTCGAAACGTGAGTCTCGGTATACTTTCGATCGGAATCAAACGCAAATCGGATTCAAACGCATCAGTTGCAACCGATAACGATTCCCCGTGATGGTTTCCGACCCATCAGCAACTCATGATACACGATAGCCCTCTTTTGGGTGCTTTTTCACGCCTTCTTGTTTTCGATAGAGAAATGACGACTTTGGAAGCGGCGAAAGCACTCTTTGCACGTTGTCCTCCATGGAGCATCTTCGGCATACACTTTCTCTAGCAAACGATGGGTTTATCGTGTCCGATTTCTTTGCTAGGAAATAATGGAGTATAACTTCCGGCAAATGTGACTTAATTGTTTCTACACTTGCCATTGTAAAGACAATTGAAATAGATGATGTTAACGCCTCGCACAAATGTCATCTACGGTGTTTTAGTGGAACTCTATGGGATTATTGTCATGCGCACTAGTTTCGCCTAGCAAAGACTACTAATTTTGCCTAGCAAAAACTACTAGTTTTTCCCAGGAAAAACTACTAGTTTGGCGTAGCAAAAACTACTAGTTATGCATAGAAAAAACTACTAGTTGTGCCTAGAAGAACTACTAGTTTAGCCTAAAAAAACCTACTAGTTTGGCTTAGCAATAATTACTACCTTCGCCCAGCAAAAAACGACCAGTTTTTCCTAGCGAAAACGACTAGTTTTCCCTATCAAAAACTACTAGTTTCGCCTAGCAAAAACTATTAGTTTTGCCTAGCGAAGACTACTAATTTTGCCTAGCAAAAACTACTAGTTTTTCCCAGGAAAAACTGCTAGTTTGGCGTAGCAAAAACTACTAGTTATGCCAAGAAAAAACTACTAGTTTTGCCTGGAAAAACTACTAGTTTAGCCTATAAAAACCTACTAGTTTGGCTTAGCAATAATTACTACCTTCGCCTAGCAAAAAACGACCAGTTTTGCCTAGCAAAAACGAGTAGTTTCGTCTAGCAAAAACTATTAGTTTTGCCTAGCAAAGTCTACTAATTTTGCCTAGCAAAAACTACTAGTTTTTCCCAGGAAAACGACTAGTTTGGCATAGCAAAAACTACTAGTTATGCCCAGAAAAAACTACTAGTTTTGCCTAGAAAAACTACTAGTTTTGCATAGCAAAAACGACTATTTTTGCGTAGCAAAAACTACTAGTTTTGCCTAGCAAAAACTACTAGTGTGCCCAGTAAAAACTACTAGTTTGCCCAGTAAAAACTACTAATTTTAGTTGGCAAAGACTAGTAGTTTTGCCTAGCAAGGACTACTAGTCTTGCCTAGCAGAAACTAGTTCTCCCTAGGAAAACTACTAGTTTTGCCTAGCACAAACTAGAATGTACTAATAAATTAATTTGAATATTAGGTAAAGCTCGCCTTAAACTCAAACAAACCCAGTTTTAAATTATTTATTTCGTTAGATCTAGTTTTCCCCAGTAAAAACTAGTTTTATCTAAATGAATGAGTTGAAACCGCTTGGGTTTGTTTGGGTTCGATAAATATATATATACACAAACAAACCCAAATTAGTTTTAACTAAGGAAAACACAATCTAGCGAAATGAATCGGTTAAAACTGATTGAATTCAGTTTTAACCGATTAATTTCGCTTTTGTTTTCCCTAGTTAAAACTAGTTGTAACGACGGCGGAGAATATATATGACATACATTCTCAAAAGAAGTTGAAAATTGTTTTTTTTTCATGACATTCAAGTTTGCGTTGTTGGAACACAAAGAGTATTTATTTCTCCTTCAACTGCTTGAATTTCTTTTGACAGGTTTTGCTTAAAAAATCGCTCCGCCATTTTTTCCACGCCATTATTTAGAGAACTCCAATATAAATCTGCAGAACGAAATTTTCCATAGTAATGAAAATATGGAGAAAAAAACTGTCGTTACTTTCTAACGCTTCCAAATGGCAAACATCACGATAATGTTTCTTCGTTGACCCGTTACCGGATCTCGCGCACAAAGTGGAACTTTTATCTCGCAACAGGACGCGCCTCTAATCCAAACAAACCCACCGAGTAATCAACGAAAGATCCTCACGTTGCATGAAACGCGCGATTCTTTGCAGACGAAGCAGCAAGCGCTGCCGAATCAGGGAGTCTGGGACATGCGTGGCAAGCAATTCTACACCGGTGTCGAGATAAGAGTTTGGGCGATCGCCTGCTTCGCGCCACAGAGAACCGTACGCGAGGACGCGATACGCACGTTCACGTCCCAGCTGCAGAAGATCAGCAACGACGCCGGCATGCCGATTATCGGTCAACCGTGCTTCTGCAAATACGCGACCGGTCCAGATCAAGTGGAGCCGATGTTTCGCTACCTCAAGGCGTCCTTTCAGACGTTGCAACTCGTTTGCGTCGTACTGCCGGGCAAAACGCCCGTCTACGGTGAGTCACCCTCGTCAAAAAGAAAAAACAAACAAAAAAAAAACAAAGTGGAAGAGTCCGAACTTCACGAGAGAAGCGGTAGAAAAAGCGTCCGCGAAAAAGTTCAGGTACAAAATTTCACCACTAGCGTCGCTCCGATAACGAGTGACCGACCAATAACAGTTATAGCCGAACCACAAAGTGAAAGTGACGATTAAGCCTGAAAAAGTAAAAATTCAAAGACGCAATGAAAGGAGTAATTCATCTATGATAATAATCCTGAAAACGTTTTTCGTAACGTTGTTGATGTTGTACCGGAAACGGGAACACGAAAATCGTAAGTATTTAAAAAACAAAGAACATTATTCACAGGTGTAAACAATCGGCATTGAGATTGGTACTTTTTTAAGTGATGAGTTATTTTCTATTATGCCGATGATGAAAGGCACTGGAAAAGTACGACAAGTTTACATCATAAAGGGTGGCTCAAAATGGCCTGACATTTTAAATTGCACGCCGTTTTCTTTGGGGCGAACATAGAGTACTAATCTTTGACAACTGGCATCAGGAAGTATTGACGTTTAGTCTTGGAGAATTACACGATCGAGTAACGAATAGAAATTGTTGTTTGCTACGTTGTGAATTGGCCACCAAGATCGTGCGATTTGACGCCATTGGACCTCTTTCTTTGGGGTCTTCTGGGGGGAAAAGTGTATGCCAATGACCCACGGACCATTCCGGAGCTCAAGGAAGCAATTGGACGCACCATTGATGAAATTAGTCCGCAATTATGCCAAAATGGTATTGAAAATTTCGTTATAAGAGTGAACGTTTGCAAACAGGGACTAGGCAGCCATTTATCGGATATTGTGTTCCACACATAACCTCCATGTTTAGTACCTTATATTAAAATTAATATATTCGTACTTTTCAAATAAATAATACGTTTTATTAAGAAATTAAAATGTCAGGTCATTTTGAGACACCATATATAGATGCTTTGAATTTTCGCTAAAAGTAGATTGATAACTTTCCATTTTCAAACACTCTCGATACTTTACATTATACCCGTATTTATATTTTTTTCGATTGATAACGAAAACCCGTTGACGGGTTACACCTAGCTCGTGGCCGGAAAAAAAGAGGAATATTCGTGATTTTTTTCTGGAAATTGGTGTGAAAATTATCAATTTATTTTGAATTTTAGATTAAGGTAGTTCTGTCGCCAGGCTTCAATCCATAGGATTTTCATAATTTTTGTTTACCTTCACTAAATATATTAATAATCGTCTCTGTAAAATTTCAGGGTCGTTTATCGACCTAATTACAGAGAAGGGAAATATTAAAATTGCGTATTTTTGTGAAGGAATTCCGAGACGACATACAAAAACCCAATTTCCGGTCGCTACAAAAGTGTATACAACAGTGGGAATCCGTCAGATTTTTTAAATAATCAGATTTACATACACTTATTAACACTTGTAGTAATCCAGTGCTCTCAGAAAAAATTACGCTTATTGACCTAATTTTTATGTAATATCAAGTTTAATTTGAACTTCCGGTATTGGATTTATTACCGCTTGCTACGATAACGAGACGTGACAGCAAGGCAACAGCCGACTGTAGTCCTAACCTCATATCACTCATTCGAATTTACACACATATTTCATTTTTAACCGACATATTTCGCCGACACAAATTTTCCACGCTTTTTACCAGTCGCGGCCCGAATGCTAGAAATACTGCGCGAATCGTTGGAATAACTATTATTTCATTTTTCTAATTAAATGTGACCATTCATTACACCGTTTACACGTGGAAAATTTAGTTATTACATTTTTTTGCATATATTAAAAATATAAATTGTACAAGTCTGAAGTATGATCAGTGGTGTGACTAGTGTGAAGCGATAGGACTACCTCAAAGAGTATGGTTTCAAGTATCTTTTACAATTTTTGTATTGGAAAATGATTGTAAAACGTCCTTCGCGGTGACTGCTCGGAAACAAACCATCCGAAGTAAACGAAATAAAACGCGTTTAGTTTTTGCATGAAATCATCGAGTGCTTGGACGAAGAATCTAATCGAATATTAATTTTTGACAAAATGGCCGCAGTCTAAAGTAAAAGTATGTATTTCTCGGTAAAAAAAAACGTTTCATATTCGTTGATACAAAAAAACGATCCATCGAAATAAAGTTCCTTCGTTCAAGCACTGCTTTCTGATATGTGCAAGAAGCTCGTAACATTTGAAGTTGATTGGTGCAGTGATTTTTGAGATATCGTGGTCACAGATTTTTCAAAAAGTCATTTTGAGAAAAACGCGTTTAAAGCTCGCCAGTTCGCGGAACTTACAAAAGCCTATAACTTCCCAAATTTCCCGAGAATATTTTTGATATGTTACACATTGAGAGTCCGTCGAAAACCAAAAATCGGTATTTTCAAAAATGTCAACTAGGTGTAATCCCTTCATCGGACATTATAGCGAGACACTCGAAGTTTTTCGTTTAAAAAATCCTGGCCCGATTTATCGCCATATTGCTAGGACGAACGACTCGGTTCGGCCACGACCCTGGTGGTGAAATTTAACACTACGGAAGTTCACACTTTCGCGGACGTTTTTTCCAGCATCTTTGCTCCGAAAAATTCTCCGTAAGAAAAAAATCGCATCGCCCCTTACCCTTGCTCTCCCTTCAGTCTCGGCTAATCGTTCGTTCTTTTCGTCGACACTATAGCCGAAGTGAAACGCGTCGGCGACACGCTTCTGGGTATGGCGACTCAGTGCGTGCAAGCGAAAAACGTCAACAAAACGTCGCCGCAGACGCTCTCGAATTTGTGCCTGAAGATAAACGTTAAGCTGGGCGGTATAAACAGTATTCTGGTACCGAGCATAAGACCGAAGGTCTTCAACGAGCCGGTCATATTCCTCGGCGCTGACGTGACCCATCCACCAGCCGGTGACAACAAAAAGCCGAGCATAGCCGCGGTCGTCGGCAGCGTCGACGCTCATCCCTCTCGATACGCCGCCACCGTCAGAGTCCAACAACACAGGCAGGAAATCATACAGGAGCTCAGTTCCATGGTTAGGTGAGTTGACCAAAAATTCCTCGATGATTGCGCAACATTGTCACAAAGTTTCGAGACTAAAATCGAAATATTAAAATTCGATTGAAATTTACATCACCGAGGGATTGATCCATCGTACATATGGTGCATCGATTGTGTAGAAATCAGTCAGTTTGACAACGTAGTTCCGGAGATTTTTCATGTTCAAGGTGTTGTATCCGAAAATCGGGAACCCGGCATGATGATTTAAGGATCGTTGCCAAATTAAGAGTTAGAACTCCGAAATTCGTTGAGGGGCCAGTCCACTTTGGAGCCACGAAAAAAGGGCTATTTTCGCAATTTTTTTTGGAGGGTTTTATGAAAGATATGAATATGAAAGTTGTTGCGCTTGATAAATAAACCCAAACAAAAAAATCAAAGTCCATTAGTTTCGGTATGACACCAGCTACAAAATGACCCTCGGATATAAAGTTTTATCAAAAAATAAAAAATGGCAGACGAAGAACGAAAAAAGTTAAAAAATACGCGTTTCTTTCCGCAGTTTCTCGCAAAAAAAAGAGTAAAAGTCAAAATGTTTAAACCATCGAGGGTCATCTTGTTGCGAATTATGTTTACAATATGTGGTTCAAATTTCAAGAGAATCGGTTTATTAGTTTTAGAGATACGATGGAGCTAGATTTTGAAAACAATGTTTCGAAAAAAACGCGTTTGAAGTTTATACTATGCAAAACTCTTACCTAAACTCAATCGGCAGTTCCTGCACCGTACAAAATCTGTATTTCTGAATGTATGTACTTTCGAAAACAGTATAAAAAAGAATCGTTTTTTGACATTTTTAAAGTGAACTGGCCCCTTAAGGCCTTATATACACTTGTACCGGACGAAGAGACGTGATTTTCCTGATTTTTTTTCGACGGGACAATAAATGTTTATTGAAAAACTGTGAAGAACATCGATTAGTACATATTTTCATGTACTTGTACAATTTTTTTTATACAAAAATATTTCAAAATGCCGGAACTCCACCTGTCTTCCAGGAGCGCCTTCTTTTGAGCATCATTTGCGGTGGACATGATAACTCGTGAACGGTTCATCTGGAATCGGAATTTGAAAAAGATTTCATTAGTATATTGCATTGGCTTGGGCCTGGTCGAAGGATTTGTAAAAATTTTGGTTTAAAAAAAAATGACGATGATTTTAACAACAAATTTATTTTTTGAAGTGCTAAATTGTCGGTTTTTTTTACAAACTTTTTTTTTTAGTAATCGTGTCCACCGCAAAGGTGTTTCTCAAAAAAGCCGATTCTGAGATAATCGCGTTTAAGATTCAAATATGTTTCTTTTACGTTTAAAGTGAATTTATTCATACTAACATGGAGTCGTCGATTCCAGGGCCATACGGTAATCCTTCTGCATCCTCTGCAGCCTCTAAAACATTGATTTGATACTGCCTACGAGCCATTCTTGCTTCTCTTGTGGCTGCTTGCGCTTGCTGCTTGGCAAGCGTAACACGCTTCGTGCGGTTGAAATACCTATAACTGCGAATCTAATGCTCCGATCCCTATGAAATTTGGTGCGAATCTTCTTGGGACCTTGTACTTAATGAATATGCAATCAAAAAATTTCCATTTTTCCAACCATCACAAGTGTATACAAGGCCTCAAAGTAGGAATAGGGTATTTTACTCTATGTAAGAAAAATACTAAGAATGTATAAATTAGATAGTTTTCGCAATAAGCAATCGAATAATGTTGGTACTTATTTATAAAAACAAGATAAATTTTATAATTAGAAATAAAAATACTTTTTCTATCTGTTCAACATGCGAAACGGTAGCCGCCATAATGGATTCCGACGTGACGTCATTGACATAGTAAACAGAGAAAGCGGTAGACGTGTTACTCTCTAACCTGTGAAAGAAAGCGCCAACAAATATATATGCTCGTTTGTCATGGTTAATTGCAAAGTTTCAAATAGTTATCTGTACTTCAAAAAAGAACAAATGAGTTTTTTTTATTCGGACTATGACTTTGGATCTCTTCTCGCAAGTTTTGAGGGGCTATAACAGTGTGAACGCTGAAAATTTGGATGATTTTCGGAATTTTTTTGGAAGAAAAGTATTCAATTAAATATTTCGGAAAATTAAGAATATATTTGGCTATATTTGACCTATATTACATAATTCTTTCATAGAACAATATTGATATCCAAGCGACTTATGCGCTGCCGTTGGAGGCGCAAAAAAAAAGTTTCTCCACTGCTGACATTATTCCGGTCGATTGAGTAGCTGAAACCGAAAAAGGAAAAAAATGTCGTTAAACTGGAATGTATTTCCTGTACAATGACGTAGGATTTTCGAAAAACATCGAAATTTAACAAAATGGCGTAGTTATGAAAAAAGGTCGGTTTTCTTGCCTATAAAATGGTCGTTTTTTTCAATGCCAAATCGTCAATTTTCATCCAATCAAAAATATCTTACGTCATTGTAGAATAAATATATTTAAAAGTACTCAGTTCAAATTTCAAGTCAATCAGATAATTGCTCTTTGAGTTACAATGTCAGCAAATTTTAAAAATCTCATTTCGAGAAAAACGCCTTTAAAGATTTAACTATCGATTTTTGCAAGATAAAATGGTAGAGATACGGCCTTGAAATTTTTACAGGATATTTTTGAAAGTATAAACATGTCACACTGGTATAGCCCCTCAACCAAGTCTTCCTCATATTTATATTAATTGGCATTTTAATTCACAACTTTCCCGGTGTTTTTACTCTAGTATTCTTACATTTAGGAACAACACACCAATCATAGCGATTGTAACACACCTTCAACCAAAAAAAAATTACGTATTCACAATTGGCGCAGCGTCGATGTTTACTATGCAAGCGACGTCGCGAAGCAGCATGGCGGCTAGCGTGTTCGCGCGGAAATTTGAAATGTAATATTTAAATGCATTTTCATGGCACTTATCGATTTCACAAAATAGAAATAAAAATTCTAGTAGTTTATTACCATCAAAGGATCAAATTGAGACACCTTTAAACAACGGGTGTAATATCCGATTTATTTACTTAACTGGCTTGGTCTTGACTTATAATGAACTTTACAAAGTGTCGGTCGTACCTCAGGACTGACCGGTTCAAGTGCCAACCAAGGGCTTGCCTCAGTACTGTCTTTCAATTGTTGACTCTGTCGCATTCTGTCTTTAATTAAACATCGTACGATGCTTCGTCAGGACGTGTGTCTACGTGATTTTATACTTTTGTCAATTTCGCGAAAGTACGTTCATTCGGAAAGAATGTGTGGATGGGGTGCAATGAACCCCGAATTACGCTTAGCAAGCGTTGCCCCGATCGAACGATCGTTAATTTTTTATGTTGCAACGTTCATGGATACAACAAAGGTACAACAAAGGGTCTATCCATTTGGCAATACACATGACACCACGTAAACACTAGTTATAGGGCTGAAAGGACTACAATAATTGTGAGATTTAAATGAATAACTGAGCAATTCGTGATTATAGTGTTAGGAATGTCGTGTCACGAAATGGAGTGGTTTCTCTATTTCGTTCATTAAGGGGCTACATCTACCTAGAGGCCCGAAAAAAATGGCCAAAGTCCGATTTTTTTTTCTGGGAAACGGTTGATGAAAAAGAAACGCATGTTTTTTTTAACACAAATGTACATATGTTGAGAGCCGTTAAAAAATCACCAGACGATAATGAAATTTTTTTCGCGACGTTTGGCGATGGACACTGCCCAGTTTAAATGGACCATTTGAAATGTCGTTGACGATCGTCAATTTTTTTAATCATTTTTTTTCGATAACGTGACAAAGTCGTCGTTTTTACGCAACTATTAAAAAATTAAGATCGATTTTGAAGAAGTGAGATCGTCAACGACCTTTAAATGTTTCTCATCGTATTTCCTGTGAATTTGAAAACAATCCATCAAGTGGTTCTCGAGATATCATGTCCACCGACTTTGAAGATAGGGTTTGAGAAAAACACGATTAAAGTTTGATACAGCATTTAATAAAACTCGAAAGAAAATGTGAATTTTGTCAAATTTCGCGGTTTAAATGTTTATAAAAAATATACATTTTTTCTAAACGGCAGGTCGCTCTACGGTCTAGAAAATCTATTTTCGAAGAATTAAAAGCCTTGTAATGCACTAAAAATAAAGTGTGTCTTCAATAAATTTAAAAATAAAATTTGTTTCTATATATTTTGGCTACGAAAATCGCCGAAACATTTTTTTAACGCGGTTATTTAGAGATCAATAATATAAACTCACAAAAAAGGTTCATATAACAACAATAATGAGGAGATGAAAAACAGTTTGACAGCCTAAAAAACTGCATTTAAAAAATATCAAAATCTGATCAAGTTACAGTATCGAAAAATCTAGTTCTGAAAAAAAAAAACACGTTCCTAATTTAGATTTCGAAATAATTTGTTCTCAAAATTCGCGTAAAACTGTAGAGGGCGCAAAAAAAATTGAAAATAGCCCTATGTTAACCCTCCATGATGGTCTCAGCATATTGTTCTTATCTCTGCACAGGGAATTACTGATAATGTTCTACAAGAGTACCGGGGGCTACAAGCCCCACAGAATAATACTTTACCGCGACGGGGTCTCCGAGGGCCAATTCCTTCACGTGCTCCAACACGAGTTGACGGCGATACGCGAGGCTTGCATAAAGCTCGAGGCCGACTACAAGCCCGGCATAACTTTCATCGTCGTACAGAAGAGGCATCACACTCGCTTGTTCTGCGCCGACAAGAAGGAGCAGAGCGGCAAAAGCGGCAACATACCGGCCGGCACTACGGTCGACGTTTGCATCACTCATCCTACGGAATTTGATTTTTATCTTTGCAGTCATCAAGGCATTCAGGTTAGTGGACACTGCGATTGTCTCGCTGCTCGGATGACGGGCCGGATTCTTTCCGTGCTTTCTTCTCTTATCGAGGGGCGAGATAACTTTAGGCTAAGAAAAAATGGCTGATATTCATGATTTTTTTCCAAAAGGAAAAATTTCTTTACTATTTTTCAGCCATAGAGTATGGTTTACTACTACTTTTGGCCGTTTTATGGTATCTCTTTATTTTTTATTAATCTTTAAGATTGGCGGAGGTATGGCACGGTCTTCTGAAAGGGTTGCGGCGGGTGTTGTCAGACGGCGTGACGCATAGTGTCGGCGGGATATACATTTACGAGGATAAAAAAAATCGATTTATTTTTTTTTCTTTCTCAAAACAATAGAACTATATATGTAGCATATTTCTCCAAAGTTTCGAAGCGAAATTCGAAAAACTTGAAACGTTACAGCCCGTCAACGCTGTGCCTCACCGCTCGGATTCGGAGCGGGCGTGAACTTCAAACGCGTTTTTCTCAAAACTGCATTATCGAAATTGGCGTGCAGGATTACTCAACAACTATTAAGCCAATTGAAACTTGGTAGAAATATTAATAATATTGTTACCTTCTACTTGACGAAAATTGTTTTTGAAAAATTGGAAAAAAAAACTACTTTGTTAATCCACATTTTACAGAAATGTTGCGTGAAATGTTGATTTTTTTTTGTGAATGCGTGCCATTTTCTCAAATTTGCATTTTCTTTATTTTAATTACCGTCACATAGAAACTATACATGTTCTCACTGAAAAAATGTTTGAACTTTTTTGCAAATCAAAGTCTACGGGAAGCTAGACTGCACGCCGATTCGCAACTCTCGCGGCGACCTTGCCGTAACACTCTGCCATTTTGATGATGAATTCATAAAAAAAAATAATTTCGTATACTTAAATATACTATTAAAGTATACCTAAAGTTTGATAATAGTGGGATAATTATTCCTTAGTTTAAAAAATCGCTCAATATTGCTTACTTTTTTTTAAGTGTTTATCCCCCCTTAAGGGATCATCACACTGTAACGTGTCGAAAAATAGCTGATTTTCGCGATTTTTTTTCGTTGGTTGAAATACGCTATATAGTCTGATTTTTTTATGTCAAATCAAAGCACTCACGAAGAACAGAAAATAAAATTTTAAACGTTTAACTTTATTTTTTCTACATTGTTTTAACGGTTGAAAATGTCTTCGAAACTGAAATAATGAAAAAAAATCGATAATGAAATATGAAAAAAAATCGATAATGAAAAAAAATCGATCTTTTTGTAGATTTGACACTGGGATGATCCTTTGATCTGAAAAAAAAACCAACAAAGATTTTTCTTTCATACGCAGAATATGAACCAAGAAAAAGTGAGAAATGTTGAAAGTCGACGCAATAGTACGCTGTGAAACAAAAGTATTGAGTTTTCCGAAAAAATGGCTACATTTTGCTATAAAAATGACTTCTTTTTAACTTTGCAAAAATATTAGGATTATGTTTTACACAATAAGGTAAGATTTATACCAAATTTCATCAGAATTGGTCGATTTGTGTTTAGCTATACGTCACGCCAGTTTTGAAAATGCACTTTAGAAGACCGTGCCATACCTCCGCCATTTTTTAAGAGTAATAAAAAAAATACCATGCAACAACCAAAAATAGTAATAAAACATACCCGAAGTCTCAAATAGGGTGAAGTCATCTTTGTTTTAAGGGATAACACTACTCTAGCGACAGAAAATGCGGCCTCATTTCGACAATTTATTTTTCGAGTATGAAGAAAGGAATAGGATTTCTTTTGAGACGATTTATTTAACACATATTAGAGTATTAAAAAAAAATTATTACAATTTTCATACAAAATGGCGGCGACAGAGCCCCATATTGAAAAACGTGTTTTGTTACAAATAGCTTCACGGGGGAACGGTTTTCTCGTAAAGTATAAGGCCTGGAACAAAAACAAACAAAAAATGATAATCCATATATTATTAGCTATGGGACTACGTAGGGATTTTTTCAATCAAATTACGAAAAATTGGCGCACTTCGAAAGAAATAAATCGATTTTTTGCCCAAAAAATAAGCAGTAAATTGTTTATAAAAAAAAGTTTACATTTAATCAAAAAACGGCTACGTACTCCAATAGAGAATGTAATTGTGAAGCTACTATGAAAGTTTCAAATCGATCCATGCAAAGGTGTTCGAGTAATCCGTCCTCCCAGTTTGAAAAAAGTGGTTTCGAGAAAAACGCGTTTAAAGTTGTACGAGGCGCTGCGGCAAAATCGATAATTGAACCTTTCAAAAAGAAAATTTCGCTACAGGACCAATTGCATATTGTTTTTATGACCCCAACGTATTTTTTTAAGCCAAAAACAAAACGATTTTTCCAAAATCCTAGAGTGGTATTATCCCTCTAAAAAATCATGAAAATCAGCAAATGGTTTCCTCGCCTAAAGGTATCTCCCCCCTTAAATAATAATAATTTTGCCGGGTAATGCGCAAAAGACCGCACCGGTGTACGTTGAAACTCGTGAAATAAAATAATAATAATAATAACAACACGATTCAGGGAACATCGAGACCTTCGCACTATCACGTTCTATGGGACGACAATCACTTCGACAGCGACGAACTTCAGTGTCTCACCTATCAGCTGTGCCACACGTACGTCAGGTGTACGAGATCCGTCAGCATACCCGCGCCCGCGTACTACGCTCATCTGGTCGCGTTCCGCGCGAGGTATCACTTGGTGGAGAAAGAGCACGACAGGTGAGCACCCACCAGTATCCATTCGATCATCCATGTTGCGTTTTTCGCACAACTTTGCATTCAGATCCAAAATAATCGAATTCAAGCCTCAGTGGAAATTTTGGGAGAACCCTTTGTGTTGCGTATTATTGAGGATGGAGTAGTTGCTATTACTTTCCGAAAAATCCTGTTTCAATGTAGTTCAAGGGAGGACACCACTGTGACGGGCCGAAAAAGGTCGCCTTTCCGATTTTTTTGGTCTAATATATTATTTTATGAGGGATTTGGGCCAAAGGTTATTTATAAAGCATACAATGAACTTATTTCGTGTAAATGTTTATGGATAAAATTAGAAAATTAACGTTTTTTTAGGTATTATAGAGCCTCTCTATACAACATGCGGTCTAAAATATAAAAATAAGAAAGTTTTATAATGTATATAAATGTAGTTCTCGTAATACGTAGCCGTTTGTGAGATAAAAATCACAAGATTGCGGATGTTAAAAAAAAAGTGTAATTTTGGAGAAATTTTTACTTATATGCGCGGGCTTAAAAAGTAGCAAATTAAAAAAAAATGAGTACAACGATAGCTACTGAAATTACGTTAATGTTGGTAATTTAGAGAAAAATGCGGGTTTTTAGACCGATCCTCCTCTGTATATTGATCCCTTTTTACACGTTTCCTTCTTTTTTTTGCTAACGTTTGCCTTTCGTCTTTTTTCTCCTTTGTGCTTCCTTTCTTACCATGCATTCGCAGGCTATCACACACTCGCACAATTTTCTGATCGGTTTCCCTTTCATTTCTTTATTATGGTAATTCTATCGCCAGGCTTCAATTCATAGGATGTTCATAATTTTTTTTTTGAGCTTCACTAAATATATTACTAAGCATCTTTGTAAAATTTCAGGTTTGGTTATCGACCTAATTACAGAGAAAAAAAGTATTTAAGTTGCGTGTTTTTGTGAAGGAATTCCGAGACGACATACAAAAACCCAATTTCCGGTCGCTACAAAGGTGTATATAATAGTGGGAATCCGTCAGATTCTTAAAAATAATCAGATTTACATACTGAACACTTGTAGTAATCCAATGCTCTCAGAAAAAAATACGCTTATTGACCTAATTTTTATGCAATATCAAGTTTAATTTGAACTTGCGGTATTGGATTTATTACCACTTGCTACGATAAAGAGACGTGACAGCAAGGCAACAGCTGACTGTAGTCCTAACCTCATCTCACTCATTCGAATTTCCACACATATTTCATTTCATTAACCGACATATTTCGCCGACACAAATTTTCCACGCTTCCACGCAAAAAGAGACGGAGATGAACGAATGTTGCCAAATATCAAACCTAGACATACAGCGCGAATCGTTGGAATAACTATTTTCCAAATTAAACGTGAACATTCATTAAACAGCTTACACATGGAAAATTTTAGTTATTACAAATTCTTTTTTTTGCATATGTTAAAAATATGAATTGTACAAGTCTCAAGTATGATCAGTGGTATGACTAGTGTGAAGCGATAGGATTACCTCAATTTTTCCTTTTACTGCCTCCCCCTTATAGCCTCTTTGCCACTTTTCCAAACCATCTACCACTTTCTTATTCATTTTTTCTTTTATTAACCCGCATTCACGTATGCACTCCAAATTTTCTTCTTCCTTCCTGCAACACCGTCGTAGGCTATTTGCGTATCGCTTTTTACCTCCTTGTTCTATATTTTCGCATTTTAACCTGGCCCATGTTTCTTTACTTCTTTGCTCTACGCCCTTCTCTTCCCAGTACTCTTTCATTTCTATACGTTGCAATCGATTTTTGTACTCTCGACAATAACGTCGAATTCTCATTTTTGTTCCAGTCTTGTTGCATTTCCTGTCCGGGTTTTATTGATACAGCTCTTCCGACTATTTTTCTTACTCCCTCCATATCTTCGTGTTTTATCCTCTGCCATATCGCTCCCACACCTGCATCCTCCATGGCTCCATTTGAAGTCCTCATTTGGATGGGCTGGTATTCAATGTTGCTCTGGCTTCTTCTTTCAAACACTAAAAGTTTTAGTATACGTAAATCGTTGCGCTACCTGGTCTCACTAAATCGTATGTAACTTTGTAAATTGTCAACATTTCAAGTTGAACATTGTTTCACATATTCTTGAGTATGTATACTTTGAGAAAGTGTGATTATTTGACACGTCACAGTGATGTCCCGCCTTAAGGTAGAACGAGCGCGCGCTCTTGATTTCTATAGATTTTCTTTTCAAATTTTAACCAGACATTGTTCATATCATTACGCATGTTTGATTGAAATTTCAGAACGGTCGACTAGTTAGATTGCGAGATAATGGGTTTTAAAATTGCATTTTTAACACTGCAGGGTCTGCATTGAACGAATGTCAGGGCACATAATTCGTCGTACCATTCTCTTGTGTTTATAAATTTAAAAAAAAACTATGTTTAGATAGCAAACTAGTGAGGGCAAAATCGAGGGTCATTTTTGACAATTTATTTAAGAAAAACAAAACAATATTTTTAAATTCGATTTTTTATACATGTTAGTACAAGTCTTAAAGTAAAAAATATTTTTTATTATTATTTTGAAACAAAACGGCGGCGCAGTAGTCGTTGAAAGAAAACTCCTTTTTTTTCATAGTCCTCTACGGGCGCATTCGCACAGGTCACAATTTTCAAGCTAGAAAAAAACACGAAAAATATTTTGAAAGTAGATATAAAAGACTAGTCCAGTACGTAGGAGTTTTTCAAAATATTTATTTTGAAAAAATGGCGTTAATATGAAAAAAATCGTTCGAATATCGATCATAAAATTTGTAAATTTCAACTTATCGAAAAAAATCCTACGTACTGGACTAGAAAATGTTGTCGAGAAGCAACCGTTAAAATTTGAAGTCAATCGATTGAAAAGTCGAGGCGCTACGCATACGCCCGTGTCTAAAAACGTAGTTTCGAGAAAAACGCGTTTAAAGTTTCAAGTACTGTAAAATCATGGAAATTTCTATTTTTACTTTTAATCAGCGATGCCTGGACCATACAATTGTCCTTCTAATTCAACATTTTTGGATAGTTAAGGGACTTTTTAAGCCAATAAATTTTTTTTTTTTAATGTACAAAGGTATATTCCGCCTTAAAGGCAACTATGTGACTTCACTTGCGAATTCCTAGGCGATAGTTCGATAATTACCATTGCGAGGAAATATGAAAAATGAAAATGTACGAATTTTCGTGTTTGTCGTTTACAGCGGGGAAGGATCTCACCAGTCGGGCTGCAGCGAGGATCGAACACCCGGTGCGATGGCCCGGGCCATAACCGTGCACGCCGACACCAAGAGGGTCATGTACTTTGCGTAATGAGGTCGACGCGCGTTTGTGCGACAAGGATAAGTGTGAGCGAGCGAGAGATTGATAGAGAGCGAGAGAGAGAGAGAGAGAGAAAGCCAGAGTGAGTGAGTACAGCATCGCAAGGTTTTAGCCCAAAAGCTCGTTAACCACAAAACGTCATATCTCGAAGTAGAAAATGAAGAATAGATGAGCAAAGGAGCCAAAAGCAAAACGTATATCATGAAGAAAAAAGAAAAAGAGAAAAAAAGAGAGAAAAGAAATGCTTAGGTCACTGAAAAAAATTGGACGACGATCCACTTGAGGTGGCAAACTTCTCCTTTTTTTTCCCTATCAAGATTTCGAAAACGATCGCTGAGGAAGTTTAAGCACGCGTGAACGACAATCGCGGGTGTAAAGATGCCGGGATTTTTCCTTTTCTTCATTTTTTTTTCTTCTTTCTTTTCGACAAATCTCGCGACGCCCCCGCGAACCGACACGTCGGAATTCCTTGGGGGGGGGGGGGGGAACCGATTCGATACGTTCGTTATACAGAAATAGAGAGAAAGAGTGAGAATGAGATAGAGGAAGATTAAACGAGCTAGGTTTTTATGAACGAAAAGGTGCTTTTAGTTAATCGTGGTTTTAGATTAGACCGCGGCTTGAACCGGGGTTCGTCGCGATAAGAGTACAAGACTCGCGCCCTTCGTTTGATACGCTTTTCTTTTTTTTCCTGATCTTTCTTTTTTTTTTTAATTTTATTTTCTTCACGCAGAGCACGGGCTCTACGTGAATCACGCTCCGAATTACGCTTACTTTTCAAACTTTTTTTTTCCACCTCTTTTTCTTCGTTTTAGTTTTTTCTTCGCCCACTGTCTTAATTCGTAGGAAAAATTGTGCATCGTGAGATTCATCCCTTTCATTCCTAATGTAAGAAAATGCAGCGTGACACACACACACACACACGCAAACGTACACAAAAATACACGAGAGAAAAGCGGCGACTTTTTTATTTTCCTTTTGTACATAGGCTTTAGAAAGAAACTCACGAAAAAGACGAGACTTTTAATGGATCGAATCAGTCGCGGACGCGGCAGGGAGGCTTGATCGGAGAAAAAAAATCGACGGCTCGTTTCGAAACGGGTCGCTCTCGATTTTTTTAATTCTCGTCGGTTTTGATCGACGATTGTTTTTATCAAGAGATGCTCGGAAATTTCGTTTTTCTTCGCAAACCAAATTCGAAATCTTGATTGTGCACGCCATTTCTACAAAAAAAAATTACACTGCGCCGATTTTTTTTCTTACGTGATGAGGCAAATACATTCGAAGAGGAAAATGAAGATTGGCTATTGCAAGTTCGAGGGAACGCGTCTTTGTCGGAGAAAAACAAGATTTTTCGAGGGAATGATCTTAAGTTTTTCTTCTTTTTTTTTTCGATCTCGATTTCGCTGCGAAAATAGAAAAGTCGCTTTTGACGATATTGCGCGTCGGGCTTTTTGTGCTGGCGAGACGCAATTTGAATTGGGAGAGTGTGTGTGTGTATGTGTGTGTGTGTGTAAGAGAGAGAGAGTTGGCCAAAATAATTTAGGGGATTCACAATTACGTGATCGGTGGCGGAGACAGCGAAATAGAGAGAGCGAGAAAGAAAGAAATTGTCCGACTTGTTCGTTCTCCATTCGACCCTGGGCTCGTTTGGGTTAATTCGGAAGAGCTGACGAAATGTGAGATCTCGGAAAGCGAGCAAAAGAACGAGAGAACGAGAGTGAAATGTCTTTCAAGCCGGGAATAAACGGCCAGCCACAGCCAGGGAGAGAAATTCCGATATCTTTTTTATAGTCTATACTTTCGTCGCGCCCGTATCCAATGCCACTTATTACACTATGAACGCAATAATTTCGTGCGTCACACGAGGAGAACTCCTTTTTTCCGCAATTTTTTTAATCACATACAAATCGAATAAATCGTGCGAATTGTCACTCCACTTGTTCTCAAACTCACTCGTTTTACCATTATTTTTATCATGATTTAATCATTATTGTTATTAGAAAAAAATGGCGGCGAAAATGCTGAATTCATCGAAGTACGAGCACGGATAAATTGTTTATTTTTAATACGAGCGTGATATGGAAGGGGCACCATTGAGTTTAAATATTTACGAGACGAGGATTTATTTTTCTTAACTGATGGAGAGGTTCCTCTCGCGCGAAGCACGAAATGCAACTACGCTTAGTTTGGACGACGCAATATATATATATATATATATATATATATATATATATATATATATATATATATATATATATATATATAGAAAAGAAAAGGGAAGAAAATCATGCCCGTGGGTACTCCTTTTAATTTTGGCACAACGAAATATCCCGAGAGCATTTTAGGAAAAAATATTTCAAACAAAAGTTTCACAGTTTTAACGAACGAAATCCATGGTGTTGGTTCTTTTTTATTCGGTGGCGACTTTCAGGATTATTCCAAACTCAACTTCACTTTTTCACACGGGAGCCCATGTTTTCTATTTTGAAACAATTTTATGCGTAACAAAACGGGTAACTTTTGTCTGAAAGGTTTTTCTCTCTGACTTCGACTTGTCAAGATATTTTGATAATTCAACACAAGATATGTTGTTGAACATTTGAAATATATTGAAAACGTTGAAGTTATAGAAGAAAACAAGTTTTGAAATAATGCCAACAAATTAATTTTGAAACAAAGCCAATGAAAAACTGCAGTTGACCTTGAAATGACTTTGAAACAAGCCGGAAAATAAAAAATTACCAACATCACGATTTTTGTTCCTTGGAACTGTGTAACTTCTGGTTGGAACATTTCGTTGTGCCAATTTGAACGACACACCCTCTATATATATATATATATATATATATATATATATATATATATATATATATATGTATACACACACACATTCTTGCGAGTACAGGCAATCAGTGCCCTTAGCTTAATCGGAAAAAAATAAGCAAATAATTCAAGGATCATTGGAAACGGAGCGCGACCCTCGAGAAGCCCATCAATGCAACCTTTATGAGAGAAGCAGAAAAAGTTTTTAAAAACCAAGAAGAACGAGCATTAGCGATCATGATGAAGATGAGAAAAAGTAGGATAACGAAGTGATCAATAGGGTTACTCGCGGGTTGGCCCGCTTAGTAATTACGTGCCGTGAGGATCGTTCATTAATTACCGCAGAATAAATAACGCGAGAACAGTTCAATTTCGTTAGGCTTAAGAATGCGACAATTAAGAAGGAAAGAAAACACCCATACACACACACACGCACACACACTGATCGAACGCTTAATAATGACGTTAAGTTTGGGTTTGTTTTGGAATGCAATAAAAATGAATTTTTCTCAAACTGCAAGTCGGCGCAAATGTTTGAATATTTGTAAAAACGAAGAAAACAATGATAACGAATTTTCGTTGCGTTCCAATTGTGCGAAATTCGAGACACCGTTGAAAATTAGCGGGGTATCGTGTAAATTTCGGTCAATCAATCGCCTAATTGAAATTACGATTTAGTTGAACGACTAATTAACCGAATTGAGTTGTTAATTTAATTAAACGATTGACTACTCAAATTAGATTGTTAACTTGATTATGCGACTAAATGATCGAGTTGAATTATTAATTTGATTAAAAGATTAATTAACTGTATCCGATTATGAATTTAATTCGAGTAGTTTAATGAATACTTTAATTCGATTAATTAACCTATTAATTTAGTTCACTCGATTAATCGTTCACCCAAATTAAGTATTTTTATTCGACCAATTGATCTTGTAATTTTCGGTTGCGAGCGCCGCGTCGCACCTTAACCGCTTAGAAGATAAACGAAAAAATGAAAAGAAACGTACCACCGCAGTCATCTCGACGAAACTTTTTTAACAATAATCATCAAGATAATCGCGTGGAGTCAAGGCGCCGGGAAAACGAGGAACTATAGATATACATAGTAGACGTTAAGGAGTTGAATTTATTTAGATAGATTTTAACGCTAATTGTGCATCGGGTCGAGTGATTTGGCTGTCGTGCGCGCGCGCTCGTGCCAACACACATATACAGAAGGAGCTCGTTAATTCAGCTCGGAATATTGGAATTGTTAATACACAGGATCATGCCGAAGACGTATTTTTTTATTTCGTTCCGTTTTGTTGTCTGTCTCTCTCTCTCTCTCTCCCTCTCTCTCTCTCTCTCCGTTTTTCTTTTAAATTTAACAAAAAAAATTGTGTTCCCGTCACGCAGTCGCAATCGGAAAGAAAAACGCTTTAACTTCATTAAATAGTCAGTATTACATTGCGTCAGTCGCGAATGAAGGATAAATGTGGAGACGAGCGCGCGCGCGCAATTTTTCTTGTCACGTCGAAATTAATCGTGCGACAAAATGGATGAAAGGAGAATAAAAAAACGGGATGGAGGAGGGTGTGATGACGAACGAGAGCGTTTGGGTAGGGTAGCGCGAGCGTTCATCGTCCCCGAAAAGTCACCAGTTATCCCCTCGGTTCAGAATTATATATTTTTTATATTTACATACCCGCTGATTCGGAGCTATTAGGCTTCCCTTTCAGAGCATACAGCCCGTGTCATTGCCGGCAATACGGTTTTTTCAAAAATCTCGTGCGACAAAAATTGGCCGAGTTATTCGCGTTCAAAGTACAAGTAAAGAATGGCACGGTAGTTGCTCACGCGCGGAACGTGCGAGCCGGATCGTGCGCGGCTTCGAATTGACTTTTAGACAAGTGAATTAAATATTCGGTTAAAAATATTGAAGACGCATAGTCGCTTTGTTGATCGATGATACGATTCAATAATTAGCGTTTATTATTTGATACTTGAAGAAAAAAAAACGCGCTAGAGTGACTACTTTGCTATAGTTTTACTCAGCGTCAGACTAAACGTAAACGTCTCGGCTAATTCTGGTCGCACGAAATTAAAAAAAAAGCGTTTTGCTCGCAATGACAATACTAATTCCTTATAGCTTATATACAAGGAACCCATATATATATATATATATATATATATATATATATATATAAAGGGCTAAAATTTGGTCACCACTCATTTTTTGTCATTCTCAACGTTTACAACGAAAATTTCAATTGAAAAAAAAAATTGGGCCGGTCTAATTTTTGTTGAAAATGTTGAGAATGACAAAAAATGAGTGGTGACCAAATTTTAGCCCTTTATATCAATATGTAGAGGTCCCTCATGGCGATTTACTATTCCCCATTCCTTAACATGGTAAAAGTTTTATCTGCCGCTTCTCAGCTTTATAACTCGCCTACGGGTAAACACACGGAAATGCCCAAAACATTATTTTATAGGAAATATAACCCTCTACAAAAAAGGTTCTTAGCCTCCATACGATAAATTCACTCGTTCGAATTTTATTCAACGCCAAAGTTCAATCTATGATAAATTTCATGATTTTGTGAGATTTTTAGACTTTTACAACGAAATTATTGTTTGTCTTCTGATTCATCTTAAAAAGTATTGTATCCTATTCAAATTATTCTCTAAATAGTTTCTAAAATTCCTAATAGATTTAAATTTATTGTCATTTAAAAGTACATTAGTAGAAAAATCTATTTTTAAACCGAATTCAATTCCCATAGCATGATAAATAAATATCTAGGCAATAATTTTAAAAGGATACAATACTTTGCAAGATAAACCACAAAAAAAACAACAAAAAATCAATAATTTTGTCACAAAGTTCAAAAATTCACAAAATCATGAAATTTATCATCAATTCAATTTTAATGTTGAATAAAATTTGAACGAGTGAATTTATCGTATCAAGGCTAAGGATCTTTTTTGTAGAGCGTTAAATTTTCTATAAACAATACTTTTAGGCGTTTCCGTTATAAAGCTGAGACGCGGCAAACAAAACTTTTACCATGTTAAATGAATGGAAAATAGAAAATCACAATGAGGGACCTCTAAATATTAATATAAAGGGCTAAAAATTGGTCGGCACTCGTTTTTTTGTCATTTTCAACAAAAATTAAATTAAAAAATTCATTTTTCTTGGGCCAATGTACCACACACACACACACACACATATATATATATATATGTATATATGTATATGTATATATAAAACAATGTTGTAAAAGTTCACCAAGCGTACCCTAATAATAATATAATATATATATATATATATATTATGCTATATGTATGCAAAGTTGATTACATTTCTTTCAACGTTCTGTCACGCGGTTAATTATCATGATATCTGTACATTCATCTACTAACAATTAACATTATCCCACAATAAAAAAGAAATGTAAAAATTTTGGCACATATATGTTACACGATATGTATTGTATAATAATTATTTTTACACGTACAAACTTCTTTAACTGCGAATTTTTGGCGGCTGGAAAAAGTGAACTTGGCAGCGACTTTTTGGGGCCGAGGAATTTTTGAACGAGGCTATCCTACTTACGTCTGTAGCCCCTCCCTGGTGAGTCGTGAATTCCAATAACGCAGGCTCGCACGAATACGCTATCAATTATGCCACGGGGAGAAAGTACGAGGGACAGTTGGAAGAAACAAAAAACGCAAAATAAAAAAAAACAAACGGCGGGAAAGAAAGGACCTCGACTTATATCGATTAATTATTTATTCTAGTTCGTAACGTTTTAATTGAGACGGGAGTACAGAGGGCTTTATGGGAGTCTATGTATGAGTTTTTTTCGAGCCTCGTTCGATACACGGGAATATCTGATGCATCTGACTACTAATAATAATAATTCTACTACAACTATCGCTATTACTACTGCTACTACTATGAGATAGGTAGATGATCCGCCGTTGGGTCCAATGTAGTGAAAATTTAAGGAAGAGAGAGACAGAGTGTGTCAGAAAATGATACAGAAAAGGAAAATAAACAAAAAATAACAAGACCACTACACATCAATAAGAATTTAGAGATAGAGAAGGAGAGAGAGAGAGAGAGAGAGAGAGAGAGAGAGAGAGAGAGAGAGAGAGAAAGAGAGAGAGAGAGAGAAAATAAAAATGAAAACAAAAACAAGAGCACTACACAACAATAAGAATTCAGAGGGAGAGGAAAATGGAGTGATTGCATGTATGTATGCGTGTGTGAGAGAGAGGGAGAGAGAGATAGAGTAAAAGTGAGCGAGAGCGAGAAAAAACTAAAAACATAAGAGATGAAAAAAAAAGAAAAATATACAGCAACAACAATGCAAATCTTCGTCGTCGTCGGGTCTCATATCGGTGTGGCACGCTTTCCAATTGAATCGTTACCAAAATTTACGATTATAACGCACGCACAGCAACTCGAATTTTTAGCCAAGTAATTTTTTGAACGATTGCGCGCAGCTTATATATATATATATATATATATATATATATATATATATATATATATATATATATATATATATATATATATATATATATATATAGGCCGAATTGTATTTTGTCGACTAGTTTCAATAGCCGGATTACAATAACGGCGCAAGCTCCTTTCGTAGAATGAAATGTGTGCGTGTGTGAGAAGTTCATTATTAAATCATGTTATTATAAGTGGTCAACGGAACCAAAATGTCTGATCGTGAAATTGCGTGGTAAACGAAAAAAAAAGAATGAAAAAAAACAAGAAAAAAGTCAAAATGAACGAGAAAAACAGAAAAAAAACGTCGAAAGAAATGAGAACAAAAAAAAAGTTATTAGTGTCTTACGATTGATTCACGTTGGAGTGGAGCGAGGCCATACAGAGCTATTAGTTCATAAGTTCAATACTGTATACATACAACATGCATATACATACACACGCATATACATGTATACATATTATATATGGAATTAATTTTTCGATCGGATCTCTCTTTTTTTTTCTTATCAATGACGTTTTGCCCCGTTGCGGAACTCGAACGAGCGACCCGTGAAAGTTATTTTCGAAGTGCAGAACTTGTACGTATAGAGCCAAAAATTATTAGGTTTTTTTTATTATATTATGATGTAATACGATGATCGAATGAAGGTAATAATTTTTGTGTATATATATATATATATATATATATATTAGGGTGGCTCAAATTTGAGCTCTATTTTTTTCGGCTTTCTCACCAGCTAATTATCTCATTTAATGAGAAAAAAAATTGTCGCGATATCTGCAAACGGTCAAAAAATATTTCGAGGTCGCTCAGGAGCTTCGAAATGTCCAATTGTCGGGATTTTTTCTCTTCTCACTCATAAATTTAACACTGTAGAATTTCCAAAACAATTTATCCTTTTTTTTTTTCTTAAGAAACGGATTTTTATAATTTACCTCACACTTCAAACCCGATAAAATTATGAGAACAAGAATTATAATTCTCGGGTTAGTATTGTGAGGTAACTTTGAAAAATCTGTTTCTAAAGAAAAACGATTAATTGTTTTGATAATTTTACAAAGCGTAAAATTTATGAGTGAGATGAATAAAAAAAAATTGGCGAGAATTGGAAATTTCGAAGCTCTTGAGCGACCACTAAATATTCATTTACGGGCTGGAGCTTTGGCGAGGTTAATTAAAAAATTATAAAGCGTGAAATTCATGGGTGAGAAGTGAAAGAAAAAAAAATCGATTTTTTAATCAAAATTCGAATTTTTGGGAGGCTTGAGCGACCTCTTAATATTTTTTGACCGCTCGCAGATTTCGTGACCATTTTTTTTCCTCTTTAACGAAGATAATTGGTTGGTGAGAAGAAGAAAAACAAAATAAAGCTCAAATTTGGGCCACTCTAATATACATGTTGTATAGGACGTTGTTAAATAGTATAAGTGCGGGGTCAATCGCAACTATTGGCGTTCCTTTTGTGAGCATAAAGATTGCGACATTGCGAGCAAAAGGCTTTTTTCAAAAATGTCGTGCGACAACAATCGGCGGTCATATTCGCGTTCAAAGTCCGAGTAGTAAAGACCGGCGTGACGTTCAAGTTTGCATCGTTGGAACGCAACGAATTTTTCATTAATTTTTCATTTCTTTATTTTTATCATCATCCAAAGTCTTTTTTTTGCAATTCGAAGTCGTAATTCTCCAGTAAGAATGCGTAAAACATTTCGGTGACTTTGACAGCCTAAATCGGAAATTTAGCGACAGCCTAAAATTGAAACAATTAAAAAAAAAATCGATGCAAACTTCAACACTGCAGAATGATACGGTAGGCGCTCACGCGCGCATTTTTTCTTAAAATTTTGTCTTTTCGGCAAAAATAATAAACATGATTGTCGCGGATAATTTTGGTCGAACGAGATTTAAAAAAAAGCTTTTAGCTCCCAATGACACTGCAATGTCATTGCGTCAAAGGGGGACTGTGATAGTTGTGAGTCACCCTGTACATACATTGCTAGTAACGTCACTCAAAAGCTGAAAAAGTAACTAGGGACAGTTACTTTTTGGCGCCAATAAATTTGGGCATGACGCGTTTATTCTTTCACCGGTCGCTCCAAGAGGAGGGGCATAATTGGAACTCGAACTGCATCCAAAATGCACAATGCACTCTGTCCCAAGGTGAAAAAAAAACTATACAAAAATTCCGTGTATTTTTTTTTTTTAATTAGACTTCACCGCAATTTTTACTACAACGGAGAGCGGAAGGGAGAAAAATAAAGAGAAACGCAAGAAACCATTTATATTTGTATGTACGATATGCGAGTGAATTAACGAACAATTTATGTACGCCCCGGATCATCAATGATCGCATACTCGTTGGCTAAGGGTGAGGAAAAAAACGAAAAAAAAAATCGAGCTGTTCGAATCGTGGAGGAAGATTTCGCGTCTGTACCTCAATAAAAAAAAGTCCAACTCGTCCATTGGGATCTTAGAAATCGCGTCAATATCACGTGCAATTGATTGCAAGTTTTTTCTTGTTGTTTTTCGTGTCGAATAATATTCCTCGTTTATTCACTATTTTTCATCGATAAATGCTTTTGCCTTTTATCAATGCAGAATTATGTTTTCTCGCGGCGACTGAAGACCCGTAAAAGAATAAAACGGCCCAAAGTTTTTTGTGGATTCGCAAAATACTGCATCGATTCCCTCATCATCGTTAGCATTAATATTCTCTTGTCTGTTTGTCGAAAAAAAAAAACAGAAAAAAAACGAAGAACGAAACAATTCTTAATTATCAGTACAATGAGCCGCAAAGTGGAGAATAACATTTCAATTGAAAAAAAAAAACAAAACAAAAACGAGCCAAAAGAAAATCGCGAAGCCCTCGACACGAAGCAAAATCGACCAATGAATTCTAAAACGACAATGCAACTCGCCCAATTCGCGATGTAATTCAGAAGTCTCGAAACTCTTCGACCGCGAGGCAAAAAATAATTTTCCCGAAAAAAAAAATAAAAATAATCAGCTATAAAGAGAGAGGGAGAGGGACGATGCGTGGGACGCATCGTTCTTATTGGCAAGCCTGTGCTACGTTTACCAAAAATTCTAATCCACTCGACGCCCTTCGATCGAAAGATAAAAAAAAAAGGATCGTAAAAAAAAGCAAATCTATGTCTACGAGTCGATGATAATAATAAGCATCTATCGAATGCGATCGAACACAGACACACACACACACACAACACAACACAATTTTTTCAAGAGTATCAGCTTTAAATAAAAAAAAACTAAACAAAAACTATGTGAACACCGCAAATGAACGCAACTTTAATAATAATGATAATGATAATAATGGTAAAGTAGTAGAGAGCGATGAATCTAAATTTAAATAAAACCCTGTACCGTGCGTATAATTTATTCGTTACGTGTACATATATATATATATACAAATATGAATAATAATAATAATCCAATAATTGTAACGTGTAATTTAAGGTACGATAATGCGTTTTTAGAAAAAGTTTACTGTTTTTTTTGTCACGTATCGTGTACACGATATCGCGATCGTATCGTCAATATATTACAATTCTAAACAATATTATTATTATTATTGCTATTATTATTGTAATTGCTGCTAGCAATCGCCGTCATTCGTTGTCAATTGATGAATTAATTGCCCGAATTGTCCACGACGAGTGACAACGTTCCGCAATTTTCATCGCATACTTTTAAAGATCTCGAAAAAAAAAAACGAAAAACAAAGAAATCGTCTCGTTTTTGTCCATTTAACTTCTTGAATTTTTTTTTGCTTTCGTACTTGGATTGTCGGCCAAGAGTTGAGAGAATAAAATAATATTTACACACGTGGCAGCATAGGAAACAATCAATAATTAATGAAGGGGAGGGGGGGGGGCAATAAAATAATTTACAGTTCCGCGCGAGACGTTGCGCGTGTTGGCATCCTCGTATGTATGTGCGTGCTTATGTGTTTACGTGTACGCGCGAATTTGTCGAGTGCCTGTAGAACATAATTGCTTTAAACTGTTTAGCTTTTTACTCCGTGCAGTTTTATTCGTTGGAACAATGGAAGAAACAAAATGATGATGATAACAATAACGATATAATAATAACAATGATAATAACAATAATGACGATGATGATGATAACGTGGTGGTAATCGAGATGAAGTGGTTTTTTTTCTGTAGTCTAGGATGATCCCCAAATTTGGACACTGCCCAAAAAGTAACTGCGTCTAGTGACTAGTTCCCCTTCCCCGGTGGTTGAAAAGTAACTAAGGAGTTACTCAGTTTTGTATATGTATATTCATATATAAGATGCGTTACGCGTTTTGTAATTACTACGTGATATCTAAGGGTGCGCTAGATTGGATTTACGAGAATATCAAAATTTGCCAAAAAAAACCCCACCCTTTTTGGAGATTTTCGGACGTTTGTGTAAAATTTCGTAAAATCGTTGGGATGATCTTTTTTGCTGCGTTTTCGATTAATTAACTTTTTCGTAATTCTCTTTGGGTAAATATTCGGAAGTGGGGCTTCTGCTAGAATCGGGTTAATTTCTGGATGTTTGTTTGGGTTTGTATAATCCAAACAAACACAAACAAATAAACCCACACAAAACCCAAAAATTAGCCTGATTCTAGCAGGAGCCCCGCTTCCGAATATTTACCTCTCTTTGGTATCAAAATGAACTTGAATAGTAGCTTTGCCTCGGACAGGTCTTTAGTACAGTCGTGCTGTCGCTGAAAAACCCCGGAATCGGAGAAAATTAGAAGGCTCGTTTTTTGACAGGTGATTTTGTAGGTGCCGCGGGTGCTAAATCCACGTTTGGCTAAAAATCGGGGTGTAGGGTTTTTTTAGGGGATGAAAGGAGATGGGGGTGAATTAATGCCAAACTACAACCCCTATGAGGTCGGCGCCGTGAGACAAAATGTGCAGAAAAATCCGGGCTTTAGTTTTGTCCACAGCGCCGAAATCGTGGAAGTTCATTTTGGGGGTGAAGAAGTGGGGTGAAATTTTGAAAAATCAGTTTTAATTCAATAACTCTTTAGAAAAAAATCGTACACTTTTCGTTCAAATAGGAACGTTGTAGCCCTTGAAAAGGCGCGTCGATCGAGTATTTGATCATCACTCTCTGATAATATCCTCGGCCCCAACAAAAATGTTTAAAAAAAAATTGTTTATTGAATAACTAAAAAATAATCGGTTTTTCGGATATGGTTCAAATGTACGAAATGTAGAGAATAATTTTCTCTATATTTTCGTTGCTAGGACCACCCTTGAATTTTAATTTTCCAACCCCTCTCGGGGGTTGAAAATTCGAAATAAAATTCTGGGAAAACTATTGACCGCACGAATTCGCCGCCGTGGAAGAATTTGTAGCTTGAACCCTCAGCTACATTTTTGTCCACAGCGCCAAACTCGTATCTCTTTATTTTCGGTCAATAGTTTTCCCAGAATTTCATTTTGAATTTTCAGCCCCTGAGAGGGGTTCGAAAAAGCAAAATTCAAGGGTGTTCCATATGAACGAAAATATAGAGAAAATTATTCTCTACATTTCGTACATTTAAACCATCCCCGAAAAATCGATTGTTTTTTAGTTATTCAATAAACAATTTTTTTGTTAATTCTTCAACAATTCTTTTGGGGGTGACGATATTATTGGGGAGGGATGATTGAATACTTTCCAAGGGCAACGGCGTTCCCATTTGAACAAAAATTGTATGAATTTTTCCTAAAGAGTAATCGAATCGAAAACTGATTTTTCAAAATTTCCCCCTACTTTTTCACCCCCAAAATGAACTTTCACGACTTCGGCGCTGTGGACAAAAATAAAAGCCAGATTTTTCTGAACATTTTGTCTCCCGGCGCCGACCTTGCGGGGGTTGTAGTTTGGCATTAATCCACCCCCATCCCCTAAAAAAACCCTACACCCCGATTTTTGGGCAAACTTGGTTTTAGCAGCCGCGGCACCTACAAAATCACCTGTCAAAAAACTAGCCTTCTAATTTTTCCGATTCCAATATACAGCACGACTGTACTACTTGGAGACGTTATTTCTATTAACCCTTCCTTGACACACTGGGTCATTTTGACCCGGACGAATTTGAAGCAAAATGCTCACTTTCCTAAAATAAAATGTTTTCTATAATTTTTTTACAACAATTCAATTTTATACTTTCCGAATTTTAATTATGCAGACATATTAATAAATGTTCAAAGTGTATCCCGGGTTTTTGTCAACAAAAAACCGACCGAAGGGTTGTTAAGGGCGGGTGCATGAAGTACTATCAGTGGGCAAATTGACCCAGTGTGTCAAAGCCGTGGCCAAGTATAAGTGCGTCCAGGAACGGTTAAGGGAGGGTACCAGTGTGACGGGCTGAAATGAGTTGTTTTTCTGATTTTTTTTTGCCTCCTAGATGATTTATTTGGGATTTGGGAAAAGAAGTGTGTTAGTAAGCATACATTGAACTTATTTCGTATGAATTTGTATTGAATTAAAATAAAAATATAACCTGACAATGCTTGGTCTGAAAAATAAAAATGTTAATTTTTATTTTAACTTCAATTTTTGAATATTTAGTCAATTTTTTAATATAACTCGACAATGGTTGGTTTGAAAAATGAAAATGTTTTATAATCCATATAAATGTAGTTTCCGTTGAACGTAGACGTTTTCGAAAAAAATCATGGTACGGCCGGTGTTAAAAAAAAGTGTAATTTTGGGGTGATTTGCCCTTATATTCGAGGGCTTGAAAAATTCTAAATTGAGAAAAAAAACTTCTACCTCCAACGATAGGTACTGACATTAGGGAAGTTTTGGTTTTTCAAAATTGAAAATCGAACAATTATAGGTAGGTCGAGAAAAGTCGTTTTGAGGAAAACGCGATTAAAAGTTTTGGTGTACGTGAATCGTTGCGCGACCTGCTCTCACTAAATCGTCCGTAACTCTGTCAATATTCAATATTTTAATTTGAATGTTTTTTTTTCTCACCTATTCTTGAATACGTATACTTTGAGAAAGAGCGAAAAAGAATCGACTTTTTCGACCCGTCACAGTGGTGCCCTCCCTTAAGGAAAAGACCCAACTTCTTTTTTTTGGGATACCCCTAACATTTTTTGCCACCATTTTGTGTGCAATAGGCAAAGCAAATCGAGACTACCTTTTGATACGAAAAACTATTACAAAAAAGTCAACAAAAGCCAGAAGAAAGATCATGCAAGGTAAGGGATTTAAAAAAAATTAAAGTAAGTAAAAATCTGAAAAACTGGGTTTTTTTTCTGAGGGGGGTTTTAATATTCCAGTGGGTCGTGATCCAATCTAGCACTCCCTTAAATATCACGTGGTTTTCACTGGGCGCCCTGAGTGTATATATTGGCGGAAACGGAAGCCGAGGAAGCGAACCGGAAGTTACTTTCGGCGGATCACAAATTAGGGGATCACGCGATTTATATCGCTTTTTTTCTTCACATTGTACAATCGATTGATCGATCGATCGATCGATCGATTCTTCGTCGCGTAGTCCCATTGTTGGATGGAGTGTTTTGAGAATTTTTTCGTTCACCGCGGTCTGGACGATCGCGAGGCTCGCGAGACTGTCGCTAATTCATTTTTAATCGCCGCCAACGATCGCGTGTTTAAGGGGTTAGGCCACTCTAGAGGCCGAAAAAAAGGCTTTTTGGGGATTTCTTTCAGAAAAACTACAAAATAAATAGAGATTACAAAACGGTGTTATCATATTTATAATTTTATCGAAGCGATTAATTTCAAAATGGCGGCTGTGCAGCGTTTATCTCAAAACTGCATTTTTTTAAGTTGGCCGGAAACATAACTCGGACAATTTTCAACCGTTTCACTTGAAATGTTGAATATATCTTGAAAAATACATTGTCTATGGAAGTACGTGGGATTTTTTGTTTATATTGCATAGTTCATTTGTTATTAACAATTATCTGACGATTTTTTAGGCAAATTTTCAACTTTTCAAAAATTTGCCTAAAAAATCGTTAATAACAAATGAACTATGCAATATAAAAAAACAAAACTACGTACTTTTCCTACGTACTTCCATAGACAATGTATTTTTCAAGATATATTCAACAATTCCAGGGAATCGGTTGAACATTGTCTGAGTTATGTTTCCCGCCAACTTAAAAAATGCAGTTTTGAGATAAACGCTGCTCAGCCGCCATTTTGAAATGAATCGCTTAAAAAAAAAGATTGTATCCAGTCACTGATATGTATGATAAACACTCTTTTTTGTAATCTCGATTTATTCTGTAGTTTTTCTGAAAAAAATCCCCGAAAAGCCTATTTTTCGTACCTTTTTCGGAGGGACACTCGTTTTTTTGAGAATTCTCAAAAATGTTTAGAAGCGTTTCGTAACTCTTGCTTTCTGTTTTCGTTCTCTTTTTTTCCTCGTTTCATCTCACATTCCTCGGGGGTACCTGAAAAAAAAGGCAGAAAGAGAAATTAAGGCTTCCGGCGTCCGGAGATTTCGAGACACGTGTTACACGTCACATCCGGTCGCGAATAAAACGTCAATGTGACATCGGAAGGTCAAGGCGAAAAACGAGTCTTTTTTTGCTAAATTTTTTATCATTATTTTTTGTTTTTGGTAATCTGGACGAATCTTTCGTTACTTCGATAATCGAATTTCCAAAAAGATAAGTCGCGGGACGCGACACACGAATGTTGGGGGGAGGGAGAGAGACAGAGAGAGAGAGCACGACAAGATTGGCGTCAACTTTGTCAGTGACGGACAATAATAATTAGAGGCATTTTCTTCGACAATAATAAAGCGTGTGAAAAATATTGTCGGGGCCGGCGAAAGATTCCGTTCGAAAATTCCTTTTTTTTCTTTCTTTTTTTCAATCTCATTCTCGTAGTGGCCAATAAAATATCAGGGCTCGAACAATTCGCAGCCGTTTTTTTTCTTGATTCTCTTCGATTCGATCATTTTTTCTTGATTTTTCGTACCGCGCGCCAGCGTCAATTCCACCAAAAAAAAATCGAACGCTTCGCGTGTTACGTTGATTAAATATTATTTAAAAAGATACAAAATAAAAAGAGGAATTGGCAAGAAAATATAAAACGAAATATTTATACACATCGCATGGCAGAACCGACAGTCTGCAAAGTGCCTGGCGTTTCGTCCACGACGTGTTCGCGAGAATACCAAAATATTAAAAAACAAAAAAAACTGATAAACTAATTATCTATCGACGAGCGTGACAGGACTCGAAGAAAATTCTAAAAAGATCGCAATTGGCGAATCGCCGACACCAAAAACAATGTAAAAAGAGCGAGAGAGAGAATATAAGCGAGAACAAAAAAGCGCCACGATCATTCACCGGCGCACAAGAAAGTAACTTTGCGATGTGCCCCGGCCGATAATAATCGAGCTAAAAAAAACGGGCGCGATTTGTTCGTAAAAAAAATCGCGCTTGTGAGAAAAAACATACGTGAAAAATAAAGACACATAATTGTTAAGAAAAGTAGGTCGTTCGAGCTCGTCGCACGCTGAAAGTATGTAATCTAATTATATATTTGTTGGAGTCTTATCGAAATGCCGGGTAAAATGTTATTAATTAATTTTTAAGGTATATACAAATAATAATAAGAAGAAGAGGAAGAAAAAGTCTAGGGGGTCTTGATGATTAAGGAGAATATATATATATATATATATATATATATATATATATATATATATATATATATATATATAGCCTCCTTACATATTTATATAAATAAATAAACAATTACATTACTTGTAACTTACGAATGTCCCCCGCGACTCTATCGTCTCACAACATCAACAAAATCTTTGCGTAGTCTTTAAGATATTAGGAATTATTATTATCATTTTTTAGTAAAATTATTATTATTATTGGCGAAGATAATTCTCGATTTATCAATTTTATCGATTTTGATCAATTTTCAATCCACCAGCCTTTATTTCCGCGAGCACGGCGAAGCTCAATTGTAACTTCGTACACCTTAAAAGTTGTATAGGTCCACTTTCCGCGGAAAATCGATCGAAGAATTATCCCAGAAAAGTGAGTGCCCGGTGTACAAGGGAAAACCTTAAGGGCAAGGATTGTTCTCGCAACGTAACCTTACGAACCGTTTTTTTCCTCTCACTTTTTCCACCGCTGAATTTTTTTCGAATTTCGTTTTTCATTATATATATTTATATATATAATAGATGTTCGTAAAATACTGTCGATAGAAAGAGAGAGGAGAAAAGTAATAACGAAAGGAAAAATGAAAAATATATATGAAAGTTCGATTTTTAACGCGGATATCGAGTCTTCTATAGAAACAATACACAAACAAATCGTCGAAACAAACAGAAGGAAGCAAAAAAGAACGAAAAAGTAGAACACGAGAAAATAAACGAACACGGAAAAAATGTGACACTGCGCGTGTTTGCAAACTTCTTTTTCGTTATTGTGAATGCATTTTTAGTAATTTTATCTGAGCGTGTAAATAAATTGAATGGGGATAACGTTTCCAAACCGAGAAACCGATGAATTTTTGCGACAGCGTGCGATTTATTAATTAACATGCACACATACGCAATAAAATTTATCCGTGCTGCCCCGTGCCGAGCACGAAGACAAAATAAGATTAATGATAATGTGCGAGGAACTCAATGAATTGTAATGATTCGTAAATAATAATAATGATAATAATAAGTCTTAGCGGATCTCCCCTCGTATTACTGTATATAAAGTGATATATATATATATATATATATATATATATATATATATATATATATATATATATATATATATATATATATATATATATATAATCACATAATATATTTTGTCGATCAAATAAGAAAAATCATATAAGGAACCAGAAAAAACGTTTTATCGGATGAAAGCAAGAGAGAGCAAAGGAAAATGCGTATAGTCTCTCAATCTTAGCCGTATATACGAATCTAAATGAATTTTTACTATCTCATTTGTGACGTTGCCAAAAGGAGCGAGACGAATTGTTCTTCTCGATCACACGCTACTTATCACGTTGCCTTCGTTCGTGTTATTGTTTCAGTCACTAAATGTACGATACGGCAAAATTCATTCGCATCTCGAGAAGTGTGTGATTTGTAGAAAGCTTTCGAAGATCCCGAAGGGACGTTCTTTCTCCGAACACACAAACACTTTTTTCCTCTTCTTTTTTCGAATAAGCTAACATTAGTCACGTAAGATTTATTATGAATGTGTTAGATTTAAATAAATCCAAATAAATAACGAGCCAGGGGATTATTTGTAGAATTATTGTCCTTCGCGACGATTTAGATCTTATTACCGAAATTTGATTTGATTTTCGGCGGAAAAGAATTTCTGTCGCAATGGCAACAGTTGGTGGGAAAAATCGGAAAAACGTGAAAAACCATTTTCGTATATTTTTATCGCATACCGAGCTACGCCGTTTCGCCGCCAGGTGGACTGAGGACATTTCTTTCTCGAAGGCGGAAGAGTAGCGCTAGAAGTATAAGAGTATTCTAGGGAAATCTCATCTCAGTTTGGTCCAACTTGTCGCCGATAAAAAAAAAAGATAATCATTGGGCTTGATTTTTTTAAAATGGGTAGTGATGGCATTTTTGTAAATTGGTTTTCCTTTTGATTAATTTGTGTTAAACAAGGAAACACTTTAAAGAAATTAGTTTTGATACGATAAGAAAAATGTGAGCGATTATTGAGGAAATTATACAGAGCATTATTATATTATTTTATTATTATTGATTATATTATACAGAGCACAGTTTTTATTATAAATATTTCGTAACATTTATGTAAACTTAATTTAAATTGCGTCTGTAAAATATAAATTCTTATTTCGCGGGCTTTCTAATACCGCCGACTGCCGGTAGGCAGCGCTGGGCCAGGCGCCAAAAATTCGTTCGTTTGTTTTCGCTCTCGCGAGCTCGTGAGGCAGCACTTCAATGTTGTTCCGAAGAAATAACACGTGTCTCGAGTAACGTAAGTGACAAATCACTGTGTTTACGATTAAAACGCAATATATGCGAATGAAAATAGTTAAAGTATCGTTTGTTTTGTCACACTATTCACTTGTACGATATCTAATGCGTTGCGACAGCAACGAACGTGTGAAGAAAGCGGATCCTCGACATAACCTCACTTTCGAGCGATCGGGGCCGCTGAATGCAAACGTGTCTCAGGGTGTTAAGAAAAGTATAAAATCCAAAAAACAATCGAGAAAATTATTTTTGTCGTCGTGTCACACGAGGTGAACGCGTTTCAAATGAACCTAAACATCTTTGACATAACCTCACTTTTGACCGACAGTCGCCGCCGAATTCGAACGTGTCTCAGGCTAAAAAAAGTATAAAATCTAAAAGAAAAGCGAGAAAATAGTTTTCTTCGTTGTGACAAACGAGTTAGCTGTGTTTTAAATGAAGATAAATATCCTCGACATAACCTCACTTTTGACCGACAACCGCCGCCAAATACGAACGCGTCTCAGGCTAAGAAAAGTACCAAATCCACAACAAAAGCTCGACGATCATTCTTATCGTTGCAGAAAAAGGGCTAAAGACGTTTCCAATGAAGAAGTTAGCCGGTATGCCAATTTCGGCATTCGTTGCCTACTCAAAGAAGCGCAAAACCTCCGAGAACACGCTGCTCCCACAGAAGGCAAAGAAAAAGCGTCCGCGTCTCTCGGATATTTTGCCGACGCATCTGTCCGCCCAGGCTGCGAGCACAACGGATTTCCCGTCTACACCCAAGTCCCACTCCCCCAAGCGGAAGAAGAAGCACCAAAGAAACAAAAAACTAGGAGGCGGAGTCATCCCCGAGCGGACTAAAAGGTCGTCAAAGGTGAAAACTTCGAAAAAGAAACAAGACGTGCCGGAGGGTCACGTCAGTTCAAACGGTTGCGACGAACGTCCAGTGGACTTTAAGAACACGGAGATCGAAACAACCGAGGCGAGTTTGCCGTTGACTCAGTCCAAGAAGTTGCAGAGGTCGTCGATCGTGAATGCTGTGACGACAAACGGCGTTGGTAGCAATGATCCCGATTCGCAAGTTTGCCTAGACACAAGTGTTCCCGAATGCTTGAGCAATGATCCCATTGAGGAGGCAAAGACGCTCTTCCAGTGGCTCATCCACCCGGTGTCAGTTGAAAAATTTTTCAAGTGAGTTTATCGCCGGTCCATGCTGATTGTTGTTAATTGTTTTCGTTACTTCTGTCGTTTGAAAAGAATTGTGGAATCCGGAGAAGTTTGTGAAGAATTGTCAAAATCCGTTGGAGACGAATCGTCGAAGTTCATTTAAGAAGAATTGTCGCAGTTCATTTAAGAAGAATTGTTGCAGTTCATTTAAGAAGAATTGTTGCAGTTCATTTAAGAAGAATTGTCGAAGTTCGATTGAGAAGTTTGAGAAGAGTTGTCGAAGTTCGAGAATAATTGTCTAAGTTTGTTTGAGGAGTTTGAGAAAAATGGTCGAAGTTCGTTTGAGAAGAATTGTTGAAGTTCGTTTGAGGAGGATTTTCGAAGTTCGTTTGAGAAGAATCGTCGAAGTTTGCGAAGAATTGTCGAAGTTTGAGAAGTTTGTCAAGAATTGTCGAAGTTTCAGAAGAATTGTCGAATTCGTTTGAGAAGTTTCAGAAGAATTCTCGAAGTTCGTTTGAGAAGTTTGAGAAGAATTCTCGAAGTTCGTTTGAGAATTATCGAAGTTCGATGGAGAAGTGCGAGAAGAATTCACGAAATTCGTTTGACAAGTTTAAAAAGGATTGCCGAAGTTCGTTTGAGAAGATTCGTCGATTTTTTTTTTTTAAAGCCTTGTCGAAGTTCGTTTGAGACGTTTGAGGAGAATTGTCGGTGTTTGGTTCAGAAGTTTGAGAATAATTATCGAAGTTCGTTTGAGAAGTTCGAGAAGAATTGTTGAAGTTCATTTGAGAAGTTTGAGAAGAATTGTTGGAGTTCGTTTAAGAAGTTTAAGAAGAATTGTCGAAGTTCGTTTGAGAAGTTCCAGAAGGATCGTTGAAGTGCGTGAAGAATTGGCGAAGTCCGTTTGAGGAGAATTGTCAAAGTTCACTTGAGAAGTTTCGCAGGGTTTGGGTTACGCGGAAGCCGATAGAAATTGATAAAAATTGGCAAACCTGCAACTGTTTTTTTTTCGATATGGTTTGGCAGTCTCGCGAACGAATTTGTGTTCCAGGAACAATTGGGAGCGAGCTCCGTTGCAGATAAAGAGAAGTAAATCGAGTTATTACAAGCTTTTGATGTCGACCCCGATGTTGGACAGTATTTTGCGCAATTTTCACATTTTCTACACGAAGAATATCGACATAACGTCGTACACGGACGGTCAGAGGGAGACTCACAATCCCCCGGGTCGTGCGCTCCCGAGCGTCGTTTGGGACTATTACTCGAACGGTTGTTCCATCAGGATGTTGAATCCCCAGACGTTCATACCGAAGTTGCACGCCTTGAACGGTAGCTCGAAAATTATCACAAAAAATTCACATTCACCAGTCGGCGGGACAGCGCGATGATTAAAAATGAATGTTGCAGCCACGTTGCAAGAATTCTTCGGGTGTTTCGTGGGTGCAAATTCTTATCTGACGCCACCGGACAGCCAAGGATTCGCGCCCCATTACGACGACATCGAGGCCTTCATACTGCAGATCGAGGGGAAAAAGCGATGGCGCCTCTACAAGCCGACCACCGATGCCGAATATTTGCCCCGCTATTCGTCCAAGAACTTCGATCCAACGGAGATCGGCGAACCGATCCTCGACACTGTTCTTCACGCCGGTGATCTTCTCTACTTCCCCAGGGGCACGATTCATCAGGGCGAAACGATCGACGGCACCCACAGCCTTCATGTCACCCTCAGTGTCTATCAGAAAAACAGCTGGTGCGACTTTTTGGAAAAATTACTGCCCGAAGCGCTGAAAAACGCGACCGAGGCGGACTCGCGTTTTCGCGAGGGCTTACCGATCGATTATCTGAAGCATGTAGGCTACGTGCACTCGCCGAGGAAGACCGAGGCACGCGAGAGCTTTCTCGAGAAAACCAAAGATCTTCTGCATCGAATCATCGATCACATCGACATCGACAGAATTGCCGATCGTATGGCGACAGAAAACATACACGATTTTCTTCCACCTGTTCTCGCCCCCAAGGAGCAAGAATGCTCGATTCTTAAGGACGGCGAGAGAATGACCGAGGACGGAAGTATCGAGAATCGCGTGGAAATCGAGCCCGACACGAGGATCAGGCTCCTCAGGTCACACTGCATCAGGTGAGATAACGAGACACGATTCTCGACTTGTCACGTACACTTTTTTTCAACTTTTGTTAGCCTTCCGTATAGATAATGAATGGCCCTTAGAATTTCATCGTGCCTGTCCGTCTGTTACGGCCGATAAATATATTTTAATTAGTGCATTTATTGTAAATTACATTTTTTTATTTTGGGGAACTTAGAGCCATATATATATATATATATATATATATATTGTAAATTGAAAAAGAAGTATATATAATAATATATACTTAGTATATAAATCGAATATTTATAAATTAATGTATAAATAGAAAAATACAATTTTTTCCTCTCTTGAAATTTTACCACAAACTCCTCAACCCTCGAGTTGCGGTAGTTAAGGGGAGGTACCTGAGTAAGCGGCGAGAAAAACAGGCAAACTTCGGGAATTTTTATCTCAAAAACTAATGTTTCGATTGGATCCGGGTTTTTTTTTTTTGGAAAATATGTGGATTGAGGTATGTTTAGGAATTTTTTAAAATAAATTCGTTGACCGGAAGCGATTCAAAGGCGATCATCTCGAAATATAGTTTCCAAAGTCGGTGCCAGATGTTTTTCGAAAACGGCTTGTCCGATTTTGTCCAAATTTGGATACAATATTCTTCGATAGTTTTTTCTCGTTCGCCACGTAGGGGTTTTTCATTCGATTGAACCATTGCTTTTTTATGCAATGTGTATGCAAATCAAAATCTTCGGAAATTGCGAACGAAAAACGAATGTTAAATTCAAACGGTCGCAATTCCGTCAAAAATGAAAGTTTCAAAAAAATCCTACGTGGCGAACGAGAAAAACTATCGAAGAATATTGTATCCAAATTTGGACAAAATCGGACAAGCCGTTTTCGAGATACATCTGGCACCGACTTTGAAAACTATGTTTCGAGATAATCGCCTTTAAATCGCTTCCAGTCAACGAATTTATTTAAAAAAATTCATAAACCTACCTCAATGTACATATTTTCGAATAAAAAAAACCCGGATCCAATCGAAACATTAGTTTTTGAGGTGAAAATTCCCGAAGTTTACCTGTTTTTCTCGCCGTTCACTCCGGTACCTCCCCTTAAATCATCTGATTTTTGACTGAAAATACGTGGAAAGAAAAATCTGAAAAAATTCTCGCGAACGCAACGAAAGCAGATCCAACTTTTTACTATCTTGAGGTTTTCCTTGTCGTTTTCACGTTACACGTTATTTTTCAAATTGTCTCGTTTTTTTTAAATCAAAATTCTTTAGAAAAAAAATCGTACGAAGCTTTAAAAAATCAATATTGGAGCTTGAGCTCCCCCCTTTATGATTCCGGTCAAAGAAATGCATTAAAAAATAGTCTGTAAAAAGGGGTCCCCCAGAAAAGGAACAAAAAAGGTGCAAAATGATCGTTTTCGAAAAAGAGTACCAGTCGTAAAAAAAATAGTGCAAAATTTTCAACAAAAAAACGGAATGAAGGTGAATTCCTCCCCTTCAAAATGCCGTTCATTAAATTCATTCATGTCAACTATCGGCGAAATAGCAAAAAAAATCGTATCGGAACTTTAAAAAAATTTTATCCGGAACCTTTTCGCCGGTAGTGTACATAACGTGAAGAATTAACGACAATGATCGGTGTTCCTCGAATACAGTTATCCAATAAACATCGAAAGTATTCGCAAGTTTTTATCAAAGTAATCGAGTTTTCCAATGAAATATTGCAATACGTGCCCAATCTAATTCACGATTCGCCATTCGACGACTCGCAGGCTCGTCGAGGAGGAGGACTCCATAAAGATCTATTACTCGACGGAAAATTCGAAGGAGTATCACGAGTACGAGTCCCAATTTCTCGAGGTCGAGAAGGAGCTCGCTCCCGCCGTACGAGAGATCATTCAGCGCTATCCCGATTTCGTGAAAGTTGACGATCTGCCGATCGACGGCGAAGACAACAGAGTGAGCCATTGAAAATTACACGTCTTTTTTTTTCATCGTTCGCACGAAAATGGCGAATTCCATCCGTCGTTGCGCATACTGGATTGTATCGTTCAAAATCCGACGACATCTTTTCCGCATTCACAATGCTCGTTTGTTGTCCCTGCAGGTCCAAGTGGCGAGAGATCTCTGGGAAAAGTGCATCGTCGTGACCGACCTCCCGTTGCCCGTCGTCGATTGACGAGTTCGCTGCTAAGGTTTTTTTTTTGCCACGCTCGAACGCGTAGCTCGTTGCGTGCGCTAGTTCGCGCATTCGAGTGCGAAGTTTGCTACAGAAATACAGAGTAAAAAGCACCGCGAAAACTTCGACCGTATATGTATGTATATAAACTTTATACGTTGAATCATACAAACGTTCCTTTATTTTCTTTTCTTTCGCCCAATTGTACGATGGATTCCTCGTCAATCGAATGTGAGGATATCTTTTTTTTTTTCTTTGGCACACGGAGACTTATTTTCGGCGGAAAGAATATTCGGATATTGTCGGAAGAGCATTTACGACGACGCGCTCGCGCGCCGCTCAGACTTTCAGTTTAATGTTCCTTCGAGTTCGCTCGTCCTGGTCCTTCTTCCTGCCGAGTACGTACTCCGTGTAGCCCAGGTAACCGTCGTTGTCCAAATCGTCCTCCTCGAGTACGCGGTCTATCAGATCTACGCATATTGTTATCGATTGATTGAAAAAAAAAGACATGTAAAAAATATCGTAGACGAAGAGTATAAATTTAAACGTCGATTGCATTGAATTTTCAATTTTATTGTCAATTTAATTTAGTTTTACGGTTTCGTTATCGGATTCAATTCTTTCAGATTGTCAATCGAATTGAATTTTCGATGTTGTCGGTTGAATTGAATTGATCAATTTTATAATTAAATGTATTTTTTATCAACATTGTCGTTATTAATTGATTTAAAAATAAAACAGAAATGAAAAAAATCGTAGACGCAAACTATACATTTTTTTGGTTGACTGAATTGGATGTTTCTGCTTTGTCGTCAATTGAAGTGAAATTTTCGATTTTATCGTTAATTGAATAGAATTTTGCAATTGCAGAATTTTGCAATTTTATGGGAAATTTGTTTAGATTTTTTGGTTTTGTCATCGAGAGAATTCAATTTTTTCATTTTTATCATCAAATTGAATTTTAGCATCGGCTGAATGGCTTAACTATCAATTAAATAGATTTTTTCAATTCTATCGTTATCAATTGATGAAAAAAAAACGATAAAAAATTAGAAAAATCGTAGCGTATAAATTTTTTCGTCGATTGAATTGAATTTTTCAAATTTATCGTCAATATAATTATATTCTGTGGCTTCGTTATAAACGAGATTCAGTTTTTCCAATTTTATCATCAATTCAATTGAATTCCCGATATTATGGTCCGTTGAATAGAATTTATCAACTTTGTTATCGATTAAATAGAATTTATTTAATTTTATCGTTGAGTGAATTCTTTTTTTCAATTTTACCGTCAATTAAGTTAAATTTTCTGGTTTTCTTATCAATTAGATTTTTTTCTTCAATTTAATTGTCACATAAAATAGATTCAATTTGTTCAAATATATCATTAATTAAATTGAACGTTCGATATTATCGAAAATTGAATAGAATTGATCAATTTCTTTATTAATTGAATGGAATTTTTAAAATTTTATCATCGAAAGAATATAATTTTTCAATTTTATCATAAATTATTATTTATCATAAATTATAGATAATTTATCTTTCCGGTTTTGTTATCAGATTCAATTTTTTAAATTTCATCATCAATTAAATGTAATTTGTTCAATTTGATCACTATTTGAGTTGAATTTATCAATTTCATTGTCAATTCAATTGGATTGATCAATTTCATTTTCAGTTAAATTGAATTTATCAATTTTATCATCGATTAAATAGAATTTTCCTATATCACATCGTTTCGAAATCAGCGCGTAGAATCCTCAAATAAAAATCCTACAAATTATATCGCAGTGAGAAAAACCGAATTATTCAAAAAATAGTTAACAGTTCATTTTTTCTACGTACACTCTATAGAAATTAAAATTGAAAAAAATACAAAACATTGTAGAGCAAGAGTAAGAAATTTGTATTTCGATAATTGGAAGATTAACGCGATCCGTTCCGTTGTCTTTGGAATTTTTAAATTTCGTCGCGGACCCTGCAGGACTGTGCGGATCGATCGATATTGTTATTTTTTTTTGTATGTACTCCTTATTTTTCTTTCCCCGACGTCGTGCTCGCGTAAAGCGAAATTCGTCGTAAAACCGAGTAGTGAAGATCGTAAAAAAAAAAAATTAATTAAAGAAGACGTGCGACGAACCAACAATCCAGGAGTAGTCAGCGATAGAGGCGCCCTCGTGGTCGGCGTGCCCGTGACCGATCTCGTTTCTCGAGGCGTCCTCGTCGTCCTCGGCGCCGTGGAGCGTGTGCTGCAGCGCGTGAAGGAGCTCAAGGCCGTCGAGCTTCGTATTATTGTCCACGTCGTGAACTCTGGAGACGTCAGAAATCGAAAAATTCGTCGTTTTGAAATTTCAATGAAAAATCTTAGCGGTGGCAAAAATCGCGCTTGCTCACTTGAAGTAATAAAATTCCAGCTCCTGGTCGCTCATTTTCGAGAGGTCTATGCGCTCAGCGAGCGGGCCCATGTCCTCGGCGAGATGTCTTATCGTCGAAATATCAAACAACGATTGCAATTATTCGCGAAAGAACGAGAGGAGAAAATTCTGATAACTAAACACAAATTAGCGAAAATTAATAAAAATCGGAGAAAATCGTGAATTTTTTGCTGAGCGCATTTGAAAAAATTGCCGATTATTTTACAGCGCGAAACTTTTTCATCGATTGGACGGTGAAATTATCGTCGTTTACTCACGTCGCGTCGTGTAACAGCTCTTCGTTTTGGGTCAATTTGACAGACGGCTCGGGCACGTAGTGATTATGCAGAACGCTGCTTCGCGGATGATGAGGACCGCGAAAAGCTACAGCAGGCTCGATACACGCGGTGAGTGTCATTAGTAATGTCAACATTGCTCCTCGAGATCTGAAATAGAGGAAGTTTGTTTTTTTCAATACGCCGCTCTCACGACACAAATTTACATTTTTTTTACCGACACTATCGCTTATCGTGGCCGCAGTATAATAATAATGATAATAACATGAGTATAAGTATTTGAAAAAATTAACAGCATCTGTAGCAAACATTTGCAGACAGATTTTGTACAATAATTATTGTACAATATACCAAAGTATTATCATCGTATGGAAATAATAGTGCCATTATTTTTAGTCTTAAATGTACGATAATAAATACTATTATGTTATATAAGCTAGCTATATATACATGGGAGTGCATGTGCAAAATTACAATGACATTATTATATATTTTTTCATCGTAGTTTCCATTGTACTAGATCTTTCCCTTTAATCCATTCCTACCATATTCCATTTGTCATCCCTCAATTATATTATTATAATCGATAACCATTACATAATTTTATATAATAATGGTGCTTGAAAAAGTTCACTTTGCTCATAATTTTAGACGATATGATCGTATGATTATCGTATAAACATAATAAAATCATTTTGAGTGTAAATCATTATATATCTATACACACACACACACACACACACACACACACACACACACACACACACACACACACACACACACACACACACACACACACACACACACACACACACACACACACACACACACACACAAAACACATATATATGAGGTATTCCACGTGAATCCGGTGGACTTTTTCCCTGACCCCCGCGAATTCGATTAATTTTTTTTATCTGATACCATTGACTAAAAGACAACCTGAATTTTTTTCACATTTTTCGAAACAACCCTTAGTAAAAAAAAACAAATATATGTCAAAAATTTTAAGGTATCAGCCGCAGTGGAAGTATGATTTTTTCTGTGCTTTTTGAGCGATGAACATAAAAAAAATCCAAAAAATTCATTGTGGGTATCAAAATATTTCAGTATCCGCCCGAAGTAAGCGGTTCTTGAATTTTTCGGGTTTTTTAAACGTTAATCGCTCAGAAAGCACAGAAAAAATCATACTTCCACTCCGGGTGATAGCTTGAAAATTTTCACATATAATCACGCGTTTTTGCGAATTTTTTCAGATTTTTTCAGATTAAATTTACCTCACACTTCTAACCCGATAAAACGGGAGACCTATAATTTTGTTTACGGACAAGAGCATTAAAGAACTATTTTATGAGAACAAAGATTATAATTCTTGGGTTAGTAGTGTGCGATAACTTAGAAAAATCTGTTTCTAAAGAAAAACGATTAATTGTTTCGATAATTTTACAAAGCGTCAAATTTATGAGTGAAATGAATCAAAGAAAATTGACGAGAATCGGAAATTTCGAAGCTCTTGAGCGACCACTAAATATTCATTGACCGGCTGGAGCTTTCGGCAGGTTAATAAAAATTATAAACCGTGAAATTCACGGGTGAGAAGTAAACGAAAAAAAAAAAATCGATTTTTTAATGAAAATTTGAATTTTTGCGAGGGTCGAGCTATATATATATATATATATATATATATATATATATATATATATATATATATATATATATATATATATATATATGTATATGTATATGTATATGTATATATATATATATATATATATATATATATATATATATATATATATATATATATATATTATGTAATCCTATTCTAAATTCCACAATAAAACAGGGACACTTAAAGACGGCTAATTCTATTAATTATTTTCAAATCCTTCAGAAGCAGCGCCCGCAAGAAGTATCGTCTCGTTTAGACCGAAACGATCTTGAATGAGGACTAGTAGTTCGGATTATTCGCCGACGATCTCGCACGATCGATTGCACCGGAATAAAGAGTGGAAATTCGTACTGTGGAAACTCGCCATGCATTTCGAGCAATGTGCGTAGTCCGAACACAATTGGACCTGCTGGGTCTCGGATTCGCGGGAGCGGGTGCAAGGGAGGCCGTAAGGTTCGCGCGCGGGGTTGCGAAGTCGCGGGTGGTGTGACACGACTCTTATTCCAGGCGAGGCGAGGAGAGAGACAGAGAGAGAGAGAGAGAGAGAGAGAGAGAGAGAGAGAGAGAGAGAGAGAGAGAGAGAGAGAGAGAGAGAGAGAGAGAGAGAGACGAGCGAGAGGAATTGATCTCGAAACACCGTGCTAGGCGAGAGAGACCCCACTTGGACACAACGACAGATGTACGTTAGGGGGAGGTCCGCGGTAATTATTATGCGATTACCCACAAGCCCATTGATTTAGATTGCGAGCATGAGGGGGGTCGATCGACAGACTGTTACGCGGGATAATATACATCCATAGTCACAAATGTATATACATTTGTACGGAGGCGACCCGATTGTCGGCTCATTGAGATTCTCGAATAATTTCGAACTGCCGCCGTTGTTGTAGTAATAATAATAACAACACCATCAATAAAACAATAACATCCATAATAATAATAATAATATAAATAATAACGAAGCTAAAATGTTATTCGTGAGGAAATTGAAGAGTGGAAAATTTCTGGTATTTTGCAATTCTTAATGTTTTTTTTTTAGAGATTCTTCCAATTATTTTTAATGTTTTCAATTGCTTTAATGTTTTTAATGTTTTTTAATTGCTTAAAATGTTTTTTTTAGGAGTTCTTCGAATTTGTTTTTCGAAAATCTTGGAATTGTTTCATTCTGCAATCGGGTATTGGACTATATTAAAAATATGGTTCACTCTCCTGTCATCCTAAAAGAATATATGGTCAAAATGAATTTTCTATCATTTTATCAAAACAAATATGCATCATTTTCGTTTATTTCAATATTTTAATTAGATAAATTTGAACGTTTGGTCACGTGAACAAAAACGCTCCGAGATTGGTTGGATCTTTCGTGACGTCAAATGCCAGTAAACAGATTGTCATTACGAGTCCTGTGACGAGTAATGAGCAATTTTCTAGTTTATTTCAGTGTATTTCCGTGCTTTTTCTGTTCATTCATTGTTATTCGTAGTGATAGTTACCATATTATTAAGTTTTAAATAAGAACGGAGAGGAAGGTTTGCTGTGCTGGCGTGTGACGTCACAGGCGTCACGTGGCTAGATATCTGACAAGGCGAGCGTTTTGGCGGTCGAGTTGAATATTAAAATTTTATTGCCGTTTTATATCGTAAACACTGACATTCGCAAAGATAACAAAAATATTGTGAGCATAATATAATATTGTGAGCATAACCAAATTATATAATATTGTGAGCATAATATAATATTGTGAGCATAACAAAAATATTGTGAGCATAATATAATATCGTGAGCATAACCATTCAAGATGATTTCCGTACACCAGTTAAATACCCTATTCTTCGAATAGCTGTTTTTTTGCAATTGCCGTATTTGCTGATTTTTTTGCAATTCTTTTAATTACTGATTCTGTGCAATTCTTTTAATAGCTGTTTTTTTGTAACTCTTTTCATTGCTGTCTCTTTTTGCAATCCTTTGATCGGTTGTTTTTTGGAATTTAATTGCTTTGTTGTTGCATCTCTGTATTATTGTTTTTTTTAAATTCCGTCAATTGCTGCCTTGCATTTTTTTCAGTTGCTGTTTCTTTGCGATTCTTCCGATTGCCAATTTTTTGCAATTTTTTTAATTCAAATTGTCGAAATTGTTTTGTTTTTGCAGATCAAGGCTACGAGACTGACTCGAACGTTCTTTCAGGATCCTCATTGGCGATCTACAGCCCTCATCTGCGAGAAAAAACATTTCCGATAACAATACAAAGGAAGAAATGTAAGGAATCGAAAGGAAGAAAAAAACGAATTTTGCGTCGCGTTTCCAAGGACGCGAAGCGTGCAAGACCGTTGGAATTTCGTGATGTAGGAGAATGAGAAAACGAAATGAGAGGACTTGTTGCACGGTAGCGTGACAAATGAGGGAAAAAAATGCATATGATCGAGCACGCAGTCTTATGCTCGGCAAACGGATCGAGTTTGCTCGTAGCTCGCTCTAAATAAACACACGCGCACATATGTATACATACGTATGTTTGTACGTATACGCGCGGGGCTGACGAGAGTGCGTAGGTGTTAAAAGACACGCCAGAGTACGACACGGATTTGGGGTACTTAGAAATCAATTCTATGGGCTTAGAATAGGCGCGATGGGATATGGTGAATACATAGAGAGAGAGAGAGAGAGAGAGAGAGAGAGCGAGAGCCCGAGGGGGGGAGGGGGCGAAATGCATATGTTGATGGGGGTGCCCCAAGGGGCTCTTTCTCTCGCACTCTTTCTCTTTTTCGCGGTGCAAGTGGACCCCCGTGGGCGAGCACCCCCAGCTCGAGTCCTCGACGGCACTCGGAGAGCTCGCCTTTTCCCTCGCCCCCTCGGGTGTCGAAATCCATAAATAATTTATATCATTTGGTCCTTTCAATAGGGGCCGCGGGGAAGGCGAGCAAAGGGGGTGGGGGGCTGGGGCGAAGAGAAAAAGAACGGACCCATATGTACCTGTGTCGCCTTACAGTCTCGGGACCTGCCATTCCTCGCGATCCTGCTACACTCCGCCCTCGTTGCGTAGGACACATCGTATCACGCTCTCCCGTCGCCCAGCCTTGTCGACGATCTGCGACAATGTAAAAAAAGAGCCACCCGATATTCGAGCCCTTCAGTCGGTAGGACCGATATTTCTCGTTGTCCTATTTTCCTCAACTTGAAAATAAGTTTGGGCTTGCTCGTTTGTTGTTTCGAGTTCGTTCGAGTTTGGAATGTGAGGTGTGGGAAAAGGACAAGTGCCAAAAAATGTTGCGCTCCATGGATTAATTTTATTGTCAATTAAGATCAATTTTTCAATCTCATCATTAATGAAATTAATTTATTTAAAATGTTCTCATTAATGACATTTAATTTACTCAACTTTATCCTTACTGAGATTGATTTTGTTGAACTTTATCATTAATGATATAGACAGTTCTAATTTAATAATTAATGTAATTGAATGTTCTCCGTTTCATCATCAATAAAATGTAATGGTCTAATTGAATAACCCAATTCCATCGTCAATGATATTGCCTTTAAAAAATGGTATAATCAATTGAATCAAATAATTCAATCGTATGAACACTCAAATTTCATTTTTCATTTTTATCATGCATTAAAATGAAGTTTCGATCTTATAATTAGTTGAATAGAACTTTTCAATTTTATTATTAATTAAATACACTTTTTCGATTTGAGCGTCTATTAAATTTGATTGTCCCATTTTGTTATCAACTAGCACATATTTTCAACTTTCGTCATCAATTAAAACGAATTTTTCAGTCTTATTTCCAATGTACTCACATTTCTCAATTTTATCACGAATTAAACGAAAAATGTTTTATTTACTAGTTGAAGTGTAATAATCGGTTATTAATAGTTATTTGCAATAATAATTTTTCAAAAATTGATTCAATTGAGTAATTAACTCGTAGTGAAGGAATTTGTTTTTAATTATCGGTACAAAAAAAAACGTTTTCGCAATTTTCGCACGTAATCTTCAAATGAAAATCCCAGAAATTGTGTGACAGCGCAAAAAAATTGTGGTAATACTTTCTTTAGTACAAATTCGACAAAATTTGGCTTTTAATTAGGTACAAAACATTAGAATAAAAAGAAATATATTCAATCTTTCTTCGAGCGAGCAACGAACACGAAGAATATCGGTTGCAACGAAACTTTGAAAAATGGCACATTCGTTTGAGGGCTAATAAGTGCGGGTTTATGCCAAACAGATGACGACGCGATGTCGCGAAGGCGATAACGTCGTGCCCAAATGACAGGCCACTCTGTCCGTACGTATGTATGCATACAGAGCAAAGAGCTCGTTTCATCTGCGCGGCCCGATTGAGAAATGAAACACGACTCGGGAGTTCTGTTTCATGCATTTTTAAATAGCTCGTGTATCGTCGTTGCTCGCTTCGCCGCAACCCCGTGACTATCGTTTTTCAAAGATCTGAGATCCCCGGTATCGTTGCCCAAACGGCATTATAAATTCAGGACTGTCCCCTCCGCGTGCAAAATAAAGCGAAAAATGAATATTCGAAAATGCATTTGTAGTTTATTTTCAATGTTATTGATGATAAATTCGGAAAATTCAATTTGATCGATGATAAAAATGAATACTTTAATTTAATTGACGATCGAGTTGAAAAATTCCATTTAATTGATGATACAATTGGAAAGTTTGATTGGATTAACGATGACTTAAAAAGATACAATTTTATTGATGATACAACTGAAAACTTCCATTGCATTGATGATAAATACCTAAACGTTAATTCAATTAATGATAGAATTGAAAAAAATTGATTTGATTGATAATAAAATTGAAAAATAGAATTTCCTTGATGATGAAATCGATAAATTTGATTAGACTAAAGATCAAATTGAAAAATCCACTTCAATCGATGTTACAAACGACAAGTTTAATTTCTTTGATTATCAAATGGCGAAATTCCTTTCAATTAGTGATGCAGTTAAAACGTTCAACTCGATTGATGATAAAATTGATAAAATTCGAAAGACTCTATATTATCGATGATACAATTGAACAAATCGATTTAATTTGTGATTAAATTGAAAATCTGCATTTGACTGGAACAGAAGGTTATAAATTGAATTACTCTAAGTGTAAAAGTGAAAAATTCAATTCGATTCATTACAAAATTTATAAATTCGATTCGATTAATGATAAAATTGAAAAAAAATAGTCCGATTGAATTCGATTCATAAAATTGAAAAAATAAATCCATTTGACGATAAAAGTTAAAAAGTGCCACTAAAATCAGGATTAAGATGCAAAATTCTGTTCAATATATTATAAATTCAAAAAATTCAACTCTATCGGGGATAGAGTTAAATACAACCCTAACAAACTCAAAAAGGGTTGGGTGTTTTTGTTTCTCACACAAGAAAAACAAACGCAAACAAGAAAACATTTTTTTCGCTTAAAAAAAATGAACTCGAAATCCTTGAACTTGTCAATTTTTCATATCGATTTGGCATTTTGTATTTGCCAAAAATGGCAAAAAATAAAAAGTAAATACTCTGTCGGTCGTAGTTTCGGAGAAGGCCAGAGAAGAGTTTCGCCCCGTATTTTCATCGCACGGAGCGATTCTCGGATCGTAGCAATGCTCGGAGTATGTGTATACAGTATGGGCATAAAACTGAACTTTGTATTGTTGCTTTTTTTACAGGTGGACGATCTTACCTGCGAAGAATCGATCCAGCGTGGATACGAAAAGCGTCCAAGTTGCCTCGCCTGCCTCGGGGTCCTTCCAGGAGGCTGGATACTGCGCGTCGCCTTTCCCCGGTATTTTCCTGGCTTCGCTGTTCGCGTGTGGCACGCGCGCGCGGCGGGCGAGCGATTATCGACGTTTTTGTCGTTGCGCGGGCCTGCGTGCTCCCGTAGCTGCTCGTTTCCTGTTGCGCGTCGCATGGGCGCGGGCGCTTCGTTTCTTTCGGATACTCGTATGTACAATCGGTCCTCAACATCCGGGCAAAGCGTTGGAAGAGTGCGCGCCGTGCGTGAACTCGATTTCAACGGGACACGCCGAGGCACAATCCAGGCACTTGCCTATTTCCGGTTCCTAAGAGAGAAAGAGAGAGAGAGAGAGAGAGAGAGAGAGAGAGAGAGAGAGAGAGAGAGTCCGTAGTGTTGCCCACAGCCACCTACCAAGGGCCGCGGCTCATCGGTCACCCAACCAAGTACCTTATGAAGAGAGAGGGCTCTCTCTCTCTCTCTCTCTCTCTCTCTCTTGATTTTGATATTTTTCGAAAATCCTACGTCATTGTACAGGAAATACCTCCCAGATTAATGACATTTTTTCCTTTTTCGGTTTCAGCTACTTAATTGGCCGGAATCATGTCAGCAGTGGAGGAACTTTTTTTTTGTTGGCGTCTCCGAAGGCAGCGCATAATTCGCTTGGATCTCAATATGTTTCTATGAAAAAATTATGCAATATAGGTCAAATAAAGCCAAATATATTCTTAATTTTCCGAAACACTTAATTGAGTATTTTTCTTCCAAAAAATTCCCGAAAATCACCAAAATTTTCAGCGTTCACATTGGTACAGCTCCAACACCTACGCATTCTCGTCAGCCCCGCGCGTATACGTACAAACATACGTATGTATGCATATGTGCGCGTGTGTTTATTTATAGCGAGCTACGAGCAAACTCGATCCGTTTGCCGAGCACAAGACTGCGTGCTCGATCATATGCATTTTTTTCCCTCATTTGTCACGCTACCGTGCAACAAGTCCTCTCATTTCGTTTTCTCATTCTCGTACATCACGAAATTCCAACGGTCTTGCACGCTTTGTGTTCATGGATACGCGACGCAAAATTCGTTTTTTTCTTCCTTTCAATTCCGTACATTTCTTCCTGTGTATTTTTATCGGAAATGTTTTTTCTCGCAGATTCGGGTTGTAGATCGCCAATGAGGATCCTGAAAGAATGTTCGAGTCAGTCTCGTAGCCTTGATCGCGCAAAAACAAACAAAAAAATTCGACAATTTGAATTAAAAGAATTGCAAAAAATCGGCAATCGGAAGAACCGCGAAAAAAAAAACGGCAAATGAAAAAAGTGCAAAAACGCAGCAATTGACAGAATTTCAAGAAAAAAACAATAATTCAGAGATGCAGAAATGCAGCAATTAAATTAATTGCAAAAAACAACCAGTCAAAGAATTGCAAAAAGAGACAGCAATGAAAAGAGTTACAAAAAAGCAGCGATTCGAAGAGTCGGTCATTTAAAAAAATGCAAAAAATCGGCAATCAAAAGAATCGCGTAGAAACAGCAACTGAGATAATTGTAAAAAGACAGAAATTGACAACTTAAAAAAACGAACAATTCAAAGAATTGCAAAGAATCAGCAATCAGAGTTGCAAATAGAAACAGCAATTTAAATATTTGCAAAAAGAAACAGTGATTCAAAGATTCCGGAAAAATAAACATCAGCTCGAAGAATTTCTAAAAAAATGACCTATTTCCAAAATTGCAAATTACCAGAAGTTTTCCACTGGTACGTTTCCACACGAATAAGTGCCCAGGTAGGAATTGACGATGAAAAAAGGGCTCGCCAAGCTCTGAAACAAGGCTCACATTTTTTTATTCAGGCTGAGCACCAGCCTGATTTCAGGCCTAGCTGAACCCCTGAATGATAACGCAGTTTCAGGCTGTTGCACACAGGCTTGACCAAAGGCTGTTAGAAAAGCCTGTACTAAACCTGAAACGACGAAACAACAAGGTTCAAAACGAGCCTTAATGAAGCCTTCACGAACATTTATGACCAGGCTTATCCCAAACTCTTCTCGAGGCTATATGAGGCCTGTTTTTTAGTTTTCTATATTCTACATTGGGATAAATTTAATAAATTTGTCAAGAATTCATTTTACTTATTATATATATTTATTATTCATTATATTATTTGTTATAAAATATATATAAAATATTTTAAACACAATACTTTATTTTATTTATTGTTTATGGGACACGTAATACACAGAGTGTACGCAAACCCCAGAGAGTGAGTATATACGAAATGTGTATGTGACGAGAAAAAAACTTTTTTGTGTATCTCATAAATATCGATAAGAGAATATGTTTAAATGTTCTGAGCTGCCTCCTTCGCTTTCGTTTTTCGTGCCTTCGCACCCGACAAATTTATTGCTAATTTTTTTTTTCATAAAAGTACAGAAAAAATATTATTTAAAATTTATTTTATTTTATCACAACCTGAAACAAGCCTGCATCCAGCCTTGATTTTTTAGCCTCAAAATTCACCGGCTGAATAAAGCTTGAAATAACCCTGAGTTTAGGCTAAGCAGCCAGTCTTGGTTCCAGGCTGCTCCAAACGATGCAATGAAACCTGGCCCAGGTCTGTCTCACTCAGGCTCGGTGAAACAAGGCTCACACAAGTTTTTTTCCATCGTCAGACTTTTGATTCCCTACCTGGGTGGACACGAGAAATCAGCAATCAAAGGGTTCACAAAACAACAACCGAAAGAAACGCACAAAAGCCGCTATCGAGAGAAATCCAAAGAATGGTAATCCACAAAACGACAAAAAAGCCCCAAATCAAAGAAATCCAAAGAAAAAACGACCAATTTGAAGAGTAACAGAAAAAAACCCACTGTCTGCCGACTCCTTCGTAAAAAGAAACCAAATCGCGAAACTTCCGAAGAAACGTGAGAAAAAGAAAGAAAATGTAATTTCGCAACAAAATCGAGAACGCAGAAACACAAGTATCTCGCCCCCCCCCCCCACCCGCCCCCGACCTCCTTTGCATTTTCAATCGCGCGCTTCTCGCGATATACGAATGCGAAAGAGGCGCGCAGAGAGATGGAAAAAAAAGAGTTTGAAATTCGAATTTGTAGCCGCGGGGGAGCTTGCAAACATATTCGAGCGGGTGTGCGGGGGCGTTGGGGCTGCGAGGACGAAGGAAGGGCGTGAGGGAGGGCGGAGGAAAACGCTGATGGAAAATTCGTGGATGATACCCGCGTGAGGGCCGCGGGATAACTTTTGAGCGGCAACGTATAATACAGAGGAGCGAGGGAGATACGAGGCAGGGGGGAGGAAACGAGGATGAGAGTGAGCGAGGTCTCTCTCTCTCTCTATCTCTGTCTCTCTCTCTCTCTCTTCCTACGGTCGCCATGACGACGAGCGTAGCCTAAAGCTATGCTTTTATTGATTCCAAGCCGCAAACAATGTACAGGAGTGTGGATGTTTCGCTACGTTCTCGCTTTCCTCTCTCTCTCTCTTCATCTCTCTCCTGCTCAGTTGCTCTCTTCCTCCTCGTTCTGTACTCTTCGTCGTTCTCGAAATTCACTAGGTTTTCGGCTCTGAGCTTCGTTTCCTTCCATATACGTGTATTTAGAAATATATATATATATACCCTTATAAATACACGTATATGGAAGGAGACGAATATATATATATATATATATATATATATATATATATATATATATATATATATATATATATATATATATATATATATATATATATACACACACACACACACACACACATATGGGGAAAGGTGATTTTGGAGATATTCGACATGGAGGATCGTCCCCATGGCAGCCAATTGTCCCCATGAACATTATCTAAACCCCCATGGCTTAAAAATCACCTGCAGATAAATGCAAGCATATTTATACAAAGGTCATTTCGAGGAGCGTCGCTGTCACTCAAAATCAACGATTCGTTTAAAAAGAATTCAAGGAGCGTGCTAGAAAGAGCCAGATTTCCCGATAGCCCAGCATCAATGAGATTGAAGTTTGCATCGTTGGAATGCAATGAAAATGTCTTTTTTTTTCTCTTCAATCGCTTCAATTACTTTTGGCATATTTTGCCCAGTGGAATCGGCCAACCATTTTTTAACGCGATTATTCCGAGGTGTACAATAGAAATGTGGGAACAAAACGATTTTGTACAATGGGAAAAGTACCGAAATGAAAATGGAAAAAAGCAACTTTCGTTGCGTTCCAACGATGCAAATCTTCAACACCATTGACGTTGCATAGATGCGACGGGGTTGAAATATATTTTCCCCGTGTACGCACAGGGTGGCCCGAAAAGTGACGTCCAAAAGGAAAATCTAGATGCCTCGTATCAATACGAATCCGGATCAATCCCATGAATATTCCAAGAGCTTTCTTAGTTTGCGAGAAAAATGCATTTTTTCGAGTTTTCCCGCAGAATTGGTTTTGATGTTTTTCTCTTTTTTTAATGTACTTTTCTCTTGGGATTTTTCGGAAGCGATTGGGAGTCATTTGAACTCGTATAAGTATTTTTTTTATCACTCGACTTGTCAAAGGGGCTAAAACGATTTTTAGAATCCGCATTGAAAATCTTTAGGCTCAATTTGCAAGACACCGAATTTTGGATTACTTTACAGGGAGACTTTATTATAAAGTAATAATGTCAGCGAGAATAATAATGATAATATAGACGCTCGAACAAAAGCGAACAATGGGACTGGAGTCATCGATGCGAATGGATAATTTTCGATTAGCCGACTTTCACTCGATTGGCGTTTGTACGTAAATGGACGAGCCAACTGGACCCCCCAGAGTGATTTCTATCCGTCGCCCATCGTCTCTGTGCACATTTCAGCCACATGTGGTTTTGTACGTGTCCAATGAAAAAAAAACGAGGTCCGCATCGGCGTTTGAAAATTTGCAATTTTTCTCTGTTTTTCAAATTTATACTGGCTTTTTCCAAAATAGTTTTCATTTTTTAACGGCGATTTTTCTGGATTTTTCATCATTATAGTGGCCGTTTGTTTTTCTCTAGTTTTCTAGTTTTTCAATCGTCATTTTTCTTCATTTCTTATTTTTCTACTAGCGCTTTTTTAATTTTCTACTGGCGATTTTTTTTCTCTTGGTTTCATTTTGTTAATGGCAATTTTTCTCTTTATTTCCCTTTTCCACTAGCTGTTTTCCTCCCTTTCTTACTTTTCTGCTGTTACTCTCTTTTTCTATTTTTTATTTTCGCAATTGCTATTTTTCCCTATTTTTCGAATTTATGCTGGCAGTTTTTGTGTAGTTTTCATTTTTTAATTGCGATTTTTCTCTATTTTTCTATTTTTCTAGTGGCCGTCTTTTTTCTAGTTTTCCATTTTTCCGGTGGCGATGTTTCTCCATTTCTTATTTTTTTCTCTGGGTTTAATTGTTTAAATGGCAACTTTTCTCTATTTTTTCAATTTTCCAATCGCGATTTGCCTCTATTTTTCAGTTTTCCACTGGTACTTTTTTTTCTTCCATTTTCAATTTGTTCAATGGCGATTTTCGTCTATTCTTCAAATTTTTACTGGCATTTTTTTCTACCGTCCGTTTTTCCGACGGCGCTTTTGCTGTTTGCCTACGTTCGCTATTTGCTTGGATTCAAATGCCAGAATTTTTCGTTAGAAATTCGAGGTAAGATGAGAATAATTATGGTACCGATCCACTTTTACCGTATTGCAGATTATTTTCCATAATCATGTAAAGATAAGATAGAACATGAAAAGAAAATTGTGTCCTTTTACTTTGATGGAATTGCTCACTTTCGCAATGGATTTTGTAATAAAATACACCAACTGCATAAAATCAATAAAAATGATAACATCAGTGATGAATATTAATACGAACAAAACTAATATAACCCATAAAATAGCTTACAAAATCATAAAATTAATTAAATCCACGAAATAAATAAAATAAATAGTTCTTTCTACTTATAAAATTGATCAAATCGAAATGAGATATAGGGATGAGAGGGACTAGTTGCACAAACACCCTTAAGGGGTACACCTTGACATAGGGACACCGATACTGCATAATATAAGTAACATTAATAAAATTAATCGAATAATTAGAAATCACAAGCTACGTAATATCCGTAATACAAATAAAAACATTAAAAGCCACAAATCAATAAAAACATTTAAATCCATAAAATAAAGCAAATCCATGAAATGAATTAACCCAATAAAATCCACAATATTAATGAAACAAATAAATTGTCGCGCCATTTATTTGTTATTATCGTTTCGCAATGGAGTTTGCAACGAGGAGCGTACTTTTGTCCGACAGCGAATTATCTATTCGTGCCGGGCACGTAACGAAGTATTGCAACGTTTTCGAATTTATTTCGTAGAGGCGATCTTTTTGTTCGTTTCCCTTTTATTTTCATTGCAATTTTTTTCGCTCAATTCTTTTCATTTGCACCTTTTTTTTCCTTTATTTTTTCTTTTTATTCGTATTTCTTTTTCGTTTATTTCTTGCTGTTCTGTCCAATTTTTTCCTCTTTTTTTCGTTCGTTTCAATTTTTTTTGTTTCCTCGAACACGGTAATTCGATCGTACGTGAATACAACGGGCGCTATTACAGACGCGCTGCAATTGTTGCACACACGTCGCTCATATCGATTTGCGTGTGTATATGTACGTACCTATGTATGTATATATATACACAAACACACACACACACACACCCACGCGCATACACACACACATACAGGGTGTCCCGTTATGAATGGATAATCCTGCAACTGTCAATAGGTCAGACTATGTCCTACTATATACTGGAATTTGAGTTTAGTAAAAATTCCACGGTTTTCGATATAAAAATTATCTGCTCTTGGTTTTTCGCATGCCATTTTTACAAATGATCACTTTTTTACCCGGTTAAAAAAAATACTCTTGGTTATTTGTTTTATCTACAAGTCTTTTTTAACCTTAAATGTTAAGGAAACTTCATGAAAAAAGATCTTATGGAGAATTTTCATACAAACCAATTCCAACATCTGACTTTGATAGCCTGCGGTGTAAAAAAAAAGGACTTTACTCTAAAAAGTTGCTTAGTTATTGTCGATTCGTATCATTTGTAGAAATGACATGCGAAAAACCAAAAGCAGAGGATTGTTTTTCGAAAATTAACATAAAGCTCAAAATCTCGAAAATCGTGGAACTTTTACTAAACTGACATTCCAGCTATAGTAGGACATGATCTGACCTATCGACAGTTGCAGGATTATCCATTCAAAACAGAACACCCTGTACACACACACACACACACACACACACACACACACACACACACACACACACACACACACACACACACACACACACACACACACACACACGCATATATATATATATATATATATATATATGGTGTCCCGTAATTGCAGTGTTTTTGTAATTTTGTAGGGCATAGAGGCGTAGCGTGGTCGCGGGATGCAAGCTCGGTGCGTCCTGGTGATCGCCGAGCGTCATTCTGACGCATGAAAATTGCCCAAAGGGATGCGCAAACGATGATCGATGTTCCATCCGATCGGAGTGTACTGAAACTGCCCGCCGAATAATATATTCATAGCTTCCGGATGGTTGAACGCAACTCTCTCTCTCTCTCTCTTTCTCTCTGTGCCTCTCTTTCGCTCTCCTCTTTGCTCGTGTTCCATTCCCGCGACATTCGCCATTCCATCGGGCATTCGGTCCATCCGCACGTAAATGGGGTATCGAACAATTATACGAAACGTGTTCCGCACTTTCAATATGTCTCCCGAGTACACGGGTGCTTGGCGATGTGTGCTTGTTTTTCTTCGGTGTTGTTTTTATTTTTAACGATTCTTCGTATGCTTTTGCGGGCTGTCTGGGAGATTCTCTCTCTCTCTCTCTCTCTCTCTCTCTCTCTCTCTCTCTTCTCTTTTTCTCTCGTTTTTGTATGATTTCGTATGATCTTGTATGAGGGTTTTTTTTTTATTTTGCATAATCTTATTTTATTTTGTACGATTTTATTGGTTTTTATATGATTTTGTGTCAAACATCACACAAAATCGAATAAAATGATACAAAAGGCAATAATATCATAAGAAATCAAATACCAATTTGACTTGCATGTAAAGGTTACGAGGTCGGTATCTCCGATTTCGATGAAATTTTGCATGCTTGTAGAATAGGCAAAAATAGGCGACACGTATTTTTTTACATCTGCGGAACCCGATTTTGAAGGGTCTAAAGGCGCCCTCGAAAATTGGGGTGTTTTTCGTTTTTCGTCAATGACGTTTTAACGGTACGGAATATGAAAAAAATTCAAATTGCAACAATGTTCATTTCTTCGTGTACCATACATTGGTGATGAGAACGATAACGTTATCGACGAAAAACACCCCTATTTTGGAGGGTGCGTTTCACCCCTTAAGAGTCGGGTTCGGCAGATATAAAAAAAACACGTGTCGCCTATTTATACCCATTCTACAAGCATGCCAAATTTCATCGAAATCGGAGATATCGAGCTCGCAACCTTTCCTTGTTAGTGTGATATAATTTGATTTTGTTTGTTTTTATTTGATTTTATTTTTATTTTTATTATTTTATATGATTTTGTCTCAAACATCATACAACATTAAACGCACAAAAACACATAGACCCATACGAAACCAAATGAAATTATACAACGTAAAGTAATATGATGCAAAATCAAATAACAATTTGATTTAGTACGTTTTTATTTGATTTTGTATGATATTATTTGATTTTTTATAATTGTATTTGATTTTGCATGAGTTTTTAGGGTCGATTTAGTAAGATTTTGCACGAGTTTCCAAAAATGTTGTATAACGCATTTTTGGTTTGTTATCACTCTATCTTTTAGTGTCGCATTTTTCTTCGTCACAAATAGAGAGCGCTCAAATTGGTGATGTGTCTTTACCTACTTTATCCAAAAGTAATAGAACTTTTCGTCAATCAATCGATCAATCAATCTCTCTCTCTCTCTCTCTCTCCCTCCCTTTTTTTTCTTTCCTTCGAGCATACGTACATGCCAGACTAAAAAATGGCAGCGCGGGCCCCGATCGAGAATTTACTTATCGGCAAACCCGAGAAGAAACGCGCGGCCCGGATAAACAAAAAAAACATACCCAACCGAGCAAGATTGAAAGTAAAAATAAAATTGAATTAAACAACGAAAAAAAGGACAGTGAGAGAGAGAGGGAGAGAGAGAGAGAGAGAGAGAGAGAGAGAGAGAGAGAGAGAGTGAGAAAGATACAGAAAGAAAGAACGTACCGAACGCCCTGCCATCGCAAGTCGGATACGAAAGATTCTTTTTTTTTTGCTTCTTTTTATTACCTGGACCAGCTGTTTTTCTCATATTTTCTTATCGAGAATCTCTCCCGTTTCTCTCTTTTCCGGTTAAGCGTGACGGTTAAGAGAAAACGAGGCAAAGGGAAAAACGTCGCGCTGCTTTCCGGAAAACGTTGCTCGGCGGGTCTGAAAGGGTGGCTGGGCCGATGGCGGGGAAGGGGACAGGTCGAAGAAGTTTATAGCATGTGCTATATTAATAATTTATCGTTGAGATGAAAAAAAGAAAGAAAAAAGGCTCTTACTCACTCGTCCCTTCCGTTAATGACCCTCCCCCTTCACCCCCTCTCTCTCGATGGCGTTTATAAAAAGCGTACGGTGCTCGAAGAACTAAGTGCAAAATTGAAGAAAAAAAAAAAACAATTTTTTCTAACCGCGTTAGCTTGAAAGCTGATCCCCGCCGTCGCGTGTGGATAAAAAAAATGAAAAAATAAATTAAAAGACTAGAGCACAAAAAAAAATTAATAAAAAAAGATGTTGATAACCCAAGGATAAAAACAGCTCCACCACCAAAACATCAACCCTTCACAAATGACCGTCGGATCTCGGGGTGTGCTCCGCGGCCAAAAGAATCGCTAACGCGCGTCCTGCGGTTTTTTCTCGCAACTAGTGTGGCCTTTTTTTTCAACCTTTTGTTTTCTTTGACGTTTCCGACGTTTGGAAAACCCTTTCCCTCCATGAGCAGCCGATTGGCACCCTCGCGGAGGACCCTTAGGGCGAGTCCCCCGCTCATGGGCCAACTTTACCAAGATAATTTCTTACCCGAAGGCTTTACCGCGACGAACACAAAGTTTACCCTCATTGCGGCCGCTCCTCCCGAAGTCCCTCTGTAGGTGACTGTTTGGTCAACCCGGTAATGGGGGGCTACTTGGGTGCTCTTCATTTTTTTCTTCTTTGAAACTTGCTAATATCGCGATGGGTAGGGCCTGCTTGTACTTTGGTCCTTTCGGGGCTGGAATTGAGCTTGTAGGGCTGGAGTACGATGCTGGGAAGACGTCTACGATTTTTGGAAATTCTAGCCGTCTGGCTGTCCGTTCGAGAGAAGCGAAGATTGTTTTGGTAAACTGCTTTGGTAACGAAAAATAAACGCTTTCTGGATCTGGAAGTGGAACCTGAGGAAATGGGATTTTACTTCTGGAACGTGGCAGCCCTTCAGCACTTGTGACGGTTTAAGGCGGTTCCTCTGCGAAAATCTCAACCAAAAGTGTACATACTATGTTCATGTTTAAAAGATTGATAATTGGTTCAATTAGTAATAAATAAAATTAAAAACTACGCAATATTGACTCGGTACTAGTAGATAATACGATGGATATCATTTATTGCCGTAAAATATATTTTATATCGTGTTTTTGATCTACCATTGCCAGTTAACTTTTTGCCGGGACTGTCCAGGCTTTGCCCCAATTGTTTTTTTCGAGGCTTTGCCAGGCTTTGCACCAAAATTGTAAGGGCTTCTCATGGTTATATCTTGGAAACTAGATGGTGAATCATTCTCATTTTTTTTCACATTATTCGTGATATCTTACTCTACGTCTAAAAACGACGATAACGTCGTTTTTTATCAATTTCTTAATTTTAGTTTTGACGGTAGAATTAATGATGCTCTGTTTGCCCATCATAACGCATTTGTTACGTGTAAACCAAGCCAACTTTAAGGGGTTACCCCCACTTGCGATTTTGAAACATTCGATTTTTTGTTATTGTATTTTTTTGAAGTATAAATATCTGAGAATATGTCCTGAAAATTTCAAGTCGATCCGAACAAAATTGACTGAGATATGAGCGTTGAAAGAGAAGAATCCGCGTTGAAAGAGCATTGAAAGAGAAACTTTAAACGCGTTTTCCTCAAAATGGCATTTCTGAAGTCGGTGACCAAGATTACTCGAACACTAATGAACCGATCTTCTTGAAATTTTGCAGGCTTATTTAATACATAAAAATGTAGTCTTTAATCGTTCGATTTTTTTTTCGAAAAAAAATGGCCGTTTTATAGCCAAAAAACGGCCGTTTTTTTCGTTAAAATCGAACCATTAACTTTGACTGTCCGCCATTTTGTGAAAAATGAATATTTTTTAAAATCCTTCGATTAAAGACTAGTTCATACTTATATTTGACTAAATCCATCCGCATTTTTTTTTCAGATGATCCACTTCGCCCCATTGTTGGTCACCGCAAACCGTGTATATAAAAACATTATTTCATTGACGGCCATTTGCCACTAAACAATGTAATATTTTTCAATAAAAAAATTACTGAAAGTTCTTCAAGATGTGTTCTTTAATATGGTATATCGATCAATTAAAAAAGTTTTGTAGTTTTCTTCAAAAAAATTCATGAAAAAGGCCTTTTTTTGCGCTACACGTGGGGGTAACGCCTTAAGTGTAACTATCTCAGGTTTGGGGTGGTCAAACTTATTCAAATTGCACAGATGTTTGGATAATGTATTAAATAACATATATGTGAAATTTCAAGCATTTCTTAATTCAACTCTTCTGTGGAGGTACTACCTTAAGAATTTCTTTTTTAATGAATCTCAAAAAATGTATACGAGGTATAGATTTATTGTGTGGATGGTAATTTTTCATGAAATATATAATTAAAGGGCAAAAGTATGCATTTTTATACTTTTAGTACGTAAATCCGGAAAACTTTTGTGTTACTACCAACTTGGAAAAATGAACGGTGTCTCAAAATAACCTGATCTTTTAAATTGCGCGCCATTTTTTTGGTGGCGAACATAGAGTACTAATCTAAGACATAGAGTACTGATCTAAGAGAATCTTTTTTATAAGTTGAAATTTTGCACTGTGAATGGTCAGAACGCTCAAAACTCCGAAAGAATTTTACACGAAAGACCAAAACTCCGAAAATTTTAACACCGTCAAAATAATTTCGCTATGGGAGTTTCAAAAGTTTAAAAAATTTCAATAAATCGACGAATTATTTTAAGATTTTTTTTTATTAAGAAGTGATTTTGCGCCAATTTTGCAATTTGTCTAGACAATGTTATGCGTTCTACATCATTTACAGTCAACTGTGTAGACTTTCGCTAGCATGATCTTGACATGAGGGCCAAGTTGAAATTCCGAACTTTGAATGCGCCGACGGTTTAAAATTCCTAATTTTAATGTTCCGAAATTATAAGGTTCGTCAAGATTATGCCAGCGAAAGTCTGCACAGTTGACTGTAAATGATGTAGAACGTATAACATTGTCTAGACAAATTTAAAAATTGACGTAAAATCAATTCTTAATAATAAAAAAATCTTGAAATAATTCGTCGAATTGTTGAAATTTTTGAAACTTTTGAAACTTCCATAGCCGAATTATTTTGACGGTGTTCAGATTTTAGGAGATTTGGCCTTGCGTGTAAAATTCCTTCGGAGTTTTGATCTTTCGGGGTATTACGTTTCCGGAGTTTTGAGCATTCTGATCATTCAAAGTTCGGAATTTCAACCCGGCCCCCAACTGGCATCAGTAAATATTGAGGTTTAGTCATGGAGAATTACACGATCGAGCAACGCATAGAAATTGTTATTTACTGCATTGTTGCTGCATAGTTGTTGCAGACGAAGTTTCATGGCCACCAAGATCGTGCGATTTAACGTCATATTGGACTTCTCTCTATGGGCTTTTCTGATACGAAACGTGTATGCCAATGATCCACATACCATTCCGGAGCTCAAGGAAGCAATGGGACGTGCCATTAATTAAATTAGTCCGCAATTATGTCAAAATGTTATTGAAAATTTCGTTATAAGAGCGAACGTTTGCAAACAGGGACGAGGCGGCCATTTATCGGATATTGTGTTCCACACATAACCTCCATTTTTGTACCTTATACTGAAATAAAAACATTCGTATTTTTCAAATGAATAATACGTTTTACTAATAAATAAAAAAAATGTCAGGTCATTTTGAGACGCCCTTTATAACATTTTCGATGATTATTATGAGAAAAAAAACTGTGTCAGCGAATATTTTATACAACTCACGTCAGAATGGACATCCTTAACACTCAGTATAGTCGAGAAAATACAATTTATTTTTTCAAAATTTAATCTTAGATTGTAACTAACGCTTCAACCTCCTTGAGGCGGGAGCCTGAATTAGAAGGTCCAAAAAAGCGTTTTTTTCGGGAATTTTTTTAGAAGGGAACAAAACTTGTGAGGCCTGTAAACATTATGGTATTTTTTCATGTATATTTGAAATGTATAAAAAAAATGTCAACATGAGACAATAAATGACTCCAGATTTATCAGTTTATTCCATGTGCGTTTTGCCACTGCAGTCCCCAAACGGCGGCAAAGATGCAGCTCGTATTTCTTGACCGAAACAAAAAAACCAATAAAATTTTCAATTTTCATATATTTTTCTTCTGGGTGAATTAAGAAAAAGCTGAAAAAATCGTGAAATTATAACTTTTCTCAGGGTTGAAAAAAATGTGTTTAAAAAAAACACTTTAACGTGCTATAAAAATGATTTAAAAATACTTTTTCAACGACTTTTTTCATTCGCTTAGAAGAGATTTTCATACTGAAGAAAATAAACGTTGCTTTGATTCAATAGGTCGTTTGGTTTTTTTTGCCATTACGCCCGCCAATGTGGAAAAATCGTGAAAATGAAAACTGGAGAAAACGTGCTTCAAAGTTTTCAATATCAAATATCATTCGCTTCTCTGCTTTTGGCCTTGTATCTTCGAAAATATTTACAATTGGCCTCTGTAACTTTGTAAATATATTCTTGGATAGTTTATCTATCGATTTAAGGAGGTTCGAGCGTTAGCCACAATCCAAGGTTAAATTGAATAAGAAAAAATTATTGCTTAGACTATACTGAGTCTTTACGAATTTTTTGAACTTTTTTCACCACCAAACACCAGCGATAAAAAATAGTTCAATGTATGTAACTTAACGTGCGGTTAGATGGGCAAGACTTTCATGGTAAAGGTTATGTAATTGTTTTTTGTTATTTAGCACCAAGATAAACCATTTCCAACAACGGATTAACGCAAACTGAACCTTTGTAAACATATAGAAAAAAAATTCTCATCTTGCCCATCGTAAATCATGGGGCAATAATCTCGTGACGTAAATATGAATAGGCATAATTATAAATTACTCAAAATTTCATTGTGAATTGTATAAAACATTCGTTGTCGTAGTTTTTTCATAATAATCATCGATAATGTGATACTTTTTCAAGTTGGTAGTAACAGAAAAGTTTTTCTCTTTTACGTAATAAAAATATTGAAATGCATAATTTTGCCCTTTAATTATATATTTTAAGAAATTAGCATATACAGAATAAATCTGTACCTCGTATGCATTTTTTTGAGGTGCATTGAAAAAAAAAATGAATACTCCGTCATTTGACTCAACTGAATCGCTCCAACCTCCTTAAGCAATAAAAAAAAAACGATTTTCCAGACCTTCTAATTTAGGCTTCGGCCTCAAGGATTCCGTTCATTGAGTACTCAACGTAGAATAGTTTCCTTAGCTTCAATCTAACTCGATTTTTGATGTTTGCTTTTTCTGCTGATGTGATCATCATGTATCGAACTATCAGGTGGGTGCAGATGAAACCGCTGTCAATAGATGGTGCAAGAAAGACTATTTTCTCGCATTAAAAGTTGACAGTGCCCACGATGATAGGTCCATAGAGTCCCGCTAAAGCGCCATACCTGACATTTGTGCGAGGCGTTGACATAATCTATTTTAATCGTCTTGACAATGCCAACTTTTAGACCAAATGGGTCACCCTTGCGGCAAGTTATGCTTAATTATTTCCTGGCAAAGAAATGGGCCGCGAAACGGCATCGTTTGCTAGAGCAAGTCTATCTCTAAGTTGCTCTATCTGGTGTAACGTGCAAAAAGTGCTTCAGCCGCTTCCAAAGTCGTAATTTCTCTATGGACAACAAGGCGGGCGGAAAAGCATCCAAAAGGGGGCTGTCGCGTATAACGAGCTGCTAAAAGCGTCGGAAAGCATTACTGATGATCGTTATCAACTGCAACTGATGCGAGAAATCGCAATAGCGACATAGCTTCCCTGCACCTTTCATAATTATGGCAAATGAAGATACCACCGGCAATAATTTTCGTAGCTTATTCTCGATCTTCGACTTTCAAGGTAGTACTAGTGGATTGACTAGTCAACAGAAAATCTCTATAAAATTATCGAATCTGACAAAAGCAAAATATCATGTATTTGGGTATAATAATAAACATAATACAGAAAATAATTATTTGAGAAGTGCATGTGATAAGTGTTTGCATTATAGTTTGGTAAGTGAAGTAAAGTCGCAATCAGATTTGACTTGAGTTGTCACAGGGCGCCATTTCATAATTCTGGCAATATCCGTGGCAACGCTATATTCAGGTGTTTTCGATACATGTCAAGCATGTGTTTGTTTCCCGTATGTGTAATCGTGTGTTGTAGTGCACTGAGAAAAAAAACCAATTGAATCAAAAAACTATATTGGTTGATCCAAATAAATGTGCTGCTGCGGAGTGCTACCGATATATGAGATTGTTACAATACTATAAAATATTGGAAAATGTGATTGATTTAAGGCGTTACCCCCACTTGTAGCGCAAAAAAGGCCTTTTTCATGAATTTTTTAAAGAAAACTACAAAACTTTTTTAATCGATCAATATACCATCTTAAAGAACACATCTTGACGAACTTTCAGTCATTTTTTTATTAAAAAATATTACATTGTTTGGTGGCAAATGGCCGTCAATGAAATAATGTTTTTATATACACGGTTTGCGGTGACCAACATTGCAGCGAAGTGGATCATCTGAAAAAAAATGCGGATGGATTTAGTCAAATATAAGTATAAACTAGTCTTTAATCGAAGGATTTTAAAAAATATTCATTTTTCACAAAATGGCGGACAGTCAAAGTTAATGGTTCGATTTTAACGAAAAAAAATCGAACGATTAAAGACTACATTTTTATGTATTAAATAAGCCTGCAAAATTTCAAGAAGATCGGTTCATTAGTGCTCGAGTAATCTTGGTCACCGACTTCAGAAATGCCATTTTGAGAAAAACGCGTTTAAAGTTTCTCTTTCAACGCTCTTTCAACGCGGATTCTTCTCTTCCAATGCTCATATCTCAGTCAATTTTGTTCGGATCGACTTGAAATTTTCAGGACATATTCTCAGATACTTATACTTCAAAAAAATGCAACAAAAAAAATCGATTTTTTCAAAATCGCAAGTGGGGGTAACCCCTTAAATAATATATTATTTAATTTGAAAAAGCTCTTCAGTTCTCTGAATATCTACATTATCCTTAAAATAAAATTATATTCTATCGAAATCATTCTATATACAATCCGTAGATGTATGGATGAAATAATTAAGCGGTTGCTACAACATTTTTTATTTCCTACAAAAATGTAATCAATAGAATTAATTATTTCTGCACTACATCGAAACGAATATGCCATGGTACATAAGTTTTTCAATTTGTTTTAAATCTTGAATAAAACGTGAGCATTGGAATGATCATCCACGATAATAGTGGAGAGAATATCGGATATCCAATGGAATAACCATGGAGAGAATATCGGATATTCAACTGATAAGAACAGACAATACACTTTGATCTTAGCCACAGGCCAAGAAGTGATACTCTTCCGAGTTTCTCCGGCGTTTAAGTAGATTTTCGGTTCGCGCTACGCTTACGAGAAACGAGCGCGCGTGCGGCTTCTAGCGGCTACTCCGAGAACTACGGGTTTCCTCACACCTATAATTTCGGTGGCGCTCGGCCATGATTTGGTTGAATTTTTTCAACCAAATGCGCAAGAAACAAATTTTATTTTCGCATAACTTTTTAACCAATTCAGACATTTGCTTAATATTTTTCAACCAAAATCAAAATATTAATATTTTAACGAATAATGTACTTGGAAATCAATATCGGATATGGTGAAAGAAATAAAATAACATATTTACTCAATCGAAATTTTATCTGAATCAAACGAGCGAAATTCAATTTTTCTTGTGTACTCGAATCAACAATATTCATGTTATGAATTGAAACGCTTTTTTTGTTCGTTGCAGAAAATTCATTCAAAACTATATAATTTGTTCGCGATCATTTTTTAGATAGTTTCAATAATATATTGTTCTTGGCCAACAATATATCTTCTGAATGAAATTTTCATTTTAATTTTATCATGTTATTAAAGTCTATTGCGTTTTGTTTGGACTAATAAATCCGATCATTTACACCAACAACATTACAATTGAATCAACGAAATTTCATTCAATAACACCAATGATATTGGATCAATAATTTTTTGTTCTCAGTGTGTATGTGTAATGTGCATATTGTAACAAGAGAGATGGCAGACGCGGCCAGCGAACGCAAAAATGAGTCTCGAAATGTCCCGTAACCTATATTTTTATAGAACATACGTGACCGCGACAGTTTTCTTCTTATTCGTCGCTTTTCGCACAGCTCTGATCTAACCGGGAACTATTATCATTTCCGTTCCAAAGTTCGATCCGCACGGATTCCCAATATGGTGCGGGTTAAATGCATAGATTTCGTGAATTAATTAATATTGTATTTAGCCGGTAAGGCCTACAGAGTTTTCCCAAACGTCATTTTTTATGTCTCCACGACAGCATACAAAAAAATCAATTTTTTTCCAATGAGGAGGTTCGTGCACGTACTACCTTAAGGCATTCGTTCCGCACGAACATGCGCTACTCGGGCATTTTTCTCTTAAGGCTCCGAGCTTGCTGCAAGATCGGGAAGGGCAAAGGTTGAGCCATTTTTATATGCACTCTTGAAGTCTCGATGCCGAGTAGACATTGAGGCTCGAAGAGCTCGAGGATCTCCCGCTACTCTTGCACTAATGCATATAGATATATAACTTGGGTTACCAAACGTCGAACTTGTTCAAAAGCTTTTTGGTCATGAGAGAGTAAGAGAGTGAGAGAGAGAGGCAGACAAAGACAGAGGATGAGTAAGACAAGAGAGAGAGAGAAAGGGATGGAAAGGGTCGAACATTGCAGGAGCCGAAAGCACATGAGAAATTCATCGTGCGAGCGTCGAGAGAAAGAAAGGAAAAAGGAAGAGAGAGAAAGAGAGAGAGAGAGAGAGAGAGAGAGAGAGTACCTTGGATCTCGACCTTGCGAAAAGTGAGGATGAGAGAGAGCAAAAAAAAGACGAAAAAGTTTAGCTCCCTGCTCTGTCGTCAGAGATTCTCCCGCATGCTTTTCCTCTCCCCTCCGAATCCTCCTCCTCTTCCCTTTTTTGCTCTTCTAGATCTACTCTATCTCTTCTTCCCTCCCCTTCTCCTTTTCACCCACCGTTCATTCCCGATTCCCCGCTCTTTCGAAAAACTTTGACTTCGACTATCTCCAATTTTGCTCCCTCCCGCGATTTTCCGATGAGAATCCAATTACGATCCTCTCACGATATTTTTCTTTTCTTTTTTTCTTTCGCTTCGCTTTTCTGATCTTCGACAAATTCCGCTGGGCGCACTCGTTAACGGCGAACGGACGCATGATTATTTGAAAAATAACAAATTAAAAACAAATACATATAGGTTAATAGGACGGGTGAGGATCAGGATGGATCGCTCAGGGACCGGGAATAGTGAGATTGTATCGCAAGACAAAAAAGATGTGACACTATCAGTCTCATCGGAAAGATAGGTGTAGAATCTACTTAAATGATTGTAGAGTTCAACTAAATCTGTACTTAAATAATGTAGAATTAAATAAATGTCCAATGGCTGAAAGGAAAGTACTTTTTTTATGTTTTTGAATTTTTGTACCTCTTCAGCTTGCTGGTGTATGTGAAGACTGGATAGTTGCCCTCCAGAGGAATGATTTTCATACTCAAAATGCAGAAAAGAAAGGGTAATGACTATTTTTTTGCCAAATCTGTATTGTAGAAAGACTTAAAAATATTTCAGACTGGTGTACTCCAAGAAAATTTGCAAAGTAATCGAATGGCATGTATTAAAAAAATGTCGGTTATATGCAAAATGATCATTTCGGGAGAAAAACCCCTATATATATGTGTCCTGTTATGAATGGATAATACTGCAACCAGGAAGACTAGAGGTAAGGAGTACGAACGCCTGTGGCGAGCCCGATCCAAAAGCGTCCGTCAAACTGTGGATTTTAGTAGTTAGTGTTAGTAGGTAGTGTGAAGTGAACTAAGCGACAAGAACACAACTGACGTCATGTGTCATCGATGATACCCGCTCGTCGTCCGTGTTGGCATAAAGCATGTTGTGGCTAACCAATTTTGCGAATTGTGTTAGATGTAAAAAAAAATAATTGTGTCTCGATATAAAATATATTTGGTGATCTGCGGCGAAAACAATCAATCATAGGTAAGAAAAATAGTACTTACATTCGCAAAAAGAATGGTTTCGTTTTACCGTACCATTATCGTACCGAGTGCAATAAAAATTATCACAAACGCGAGATATGGAGCAGGTGTCCCGTCGATGAGACAAAACGTGCAATGTATGGATTTTTCATATATTGCACGTTTTGTCTCATGTCTCGAAAATAAACAAAATGTTTATTTTCGAGGCGTGAAAATGGGTATGTGCGTACGTGCGTACGTGGGATGCCAAGCACATAACGAAGAGCTCACGAAGAGAGTGATAAACTATTATCTCGTCATGCGAGGACATTTTCTAGCGCGATCGGTCAACGAAAATAATCACGCAAGGAAAATCAAAACGAAAGACAATAGGAAAAAAATCAAAACTGTAAGTTCGATTTATCTGTACAGCATGTCATAATGTGCAAATATGATGTGTGATAATTTGTAAATCTTTTGTTTGAATTAAAAATTCTTATGAATTGTCTTGTGTCTATGTTTTTACTGCTTCCGCAACGAAAAAAGAACATTGACTTAATATCTGTATTTCGTTATTATTCTTTATCTGTACAGCGTATCATAATGTGTGTAAATATAATATGTGAGAATTTGAAAAATTGTTATGAATTTTCTTGTGTCTATAAATAATTTTTGTTTGTTACGGTTTCTGCAAGGAAAAAAAACTGACTTAATTTCTGTATTTCGTTATTATTCTTAATCTGTACAGCGTGTCATAATCTGTAAATTTTTTGTCTGGATGACAATTTATTATGACTTTCCTTGTGTCTATAAATAAATTTTGTTTGTTACTGCTCCCGCAACAAAAAAAAACATTGACTTAATTTCTGTATTTCGGTATTTCCCAAAACTATGTATATATGAGAATTCTGTCTATCTATATAGAAATTGCCTTCATCAACTGGTTGTACAATTTATTTGATGAAATGATCGCTCCAGATGAAGTAGCAAAGGGTGCTTTTCGCATATCGTACAGCACTGCCTTTACAATTCATTTGATCAAATTATCGCTCCATATGAGGGAGCGTATCGTACGGCACTTGTTTGTTGCTGACTTTACTTCGGTGCGGTAGGAGAGCAGCGCCGCCCTTCTCGTCCTCGCTTTTGCGGACGTTTCGACGACACGGCGTTCGTACTCCTTACCTCTAGTCTTCCTGACTGCAACTGTCGATAGGTCAGATCATGGCCTACTATATGGTGAAATTTTAGTTCAGTGAAAGTCCCACGGTTTTCGAGATAAAAATCATCAAATTATAACTTTTATTGACCCGCTTAAAAAAAAAAACTCTTGGTTATTTGTTCTATCTAGAAAAGTCTTCTTTTTAACCTTAAATGTTGAGGAAACTTTATAAAAGATTATTATTATTATTATTTTATGCAGAATTTTCTAAGAATTATTATTAATTTTCTAAGAATTATTAGAATTAATTTTCTAATTATCTAATTTCTAAGAATTATTATTATTATTGTTATTATTTTATGCAGAATTTTCATACAAACCAATTCGAACATCTGACTTTGATAGCCTGTGGTGTAAAAAAAATACACTACGCATATCGTGCCAATTACTTTAAGGGGTTATATACAGTCAGGAGGCCCAAAAATAACGATTTATCGAGAATTTTTCTTGACAAGACCTTTAAATATATTAACGTAAAAATTTGAACTCATATTATGGTAACTTTTAACTGCATTTTAATATTTTTCATTTTTAAAAATAATTATTTTGAAAGCTGCTATAGCTGATCTCCGGGAGCACCTCTAAAAAAAGGCGTCTTGCGGTGAGCACGATATCTCTGGACTGGATCATCTAGAGTGAAAGAACTAAAAATATTTCGTTGATATAATGAATTATCATGTAATTGATCGAAGGAATAAGCAAAATAATAATTTTTGACAACGACTTCTCAAAAAAAAATCGTTATTTGACAAAAATTTAGGCCTTAAATTATTTACAAAATGGAAAATATTTATCGGTGAAAAAAAACCTTCGATTAATTCCTAGAAAATATACTTGAAAAGATTGTGTTAAAATTTGAGACCGATCGGTTCCGCCGTTTCCGAGAAATCTTGCTCACCGATTTTGAATACACAGTTTTGAGAAAAACGCGTTTAAAGTTTTAGAAGCACTTTCGAATGCTCTGACACGTCATTACAAATGTGCGTGTAACATCGGAATTCCAGCATATAGTAGGGCATGAGCCGACCTATCGACAGTGGCAGGATTAGCCATTGATAACAGGACATCCTGTATACAGGGTGGACCCTTTAACGTGACCACTCCAAATATCTTCGTTGCCTTTAGAGTGACGAAAAAAATGTCAGAAGGTAATTTGATTGATTTCAAAGGGCTGATACAGTGGTGAAAAATTCATTTTTGTCAAGGTCATAGTCTTTTCGTTCTCAAGGTCATCAATGGTTTTTCAAATGGGAACATGTTTTTTTTTTTATTAAGACGTTGTAGCTGACATTCAGACGAATTCAACGACCTACGATATCATGACCTTAAAATGATTTTTCACCAAAATACGTGTAAAAACGGGAAACAGTGATGGTATTGACAATAAGAATGTCCGAATAATGTAATTGAATTTTTTGTGCAGAAAATTTGTTGTAACAAAAGGTCGAAGTGATGGCCATTAACCTCGACACATTTTTTGAAAGGTCGGATGAATGATACTTTGGCCTTCGAATAGTTGCTGGTCTCATTTAACGGGTTACCCCTCGGTCGTGGCCGGAGGAAAGAGCAATTTTCGGGAATTTTTTTCTTGGACAACGTGTGCATGTATCCTTTTTTTACTTTGAAGCGATCGTTTTAGGTATCTTTTATAATTGCTTGATTAAAAAATATTTATAAATGTGGTATAGATACAATGATTTGTGGAGGGCGCCGTTTGAGAAACGTACTGCGCAGGGACCACTGCTGCTCGAAAACAAATCATCCGAGATAAAAAAATCAAACGCATTTCGTTTTTGCATGAAATTATCTAGTATAGTGCTTGGACGAAGAATTTAATAAAGTAGTGATTTTCGAAAAAATGGCCGCAGTCTAAAGTGAAACTATCGATTTTCGGTGAAAATTGCTCTATTTTCGTTGATAAAAATAACTATGCAAAGAAATTTAAAAAATTCCTTCGTTCGAACACTGCTTTTTGTTATGTATAGAAGATTGTGAAATTATAAGTTGATTTTTAAGCGATTTTTAAGATATAGTGGTCACCGATCTTAAAAAAGTCATTTTACGAAAAATGTATTTGCAGTTTGCCGGTTAGAGAAACGTACCTATAATCCGCTCGATTTTGAACGCATCGACTCGAAGTTTTCAGGGAATTTTTATCAGATGTCCTATTTTGAGATACCGTCGAAAACAAAAATCGAATTTAAAAAAAGTTCCAACTAGCTGTAAACCCTCAATGGTCTTTTAAGTTTTCCAAAAAAAAATATAGCGTAATTTTTTTATGAGTATTTGCCAGAAAAAAATGAGCATTTTGGGAACAAAAAATAATAATTCCATTTCGAGCTCAGTAGAATAAAGATAATCGAATTCCGAATACGAAACACTCCTGGAAAAAAAATTCCAAATGGAATGATATTCCATTCATTCGCTTTAAAATGCATCTTTGATACATTTTTTCTCCATGACGAAATACACAAAAAAAGTTTTGGGAAGAGTGTTTCGTATACGGTATTTAATTATCTTCAGTCTGCTGTACTGGAAATGGAATTGCAATTTTTCTTCCAGAATCCTCTATTGTTTCCGGAAAATACTTTTCATAAAAAAAATACGCGATACTTTTTTTTTTAAGAGGATTTGAAAATCACATTTTTCTCAATCGCCAAATCTTTGCGCAAGAGCCTTAAGGCGGGATATACATTTACAACGACCAAAAAATCGATTTATTTTTTTTTCTTCAAACGATAGAACTATATATGTAGAATTTTTTGCCAAAGTTTCAAAGCGAAATTCGAAAAACTTCAAACGTTACAGCCCGTCAGCGCTGTGCCTCACCGCTCGGATTCGGAGCGGGCATGAACTACAAACGCGTTTTTCTTAAAACTGCATTATCGAAATTGGCGTGCAGGATTACTGAAAAACTATTAAGCCGATTGAGTTGAAACTTGGTAGAAATATTGATAATATTGGTACCTTCTACTTGACGATAATTGTTTTTGAAAAAATGAAAAAAAACTACTTTTTAATCCACATTTTACAGAAATGTTACGTGAAATGTTGATTTCTTTTTATAAATGCGTGCCATTTTCTTAAATTTGCATTTTCTTCATTTTAATTACCGTCACATAGAAACAATAAATGTTCTAACTGAAAAAATGTTTGAAATTTTGTGCAAATCAAAGTCTACGGGAAGGTATACTGCACGCCGATTCACAACTCCCGCGGCGAGTTTGCTGTAACACTCTGTCACAGCTCCGTTATTTTGATGATTAATTGATTTAAAAAAATTGTTTCGTATACTTGAAGATACTATTAAAGTATACCTGAAGTTTGATAATTGTACAATAATTATTTTGTAGTTTAAAAAATCCCTCAATATTGCTTATTTTTTTCCAGTCTAAATGTATATCCCGCCTTAAGGGGTTAGGCCACTCTAGAAGCCGAAAAAAAGGCTTTTTGGGCTTTTTTCAGAAAAACTACAAAATAAATCGAGATGACAAAAAAGGGTGTTTATCATACATATCAGTGACTGTATGCAAAAAATTTTTTGAAGCGATTAATCTCAAAATGGCTCCTGTGCAGCGTTTATCTCAAAACTGCAAAAGGCAAATCGTTCACTTTTCAAAAATTTGCCTAAAAAATCGTCAGATAATTGTTAATAACAAATTAACTATGCAATATAAAAAAAAAATCCTACGATCTTCCATAGACAATGTATTTTTCAAGATATATTCAACATTTCAAGTGAATCGGTTGAAAATTGTCTGAGTTATGTTTTCGGCGGACTTAAAAAATGCAGTTTTGAGATAAACGCTGCACAGCCGCCATTTTGAAATTAATCGCTTCAAAAAAATTATTGTATACAGTCACTGATATGCACGATAAACACCCTTTTTGTGATGTCAACGTATTTTGTAGTTTTTCCGAAAAAAAAATCCCCAAAAAGCTTATTTTTTCGGCCTCTAGAGTGGCCTAAGGCCTTAGAAACACATGGCCACCTTACAATGATCACCCTATATATATATATATGTGTATATATATATAAAAGTAACAATTAAAATTCCGCCCAGATTTTCCTCTCGGAAATCGCGGCACTGATCGAAATATTTCTCCTCCTTGTATACCTAATTACTCGGGCACTCGCAAAAGACTAGGAGTTTAAAGAGAAAGAGAGAGAGAGAGAGAGAGAGAGAGAGAGACATTGCTTCCCTTGGTTTCACCATCATCGCGGTGCTACTGTGCCCGGATCTTTTACATTTTATATGTGTATATATATACACATATATATCACGTACATATATCCACCTGCGAGGAAGACTTATGATGGGGTTTCAATTTGCCGCGGGGCGCCGTCAGGCTGCGTTTAACAACTTTTTAATGGGCGGAGGGCGACTAGCTGCTGCCGTTCCCGGTGGGTAATACTATATATACATATATATAACGCAAGCTTCAAGCTCTGCCGGATTCTCGTTGGTGACGCGACTTTGCTTCAACCTCGCGACGTGTAGAAGGCCAAACTCCCTCAGCTCCGAACTATATATATATATATATATATATATATGTATAAATAAGAGAAAAGCATTTTCGAGCGCGCAGTCTCTTAATATTAACGAGCGTCATTATAAAAAAAAACGAGCCCTCACACATACACACTCAGCGATCGTTACGCTAATAATATGGTCAAGTGAGGAATGAATTTGGGAAAAAATGCGGAGAAATTTTAATTGCAATGTTTTTCGGGAGTGAACGATACGTGTTGTATATTCTTCTATTTTTTAATGACGATTGATTGAAGGAGGCAATTTTTGAAGAATATATATGACCACTATATAATAGACTTCTGGCCAAAAGTTTCCGGTCACTTCAGATAATTGCAAAATTATATTAGAATAATACAATTGATTATATAAAGCAATATAATATCTTCGTAAAATAATAAATGAAATGAACCATTTTATGCTAACCTTCTTTTAACATTCTAACTACTCCTATTCTGTCAATTATTCAGTGACCGAAAGTTTTGCAATTATCTGAAGTGTACGGAAAATTTTGGGCGGTAGTGTATATATGTATATAGTATTGATTTATTTATGTACATATGAATAATATTAATTAATTAACATTAATAATTTTAGATATACGCATAAAAAAATATTATTTGTTTGTTAGCCACATCTTTTCATTATATCATATTAATACAGTAACTAATAATTAGAATATTAAGATAACAATATTAATATAGTAGACTATTGGCTACAAAAAAGAGAAAAAGTTAATATGTTGACGCTATTTATGGGGAAAAAAAACGATACGGGTATTTTTTTCACAAACTCATTCACCGCCTGCAATTTTGAAAGACAATATCGTATTATAAATTGTATGATTGAATCGTAAACGTTGTAAATATATAATATTGTTTTTCAAGTAAAGTTCATTGAGCTATTAACTTAGGCCATTGTTAAAAACACTATATGGGACTATATTTACATATCTATATAGTAAGTTAAAAATGTTATCTGGATGTACACAAAATTATTATGATTATTATTTTATTAGCCAATCAATTTTATTTAATTATATTAACTTTCATATTCAGTTAACTTAGTTTAGTAACAGACTACTATTGGTTGAGAAAAAAACAAGAGAAAATTAATATTTTAACGTATTTTCAGGAAAGAACGACACTGGTACTTTTTGTTTCAAAACCTCATCCAGTGCTCGCAGTTTTCAAAGACAATATTGTCTTATAACTTGTATAATTGACTTCCAATATTTATACTTATAACAATTACTCCGAATTCTGAAGCCTTCCTGAAGCTTTAAGAATAGCACAATAAAATGTATTAAGTATTAAAAATTCGGAGAAGAGGCGAGGGAGAGGTATTTGGCGACGATTTTCGGCTCGAGCCCGGAAAATCGTCACGCAGGTGTACGGACCGAACGCGTCGGTCGTGCTGGATAATCGATCTTTCGCACAGATTCGTCTCTCTTGGCACGTACTCGCCTAATTGCGGTGCCCGACATAATACGAAACGGGCGTTCGATCCGCGCCTAATTTTTTTTCTTCTCGCATCCATTCCTCGGTCCGTCGTTTGGAAACAATTTAAAAAATGTAACAATCCTACAATGATAAATATGCTAAAATCGTAAGAATCATAAAATGGAATAATCGTCGAAAAGTAACAATCCCAAAATGGAAACAATCTTAAAATTGTAACGATCCTAAATCGTAACAATTCTAAAAAGGAAACAATCCCGAAATGGTGCCAATCCTTAAATCGTAAGAATCCTAAAATCGTAACCATCCTGAAACGGTAGCAATCCTTAAATCATAACAATCCTAAAATGGTAGCAATCCTCAAATCGTGACAATCCTAAAATCGTAGCAATCCCAAATTAGAAACAACTCTAAAATTGTAACAATCCTAAAAACGCAATAATCATAAAATGGTAATAATTGTCAAAAAGTAACAATCCTAAAATGGAAACAGTCTTAATATTGTAACAATTCTAAAATCGTAACTATCCTCAAATCGTAACAATAAAAAAATCGTAACAATCCTAAAATGAAAACAATCCCAAAATGGTGCCAATCCTTAAATCGTAAGAATCCTAAAA